>JAZARR010000214.1:6115000-6835343 GCA_037389465.1 Baylisascaris procyonis
CCTTGTTGATATATTTGGCCTCGAGGATAGCATTCTAACTAACGGGATATTTTGTTATTCAAGGAATGGGAATGTCCAGCACGTTGCAACGGTGTGTGGATATACGGGAGAATGGGAATGCTTTAGAAAAGAGTGCTTTTTGAAGGGGGATTTTTGTCTAATAATGTGATATTGCATCGTCACCTACGACGAATGGCATTAAATTATTTCCATTGAAGAGGAGATACAGAATCGAAGATGATGTTTTTTTTTTTGCAATTTTGCAGTGATATTATTTTAATTATATGTTAATATTTATTTAAATTATATGCTAGTATTGCCTCACAAATGTTGCAAAAGTTTTCAGCAACGTTCTCCATCAGGAATGCCGCAACAAATGCATGTCGATATAGCTTGGGTAGTTGAATTGTTTCTTGTTGTTTTCTTAACATCATTTGCACTTTATATCACTTATTTATTACCGATTCAATATTGCGATCTACTACATCGTAGTGCCACTCATCTTGGTCGATGGGAGAAAGTCGATTTACGCACTACGCCTCCAACTTCGAATATACCAACGACGAGCACGACGACACATACCGTTTGTCAACTGTAATTCTTTTTATTGTTATGGTGTTTTTTAGTTGACCAGTTTATTTGGAATATTCGATGGATCAGCTATGCTGCTTTAGTTGAACTAGGTCTCGTTTGCATAATATAGTGATTTGTGGCGTATGAATATGGTAAGCACGGATCCGATATTGCTTCCGCAGTCGACGATTCATCATCTCTCATTGCATACCTCTCGATTTTTTTTAGCAAACAGCAATTTCGTCATTACCCAGCTTGAACATCCCATAGATGAAGTTTCGCAACGATCTGAATACTTCTAGAAACAGCTATTAATTTTAAACGAGCATTTAGGTTTTTTTTCTACTTCTATGCTTAAGGTAAATGAAGTTGCACGTTTTTGGCTACCCCATTAAACTTTTTGATTGAAATATCCCGCAAATTTTTTTTTCTCGTTTGGTTTTTATCTAACTATGATTACAGATGGGAACCTGAGAGCTTATATGCTGATGGGGCAATTGTACGTCATGAAGGACAAACCTATAAGGCACATGCTAATACAGGTGCGCTTGGTGTTGCAGCTGAACCTGGCGATCCTGAACATGTACGATTCTATGTAAGTTTTGAAATCTTTTTTCGAACAGTAATAATTTTAGTGAAATAAAAGTTCTCAATTTCATTCCTTTGCATTTCGATAAAATTTCCAGTTCTAAGGAAAGTCTATTGTTGGCTTATATTGAAAGGTGATGTTGGTCTACTAAACTGATTAAGAGCATCAAATATTACAAAAGCTTTCTAGTATGAGTTGCTTAAAGTAGCTAGGTGGCTTTTGTTTTTTTTTTTTGTTTCAAAAATAATTGGAAGCGAAGTGCTGCTAACGGCTTTTAGGGTGTATCGAAGAGTATTTCAGAGTATTTCATTCAGTCGTTTAGGCTTATATGGTAGTTTGCGATCTACGAGTAATCACACCACCGGAAACTTGAAGTTTCATCGAAGAATGAGGGAATTTTTATGAGTAGATCTAGTCGATCTAGTACTCCAATTCGGGTTGTTTTAATCGAATCGCATTTGAGAATGCTGGAAAGATGTTTCAGCGAATGGGCGCTGAACCAGTTACACTCATAAACGCGATGTGTCTCTTTGAAGTGGCTCTAATCGCAGCGCAGTTCTGGATGTTAGTGTTGACAACCGACTGGCAACATATTGTAACACTTGTACTGCTGATGTTTGCCAATTACCTTCTACTTGCTAAGGTAAGTATTATGGTTTGTTTTGTTTATTTGCTCACGAAATAGCTATCGTTACCCCAATTTCCAGAAATATTATTATAAATTCGCTTTCGCTATTGGCAATCTTTGTTGTTAAATAGAAAAATTGGCCACATCTATTTATTCCTTTTTCATATTTGAATTCATTATTTTTTTGGCGATGTTTTAAGATCATAGTGGTGAAATAGAACGAAGTGTTTCTCATTTGTGATAATTATACTCTTGTCGGTGTTTTCCGTGATATTCAGCGATGAGGAAATAGCTTTCTACATATTTTTAAGTGAATATATGCAAAGAGAAATTCATATAAAGCATTAAGCAATAAGCACTTTTGGAGAAAAGAAAATTTAATCGAGATAATTAAGCACTAGGAGTTGTCGATAATATTATTATTCCATCGTTGAGACTGTGATATTCTTTGATGAATGAATCTTAATTGAAGAGTGTATTATGATTTTTTTTTTAGGTATTCAAAGATCGTGTAGTTATTGGCAGAATTTATAATCCATCGCCAGAGGATTTACAACTAATAAAACAAATGCAACAAGGTGGTTAAAAGCATCGCTTCATGTTCTTCTGACGCATTCATCAGCATCCTTATTATGTGGTTTTTATAATGATCGTATCGACTAAACTTTGTGAAAGTGAACGGATAATCTCGTTTTATCTCGTTGATCTATTTATTACAATATTATATTGCATTAACATTTTTGGTATTGATTACTTTGTGATCTGTGCATAATTTATTCCATTGGTGATCTGTTAAGATGTATGGAATTATTAAATTCATTTCTATAAAGATTTCAAAACAATATTTATTTTTCGAGTGGTGAACATAGTACCTGCAATTCGGTGCTACATACCTGTGATTGAGGCTATAGGTCAAGCTTTTGAGGTCATGCTGATTACTTTATGTCGATGCTTATTCTAAATATATCGGGTACCGGTGGACGCAGAAGGACGATTGGGATGATCCTGGCATGTGCAAATAACGTCTATTGAAGCACTGAGGAAATTTCTAGACCATATTTAGGCGTTTGTCACTGCCGTACAAAAGATTCTGTTAGGAGCGAGGTTTGGATGTCGACGATGGGAAAATGGTGAATAGAACTGAAATGATATAGCTCTTTGCTAGTTTATCCCCTTGGTCACCTTAAAAGGACCACGGAGGTCAGATCAGATGGAACCTTATCTTTCTTAGACACTCAATGATACCTACATCGAACTGCACAATTCTGGCACTTGACCCGTATCTGATGCCTAAAGGATTCGTCGTCGTGCGTATCAGTATCGTAGAATAGCGTCAATTAACATTACTTCAGCGAACAATGCCTTGTGAAGAGTTGGATATGACAAGCGTATACGATATTTTCAAGCTAATTGCGCAACCAGTAAAGATAAAACTACTCAACGGAACGGTGATTTTTGGGAATATCTATACGATCGATCCGATGACATATACACTCGTCGTCTTCCAATTTCACAAAAAAGGTTTCTTACTCTTTTTTATAATAATTTGGTCATGACATATATATTGCCTAAGGGCAATCCAGCATATGTGTGTTATAGCGATATATTCAAGCAGCTATCTTTATGCATTAAATGGTGCATTTATGCTGCCGGTAAGAATGTACAACTGATGGGATTATAATGGAAATGCATATGTTCTATGTTGTATAGACTACTATGTCACGATGTATATCTGTTTTTGAGTTGTTGACAAAATTCCAAGCCAGAAAAAATTATTTAAATTTTCAACTATGTTTTGATTTAATTCATGTTTCATTTATCTTCGATATAATAAAATTAAATTTTCAGAACCATTCTCTGTATGTGTGATTCCACGTGATGCATGCACTTCATTGAGGATAATCAACCGAGATGAAGGATTACCTGAATGTTGCAAAGAATCAACATCACAACTTATAGACTGGATGCGTTCTCTCTTAGGAATCGTCCAGCGATCGTCTCAACTCACCAAACAGCTCGATGAAAGGTGACATTTCAATAAATTTTCTAACTCATCAAAAAAGCAGACTTTTACATTACCAATTATCAGATGAGTATATATGGAAAGTAAATCATATGGGAGGCATTGAAATTGTGCCTCATATCACTGTGAGACCATTAAGTAGCCCTCATATAATAACCCTCCTCATTCTCTTTAATGGTATCGTCCTTCAAGTGCTGCTTAAGGCATCTACCATCCTTGTCATATTGCCGTTGTTTGCTAGCACTTACGGTAGTGGAATTATTTAATCGTTGTTTATTATTGAACGAAGTTTTAGAATCCCGCATTAATTCTAATATTGAAATCCATAAATATTCATGAAGGATATTCTCTAATTTACAGATGGTGCATAAAAAGTTTGAGATTAATCGAAATCAACGAATATTAGATGCATCAATTTCACATTTAAGAAAAGACAAATCCACAAATTTCAGGAAGCAAGCATTGATAAATTGGTTACGCAAAAACGGTGCGTATGATGCAGAAGAAGATAGCAATCATTCAATTCGTGTTTTTCGTGATGTGTTGATTCAGCCACCTTATACATCCGACGATTGCTTCTGCGAGAATATACGTGCACTCATCTCGATACAATCGTCGATCAAGCGATTCGATGCACAAAGTTCGCATATGCGTGAACAACATCCTTCGGCATCTGAAGTCACTACAGACAGCTAACCTGCAAAGGTAGCGCAATAGTATGAGAAGCTTATATTAGTATACTGAGAGGACACATTAAGGGGATTATTAGGGGAATGCTTAATAATGAATTCGTGCCCTTATAAATATTGTATATATGCTGATGTTGAATTTTTTATTTTTATTTTTCAGAACTTGTTAGTGAAATGTTTAATTACTTCCGATTGGGAGATTTATGAATTAATTATAAAGGTAATCGATTTGGAATAGCGTAACAGTATTGATGTTTCATTGTTCCTGTAGTGGTAAATGTAAAGGTGAATTTGCACCTTAGGCTGTTGCAGCAGCAGATCAAATTAATTCAACAATCTCTATACTAATTTGAAAATAACCTTGTGAGCATGCAAAAAAAAAATCCACATTTTCAATGATTTTATCTTGAATCTTTGATTACTTCAATTTTTTCTTTGTTTCTATTTTTTTGTGGTTCTTTTCTTATCTATGTATGGTTATAAAATATTGTCCGACATAATGGAATAAAGAATTTACTCACAAATTTGGTGATATTTTCATAGTCGTTCGTAAATTCGGAAGGTGCACAATAAAGGGAAACGAAGATTGAGGGCATTATATCTGAATATAAGGTTACAGTTGTTCATAGAAAATATGCAAATCGTTCAAAATATGCAAATTATACGAGATTCCTTTGATGATTTTTTTTTGCTTTTCTTCAATTTCTATGAATGATTTCAAAATGCAAAATTTTTAGTAATTCCTCCAGTAAAATTGGTGAGTAATTAAAACTCATCATTTAAAGGCTTCTGAAATAAAAACATTCCCAGCGATCGTGAACTTAAACTGCAATTCTCCTTGTTTAAAAAAAAAAAGAAAAAAATCATCTTTTGCAGGTTATTAGTTGAGGAATAGGCAAATTTCGAGCAAAAACATTAAACCGTAAATTCAGAAATTATAGAGAATTCAGCTAGTGGGGCATTTCTTCAAAAAAAAAAGTCGGGATTCTCGACAAAATTTTTGCGAAAGTTATAGGGACAAGTGGGCGGAGAGGGGGTTATGCACATATGGGAATCGAACATGAAAACACTCTGAAGATACGGTGATATGATCTAAATTGTTCCAACGATACCATTACAGTATGCCCGAAGACTGCAGCATCATTCCTTTTGAGAGTTACAAAAGCGAGTTGCCGATCGGAGCTAGAGTACATCCGTTTGCGGACGCCTACCTACTCAGGTATTGCAGTGGCTCAATGGCTTCAATAAAAATTTCTCTCTACTCATTTTCTCATATATCATTTTAGCGGTTCTTTTATATATTTCACACGTTTTAATTATTAAATTTTCATAATTTTCTTTGTCTAAAAAATATTTTAATTGTTTTTCCACCTATATTATCGTTTATCTTTCCATCCGTAGCATGAATTGAATTTCGACTAACCATACGTATCATTTCGATAATGATCAATGCACGATCGAGATCAGCAAGTTCGTATTGGTGATTGAGGGCCGAATACATGAACATCTGCAATATTCGCATCCCTTCACATATCACTTTAATGAATCTCATTCGGTCTCTATCGTTTATGCCTAAGGCAATCGTTACTACAACCTTTTCTCTCTTATAAATTCGGCTTTATTTAATTTTAGTTTCAATTTCATTTTTGCAGTTTATTATGATATATGAATATATAAAACTTTTAAAGCATTTTTTTAAAATATCTATAACCATATTTCATGATTAATGAATCAAGATTGAACATAATATAGATTATCCCCATCAAATTCTATAATATGAATTTCAGAGCTGTTCACGAATTGGAATCACGGAATAGACAGACAGACAGACAGACAGAAGACACTTGCGCCAGGTATGATGTCTTCATAATGCGCAAAAAAAAGATAGTGAGAAGGATCACTTTTTCGGTTTTTAGGTTTAGACGTAATTTAGATCACCTTTCTTTCGGTCATGAGATGAAAGCGGTTGCATATAATCTTACCTTACGCAATGCGCCTTTTGGGAAGGATTTACAAGAAATGCAACCAATTTATGAAAAATAATCCCTTTTATGCAGAATAGGAATTATTTGCCTCGTTGATTATCAATGAAATTAGCATATTTCAAATTATAAATAATATTGCATCTTTTTTTTTATAATTTAATATTTACTGTCATAAAACAATATTATTGTTTCTTTATTTTATATTGCTAGGTGGTGAGTTCATCTTTGTTGTTAGTAATATCGTCGATTCATTATGAGTGGTAGTCGTATAAGTTTCCTCTTTATTCATCAAGAAAACAATTCATTTAATATTATTAAGTTTTCTAGTTGTTATTGATATAAATATTAGTAACATAATAGTGAACGTTTTGATCGTCAACGATATTGAGATGAAATAATAAAGAATTTAGAAAGGTGAAATTAATGAATTGATGAAATGAAATTAATGAATTAATGAAATAACTCTAAAATTGTTGGATAATATTTAAGGATCACTAGGAATCGACTAAAGACGACTGTTGCCAAAATAAATATTCGATTCACTATTCAATTTCTTTTTTTTGAACCGTTTGTTTATTAGCAGCCGTTCGAATGATTGACCTATACAGGCGTAAGCGTTGATTGCACACCTATACCGATACCTATACCTGTACCTATACTTATACATATACCTATACCTACACCTATATTTATACCTATACCTATACCTATACCTATATTTGTACCTATACCTATACCTACACCTATATTTATACTTGCACATTTGACCTATGTATTACGTGCATATAACGTCAATTATTTATAAATAAATATTATTAGTAACACAATGGGATATCTTCGATAATCAATATATAATAGCATGTAACTATTTCATTGTATATCATCTTCAGATGAAAAATTAATCTCAAATTAAATTTTCGCTAAATGAAGGGATATTAAAATATAATCTCATAAAGTTTGATTTTTTTTCATTACAATTTATTACGAATATAATTTTTAATAAATGAGTCGAAATAAATAGACACCATTATTTTGGTACTTAAAAACCTAATTTTAGGCGTCAAAAAATGAGGCGAATAGCTCCAATTTTCCTTTATCATCAAAGATCAGTTGAAACGGCATCAGCGAGCAATATTTTTCAAAAAAAAATTTGATAAGGATTTTTTAGATCAAAAAAAAAAAATTAACGATATTGGGCATAAAATTTTTATTTCTGAATATATCATCAAAAATTCTAAAGATTATTCATTCGGAATTCAGATGTCACGGAGGTCATTCTGGGAAAAGGAAGTTTTCTCGAAGGATTCTATGCGGAAGAAAGAACGAGAAAATTCTGCCGTCGACGATACCTTTACAGCATCCGATTACCTTGTTCGTTTATACAGTTATGAAACGAATGCCATTAGTCATACCGTATTCCCATTTCCTCTCCGTTTATCCCATATCCCCCTCTAAATCCTTATCCTCCCCTCCCTCCCCTCCTTCTCCCTTAGATTCGTAAAGAGTTCTAACCAGTTTTGGTAGTTTTAAAAACAAAGGAAAAAATTATTCCTTTAAATAGGAGCAAAATTAGTGAAAGGTCCTATATCAGTGTTTTGTGGTCATAACAAATACGATCATTGAGATAAGAAGCAAAAAATATGGGGACTAAGTTGGGGACGGAATCGGAAGATAATATGACATATCGAATCGAGCAAAAAAACTCTTCATAAGAAGTTGAAGTGAAATTAAGAATATTTGGAAAAAGGCATTCATAGAAAATCAAATTTCCACACTAACTAGACTAATATTCGTTTATTGAAAATTTTATTTTCAAAGTATTTTATATATATCATCATCATTTATAATTACAAATACGATCGCCAATGAAATATTAAAACACAAAGCAAAGATATCTGATCGTCATCAATGCTTCTTAGTAAAGTAAAATTAGCGCTTTTTTTATATACGAGCATTTTCGATTATAAAAAATTAATTTCAGGTGGGTAATACGATCGATAATATCGAAGAGGCACTGAAATTAGTTCGTGAAAATACAGAGAATCGTATAAAAGATAATTCATTAGTGGATTTATCGCCTGATCGTGAGAGGTGAGTTTGATCGACGAATTTGTTCATCTCTCTAAATATTAGTCGATTAAATGGCTAATAGAAGGGCTCCATTTAAAGAGGTATATATTTTGACGGTATTCTTTATTGTTTGTTGAAGTAAATCACTGTACAAGCTGATAGGCTGATAGCTGATAAGCTAATAGGGGTGATAGCTGATAGGCTGATAGGCTGATGGGCTGATAGGCTGATAGCTGATAGGCTGATAGGCTGATAGGGGTGATAGCTGATAGGATGATAGGCTGATAAGCTGATAGCTGATAGGCTGATAGGCTGATAGTCTGGTAGCTGATAAGCTAATAGGCTGATAGCTGATAGCTGATAGCTGATAGCTGATAAGCTGATGTACGTTAAAAAAAGAGTCGATAATTATGCCAATAATATTTAGCAAATCATTTAAGAAACTTATAATTTGAGTGCTCATTTCTCTTATATAACGATTATTGCTTAATTTTTCTTCTTCTTTTTTTTTTAGCAATGAAGATGAAAACTCTCTAAAAAAAAATTCCATTTCTCAATTATTAAAACCGATGAGCGCATTCGAGAAAAAAATATCTAAAAAAAATGCTGATGATCGTCCTACAATTATTCTACTCAAATCAAGTAAGTACCATTGCTACTGATACGAAAATATTATTAAATTTTTCTTTTCTTGATGATGCATTAGTTTTATAGATGAGTAAAAAAACGAAATTTAATGGATAGAGATTTATTTGGGGGGAGGGGGGGGGGATACCGTTAAGATTAGTGACTGAATTATTGATAATGAAATTGTTAAAATGGTTTAAAATAAGGTACAAATTAGGCCTTAATATGAATGAGGATAGGGATAGTATGGGGATGAATTTGATGTCCCATATTTCGTTCATCTTTACGATCAATTACGACTATGTTCTACATCACCAACATAAAAATATCATCGTGTCGGATAGTAGTAGATTGCCACCGAAGTTGATGTCGTAGGTAATGTTTTGATAATGGTTGCCTTGATTTAACGATCGCAGCAAGGAAACAACGAAGCGATCCGAAAATAATTATAAAAAGGAGATAAACTGATGTGATAATGAGGTATCTTAAAGAGAGGGAATTAAATCTTGAGTTGTATAATACGAGAGTATCTTTATATTCCTTGTTTATCTTTTCGTTCTTGATTTCGTTTCTCCATAGAAATGTGATGAAAAATTAGATCGAACAACGAACTATCCCTCGAAAATGGGAAGTTCCTACCCTCGAAATTGGGAAATTCCTACCCTCGGAAACGGGAAATTCCTACCCTCGAAAACGGGAAGTTCTCTACTACATTTCTTTCCACTCTTAATTATTCATATATACTTAAAAAATCAATCTGTTTGACTATTAACTGAACGCTTCCAAAATGTTACACTAGATATACCGGTTTTTTGGCATCCACCATATGACCTGAAACAAAACCCCTGGGTTGTGAAGTTCTCAAAATTTTTATTGCGCTCCACTGAGGATATGTTCATTGTTCGCAAAGTTTATATAAATTACAAAAACGTTGGTAACGTTTCAGGTAAGTCTTTTTTTGACTTGTATAATGTAAAGGCGAGGAAGAATTATTTCCCAGGGTAATGCAAAAATACTTGCCTATCGTATTACTTTGAAGGAGCATTTCTTACCGATGAAGGAGAGTGTTACGGTAGTATCATTCAAGATGTTACGGTAGTAATTATGAAGCATCCAAGTAGTTATAGGACTCATAGGCATTTCTAACGCTCAGGATGTTTTAGGGTCAACTAGTGGAGTTCGTGAATTTCAATCAGATATTCATCATAAAGCACTCTTGAAAGAGGTTTCAAGTGTTCTTAATTGCTCTTTTATTTCAATAATACATTGGGCTTATTCATTTTTAAAAATTTTTCTTAAGCTTACACTCTTTTTTAGATTATATTTCGTTGCTTTATCCGTTCTGTTGAGAATCTATTTACTGATTATTTAATGAATAACAATATATTATTGTAAATAAATAGTAATATAAAGAAATGTAAATTTATGGTTTAAAAAATTTTCACAATAAACCTTTAGTCCCATTCTTCGAATTCGTTCAGATAAAATGGGAATTTTCCTCGAATTCCGTATTGCTAACAATATTTATCTTTTTAATACGGTGATTATTACAGAGATAAGTTGATCGATTTCATTCTTATAGATCGAAGGCAGGACAAATAATAACTTATCGAACGTATCGATTCGACGACAAATCCAACAGGCTGAGCAACTCAAACCTTTCACTAATCTTAAAGGTATATGTTGCATTCAGAAACTTATTAATATTCCACTTGTTATACTAAATATTTTTACTGAAAAAAAGCTGAACACAAACAGTGGATTATTTCTCAAAGAGGGCGGAAAAGATAAGTGGTTGGCTTCAGCTCCGTTAACTAAAAATAAATATATTTCATTTCTTTTCTAAATTTATCGTTACGATACAAGATGAAAAACAAGATCATGTTGGAATTACAGGTGGATATATCCTCTCTTTCAAGCCTTCAGTTCCCCCCCCCCCCAAAAAAAAAAATGCTGCGACCTTATCCTTTTAGCTTAAAGTTGTGGCTTACTGTTTTTGGCGGAAATTTGCGATCAACTTATTAACAACTGCCCACTGGTCACTTCTAGAGCAATTAAGGTGAAATTTGAGCTTTGAGGGTGCATAACAAATCCATCATTTCAATGACCAACAAATGACCATTTGTCGCTCACCAATATGATCTAAAGAGACGCTCAAAATTGCGGCGTATATGGATTGACACTTGTCATTGTTGCGATGCTGAGCCTTACGTTGGGTCCACTAGTCGGCGACTCATTCTACCGTACTTGTATCCAGCTACTGTTATACCGTAGCGCTCTACGTACTATTATTATTGAGGATTTTTCGTTGTAGAACCAATTAGAGTTGAAACTTCAAGGACGATATTACGAAGACCAAATGCCGATATTGTTATCGAAGATTGTATTGAATTGATCGGTTGTGGTGAACGCAATAAATACGATCATCTTCAGAAGCTCATACCAACAATACACACGTATAACTCTCAGGTTTGCAATTTTAGCCAATCATCCACTTCCCAAACCACTATTATTTGATCCGATAGGTAATCCATTTCCAATCTTTATAATTTTCAGTATTTATACTAGAAGGCTAAAGTAGTTAGTCGAAATTTGTAAATATTTTCACAACTATTTATGCTGAATATATTAGTTTTATGCAAAATTTAGGATACTCAAGCTATACGACCATCATCGATTCAATCGGTGAGTTTTGGAAATAACTACGTTCTCATTGAACGGACTTTAGTATTGAAACAATTGCCAATGTTGTATAACAAATCGAAGCGATTCGAAGAGAAGCGCTCATTTCGTACTCAACGAAGACCTCGAGGTTTGTTGTCTTGATCTGATCTCAACAACGTGCTTATTCATATAAAATGTGAATTACTGCTAAATTCACAAAAACTTTTATAAAGGCTGTATTTAAGGCAAATCAACTTTTGGTCGTACCGCTAAATCAGAGAGCGAACTCGACAAAAATACAATCTTCAACTTATGCGGTCTACTTGAAGTGATTTCAACGCAGCAGACGATCGCAAATTCAAATCGCGAATACGTCCTTCTAGATAGCATCGAATTGAGGGCCGATGGCAGTACTGCTCAACCGCAGCAAGTACGTCTAATATTGCTTATCGTTACAGTTATGCAATTGACCACCACGAGGTAGTGGCAGGATCGAAGCAACCTTCGCTTTAAAAAACTTGAGGTTGCTTTTTATGTTGGTCCCTCCATCTCGCCAATCGTATCCATCAGTCGGTATTCCTTACTGATTGCAATAATAGTATCATTGAGGTCAGTGGTCTTAGTATAACAATGAAAACACGCATTTCAAATATATTCAAGAATCCATTCAGAGTTTCTGTTTTTGAGACTTTAGTTACACTAATTACCTATTCATTTACTGTAACATTCGTTTCAGTATACTGTATTAAGTGTTTTCTTTGCAGGAATTGATTCCGTTCAAAGGTGAGATGAGGCAACCTCCAGGTAGTGATACAAAACTATCAGCATGCAAATATGATGAGCATATTTATATTGGCGAAAATGTTATCTTAATGCAACGTGATATAAGAGTACCTCCATCGGAAAGCTTTTATGTAAGTGACTGAATCAACTTCGATACTCAGCTAATTCAATTGAATTAACTGCTCATTTTTAAATGTAAAATCACTCTAGACAAAACTAATCACCACCGAAATAATATGGATGATTTGCTAGCAACCGAATCATTTTACCCAAAGTATTGCCAAATTTCACAGTTACTCAGTCGTCGAGTATTTCCAATATGTCGTATTAATTTCCCTGCAAGAGCAATAATCAAAAGTTTTTCGAAGAGATTGACTTGAAAAAGCTTTATTTGTGATAGCTTTATCTCCAAACATTGAGGGCGTTATTGGCAGCATAATTAGGGCATCAAGTGACGACGAAGCTATTGTAAATGTTAAATGATTATTTATAAATGTTAGTTAAATATAAACAATCGAAAATTGCTTTTTATATTATTTATATAAAAGAGAATATTGCAGGCGGGACCATTCTCGTTCTCGGATTTACGCTCATATTCAACTGATAAGACAATCAGCACTTTGTCAACGGCTTCAAATGAAAAACAGCAGTAAAGTTTTTTTGTTTATAACGCTTCAAAAAAATGAAACTATAAAAATTACATTTACATCTTAGATAGCGCTTCTTAGTAGAAGCTTCAGAAAAAGGGATAAACACGGTTCTCGATTTTTCAACAAAGGCGGAAATAATTGGCTATATTTTGAGGACCAACCCCATATCTAAGATATCATAATATTGAAGTTTTTGATAAAATTTTGTCCGACGATTTGATTTGAATATGACAGATTTGCACTAAGAAAAACGTTCGTATTATTCGTTCGTATTGTCGTTTGATTTCAGTTCTTGTCTACCATGTTTAAGCGATTGCAATACAGCAATTTCACCACCCGATTCCACTGCAAAATCACCGACAAATTCAACCGCAAAATCACCTGATACAACGGCAAGGTCACCGACATATGATACAGCTAAATCACAACGATCGTTCGGATCCTTCTCACCAGTCTCACGTATGCTATCGTATATTGTGTCTATATAATTGGGAATATACTGTGGTGAGGAAGAAAGCCTAAAGTTATGAGAACGAATAGTAAAGGAAGTGAAGGCTATCATATCTGATAGACCTTCTCGGATAAATCAAATATGAGGATTGAAGAACTCGAAGCGATATGTATCGAAATAAAAGCAATTCTCAACTCTTTGAGATAATTTCCTCGAAATGCTATCACAAAGCAATTTACTATAAAGTCATACTATAAATAAATTTCTAAATAAATATTGTTGAAAACTTTCAAATTAGAATGATAAAGGATAATGAAAATTTCTTCGTGCATTAAAAGTTTTTTTTTTATATTTCAGCCAGAGTGGATGAATTACCCATTCTAGAGGATGCACTTCCGAAAGACGAAGGACCCAATCAACTCGTTAGTGTTATCTCGAAATCGAATAAAGGAACCGCGAAGGGGACTATTCGAGATTTTGAACTGATACGACCAAGCAGTATGATCCGTTCAGATGAACGCAGAGACGAAGATGTTCTTCGGAGCTCAACGTTTAGTAGTGATTCAAATTGCCGCAAATCGCCATTAGTAGGAAGCCCTTTGAAAGTTGACGTTTCAACGCCGCCGAATGAAGCGTTGAGCTCCGCTCGTGAGAATCAGACCGATCCTTTGATCAGAAGTGCTCCAAAGACACCACCTCTCGAGCTTGGAAGAATCGATAAGGTGCTACCTGAGGTATCAAAGTCGGAAAACAGCTCGATACGAACGGCGAGTTCACCAAGTGAACGATCTCCTCCAACGCGATTCTCAACCGGCAACGAGGCAATAATCCCAGAATGTTCTACCCTACGCTCGATGAAAAAAAGGCATAGAAGAAAGACATGCCCCTCTTCAACGGATGCAAAAATGGGTATCTCCTCCACAAGTGGTAGACGCAAAGAGGTGATGGTCAAAGATGGACAACAACTCAAACCGATTCTTCTAAAACATCTTTGTGATGTAAGGAAACGCAAAGGTATGTCAAATATATGAGAGTGGTTTATATTATAGACATATTGTCGATTAATGCTTACGTTTCTATGTGCACGATTTATTTTCAAACGTTTGAGAAATATTAGATGGAGACGGGGAAAAGAAGAATACTCAAGATTGAAGATCGTTTAAGCTAATCAATATCCATATCTGAATTCTTAAACTTCTTTAAAACCATATAAATAAAGAAGCTATTAATTAAGTGTCTATCAAATTTTGATCTCAACAAAATTTAAATATTTGCTAATTTCATTTTTTTTCCTTTCTTTCTGATTATATTTGATTGATGTCGGGAATATGGGATATCCATCCGTGACTAATTTTAAATATTTCGGAATGAGTCTCATACTATAAATTTGTAACATTAAAAAAAAAGCAAGCTCCACATAGATTTGTGCTAATTGAACTTTGCAAATTGAAAAGTGCCTCTTTTTGCTTTTTCCATCCCTCATCTATTTCCTCTTATCTATTCCTCGCTCATCCTGTCTTCCGTATCACTTTTTCGGCAGTTTTCACGTCATTTTTGAAATCTAGTTGCGTGGTACTTCCCGACAGTTATCCGAAGAAATGGGCTAAATGGTGATGAAGGGAATGACATAAACGAGATTAGATACTAAATGCTATATTGTGATCTGGGCGGTTTCGTTGTCCTTTCAGATAAAAGACAGATTTTTTGATGCTTTCTTATGTGATCTTACAAATATTCGGGAAAAAAATAGCATAAAAAACAGATTGATGGAAAAATGATGTGTCTTTAACACTTAGAAATATCCTCATAGACATTTAAAAGACAACAGATATTAAAATGAAAGATCGGCGAACGCTTAAAATGAAAGATCCGTAGATTCTACGTTTATGAAACGATCGATGAAGTTGGTAATCGACGAATCTCGTATCGTTGCTTATAGATAAATTTCAGGTGTATTGCGATCGTTACCATTGACGAATGAGGAGTTAACAATTCCATCTGGTGCAAACTTTCCCGTAGGAAAATGGTCTTCAGAAGACGCAAGTAAGGATATGGAAGAACTGTAAGCGATTTTTAATTAAAATACAGATCCTGCAGTCTATGTGACATTTCAGACCGCTTAGGCAAATATTGGGGAAACTAGCATAAAGGACGCCAATTTATAATTAAGATTAAAATCATCCCATCAGATAAATATAGAAAAAATAATAAAATAGTAACTATTATTTTTCTATGAATGCGATTGGTTGTACAGATGCGCTTTTTATTTATTGCCTGCATTTATTAGGTTGTATGATAAAATTGTATTGTGAAGCGAATCATTTCCTTGCTATCCTTCTTAGCGTTCGGAGTGCAGCGCTATCAGATCCATATTCACTCAGCAGTGGAGGAGGTTGGCGATCCACAGTTCAGTTGGGGATTTTCCAGCAGATCTGTGGAATTCAATGATTTCTTCACTCCTTCATACGATGGTGCTGGAGATGTCATGTCTTTTCTATATCCCTTCTTAATACTCTTTGGGTTCATCGGATGAGCAAAGCTACTTGTAAGAATATTTCTTATCACGAGTTTTCATTTATTCGTTCAAGGTCACAGGACACTATGAAACAAGATAAAGAGTCAACAAAAGGAGCGAAAGGAGTCAACTATGATGACAAACAGTTCAAGGAGGATGACCTATACCATAGATGGGAAAAGCATACTAAGTCGGTACCCCAACAATCACCTATTTGCCTTGTTTTGGGTAACAAAGAAACAAACTCTCAGACGTCACGATCCCGTTCAGCTGAAGCTTCAAAAGTTGCGCATTTGGTCTCTACAGAAACTGGTAAAACCTTCTCGGCTGAATCAGTATCGTCTCTGAGGAAAAACCATCAACGAGAAGTGCTATCGGCATCAAAACAAATGCAGCAGAAATGTACTGCAGAACAATTAAAGACAGCTAGACAAATTAGTGAAGTATCAATGAAAACGGCTCAACAGCCGAAGAGAGATTTGCCGAAGGTTGCTCAGGAAAGTAGTAGTGCTTCAACAAAAGGATCTATTAGTACTACAGCACTCTCCATACCAACGCTACAGATGGAAAAAGGAGGAAGTAAAAGAAATGAAACATCAGTGAATATAGCCGAAGAAGGTGATGGATCTACCTCTAGACAGTTGAGATGCTCAGCGATGAAATTAAAATCACAATCAATGAAAGAGGAAATAAAAAAACACGAAAGATTTCAAAAGAAACCTCAAGAGCATCGAAAATTTCACAAAATTCCTACGAATAAATTTATGGAAGAAAAGTCATCGTTGAATGCAGAACAAGACGAGAAAATATTTAAAAGAACTCAAGGATCGAACGATGCATCCGAAAGACATCAGAAGAAAGCTCTAAGCTTAGAGTCATGGTTACAAAGTAAGCATGCAAACGAAATGGTTCGAAAAGGAAATAAAATTTCTAACGAAGAGCGGAAATGTGGAAAATCCACTGAAGAAGCGATGCTAAAAACAGCACGTGAAAATCCAAGCAAAGAAATTAGGCGACATTTAAATTTGAGGGGATTACAGATGAGCAAGAAGGATTCTGATGAAGAGCTACTAAAGACAGCTCGTGAAGCTAGTCAAATATCTTCGACGTCAACATTTCCAGCGATTCTACCAAAAAGCAAATACGATAGCAATGAATTACGAACGGCACATGATGCATCAACTCCGAAACAAGGTATCTTTTATATAATAGTGCATAAATTTACAACTCCGAAATGACTCCGAAATGAGCTGTATAATAAATGGCTAAACGTTTTTATGAGTACATTCATAGAATCGAAATAAAAAAAAACAATAATAAAAAAAAAAACTTATTAGTTGCTTATTAATTGTAAGATAAGGAAATAAACGAGGATGATATGGCATTGCAGAAGGCAATTGGGCATCACTCATTCCCTCATATAGTCTTTACTTGAATTATTTCCTTCATATTAAAAAATATCTTCAAAAAGTCGATAAATTCCCTCTCTCCTTTTTTTTTGCCAGCTAGCCTCTCCCTCATGCTGGTGTGTTGTCTTTTTTCCCATTCCTTTTGAGCAATTATCACTCAATTTTTTGATTAAATCTTTCAGAAATGTTAAAGAAAGATAAAATTTTCGAGCAAAAAACGTCACGTTTATCAAAACGAAGTGTTGAAATTTCAACGGTTCGAGAGGATGAGCATCTCAACACTGCAAAGTAAATTAAACTATTTGATAATATATAAAATTAAATTCTAGTATTAGTGGAATTATCAATAAAGTGACCAAAAGATGACCACTTGAATTTTAAACTGACCAAAAGATGACCACTACACTTTAGAATCCGGTGTGGCATATGAGTTTTGCATTTGCAAAGGAGAGGACAAGAAAAGGGAACCAAAAAAAAAAAAACAGGATACGGATTGATCGCATGGAATATTAAAAATCCCCCCTCTAGAATTTTAATGAAACGACACCAACATTCGAAATGTTTTTCAATTTCGAATATCATTGCGCAATATTTGACTACACATCATAACACGATTGCTGGCGTCCATCTAACAACTAGAATCAACTAGACAATGATTTTTATGAATTGATTTTTTATTTTATATTCATTTGTTCTCTATTTTAAATTAATGATCTATTCATGCAATATGAGAAACTATTTATTTTAGTTGTAATTTTTGCAATTTTGCAGATGCATATCGCCGAAAAGATCTACTTTGAAAACTATGGGAATATCGGTAAGAGCATCATTTTTGATCGAGGTCAAAATATTTTTTAAGGGCGCTTCATTTGAATGGACATCGAAAGTAATGCCTCAGAAATAACCCCCCGAGGGCTAATGGTCAAAAACCAATGAATTTTGAACTCGTTCATTATGGCGCTTATATATATTATGGTATTTCAATGCTCCATTTACGACTACATCTCTTTCGGAGAACTAACTTTGAGTTTCATCACTGAAAAAAGGAGGAGGGCAGCACAATACGCTCCGGCATCTCTAGTTTCTTTGCGTTGATATAGTGAGATAAATTGTTTAACTCAACAATAGAGACTGAATTGAATTTAGAAAAGAGTACTTAATTATTAATTCATAATTGACGCATATGCTCAAAGTTCAATTAATTTATAATTTTTTTTTTCAATTTATTTATGAGATTATTTATGACAATTAAATTGTTTTTTTCTATGAATTATTTAATAAGGAAATAATTTCACTAAAAAATTACAATTATAAATGAGTTGATATATCTCTAAAAATTTAAGATTATATAATATTCAATAATTAAATTAAATTAATAACAAAATCTTCAAATATTATTGAAGATTATATTTAGGCTATAGCATCATTAGTAAATATCGTTAGATGTTGATAGATGAAAAATTTTGACGGTAATATTTGAGAATATTTTTAGTGAGGGGATAAAGGAAGGAGGGATTTTTCCAGCAATTAATTAGAGAATATTATAAAAGTTGTAATAGCAGAGAACGAAAGAAGGCATTCTAAATGATGGTGATGAAATTATTATCGAAGCAACTGATCTTCATAATGTTAAGGTGGGTAATTAATTATTTAATATATTTAACCTCTATCTTACGATAGGGTTAGATGTTGCAAGACCGGCAACCGGAAATGACGTCAACTCGAAGAACCGGAAATTACGGAATTATTTCTTACAAAATAAATATATTAGATTTTTAAATTATTAGCCATATGATACGCTATTTGAAGAAATGATAGCTAAAAAACTTTTTTAATCAACAATTTTGAAGTATTTCACTTTTGAAGTTTAAAAAAAAATTACAGTTAATAGTCGGATAGCATTATTTCCATTGTAAGATGAATAATGTTGATCTTAGATTTAATTAACTTTATTATTTGATTATTTGAGTAAATTTAATTGAATAATTTAAATAATTGAGTAATATTAAGACCAATCGATGCTTAATTATAAAAATTTTCGAAAAGTAATGCTATGGAATGTTCAATAAAACTATTTTACAAGAAATAATCCTATTTTCCTCATACTAACATAACAATGTTAATAAAAACATTGGTTGATCAACTAATATCGAGTAAATTCTACTTTGCGCATCTCCTATAGTAATATTTCTATATTCACGTCACCGTTGTAATATTATATAGTTCGTAGTCGAAAGTATGAACATTGATAGCTAGCATTGCAATTTTATAAGTTAAATTCGAGTGGTTCTAATATAGAGAAAGTCGTCTTTAGAGATTTAGCCAGAAAGCCATCAAAGGCAGCCAATAGTATCTCGGTCTTCAATTAGAGAATAGACTAGGAGGTCATTTATGGGACCCTCAATGCGAATGTTTAGTCTGAAAATTATTTTTGTCTACTATAAACTGATCTGCAAGTCTTTTAAATTTGAATTTTAGCTATTTTAGCTGTCCTCTCACGTCATAGTAAGAAAAAAAAACCAAATAGGGTTTCTAAGCAGTGACTTTCAAGTGTGAAGGACAAAATACCAGGAAGGGGATTCGAATATCACATCAATTTTCGCGAAAATCATCAAATTTATTGGGCTGCAGATTTGGGATAAGAATAATGCGATATTAAAGCTTTCATGTAATATGGAAACGGTTGGCAAGGTAATAGATGAATGCATCACTACTCTTCGCTTAATTAAAACACAATCCTGCACCTCAGGTCGATTGTGATGAAGGATGTTTTTCATTTCAGATATCATTGAATATAACGATACGAATGAAAACAAGCGGTGAACAATTCGAACATGCAATGCATACCCTTAAGCCTAATCGTATATTAATCGCTGGACGTGAAGTATACACCAATAAGGAAGATTTGTGATAAAAAATGATATATTTATTTCATTTCCTATTGCGATAAATTTTTTTTCAATTAAGAGTATATGAAAAGATGGATTCCATTTTCAAAAAAAAAAAAAAACAGTCTAGCGCTATCGTTCAGCAACAGGATCAGCAATCTGTGCGGAAGAGATGAAGCAAAATTTCACTGATGAAATTATACAAAAATAAAAATATAATATTACAATTGAATTTGCAATATTTTGATGTTTAAATATTTTTTTTATCACACTTCAATTTTTGTGAATTTGTTACTATTGAATCGACAAATTGTTGTGGATGAAGTGAACGTTGCTTCATCGCTAGACGACGAAGAAAGAACCAAATCCAAGGTAGATAGCCTAACGGATCGGACGGATATCGCCACTCTTCGAAATATTCTTGTTGGATTCATTTTGCTGCCATCTGAAAGAAGATATTCAAGTCAAAGAGAGCCCTATAATCATTAAAGGGGTTTTATTTCCCTAAATTGGAGTATTAAACTCTGATATTTTCTAATATTTGTTGATCGTCCTTCTATGTCTTTTTCGTATGCGTACGCTTATGGCTAAGTGCGTGAACGCCGATGCGTATATATGAAGGTGAATCATGGCACGGACGAAGAAGTATCAATTAAATTTTAATTGGCTAGATGTATAAAATTTTATGGCGATTTAAGAAATCTTTGATAAGTTTAGAATTCAAAAATTGTCTAGTATCGAGCGGAAGTTTACAGGAAGTTTTGCTTATCATTGCAGGACAAAATTCGTACTGCCGTATCCATTGCGACTTGCGAATACCGGCTAGTAGATTCACATAGGTAACGCGTAGGAGTGGAGCCTTTGCCTTGCACTCAATTGCAGTTTGTTTTCATTCACATAGTGTTTGGTTTATGTTTGTAAACATATAAAACCAGGTGTATTCATTTTTGGCTTATATTATCTTTGTTGTTTTATATGTCGTTTTATATTTTAGTACTTGAGATGAATAGGATTTTAGAATGAATTGACGTCGACGGTCCATCTGATCCGTTCTGATAGTTTTGTTCCACCGAATCGGCTATTATTAAAATTCCCTAAGAAAACTCAAAAGATTTCATTCGCATGGATAAAATAAATGTCGAAAATCATTCAACAATTGATTTTCTTTTTTTTTATTTACCTTTTTGCATGTATTCTTTTCTTTTTTTTCTTTTTTTCAGAGTGTTTTTTCATTGTATTTTTCACTACCGGAAAGTGCGAAGTAACATCGAGCAGTCGTATATGCACGAAGTAACTCTAATTAATTATTTTATTTACTTCAGAGAATGGCCACCGAATTCTATCACTTCGTAGATGAGGCGTTAAGATTCGTTTTCCCGAAGAATTGTTTCGAAGAAATGCTCATCAAGCTTAATTTCTTCCATCGTATGTTTTATTTCATTTCAATAATTAATGAAACTAGATGTTCTTCTTCCAAAAAAACTGCCACCAATCTCCCGAATATGCTCCCCACTTATTGTGATTCCCGTAAGTAAAAAAGCCCAGCTGACGGACTTTTTTACGTGTTCCTTCTTTGGGTGTTTATTGTAAGGGGACAAGTAATAAATTATGAGAGGATAAGCTGATTTATGGTCAGAAGCAGCAGCCTTCATTTATCCACTTGGTATTGCCGGTTGCGCTGATACCATATGGAATGAACGAATCGAGTGATATTGAATTGAGGGGAGGGAAGGAAAGGACGTTTTTGATTTGACCATTTCGTAGAAGGTTGGGTAGAGATTCGATGATGTTTAATCTGAAAATTAAGGTTCCCCTTGCAGTGTGCCTTCATCGTTTTAAAGTGTATTTCTTTGAGCTTACAACTACACTCTTATTGCCACAGAACGGTTGATATTTTTTCGTTTTCCGTTTTTTTTGTCGGTTTTAAATGTGGTTGAACTCACATAACGACTGTTGGATGCAGAATTGACTATAATACAGCATTATTCAATACTACATTGCATTCCATGTGTGAAAAAAAAGACACCATTTTATAAGTTTTATGATAAGGAGGCCAAGTTATCAGAATCGAGATCATTTTCGCGTTTAAATGAAATCAGTGATAAAAGATTTGTTGAAGGAGGATTTATCAAAGATTCTTCAGTGATAAAAGATTTGTTGAAGGAGGATTTATGAAAGATTCTTCAGTGATAAAAGATTTGTTGAAGGAGGATTTATGAAAGATTCTATGATTATTGTGCGCTTTTAGCGGAATGCTCATCATTGGTGCTATCACGCTTGTTGGGATTAGCAATCACTGGTGGATCGTTGATGTTATTCATTCCGCAAATTATTAAAATTCATTTGGCACGTTCTGGTGCTGGAATTTCATTATCCTCACAACTTCTTGGTTTACTGTCGTGTTTTGCAACTGCCGCTTATAGTTATGCTAGTAATTTCGTCTTCAGGTAAGTAATGCTCTAAATGAGTTTTTTTCTTTTCATCTTTGATGATCTATGTGATCATCAGTCATTCGGTGGTCGTTGCAGTGCTCATGACAAAGGAATTTGAGATCTTTTCGCAGAAAATTTTCCTGAATTAAATTCATCAAGTAATTTTTCCATATTGGTCGAGTTATTGAACAATCGGCCTAATCTACCAGGAGGTCCAAAGAATGGGAGAGGGATTTGATCTTATCTTATTCGGTCTTTGAATTAAACGGATATGGGAATGCTAAGGATATGGGATCCTGACCCTTTCTGTAGACTCCATTAAGAGCGAATTCTGCAGTGATGTAAATAAGATTTCGCAGGAGATGGCATTTTTTTTCCAAGACCAGAAAGATGGAAGACAAGTAGGATGAGACGAGGAAGGGGGGGGGGTTGAGAGGACCCCTTCAGCGGTCTTGGAAGTGATGGTATTTTTCCCGGGGTATTTTTTCATTTCCCACTTCATCAGATGGATTTTTAATACTCTTAAGGTATTTTCATTTATTAGAAATTTATTTTTCATTAACTCAAAAAGTATATGTGGTTTGACTTTCCGCAAAAAATGTAATAATTCGCACCAGAAAAGCGATGAAAATTAGGATGGCAGGGCAACAAAATTTAATATTGAGGTATACGGTTTAAGTTTATTATCTCATTTGATTTGTAAGATGACATTGAATGAGCTCATTTTAAAAGACTAGAAGACAAACGGGAATATGCCAAGTTTATTCATAATTCAGGATTTTTTCTGCATATTCACGAGTAAAACTTTTGAAGTATAAGGTTGCGAGGTTGTATTGATGCATTAGCATTTGAAGGTTGTTATTCGTGAATAGGGAATGTTATTTAAATTTTGAGCATTTATGCAAGTTTAATTTTTAGTCAATGGGGTGATTCGCTATTTGTGGCAATTCAAATGGCTATCATCATTATGCAAATCCTTTATTTTTCTACACTTTCCGCATATGCTTTTGCATTTCTTGCATTTTGTTGGGCGATCATATTCGCTGTTATTGGAAATTACATTCCGTTTGCGGTATTAGCCGCATTTCAAGCTATTACTATTCCACTTGTTGTTGCATCAAAGGTTAGCGGCTATGGTTTAGTACGTTCTTGAATTGTTTTTGTTCGCCGATCGTGTTTAAAAAGTTATTTCTGAAAGTATTTATGATGATTTTCTGTTTTATTATAATGAATTTAAAAAATTATGAATAATACCAAAGATCGAAGTGTGGTTTTTTTGTTTTTTTTGTAGAGAATAATTCAGCTGGAAATTCTTGAATCGACTCATTTACTTAACAGTCGTATAAATCCATGAATAGAAAAATTCTTTTTACGAAAAAAAAATTCATTTGAAATATACTTTAGCCATTTTTTTTACATTCACAGCTTTTGGCAGCTTACCATTAATATTTACTTATCATAACGTTCTTTCGTGTATTGTTTAATATTATCTTTAACTCAACTCTTTCTTGAGTTATTATTTAGTTCGTTATATAAGTTAGATGAATTATAGTTTCTTCAAATACGTGCAAGTTATCGTGATGGTAGCACTGGTCAACTGTCACTTATATCGGTAGCGTTACAATTCGGTGGATGTCTCGCTCGAGTCTATACGTCAGTGAAGGAAACCGGCGATGCATTAGTCATCGTTATGTACGTTGCGGCAGCTATTATGAATGGGATTATATTGGGACAAATATTCTGGTATTGGAATGCACACAAGAAGAAGGACAAGAAACGAGCATAATTTATTGATGTTTGCATCGTGAATACTGCATCAGAACTTCTAAATTCAAAGGGATGACTTGAATATTCCATATTCATTGGGCGAGGGAGATTGATTGAGGATCTGAGAGGTTTGTGCCAGAAAAGAATGAAATTCACCTATTAAATATTTGTTGAAATATTTTAAATTCCAGAAGCTTTTTTGAATTGCTCCTATTTCGGTAAATTGTCCGTTCTTTTTTATCGGCACCTATCATCCCACCGAATCATATTTCTGCAGAAGTTTTTCCTGCCAAATAACGACCATTCGTTTCGCAAAAATTTGAGCACTTTAGAAGCAATCATAGCTCAAACATTGTTGCACCTAGCTCAAGTATTGTTCTCAAATTCGGCTATAACCCTAATTTTTAATCTCTCATTTGCTAATGGGGATCAGGCGCCACTACCCGATCAGATCCACTGTTCTTTATTTAGTCCGGCAGCAAGCTAAAAGAAAGTATGAGGGAATTATTTGCGGCGGTGATGTTTATCGTGTTCCGAATATGAAAAATACATAGCGTACATATTTGTTTTTTTTTTTTTCAAATTTTAAATGCTGGTATGTGCTTGAATTTTATAAATCCTTCATGTTTCGATAACTGTTGCAACTGAGAGTAAAGGACAGCAATATGAGGTTTTTATTGGTTGTTTCTTTTACTAATAGCATGTAAAAGTGTTAGGTTGAATTATGTTAGAAGCATATATTTGAAGAAGGTTCGATATATGAAGGGAATAACCATTCAGATTGCCAAAAAAAATGCTTCATTTTAAAGTATATAACTATTAGAACACTAAAGGTATCTTAGCAAAGCTAAAAAATGCGGCGAGCAGTTTACTTTTATAATTTCGGGAGAGGAAACAAAATTTAAAACACGAAAATGGCATAAGGCGGAATTTGTACGCTTCATTAAATATACTAGATGATAAATATATAGCCCCCCTCATATATATATATATATATATATATATATATATATATATATATATATATATATATATATATATATATATATATATATATGTTTGTTTTCATTCATTTTATAAATGAAATATGAGTTAATTTGAAAAATAGTGAACATATAGGTCGCCTTTATGAGGATATTTGAGGTTAGCCTAAATTTGTCTAAAATTGCAATGAAAACTTGCTCTTTCTGTTGATTTAATTAATTAATTTATTTATTGATAAAGGTTTTTAATTGATTGATTGTATGTGTTACTCTTTATTAATTATCTCAATGATTTGATAATTTTAAACATTATAATGAGTATCAAATTTTATATTCTTCTTAATAATTTGACATTTTAAATTATTTACTTTTAGAAGATTTTTGTTGGTGATGATCCCTTATTAAAAAGAATCCCCTCCCCCCCCCACCAAAAAAAAAACAAAAACCTTTTATCTAATTAGAAAATAAAAGATCTGAAATTTCTCGTTTCAATGACACTTTTCAAGTCATGAGCATATCTGAATTAGAGGGGATTATTTCCTTGGTGAGGAGTTTTTAAGAGAGAAGAGGGAATCGAATATAAGGGAGTATGGAACTTTGAAAGAAACAATGAAACAAATGGTTCATCAATGAAGGTTAAAATCTATTTTTATATTTAAAAAAAAATAGCGAAAATATCTAAAATAACTCATTTCAAAATAAGTTACCCATTTATGGTATATTCGTATCCAAATTTATATTTGCTTGTTTCCCGTGGGGAATTTAATTTGGCAGAAGTTACATCATTGATTTGTTGCTGTTTTTTTTTTAGCTGTTGAAATTTATATATTCACCTAAATAATTCCGATGGTTGTTTTTTATTCGGTTACTTTTTTGGTTATTTTTTATTGTGTAATAAAAGATACAAAATTTTTCTGCACTTCTCATAATTTTTCAAATATTTATTTGTTGTGAAATTACAACATAAAATAGAACTATCTTCCAGTTATGTTTTTCCAATTATTTATAGTACATTTAAAGAACATATTCCATAGAATTTTGTATTCTAAAATTTATCTATTATATGTGCTGCCACTTTTTGTGATCGTTACGTTGACGGCTTATAAGTAGTTGTTTATTTCCTGTGAGGAAGCATATATCAGCCTTACATATATATTTTTTCATCCTCAATAAGGCTAAAGGATCAATGTGGATATAATTAAATTAAATCATTTTGTAAAGATTTGTTATTTGAAACTGTTTTTTTTTTTTGGTTGATGAAATTGTTTTTCTCACATAGTTGAATAAATATTAATTACATCGTGCTGGAGGATTAGGTAATTGATAGAGATTTTGCGATTGCTATAAACGAACATATGAAATATACGGTAAGTAGTTCTATCGGGTAATAAACGTTTACTGTAATATGACAGTAATCAGTAAAGGTAGTTAGATAGGTGGAGTGGCGTTGGTTGTTTATGCTAACCTTATTAATTTATTACTAATTAATAGGAAGCATTAGTATTATTTTTGAGGGAATTTTTCAATTATAAACTGGAATATTTGTAATAATTTTGATGTCATAATCTAACTTTTGAAACATTTTTTTTTCATTAATTTGAGTCAATTATCGATAACGATTTAAGCGGAAATCATAATAAATGAATTTTGTTAAATTTTTTAAAATTGCCAATTTAATTGATAAATCAAGAATGCGATAAATTTTAAAGCATAGGCGGATAGAGGTGTTTACTATGGAAGGATTGTTATACTTGACCAATAAACCAATGAATTTTAAGAAATTGATAAATGATAACATACGGCATCCCATAGGATTGATTGCGCTGTTAGGATTATGGTAAGAAATGGCTTAAAGATGTGGATCGGTGTTTTTTTAGTGATGGGTCGGATATCAGCGTTCACATGGCGTTGGTGTCTTCGCTTTATCGACTATTGGAAGAATATTGGTAATGACTATCGAACGGTTTGTATGGATGTGATTAGCGATTGTAAAGAGAGACCATTGAAAACGACAGTTATTGCTACAGCACTTGCCGCATTTACCTATGCCTACAAAACGAATCCAACCGAGAGGTAATATTGTTTTGCTGATTTTGTCAACAATTAAAATAGAATTATATAATTCGGCTGCCGTAATGAATACCTTCACAACGCATCTCATATCCAGTTATTAATCCGCTTGCAAATCTTTTATTTCTGTCCTTCTAAATCCCTCCAATTTCCTTTTTTTTATAATTGATTTTTAATGAAATTACTGTCCAAAATTTTCTACACGAAGCAATTGACGTTGAAATTGCACCTTCAGTATAGATGGCCAGTGGTCCTTCATCTTTAGTGTCCCAACGTTGTGCATCTTCGATCATTCTAAACAATACTCTTTAAAAAAAGTAGTTTTCAGTAAGTTTTGAGCAAAAAAAAAAAAACGGAAAAAGAGCCCTAAATCATGCATTTGTTCGGTGCCTATATTTTATAGAGATACTTAATAAGATGGTATCATCACATTTGAAGGGATATGCTGAACGCATTAACAGATCACCGTCAAATCATGGTTCTTGTGCCGAATTCGATTCACAATCCAGAAACGGATCATGCATTGGCCTCACGAACTCTCTATCTCGATCAACATAGACTCGAGCATATCGATTGCTTCTTCTTTTCGCTTGCACTCAGACGACCCAATGATACAAATGTTCGTCTCATACTTCGTTTCAGTTGGATTACCCGAAGGCATTCCTATAGTACATCAAATTACCCGAAGGCATTCCTATAGTATATCAAATTACCCGAGGGCATTCCTATAGTATATCATCGATTATCGATACCACACTTATAGCTGACTGAAATTAGTGTTTTAAATTTCATATAAGCAATGACATGATCGAGATCACCCATTATGAATTTCTGCTTTGAATGGTGCTTGCAAAATTTAAAATATTTAAAAACAATAATCAAGAACTTCTTAGCAATATTTGATATGAGTTTGAAGCATTAATCACCAAGCTATCAATGCTTTCTTATCAACGTTCTGCTATAGACATACATGACGATTGACCTATATAGACTGCAAACATTTCATATGAAGAGGCATAATTACGAATAATTTATTGATTATATTTGATATGATACTATCAGTATTAACGACGATAAACTAAATCATTGAAAAGCGCCAATTATAATCCAAATAAAATAGAAATATTTTATCACGATAGAATTGGAATACGATTGATATATTTTAAAATTTTTTTTTGCAGTAAGATTATCGTTCAAATACGATGTGAATCATCCATATATAAACTTATCCATTGTGCTGTTGAACGTTAATTGCTTCAAAGATTGTTATTGGCAAAGATTTCAGGTACGGGTTTATCACAGTCAGGATACGAACTTGAAAGGCGCTTGGTGGCATGAATTATGGGAAAATACTATTGATATTGGTGCATTTGGTCATTGGTATAATCTCAACAAAAGCTTCCAGAATTATGACGTCAACGAAGATGAATTCAACAATGATGGCACTTTATATAACTAACATTAGCTAAACAATCAACTATGGGTATCGTAGAGAAATATTCAACGGGAATTGTTGATTAAATATTAGTGCAATTAAAAACGTATATTATCACTAAAAGAAGAGATTCAATTGCAAAAGCATTCGCAATAATAAAGCTTGAGATTATCATTTCGAATTATTTGAAGGGATTTATAATCGAGAATAAATTCATGGTGTCTAGGATTTTCGAGATTTATACCCAAAAGGAACTTTCTACCTTTTTTTACTAGCACATAACATCATTTGACCTTTGTTTGTGATTTATAATGCGATATAAAACGAATCTATCGAATTTACTTTGTTTTATTCATCAAAAAAAGTATGCAATGATTGCCACCTGTGAATGATAGGGCTGAATGAAAACAACGACACTTGATGCAATATACTCGTGATTGGGTACGGATTAGGGAAGATGATACATTTAATAAAGAATCACCTAGTTGATTTACGCTTAGTTTTGGCATCCCGGTAGTTTGATGCCATGGATTTGTACATACAAATATATATAAGACTGCTGAAATGTTCATCATTTTATCGTTGTGGAAACGTCATCGATATCGAATGGTATTGCAGCACGAGCAAATGCTAAATCAGATGAGGATTGAATTGATGGCCATCGAGATGCGGCTATTGATGCTGCCTCTAATAATGCATCCGCACAAGCTGCAATACATCTTTTTAGATCAACTCAGCCAAACAAATTGAGATTGGAAATTCCCTCACTTGTTCAGTTTCAAAACATTTTATACTATAGGTGGAAGGCTTGGGCATAATTGATGGGCAAAAGAAGAGAGGCGGCTTAACTTCTTACTTCATCATCAAATATTTTTAAGTGTAAACTTAGTTTTGTGGACGGGTCAATTAAAAGCTTTTTAAGCTTGACTGTTTTTAAAATACTGAAATCTTCGGGGCAAATGTGTAAATTTTTCTTTGAATTTGTTGTGGCATATAAAAACGGCTAAAATAATCGAGTATCTCTGCTTACGATCTTCACTATGCCCTAGCTGATGCCCCAGAAAACAATTAATATCTGAATAATCCCCAATGTCTTTTTTTTCTGTCTATGATTTAGGCGAGAATTGCCTAACGATGCCCCAGAAAACAATTAATATTTGAATAATCCCCAATGTTTATTTTCTCTGCTATGATCTAGGCGAGAATTGCCTAAACGATGCCCCAGAAAACAACTAACATTTGAATAATCCCCAATGTTTCTTTTCTCTTCTATGATTTAAGCGAGAATTGCCCACAACTCGGGGAATTACAAGGACTAAAAAAAAATACAAAGGTGGTAAATAAACAACGGGGAACTTCTTGGAAATCTTCAAGCAAAAAATTATTTGAAAATAAAATTTTCATCAGCTTGGGTGATTTTTTTGTCCCAATTGAAACAGCGAGCAGGAGTATCTATGGATCGTTCAAACAATATCACTCCTAATATGCAAAAGTTGTTTCAACAACAGAATTTTCAATAACGAAATCAACCAACATCTTGAATGGACGATGAATTGAGGTAGAAATGAGAGTGCATCACGACTGATATGTGCCTCTTCGTGCAATAAGGCTATCATATATGGAGTTGCAAAATAGGCAGACATCTAAACATCATATATGCATTAAATTATTACATCGTGATGAATTTGTTGAGTATAATCTACTTCATTGTCTCTATTATTCCACTTCAACTATAGAGCTGCATCAGCTAAATCTATCTATAGAATCATGATAAATGATAGTATAATCATATAAGTGAGAGGAATATTTCGAAGAAAGAAAACTCTAATACAGGAAATAGAAAGCTAATTTGCAATGCAAATCAGAACACATCAATGACCAATTTAATTCCCATTAGAAGTTATCACTCAATGAATCCGATTAGGAAAGATGCAGAAGGCGTTACAAGTTGAACGTTTCCCAATGATTTTCCCTTTCCCTGAAATTTTCACCTCTTTCCAGTGCTTATTTACAATCCGACCAGCATTTGAAAATTGTAATTGATTCTCTTCCCCTCGACATTCAGTTAAGCGGGATTGGGAAGGGACCGCTCATATACACAATAAACTATAATAATGAGTATTAAAAAACAAACAGAAGGATTGGTGGATACGTATTTGATGGCACATTGAAATGCAAGCCTGCGTAAATCTGGCATCGGTTCGACGAACGCATTCTGTATATGCGTTAGGAAAGGTTCTATGCGTTCCGGTGCATCGTTCGCCAACGATAGCAGCTCCTCGAAGACCGATACACGACCCGAACATGTGTCTGCTGCCTCGAGTTGTGCCAGAAGTGAGGCCATCTGAAATCGATGTTTAATGAATTGACGCTTATAGGATGCCGATGCTACAGGAGAACATTGAAGCCGGTCGATGCTGATATGACGCCTAAATTCAACGCTTTAGCACTACTATTATCTGGCTCTAATGGTGCTAAAGTGAAATTTTATTAACATAAGCCCAAGTTAAGATGCCAACGGTTAGGGTGGATAGGTCGGAAGTGCAATAAATTTGTTTGCATGTCGTTGCAATATCGACAAACATCATAAAGCAATTTTACTAACACTTTTTTCCATTCGATGCGTTTTTAGTGAAGATAACCACTGATTTGATAATAATAAATTTCAAATATTCTCATGCCAATCTTGCAAAAATGGTTCTATCCTTCGTTATGCCCATCCAAGCGCAATTCCCAGAAATCGATGACTTAATTCAATAAACACGTACGATTGTCCACTATCGCTAATCATTACATCCCATTTAGTGAATTCGTTAATTCCTATTTATATGTATTATTTATTGTTTTCATATTATTTAATGCGTTTTTTTATTTGTTCATAAAATATGCTTAATAATTACAAATAGTGATAGCGTATCTATAATGCAGCAATAATAACGATACGTAAATTGGTCTAGGATGCATTATGAAGAAGTCTATCCAAAACAGGTATATCCTCCATGGCTAGCCAACATTTGTACCTTCGACGTTTTAGCATATTGCAATAGAATAGGATCAGATTTAGAGAGCTAAATAAGCAGCGATATGCAGCGATAATCTTAAAGAAAGAAATAACGATGTTAAAGTATAAAGTCAACTAAAATATAAAGTATAAAGTTATACTAGTGAAACAATAAAGTCAATATAAACAAATATAGACAAGAATGCGATATAAAATATGCAAAAGTGGGATGTAGAAAGATGGGCGTGGCATTAAATAGTGAACTCGATTTCGTTAACCATCAATAAGTTAGCACGCGACGTGAACGGCTTCAAATAATCTCCACTCTTGGATCGACAATGCTCTCTGATAGGCTATTAATGCTTCTATTCGTTGTCAATTTCGATCTTCACTACTCTATACCGATGACACAAAATACACTCGAACATGGCGAGACAATGGTTTGAATTCATACTCTTCGTTTGTATTATTTAAATTATTTTATTTTAAGCTAATAGTACAAACATATATAGATTGAGGACAAATTTAGGAAGAAAAGGAAACAGAAAACTTCAAGAATTCGGAAAATTTCTTGAAAAAAAAAAGGTGATTTTCTTCTGAGAAATTATGGAAAAATTCGATGGACAAACAGTATGAGACGGGATAGCAAGCCATTTCTACCCTTTCCTACCCCCCCCCCCCCTCCCCACATCATTACAGACAATGTCTCTAATACGTAATTTTCACTAACAGGAACGATTATTTCAAGCGTGGATGGAAAGACGACGAAATGAAATGCTCGAAAGGGTGAAAACAGGTTTGTATTCCATAAAACTTATATTTAATAAAAGAATCTCGGATTTATATATTAGTTCACTCGGATGCGTGAATAATTACTTATAAAAGTTTAATTTTTCGATTCTATCTATTGTTAAATTTACAGCAGTCTGCAACATTCTTTTAGTTCCGCATAGAAAAAAAAAACCATACCATCACCAAATTTCTTCCCTTTTCCAGGCATTCCATGTGGTAAAGCTCTATAAAAATCGACTTTCTTCATCATTAGGGATTGAGGAAGGGCTTTTCACTCTTTGACGATCGCATTCCAATAATGCAATTCATTTTTCTCTAAGCATTCTTGCTTTTATATACGAAAAAAAAGAAATCCACCAATTTATAAAATTGGAAATTATAGATTCATTGATGCGTATTTACAATAAAATTCGTAAAAAAAAACCACACACACATAATTGAGAACTAAATATAATAAATAAATTTTTTCAGAGATCGCTACACCGAAAGGCTTCACAACAACAAATTGTATCTCATTATGGCGACCTGGAATTTATGGTGAACCATGTACACAATTCTCTCCCTCATAGATTTTAATTCTATTCGACGCTTTAAGTGATAAAAACAAATATCAACGCTAATAAAAAGACGAGTCGACGAAACGCCTAAAAAAAGAAATACAACAAAATTTTCATGTAGCCGAAGCTGACGATCGATCAATTCGCAGAAGATTGTGCTTTGAATGGAAAAATAAAAGTTACAACTAATCGCCATAAAAATATCTGCTTTGTTACTTATCGTCAATAAAAAAATATATTTATTACCTATTGAAATGCTTTGTTATGATCGTTAAAAAAAAAAAATTATTTCTTTATTTCGCGTTATATTGGCAAACATTATATATAGCCAATAAAGGTATTCTTAGTTATTAAGTGATAAAAATATTAGCAAAAATATGGTATAATTTGATAACCACCTGGGAAAATTATTATTCATAATTCCTACTGCAATGTGAGGATAAGGCTATAACAAATTATATCATCCTCGAACTAATGGATCAAAAAGAAATCGAACAAAAAGACATCGGGGTCACTTTGAAGGATGTGAAAATCGATAGTGGGGTCATGCGAAGAACCATATATTTTCAGATCATATGCAAAAAATAAGTTATCGAATACATCATTTATATATAATATGAACAGTACCGGACTAAGGACACTACCTTAAGGAACATCAGTGATTATTTGAACGGTTGGAAAATGAATCTGCTAATTATACGGTGAAATAACGATTGATAAGAAAACATCTAAGCCACCCACTTTGCAGAAAGTTTGTTATTGGCAAACTACGTCGAAAACCGTTTGCATAGTTAATACATGCTACATCAAATTGTATTCGTTGATTACTCATTGACGTTATTAACTGCAAAATGGTCGACCGATCCGGTGAAAAGCCATATTGAATGGAGCTGATAAGTATTCGATCATACTATCCTTTACTGTAATCTCCATCACCTTACACGCCGACGAAATAAGGCTAATTGGTTGGTAATAGTGAATGAAAGTTGGAGAGGACTTTTTTTGGTGGACGAGTGATAACAGCAGTTTCCCAAGCGGACGGAATGGAAGAGCAGAAGATACTTCGTTCGAAAATACGACTAACTATGAGAAGCTGAGATAGTACTAGCGATGCGCTTTATAATGTAAGAAGGTATCCCATCGGTGATAAACGAGGGTCCTATCGCCAAATTTATCAATGGTTTATGGTCACATTTATGGCGTCCAACCACTGTTTGCTTGCTTCTAGATGGGAAATTCAAGGAAAAACCCGTCGTTTTCTTTGAAAATTTCACAGAAAAAGTGAAAAAAAAAGTCGTCAGATTCACTTATAACATTCGAACGTTGCGGACATGAACCTCCCATAACGACGATGGTTTTATAAAACTAGCAACAATCAACGCTTAATACAATTCGTTATAAATAAATATTTCACATTTCAAATTTCAAAGTAAAAAAAAAAGAGAAGAGAATTTCGCAATCCGATTTATAAACGGAGAATGACGCTTTTACGAACGCAACGATAGATGATTAGCGTTAAATTTTTTATTAAGCTAACAAGTACATAAATCTCATTATATACGAATATAAGGGACAACAAGCCGATCGTCGATTACATTCAATGAACGCATGAATCATCGTCGAATCATACGTCATCGGCAAAACAATTCGGAAAACGATGATTTCCACAAAGAGAAACGAACATATCGCCTCGATTAATGGCTATTAACTTAATTTAATGCACAACCCATTTCCGCATGCTATAAACTCGCAACTTTAGATTTACCCACATCAATTGGCACGCAAATATACACAGTGCACTAAATTCCGATTTCGCAATATTTTAATCGAGAGAAAATCACACAAAAATAGACGCTACACGCTATAAATAACAATTAGTGCGGGAATATGATAGAGCAATGCACTAAAAGATTACCCAACGATCTACCTATATGGGTAGAATTTGCAAAGTTGGGTAAAAATATAAAATGCTTTATTAATTTATTTAGATCGAATTGTGATTCAATAAAGTTATAGATACGATAAGCTTATGAAATGAGCAATATAGATGTGCCTAGTGAATTCAGTATAGGTGTTCGGATTTCCCGAAAAAAACGGCCTCATCAAAAAACTGTTCTATGTTCAGATTTATACATTAAAAAATGAAGGAATACAACAAAAAAAACTTATCTAAAAATATAGAGGTTGTATGTTTAATTTAATTCCAATCGCGTCATAAAATGAAACCTAATTGAGCGCTAACCCATCTCATATATATCAACGACAACCATATGATAATAGCACTTAAATAAATTTAAAAAACAAATGAAAAACAACAACAATGATATTATTACCTATTCAAACGTATTTTATTTCAGAGTAGCACATCGTATAATTTGTTAACGAAGATATGTCTCATAAACAGTATAGGTAATTGCGAAGGTATCATCAAATCATTACATGATACATTTGTTAGCAAACAGTATCCGAACGAATAAAACGACATCGAGTGTTGCATTTCATGTGATCAACCAACTGTCCACATATTCGAAAACGCTGAGGAAACACTCAATATCGATAACATTGACCTAATTAACCAATAAAAATCCCCTTTCCGATGCATCCAACTATATTATTGAACGATCATCGTTAAGCTTTTACAATTCGAGCATTGAAATTACAGTCGAATAATAGGAATAACACAAATTTCAACTGATGACAGCCATAAACAAACCAATCGCATCAATAAGAAAAGAAATACCAAAAGAAGTGAATATAAAATGATATCTAATCGTCGCCGAATCGACCCAATGACGTTAAAACATCGGAGAGAAGATTCGTATCAGAAGATTCATGATTTTTTACTAATTGTCCCATTACATCCATATGTGAGGGGAAGAATGCACGTGCTCGATTCGCATTCAACTCCAAATATCGAACACATACCTTATAGAATTTAAGCACTAAAGGTGCCCAAAAACGATTACGACCAATTCCCTAAAATATCACTCTTCATAATATAAAACATTCAGATGAATATATCAATAGCATAAAATATTGATGTCACTCACATTTTCACATTGCAATCTTTCAATTCTCAAAAAAAAATCCCTTATAAAAAAATTATTTACGAAAAATCTTCAAGAAATAAACGTTTAAACTTTTACGTTTTCTAAAAGTTTTCTATAAAGATGTAAATCGTTCAGCACTAATAATATCGTATTTCCAATTCCCATATTACGGGAAGCATATTAGCAATATTAGAATTCATTGAATTTCATAGCATCTCATTCGGGAGGAGGAGGGCAAGGCGGGGCCGAAGGAATCATCACATATAAGCCGATTTAAGAATTCAAAATAATAAAAAATACCGATAGAGTAATCAGACAGCTTATATAAGCACAAAAAAAGAAGAAAAACTATAGCAGAGGCTTATTCACAATACCAACTGCATTGAATAACATAATTCATAGAAATTTAAACTTACATCAAAAATGCGAAAATATGAGTTGAGAATTGTTTCGATTTGTGTTGCTTCTTTGAATGCATCAGTAGTTATCATCAATAACAAATCCAGCACAAGCACAAGCACTGATACATATTTCGATTTGAGTTGTCGCATTGGTAAACGACCAACCGGTAACAATAATGATCCAATCAATGATAAATGCCTTAATTTAATCTACAGCTCATAAAAATCATCGCTAAAAACAAACAAACATCAAGAAAAAAGAAGTGAATTTACAAAAATTTTCGTCACAAATTTGCAAAACTATATTTTTTTATTTTTGGAAGTTTCAACAGTGATGAGGTATTAAAACTGACGTGCTTCAATCATAAAATATTCACTTTGAATAAAAATTCTTCGATTTTGATTTCATGAATCATTCTTTAGAAGCTATGATCGGCACTAAAATACTCAAAATAAATCAAATAATACCACTAATTTAGTTAAAATAACGACATTTTTTTTTAAAGTGCTATTGCGATTATGTTCAACAAACAATTCTTAAAAGAAAACAATATTTTCAAAAATGCATTAAAATTATAGAAATTACCTGATCAATAAATATGGTTGAGCTTTTGTCAATTGTATCAACAACGAGATATAATGTTGTATGATAGGTGAGGAAGTGCTCGCTTTTGAGAACACATTCATAATGACTTCATGTGCAACACGATCCTCTTTCGTCAATGAACGAAGCCATCCCAATTTTACGACGCCCTCCTCAATATGTACCTCTATAACTTATGTCATTACCCACTCATAGTACAGTTCAGAATAGATGTGACATTCATTATTTTGTAATAATTACGGCGCAATCGACTATAGGTGAGCTCCGACAGACTCCTCAGCTTCTATCGAGCCACATTAAATTCAGTAACAAATAATATTTCCTTTATGAGAAACAAGGAAGGACGTTTAAGGTTGTTTAAGGTCGTTTAAGATAGGTATCAACCTAGCATAAGGTACCGAAAACAACCAAAGCTGGTGCATTACAACAAAAGTTGCAATATAGACATCTTCTACGCAATAACTATCGTCACAATAATCAATCTCTTTTATATTGACTATAAAATCTACTTATTTAAATTTTATTCGAAACAAGCAAGCCGGTCGTTAACACGATCCCTCCCCCTATCCTCACTACTTACAGGTGCATTAACTGCCTTCGACCATCAATTATGCTCATTTCCATTTATATGAGTGTAGAAAAAAGAGTAAAACTATATCATTCTTTATGCTCTATATCCTTATAAACTATCACTGCAAAGAACAATGGAAAAAGTGGATTTATTTGTTCTATTATCGCGACTATGAAAAATAATTTAACTGCAATGAGCAAGGACAGATGCATTCACTTAGGCATTACTGAATAGCATCACGATCCATATCCTATCCTTAGATATGTCAAAATTCAAAATCGCTTAAAGAAAACAAGTCTTGCCTGGATATCGAATGGAAAATTCTTTGATGATCGATGTGACAACTTGTTTTCGATCAGTCGGAGCTGTCGGTGACGATAAAACGTCCGAAAATGCCGAAAATAAACAGCACACCACTTCCCCTTAAAATTTTCTGGATGATAGAAAGTCCTGAATTTCTGAATTTATTTTTTGAATTTTCTGAATTTCTGAGTTAAAAATTTCTGAATTTTTGAATGGTTTTGCATCGTAAGAATTATATATATATATATATATATATATATACGTATATATATATATATATATATATATATATATATATATATATATATATATATATAGGCATTACTACTATATTAAGCAAAAATATTGCTATTATTACTGAGAGAAATGTCTAGCAAGGTTTTTTATTCTTTCACTAAGCAATTCCCGTAAATATATCTCCCACTTTCCGGCCTTACTTTGAATTCTTCTGGAAGTAAGTCTACGTAAGAAGAATCTCCCATACAATTATGATACGTGGGAAAATAAATAAATTAAATCGAACAATAAATTAAATTAAACTAAATCACTCATATAAATAAAAAGAAAAATGCAAAATACGAACCTCTTAAAGAAACGCTTTCATCGATGAACTGTACAATATTCGGCAATGTAGAAGCGTCATAATTCACCTCATCGATAATATAATCGGCAAGAACAACACGTCGAGCATATGTCAACGGATCTGGATTTGCTAGTGCCAAACTATTCATTACTGCCGTCAATACCGATCCACTTGAGATGCTACATAATATCATTGATTTATGCATCAATTAAATAAAACCCTTTGAACAAATCAACGCACTAATACAGAACATCATAAATAACTCTTTTTCTATACACGTTAAAAGAAATTATTCTGCAATCGATAAGTGATGAAGCAAGTAAGCAGATGGTAAATAACAACAAATCATTTGATAGCATCTTAGTTTTATTACAATCTCATAGGTATTCTTAACCATAAAATAACAAGATGGTATGATGTATCGTTTGGGTTGCAGAATGTCTGAAAAAATATGAATAAAATAACAAGATGGTATGATGTACCTAGGACTATGTGAATCGAGAATGGATCCAAGAATTATGGAGATTATCTTTGGTGAGCATCTTGTTGGCATCAATGAAATAATATATTCAAGATGACGTGATCGTGAGCCAAACAACAACGAGAGTATCTTGCTTCGTTCTGCATAATCTGTATCCCCGGTCGAATCGTCCTCCATTGGAGGTACCAATTCGGGACATAAACATAGAAAACGACTGATTAATGCCGATGTATCGTACTCCTTAAAAGATCAAAATTCGACTTTAGCGATCAATATTGTAGACTGCAAACAATAATAGTCAACTCAAGAAGAAAATCAAACACAGCAATGCCCATTTGAACAGGTGAGAGAGGTGAGAGTGAACAATATAAGTGGTATATTTAATATATAAATAAGATAAATAAATTTAATTTAGTGCTATATTTAATTTATTTGTAAATAACACAAATAAAAACTATCAAAACAACTAAAATTGGTTAGATTGGTTACAACTAGATTATTTTTAACAATATAATAAACGATAGATGATATACCGTGCATGATTGTGAAGCAAGTAGATTCAGAATGTCTTCAGCGGAAAGTGATGATATAGAAGGCGGTTTAGGGGTTGTCTCGGGCGATACTTCTGTAATCAAATCAAATGACAACTAAAAATGAAAACTATCCTTTATAAAGAACGTCCTCACATTGAATATGTGCAAAAAGTATTTAGTAATAAAAGGTATAAAAAAGATGTAATAACCAGTACAAATATAAGAAGTATAAGATGTAAAAGGTATAATAATCAGTAAACTTCACATTCTCAACGATGGATATGATTCAGATTGTTGAGGTTAAGCGATATACAAATAACGTAGATGAGTTTTTCCAATCCGTGAATTTGGTTTCATCATCTGCTAACGGAAGAGGAAGAGGGAGTACGAGAAGGACATCGGATGAAAAAATTCCATTTTACACTAAGATATCCTCTTTTTCTTTCATTAAATTATTTACACATCTAGTGGAAACAGGACTAGGATCTGCGATAATCACAGTCAATTGAAGGATGATCGTACAATGAAGCAAGCTGATCCATGACTGGCATGATGCGACATGGCTTCTTTAATTGCTTTAATCAAGAAAGCGTTCATTATAAAAAACTTCCCCTTCCGCCTAGATGAAATTATAAGGCCACGTCAAGGTAAGGCTTCATGAGACTCTGATTGTCCCTCAGAGCAGTGAAAAAGAATTTTGCAAGAAAAAGCGATTCATCACAAGTTTTGGAACCGGCCTGAAATCCCTTTTAATACGTCCAAAGTGATGCTTCTATGTCCACTAATTAACAAACATAAAACTTCCGCATCACTTTGCTACAGTATTCTTATCTGATTACAAATCAATTAAGACCAAAGCCTGCAGTCATCCATCGTTCCTCCCCAGCTTCAGTGCTCGGAGTCAACTCCGAATTCAACTTGACAATTAACTCCCGGCAACGAATAATATTGCGTGGAAAGTAATTGTTTGCATTTAAGAATTGTTTGCATTTAAAAATTGTTTGCAAAGTGTGTCAAAGATACTTCATGAAGTAAAAGAATAAGAAGTAACTCCCCGTTGCCCCATCTTCTCAGTGATCATTAAAAGATGCTATATATTAACGAACCTTCATTGAAATCCTTCAAAATTTCTTTCACTTCATCAGAAATGTTCGCCTTCGTTGCCACAAAAAGAGAAAAATTGTGAAGATCGTTCTTTAACGGTGCACTCTGAAAATAAGCACAGAGATAAGTTTATGACGAGATTATCCACAACGACCGAAACATCAAGTGTAAGCTTGACATAAATTCGAAAAGAATCGCTGAATGGGTGGAATCATTTTCAGATGGGAAGGAAAACAATAGGGGAGGGAGGTGAAGGATTTTATAGACAAAAAAAGACTGAAAAGACCACACCTTTTCCTTCAACGCGTCCATCGCAAAGAGAAGTGGCTCAACGGCAGTGAAATTGTTCAACAATGACGGTTTCTTTTTCAAAAGTGCAACAACAGCACGTGCACACTCAACGTTTTGCATTACTTCAGCGAGTGCTGTATACCATCTTCCATCGTCGAATTTGTTCTCTGATAGGGTCTGAAAAAAAAGACATCATTTCTATAGAATATGGCTCATGAATCATCGACGAATCATTACTTCGATAGCAGTAAGGAGTTCTTTCGAAGATGCATCGTACAAATGGGATGTAAACAATTGGTAAAACAATTTATATAGCCTCAAGACAAAATTCAAAAATCACCTATCACAACGACAAATCTTTTATAAGAACAAATTAAAAAAAGAACCGCAGATGATTGTCATCGAGCAGACTGTTAATGGCTACAATAAATCCAAATCTCCCTCAGAAAACAGCATTGGAAATGCCATTCTTTTGGTTCTCTCCAAACAAAGCCCAACTATTAGCTTGCAGAGATCACCTATGCTGCAATAATAAATAAATTTATTTATCATTACATAAATAAATATATTTATTTATTATATGGAAACAATAAAAATATAAAAAAGACAATTCGATGAATAGAGCCAACTAACCAAATCGATGCAATGTATGGCCTCTTCAACGCTTATCGATGGAATAGGCGTTTCCTTTCTTTGATAGATATCACCGAATCTAGGTGGATCTTTCTGGATGATTTGTATTGCATCCTCATCGTCCAACTCCATCTTCGCTAACGTTCCTTGAGATTGTCCCGCCGATAAATGTGCCAAAAACTGCAAAGTATCGTTTGCGTTGTTAATGAAGGCAACGAATTCACTCGACAAGGAAATATCACCTAAGTTAGCATAATAAACAATTTTATAGGCCACGCCATCATCATTAAATGTGTTTGGTACGTAGATGAGTTGGAAGCAAATTCAAAAAGTTGCAAGCAAATCGAAACTGAAAATAAATAAAGACAAAATTTAAGTTATGCTGTTTATATAACCGAAGAAGTAAAGTACGCAACATGTGCCCAACGGCAGGTTAAGTATAAGGTTTCAATTTACCGTGAAGGTGACATACTTAATAAGTTAAAATGGTTGAATTCTATGCTTATTTTCTCTAATGTAACTAAATGCTCATAAATCTAACATCTTTAACGAAAATAAAAACGTTATTGAATATCATCACCTTTAAGTCATCACTTAAATGCAATAAACAATGGAAACAAAAAGAAAGTAAATAAACAAGTCATTAAAAATCATTGTGAGGTCACACTTCAATGAAACTATATTTAGAATACCTCTGTGTTTTGCAGTGTAAGTGAACACTGATCATAATCTAACAACTCTCATTTCCTTCGATAGCAAATATCACACATAAGAATCAATAATTACATATACGAAGAAACCATCGTATACAATTTTTCAAAGCATTCGACAATTCATTTATTTGTATCATACTAAGCTTTGCAACCGGAAACAAACAACAATGACAACTGACAGCCGGAATGAAGCAATTTGGTGTACCCATATCTGGCCACATCTAGATCAAATACATCAAATTCGAATAACTCTTTATATGAAAGAAAAAAAAGGACCTTATCAGCGCCCATAGCGCCCCTTAGTTTATAAGCTCGAATAAAGCGTGCAGCTTTGCGAGCCTCATACAACATATCATCTTCAAGTGTAGTTATTGCGTCGAGTATAGCGAACAGTTTAGAACAACTATAAGACGTAAGTCCAAACGATTGTACAAATTTAAGCGCATCCTCCTGTTTCATATCGCCCAATGCAACCTGAAGAATCTTTATAAAATAAACTATTAATATTATTTATGAAATTTATTCATCAACATCATAATACAATAATTTCAATTCAATATCGTAGAAATTATGCAAAAATCAACCTATCAGAAACATTAATATTGCTTACGTTAACGATACGTTCATCATTAGCGCATAGCATCTTCACTTTAAGCCACGCAGGTAAGAGTTCAATTTCATCGGCATTATTTACCTGCAAATTGCACAAAATTATCTTGAGAGTTTTCAAGCTTCAAAAGCTAGTGGATAGATCGTTGGTGCAATTTTCGTAGATGGAATTTTCAAAGAAAAAGTACCCAGAAAGGTACTATAAGACGCTGACCAGAAAGGGTGATCAAGAATGAGAGGAGAACGATTGATCAAAGAGACGAGCTTCTAAGCATCAAAGAGTCTCCTCAATGTTGGCATATAATCGCCTCATTTTATAAATGAAAACAAATCACCGTATTAGTTCTAAGTTGTGCTGCTATAATTCTACACGTTGTGTTCACAAAATAGATGCCGAAAATCAATTGAGAAAATAGCTAAGTAACTGATTTCTTAGTTCAATGAACACCTTTGTGAACGAGATGAACGCTATCGAACACTAAGTGGGAATTGCATCGATTCACATTTATGCAATCTTCGTTTCGAACCTAAAGAGTCGCAAAAAAAAGCAAAAATATATAAACGATAATACGTTCGGTCTATGTCCATGTGCAGGAAAGAATAAATCCATGAGTGCGTTACGTGCATCAGTACTTGGTTCAGTATGTTTGGTGCATAAAAGTTGTAGAATTGCACAAATTGATGAGGAGATTATCTCGGCACTTATTTTATCCTGAAATATATTCAAATGTGACATCATAATCCATGCATTTTCCATAGCGTAACCACTTCTATCATCTTATTCATCGTATTTTTTTATTAACTTCTTTCATTAGAATTATTCACTGAACGTTTTCTCAAAGAAAAAGTTTATTGACAATAAATAATCAAGCATTTCGACATGGAAAAGTCCGAAAAAGTGACCTATAAATATTAATTTTCAAATTTTTTAAATAAAAAGGAGTAGATCTAAGAGTGAAATAATATTCGCTGTAAAAATTCAGTACTGAGATTTACTGAAGACAATTTAGCGTCAAATCAACTTTTTTTACATCCCTTTCATAACATTGTTCAATTATCAAAAACGATCACTTATTGGCTATTTGTTGCCACCAGTAATGAAAAGGAGAGTGGAAACATTTAATTAAGAGGCTGAGTTGCAAGTAATCTACACTGCAAGCAAATAGAATAAAATAGGCATTGAGCAAAGATCAAAAATAAGATGACGATTCCATCAGCATTCATCCCATCACACCTCAACAATAACACAAAGTTTAAACCTTTGGCGATACGCTGAATTCGATTGTGATTACTTTCGCATCGACGGGTAACTCGCCCACTTGCTGAGAGGTCGATGTAGATTTATTCTCGCATGCCTCCTTCACATATTTATCAAAGAAACGAAGCGCCGATGCATATACACCCCCCTCCTTGGACATGTCGGTCATTCGTTCGACAACATTCGATATATGGTGCGCCACCTGTAAAGCAAATCTACAGATCTACTATATAATTCACGTTATGCAATAATAGCCGACGTTAAACTTCTTCAAATTCACAAAACCATTACTGAATTTGTTTGTTAACCTCGTCTAGCCCCTTTCTTAGCAATAATATTTGAAATGATGCCAAAAAAAATTTTTTTTCAAGCATAAACAAGTGGCGGTAATTTCCAGAGAAAATGACTAATTCGATTAACTAACCAAATGACTCGTTGATATATCAGAGTGTTCAATAAGGAAATCGATGTATTCAGTAAGGCGAGCAGATTTCGTTTCTGTGGGGCACAATTGGGCCAATAGAGTGCAGATACGACCCTGAAATAATTTCAATTTATTACCCTTATTGTTGCAGACGAACTGCTACGATCTAGATGAATTAGTAGACAAGCATCTTTTTTAGTGTCATAATCAGACAAGCCATGAAGCCTCTTTATAAGTGCTATGCTCAAAAACAGATAAGAAGAGGCGCTGAAGTTCATGAAACAGGTCAATTTAAATAAACTTCAAAACAAAATTAAGTACCATAATAATGCTAAAAACTCACCGTTCCCTCATGATGAATTTCAACAAAAAGTGAGAACTACTAAGAAAATACAAAAGGAATGAATTATTGATCGGGACGATATCGTACCGTCTAAACTATCACTTACATTTACAATTCCAGAATTATAGTGTTTTCACCTCGACGTTGATAGCCCTCCCACCAAATGGCTATTCTGGTTAGTTGATCTTCGCATGACAATGAAATCAAAACAGCAATAAATCTAGCTTAAAAATAACGATCGATCGTCCATATAGAGCGAAACATATTCAAAGATGCAAAACGGAACATCAAAAAGGACGGGTATACCCTCAAAGAATCGAAGGAAGCGACCGTGTGAAGGAAACTGGTCGGCGATGCATCAACGTTAACCGGTAATATTGCAGCGTTTGCATCTGGCTGAAATACCATACCGCTCAATTTCTAACAAAATAACGAATCTTTTTTTCAACCATATTCATGAAAACTTTAATACCATATCTATGGATCGGGAAAACAGTCTCCAAAATTTTCTCTCGAATATTTTTGTTTAGGGATCACTTTTTTGTGTATAAGCTTTCACGTATGTTAATCAGTGCGCTCACAACACTAATTGAAGTCCATCTTATCATTTTTATTGTTTTCTCACAATTCCTTACCTTTGAATGAATAATAGATTCGGGATGTTCTATGTGATGGTCACTTATCTTATCCAACACTTATCAGTAAGTATCTAGCAAGGTCACTGCAGCTAGACTTCATTTCTAACCTTTATCGCTCAACATTTCAAGTTCTACTACTCAATGCTTCATTTGCCATCCATATTACTAAGCATTTGAGATCCAACTTCCATTGCTTAGTACCGCCGTTCCGAGCTCTACGACTTAGTAAAGCAATGTATAACAACGATAAACCAAGGGCAATGATACTCGCAAATTGCAAAGTGTCAGTGAGTACCTGTTTTATAGAAAAAGATATTCGCAACACCTCGAAATCTTAATGGCCATAAGTATAATGCATCAAAGATGAAAATACAACTTGATGATCGTTCATTAAAATATAATATGCATGCACAATTATCATTAAACCATTCTTACTGTAGTCTTGCTACAGTAATTCAATATGATCCAAGAACAAGTCGAACCTGTAAGAATAAATCGAAAGCATGAGCGGCAATCGACCGTTCCATAGATGAGGATGCACCAAGTCGAGTGGCAAGAAATTTTATTGTTTCCATTACGGTACTTTCAGTTGCTGTTGGTCCCTTTAGCGAATCACGTAAACGTTGCCGAAGCTGAAATTTCCACACCGTCAATTGTGATAGAAATTTTGATATACGAGCAGTATAAAATCTGATAAACATATAGGTAATATTAGCCAGTTTTTATTCAACGCAGAAGCATTCTTCAAACATTTATAGATTTTGCCGTACCTTCAGATCGGTAATTCATCCAGCGTTAATACAATACAGCTCAAGAAAAAAAAGCTTAATTAAGTAAGTGAGAAAGCATAAAACTTAAGTGCCAATAGTTTTGGGAGTAGTATAAAAAAAGGTGCCATAGCAGAGTTGATAATAACTGCATTAAATTCCATGAACTCCATTGAATCGCATACATAAACGAATTAAAACAACACATAAACACAAGTTGGCATATATCGTATCACCTCGAATACAGCCACAGGAGCTCATCGAATGTGCACATAAAATCCAGCATTAATTGTGGCCAAACGCTACCGACCCCAAAACGAATGGAAAATTTTAGAGAAAGAAAGTAAAAAAGTAATACATGCTTTCTTTCAATGAAGAGGAAAACTCTGAAAAAAAAAAACCACAAAAATGAAACGATAGGAAGGTAAAGGTGCGGAAGGAATCCGTCTAAAACAAGGACTCTCACATAAAGATTCTCTTTCCCAAGGTAGCAGAAGAAAGGTCATGATGTTCGTGACCAATGTATAATAAACTCGAAAGCATGAACCGCATTTAGCTTCTCAGCAGTCGGCTTCTTCGCCGTTGCAACCAATGAAGTGGATGTAAGCAAATAATGCAAGAATAGTTCGCAAATACATTCGAGTGGTAAATGCAGGATTGCATTCGCATTCGACTCCACCAAATTAATTATTGACGGTAATGCACATGCACTCCCCTTAAATACAGGTGAAATTATTGCAGTGAAACTGAAAGTGAATTGGCCATTAATTCTAATATTAGCCTGGAAATATAAAAACTTTTCTCTATGGATATATTTTAAGAAGTAGGTTCAGATACCCGCAAAAAAGGTAAAGAAGGCTACTTCAACGGTTTCTGAAGAACACCACAACAGAAGTATACCGATCGAATCTTATTATCCTTGTGTCCAACTGCAAACAATACTATCCTATTTCAACAACCACATATTTAAAAGAAGAAAATCACATTGAAAACTTCGCCGGCACAAAGAAATCACCTGTGATCGGATTATATCGGCCAACAGATCTGGCTCACGACATTCGCTAAGTGAGCGCGACAGATCCAAGTCTTCATTCAACTTTTCCAGATCACGTAAGAAACCATCCGGTGGGCGCCGACATACACCTCTAGAAACTGTCAAATTGAGGCAGAGACACTATCAGAGTCAACCTATACCAATCTGCATCTTGCCGAACACATACTGTAACCAAACAAAGTAACAGACAATCATGAAGTAACAACCAGAATGTTGGAGGAAGAGATCAACCAAGCTTGTATCTGATATTAGCATTTAATAAAACCTAAAAGCTGCTTCAAATATACTCGAGAACTTTGAAAGAATGGAAACCTCAACATTTCCAACAAAACTTACGTCGGATCAAGACTGCAAAGTTTTCCAAGGAGTTTAGAATCGGCATCACCAACATCAGTACCGGCAAGTCTCGCTTCTAACTTCCTAATTTTTTGCTTCTCTTCGTTCAACTCGTGTTCATCATCTTGTATCATTCTCTCAATGCCTTGCGCATCCCCTGCACTTGCCAAAGGCGGAAATCGATAATCCCTTCAAAGAACCTTATTTGATGTAAATAATAAATCCAAACGAATATTGCATTTCAGAACAAGCCAAGAACGATTCAGGATCTTTATATATTGGGAGACGAAATATGCGTTCGAATGTTAATAATGAGGAGGTCATTTCACCGATGGATTTAATTTTACGACTACATAGCACTCTTCTCAGCATAATACTGCCTTATCTCAGCGATAATAAAAATGGAAAAAAGAGTGAATATGGTCATGTTTGCACAAAGATCCATCACAATTAGAACATCTAAATAGCCATGTCGATAAAAAAATATTAGTGTTACGAGGTCTAATTATATATAAATATTATAGAATCTCTAGTTCGTTGCAAAATGAAGGAACTGTCGATGAAAGTAAACGTAGCAATAAGCGTAATAAAGCGCCCCAAAGAACTACAACAAGTTTAACTATCATTCATCAGATGTGTGTTGCATTTTGTTCACTGATTAACAACAATTAGTGAATTGCCCCTCTCTCATTCCAAAGCTAAAGTATAACGAAGACAAACCATGTAAGAAGGATTTGAATGGCCACTTTGAGAGTTGGATATATAGAATATGCGTGTTTGATTAATGAATGTTTATTTAATGAGACCCACATCACCGTAATGATCCATGCCTTCCAATAAAGAGTTCGTACAGATAATGCTGGCAGCTCATTCCTGAAACGTAATGCATAAATATTTACAGAGAATATTAAAGATTTCGGTGCAGGACCCTTTTCAAATAATCACATGAAACACTCAAGTAGAATCCCCCAATCGTAAGCAAAATACCAAACGACATCGCCGCAAACAACTTCCGATGGTGGTTACTGATATTATTTGAGCATATCTATTCGTATTTTGTGGGTGATGATTGGGTGACGATGAGATCAAAAAAATGGCAAATGAAAATAAGCGGAACTAACTCTTGCAAATGGAAGGTAAGCGGTGGTTTATAGACGGTTGTCGCAAAGAGTGTATTGACCGCATCGCAATCTTTGATTTCTATCATACTCACTACGCTGCCTAAAAATTTCAGAATTTGTATGAAGAATGACCGCTTCAACAGTATTGCAACGTTCCATGTGGAAATTAAAAAATTAAGATTTTTTCACTGCTTCCTGTATGACTTATGAGAAACACAAGGAAAAGATCTTGTTTTAATCTACCAGAAACATCCACTCTTAGTTCCTCTGAAAACTGCTGATTTGACAACATTCATTTGAATCATTAAGGATAGTTCTTATAAAATTTTACGCGCACCAATGCTCGTGATACGGCTATATACCTTTTCAAGTATACCCTGCCAATGTGATCCCTCTATAATTACGCAAACACTTTTAATAATGCAAATTAGAGACGTGGTACCATTCAGCGGTGACGATATAGAAGCTCGTTTGCTGAGGTTCTCGACTAGGTCGATGGCATCGGCTGCATCGATGGGGACCGATTGTTCAGCACCTGCCTTTAGAATCCTCACTAAGAGTGCTTCACTGAGAGGTGCATCGGAAATGGCTCGCACAAACTGTGTCACATCCGCCTCCAATGGCCAATTGTCAACACTTGAATAGTAATCAACCTGCAAACTTATCAATTGCTCACTGCTCATTGCGAACATCAGTTTAGAATACTAAAGAAAAGTTACGGAAAAGAGAGGTGGTTGTTGTTCGATACACGTTTTACCAACACTTGAAATGATGGATATAGTGATGGAAAACAGAAAATGGTTTTTTTCTGAGTCTTATGGATTATTCCCTCTCCTCCATCCCCTCCCCCAACCCCCTACCGTTTTCCATTCTCTGTTGATCTAATCCGCCCAGTCAACTTACATCGAAAATTCTAGATGCTTATGTACTGGCGAAACAATAATGAGTGAAAAAGAAATGGGGCACAAAAATGGTAATATTTAGCATAATCGAATAAAAGTTAGACTGTGAAAACTAACGGCTGAACGACAAAACACGACAATCTTTTCTCTTTCTTTGGCTCTCCGAACTTCTTCTTTCAATAAAAATGCCATGAGTTATCGTCACCTCTCCCCACATCTTCGGCAACCTCTACCTCCAGCTACCCATCAAATGAGTTAATACTCTCCTACGCTAACTCGCAAAGTTAGAATTTTTTTTCAGAATCTTCAATGTTGTTATTAACTAAATGAGAAAAGAAAGCATAAACAAATGAAAGTCATACAGGTGCTAAATAGAGAAGACGGTAAAAAGAATAGACAAATAGACGACTATCGGTGCAATAGGCATGATGCGATGCGAGGAACTCCACACACACTTCGAAGAATCGCCGAACTTCCGCATAGAATCTATAATAAAATAGCCAGTAAACAGTTAGTTACCAATTAATAGTAATAATCACATAAATAAATCCTTCAAACAAAAAAAGTTGCACAACTTCAGTCGTGCTGCATCGACAGTGACTTAGGGGATTGGCAACGAATATCGACGACCGGTACTGCAAGGTGCTAATTTGGAAGATGGAGAGGTGAGCATAGCCGAGATAAGTTCTAATATCGATGAATAATCTAGTACCTTTGCGATATCTGCGATAATTTAATAGTTCATCAATATTAAATCACACAAGAATCACAACATTGCCTAATGCGATCACATTTTAAAATATAAACACAACAATGGCGATAATCATATCTTCATTTAAAAATAAAAACAATCAGTGATAATAATCGTTTGATAACAGTGCTATAGATATCAGTTAAATCAATAATGTGGAGATAACGATGTTGCAATCAAATATTAAATCGGTTGGTTGTTGCATTATCGAAAATCTTACGATCAGCTCATTGATTTATGCAAATTTGACCTCCAAGAAATTTACATATTGTGCAATTAATGCGAATAATAACTCAACGAAATAACAACCTTAGCAATGCGTCGATATGTGTTTGTGTTAAAGTAATATTCGTATTACGTCTCAACTGTGTGCCTTCACGTACGACTGGTGTTACGGCCAAGAAAGGCAGCATCCAACATAACTCCATTAGTGATTTGAATAGATGAACCTGAACGTAAAACTTATTCAACTTCATCTCATATCAATTCAACACAAAAATGATCTTATAAATAGGAATGCACAATTCCAGTCCCGATACACGCTTTTTCACTTTCACTCATTAAACCGACCGGTGAAATAAATATTTTAAATAACAACGGACTAAGTGACTTAAATATCAGCAGACTGACACCTACACATAAGCGCATATATGTATTTTTAATGCTTTCTCCAAAAAACCTCCGGGAAAATAAATAAAAGAAAAAAATCCCTCAAGGTTAATCATGGGTTACCTCGAAGGAATGCCTCATCATTTCTGACACGGATAAGTGCGATAATACTCATCGTTACTAAACAAAACATCAGTATTTCAAGAGCATAATTTCCCAACGAGATATAACATCTAGGATTTATTCTATTTTGAAATATAAAATAAAATAAGCCATTTACCGGCACCGAAGTGGGCACATATTTCTCGGTAAGTGTTTCGAAGAGATAATACGTGAAGAGAGCAAAATCGAAATCAACACGTAAAAGCACACGAACGAATTCACGAAGAAAAGTACGTGATACACGTAAATACTCCTCCTTGGCGGCTAACATTTGACATAATTCACCTGCTAGCACCTGAATCAATATATATATATATATATATATATATATATATATATATATATATATATATATATATATATATATGTATGCATGTATATTGCGAGAATGCATGTATATTATTTAAGAACTTAAAAACTTAAAAACATCCATCGTAATCCTTCTAGCATTCGAATGTCATCATCACTAATTGGTAAGCATTTTCTGTGAAGTATGCTTAAGTATACGTATGACATGTTTGTATAGGTGTGTTGTACGTGTGTGTATGGGGAAGCGTCGGCCTCAACTCCTCTCTGCATCAAAAAAAGTTCAGCAACCTTCTAAAAACGTATGCAAAATAGTGTTATTTATTGAGGATGCAACAAGGTAATCCCCTCTCTTTACACTCTTCCAGGAAAGTGCTGCATATGAACTGCCTTATCATATAACTTCTGCATTTATCTTTACAACAACTATCTTCGCTAATGAAATCGGCAAGGCAACCGAACAGATCAACCTTTGAGGCAGAGGCATTGTCGAATGTGAACAGCGAATGTATCATCGTCATATTATAAGGGAAGCGATTCGATGAGAATTCATTAGCGAGAAGTAATTTCATCACTGTAGCCATGAAATCGTTGTCATGACTTAGAATCTCTCTGCAATTATTGCCGTTCATTTTTTGCACCACAATGCAATCAAAATTTCAGTAAACAAAAGACGTGAAAGGCTCCAAGCAGCTCATCAATGCATCGTTTAGCTAATGAAAGCCAAACGATTTACATCGTAGTCACATCAGGATCCATCTGAACGTCGAATATGATCTCTCACCTAAAGAAACCCCTTCCTCAGCTAAAAGTGCTTCAAAAATTTTGGATAAGGCATCAATTGCAATTGATTGGCACTCGGTTAAATAGCGGTTCTATTGAAAGTTCTGTGACTCAAAAATGTTAGTATTTAAAGAATAATAAAATAAATAAAATGTCGCCTATAATAACAATCCCCTGATAGCATGATATAAAAGATATCAGTAGCAATAAACGATTCCTGGCGACGGAGGATATCCCATGGATTAGGAAGATAAAGGTGGATAAGCGTTGAAAATAAGCGAACTTGAGTGCAACGTTGAAAAGATTGTTGATCTGCTTGCTCTTAAGGGCACGTAATTTAAGTAATGCGCCCAATGTGTCGACATCTTCTGCCGATACGACACTTCGTACGTTGCATGCCACCCATAGAAGTAACTCCATTGCATGTCGTTGTAACTGAAAAATCATCTATGTTGATGCCATCTGCTGGACCCGACAACATATGCCAACCCTTCCCCTCCTTCCTTGCTCGAACTTATATTACAAGCCTCAGGTACTACCACATCGGGCTATTTTCTTTACTCTTTTCAAATCTTTGCTCTCTTTTTTTGGTATTTTGTTGCTTTCTTTTACAATATTAGTTATTCAATCATCATTGCTGCTTTCAACTAAGAACAAAAAAGTAACGCAATAAGCTCATTATTCGTTGTTTTCTTCAAACGACAATTCATTGCATCGAACAAATATGTGAGACCTTTCGATGATCTGCTAACGAACTTAACATTAGTTTGTATGATAGCTGATTCCTAAATATACCGCATGTGAAAAAAAGAAAACCCAACTAAAACCTCAAAATAAAGTTGGCCTTCATTCTCTTTTTTGGCATCCTTTCCATTGGCCAACTATTTTTTATTCATTCAAAAAATTGAAAACAGATAATGGATTTTAAAAGAAATTGCGGTTCACTTTTTTTTAGATTTTTGGAATCCATAGAAATGGGCGAATCATAACCTTTCCCTTACCACAGAAATATACTTGAAAGAGTCGAATCTATTGATAAATCTATAAATTTTATGAAACTTTTCATTTTTACATTAAAAAACCTATCATTTATATCATCTATGAAAGCATACGTCTATACGTCATGCATATTTCCGCATATACATAAACAAATAAATAAATAAATAAATAAATACACATAAATATGGGATGCATTACACTTTCATTTATATAGAATAACTATTAGAGTAATCCAACTAAACCAGAGTATTACAATGAAAAGCTTTGATTAAGTTTGTATAATATTTAAACATTAATATTCAATAAAAACGAATTACCTTTCCGTTCAATAGCCAAGAATCCATTTTTTGTGCACCAAGAAGGCGTATCTGAGCACATCCAGCACATGCACTCATCGTCTTCAATAGATTCCTTGGTGCACCATCACTTTTACGTTCGCAGACGTCGATAATCTGTGCGACGATTGCGTCCACTTTTATTGCTTTATTCGGCAAATTAGCAAATCGTTCTTTCACTATCTATAAATTATCTTTTCCATCTCTCAAATATTACCCACGAGTACTCTCCTCAGTGAAATTGGGTAAATTTTAGTTGCATGTATAGTTGGGTAAATTGGTAAAGGTAAAAAAGTTTATAGTTGGGTAAATAAGTGGCTGCGTTAACAAAACATGATATATACAGCACTTGATATCTATAGTAAGCATTTGTTTCTATGACTATCATAAACGTTAAAACAAAACAAATCCCCTCATAACTGCTTCCGATGAGCCATCATCTTCCTATTCACTTCTGAGAATAAGATATTTAACGAAGATGCAAAACATCGAAGACGACACGACATCTTTTTTTCTAGAGTCTCGTGCTTATAACCACCACCTGCGCCCTATAAGCGATGCCCACCAACAGCTCTGAGATCCTTCCCAACCAAAGTAATTGGGTCTCGAATTAGCAGATGGAAAAATCATCGGAGATGCATTCACCTCAACAATCGATGATCACCAACTCTTATCTCTCGACCCGACGGATAAGTTCTATAAACCACCGCCTTTGAGGATAAATGAAAACAAAACGTACAACAGGAAGTATAAGAGCTAACAGATTCAAATAAAAAGGAATGCATATGAGAAGTATGGATTCTTAAGGAAAAATCTGGATTCAATAGTCGCAAACCTTTGAAGTTTTAGTTCTTTTCATTTTCTCAAAAAAAAGTTTGAAAGATATCTCACAATTTTTATAAAACCCTCTTAACAAATAGTATATATGTTATCATTCAGCACTGTATCGATGATACGCACCCTTTTATGTTGGAAGCGTTCCGGATAACTGAGTTCACAAGCAGTATATAAGTCTTCGGTAGGTGCCGTAGTGCCAAATGCAGTGATAATATTATCAATGAGTGGGCCCGCACATAGTCGATCCACCCAATAACGTTCATGTAAGCTGTCATCAACGAAACACTCCACTAATGTCCACGTCCATTCCGTTGCATCCTTCACTATCGAATAGAGTACTGCAATATTTCTTTTACTTCAGAATACATTAATTTTCTCATCGAAAGTAACACAATTGAATGCCTATGCGTTATATATTTCCCAATTAGGCATTTGAAGTAATTAATTTGCTACGGAATATAACAGTGAGTACAATTATGATATATAAGTGACGAAGACAAAATTATGTAGAAATTTATATTAACAACGAATCAAATCACCTAACCGAAACATGATCGACTGTGAATAACATTTAATTTTAAGGAAATGGAATATATTTGCTTCATTAACCACTTTAAATTATCATCAACAACAAATAAAATAATAAAACAATAGTTAGCATTGCTTAACAGACTTGACAAGTTCTGCTGTAGTTTTGAGATAACTACTCTAATATGCTTATCACTATCGTCAATGATATAAAGTAAACAATAAAACGGCTAGCGCAATATTAGTGTGAGATAATTATTCACATTTAGTGATGAATCTATTAAGAAACCATTCAACAGGAGTTATTTTGTGCAAATATACCACCTACAAAGCACAATCAAATACAGATTTCTATAGATATCTACGATACAGTAGCTGCTATCCATAATAGGTAGTCTTATATAGATATATGCTGAGGATAGTAGGAAAAAGGAAGAACATAGAAAACAACAACATCTAACAGTAAATATTGGCAAGGTAAAAATGACTTACAAACGACTGCAAGAGAGTATCCTGGAGATGGATTTGGCAAAGGAGACGAAAGTATTGAACATATCGCCTCGACCACCTCATCTTGCTGCAACACAACATCACATCGATGTTAACTTCCCTTAGCAATACCTTTGAAAAAGTTCTCTATTTTAAGATAGACTTCCTATTGTGAAATGGATGTATTAGAGTGTATCTCATAAATGGATATTTCATCAATCTCACAGCATAAATAGATAAAAGCGACGATTCGAATATATTAGAATTGCTGTTGATGAACAGAATTACTGACGGATTATCTTTCAAGTAAATTTTAGCAAGTTTTTAAACTCGAAAGCTGTAAAAAAATTTGCATATGACCAAGCAAGTTAGTTGTTAAGCTTAGATTTATGAGGCGAGAATCAAATTGGACAGTTCAAATTTAATCCAATGAGGCATTAGATTCTGCATTCTCAATTGAAATGTTTATGAAGAAAGTTTCGTACTTTCGACGAATTCGGGATCGTCAAAACAATCCTACTCTTACGTTGAGGATTAATTTCGGATTCACGATATCCACGATGGCATAAGCCTGGCTGTCCTCAACCGTAGACTACCACCATCATGTCAGTGAATGCAACGATATCAACCACTACCCTTGATGATGCTCCCAATAATACAAATCACCAGAGGAGGGGCACAACTAAAAAAAGCATTAATCAGTTGTGCTCAATAAATATTGGAGTAATTAATGAATAATAACCAAAAGTAACGTAGGATGTTGCTTGCAGAAGATGAGTAACGCCGACATTATAAGCGGTTCAGCGATCCATATATTCGTCTCTCGATGATATGTGATGCAATCACGTATAGCTGCACATATCAATCTTGCTGCTTTTTGTGTTTTTTGCTTATCGAATGCCGAATTAAGCGATGAAAGTAATGTTTTCGGCTCAATCACCACCTAAAACGACGAAGAAACATTCAAAGGGTATAACAATTGCTGATATAAGACATTGACTAAAAATATCACATTTTTTGAGTTCATTTAATTCTCTCTTTTTTTTTTCAATTTTGAAACATTTCTGGATGGAATTCAAGCATCGAATCTTGTAAAAATCGTTTCATAACTCACGCATCCAGTATCCGAATGACTTAATTTGGTGACGATCAGAACAATGGGAAATATGAGGACATGTAATTATGATTTGGTTTATAAGAAAGAATTCTACGAATGAATGCCCTTATTTTTAATAATAATGTAGATAACTATCTATTGTTGTTCCTTTATTATTCTTTAAGCTATATAACAATTACGATAGGATAGTTTCTTTGATAATTCAGCCATAATCCCAAGCTAAAACACTATATTCTTGTAAATGACTAACCATTTCAAGCAACAGTGCTCTCTAAGGTTGATGATACTTTAATAATGCGGATTATGAGCGCTTCATGGTTTAATTTTGCTTTTGAAATGGAGATCGGGTAGAGAGAAGGGGAGAGGAGGAAAAGGTGACAAGTTCAATGATTTTGTTGATCCGATATTCATATACCAAAAGTCTGTCGGAATATGTGCATTATTAAAGATGAAAATGAGCCTTTTTTTTAAAGGAAAGCCAATTAGTTGCGCCATTCTGTCCAAAATGTTTTTGACATCAAATAAAGGGATGCGAGCAATATCCGATGGATTTAGTTCACTGCTATTATAAACATAATAAATATCCTTCTTTATCGATTTATTTAAAAAACGGCTATCCCAATATCCTATTCTAATTATCTATACAATATGCTGCTCTAGTTATCTATAGAAGAAAATAGATGGTTAATATTTTAATTTAATAAAACCGATGAATAAGATCAAAGATGTAGACATACATCTGAGCAAAATTGACGCCATTTATTTTCATCAAGCTCAAATCTTTTGAATGTGAGTGCTGATGTGGTGGCTCCACCTTTAGAAAGAATATCGAGTCGAGGTTTCTTCAGAACACCGCCACTTACCTTAAATTAAACATTATTTATTATTATTTCGAAGAACTTTACCTTAGATTAGGATCGTTTAAAGTAAAAAATTTTAAAAATAAAATTTTCTTTTACTGGAATTCATAGGGGAATTTTAACTTCCCAAAATTCCTCTTGTTTTTTCTCAGCAAAGAAACTCTATGATGATTTCGAGCAATGGATCAACGAATATAAATTTATTGCAACCATCAGTATATTCTTATCGATATAATCGAAGATTACCATCCAAACTAGATGTTATCCTATTTATATCAACCGCAATCAAGTTCGGTTCAACGCTTCTTGGTTTTTCAATTAAAAAATAGCAAAGAATTATAAAAATCTGAATAATTCAACATCACACCTGTGGGAGTTCTCTCTTACCGGAGATGTGTGCCCTAAGACGTGATGAACTATCCGATGAGCCAGGCAAACCTTCACGTCCGAGTGCGACGAATCCACCTGCGGGAAGATTAGCTTTTGCCTTTCCACTTGATTTACTCATAACGATTCAACACCGTACCTGAAATAATATTCCATTCATATAACTATATACTTAAGAAATTATAGAACGTTAGGAAGCTACAGTAACAAATGCATACACCCATAATACTTCATTAAATCAACATTTATTTGTTAATGCTGAGTGAGAACCTTCCGCAGAGGTCGAGAAAGGATGAGGTTTCCTATTTGGAAGGCAACATCATCTTATTCCTGCAATCAATTAATAGAGGACAGCATTGTAAAAGCCTTTAATCCCTAAGACTGCTCTCGTTGAAGTTACAAGGCTATCCACCTACCACAACGTTCATCATCTATAGATGCTGTCATGAAATATACTCCTTGCAACTGCCTAAATTTGTTCGTTTATGCAAATATTCGAAAAAAAACCGGAAATAAAAGTAGAGCCCTTCAAGTGTCGATTTCTAGCAATTGAATAATCGAAACGAATTTTTTTAAATAATTCATCTCAATCCAAAATCAGAAACTTTGAATTGCTTTAATAAATAACAAAGATTTGCCAATTTTCGATTCCTAAATACCTACTTAGAGATTCATTCACAACTTATTCATGCGATATTTCAGCTATATTATTCAACGAAATAAACAAAAAAACAGCTGATTATTAACGCAAAAGCAACAATGCAATCAATTTACATACGAAATAAACGTAAGCTTCATAACAGCAATAAGGAAATCCGATCTAATAAGAAAAAAAGTAAGGTACCGTGAGCTAATTAAGCGCAAACAGGTATTCAGCAACATCTATTCAAGCGTTTATGGTAGCATAAATTTTACAGTATGCGTTCAATACAGTAGCATAAATAGTTTCGCTACAAAAGGTATTTAGCATTATACCTGTGCAACCTTTATGAGTAAACCTAAATTGATGGAAACGAATCTGAGTGGAAACGAATGCAAACATATTGCTGAAGCAGTTTATATCTCACTCTCATTGATCTCAAAAGAAAACAAATGATTTTGAAAAAATAGTTCGAGCTACTAAGTACCCGATCTTTAATAGTTCGAGTCACTAAGTACCCGACCTTTAATAGTTCGAGCTACTAAAGTATTGAAGTTTAGACGCCACAAATTAGAAAAATGGCAATTTTAATTACCTTTCGAAAATTTCACTAGAAACCTTAAATGATACAACTCAAATATAACTCAAACGTTAAAGATTGCCGATTAATGCACTTCAACCTCACCTAGCAATTAAAAAAAAAAAACTATAAACGTTGCCACCGTTATTTCAAACCCTCAAACTATCATCCAACCACCCTCCGTCAACTCACAACTTCCCAATAAGGAACATGACTTGGATACTCAAAGCTATCTTGAGAAGTCCACTAGGAAAATTCATCTTGGGATCGTATAAACGTTTTCCGTATGAGAACAAACGATCCCAGTTCGATGAAAACTGTTGTATCGGAAGGCCAATATGTCGTGTGGAGCAACGACGACGTCGATGGGGGACGTGAAGCACATGAAGATAGTAGAAACGGTTTATTGGGCAGTACAACGGCTCCTAAGACGAGTATAACAACAAGACGAGGCCGATTGGGAAGAGCTGATGAGTGGAGACTGATCAGTGGGGACCGACGACAGGGACCGACGATGGAGAAGACGAATGAACAAGACTGACCCTGACGGGTTGAAGCTCGACTTATATAGGCCTCAGATATCGCCTGAGGCAACACAAAAGTATATAAGTCGATCAATGGCACTCTGTGAAGAACAATGAACGAGAATCGACTATACGAGTTAATATGATCACTATGATGATATGTCATAAGTATCACTATGATGATATGTCATAAGTAGCTGTCTTGGATTGGCTCCTCAGCGCTCCACCCAACATCTCCCCGCTGAAGTCGACCAGTCGGTCCGTGTCTACAATCTGTCCGTCTGCGTGCACGATCCGTCGGCCCACAGTACGTTCTACGTTGACTTTCCGGGCTGAAACGTTGTGAAGCGCGTCGATCGCGAGTTGAGCGGTGGAGATTCACTGGAGCCTGAGCTGGCTGTTGGTCGTCGACGTTCTCTTGTAGCTGTGCCAGTTGCTGTACGATTGGCAGGTCCACTGCTGTGACTCGGATGGCTGGTGGGATTGATCGAGCATCGAAGTCGTCCAGTAGCGAGGTGCGCAGTTCATCTGCTGGAGAGTCATCCTGCTTAGTGCTCTGTCGGCATTTCTGAGGAGCAGGAGATCAACTCATGTGAAGGAACGGACGCGAGCTCCATGTCGTCGATTGAAGTCTGCCTCCATCTTGTCGTTCTTCCGTCTGCGAAGGGTAGTGTCGGCCGAACTAAGTCCATAGAAGTACGGACCTGACGTCCGAGGAGAACTTGTGCTAGCGAGTGATTTCTGAGCGTCGCATTTGGGGTTGTTCGGTAACTAAGCAAAAATGTTTATAGAGCTTCCACTGTCGTCTCCTCCTCTCTGAGTTTGGGAGCGGTCGTTTGAAAGTGTCCACGAAACGTTCTGCTTGTCCGTTTGATTGAGGGTGATAGGGTGGTGGGAAGGCGTACTTGATGCCGTTTCTTGCGCAGAAGTCGGCGAAATCTGCGGAAATGAACTGAGTGCCATTGTTCGAGATAATCACTTCCGGCATTCCGAATTACCTGAAAACCTGTCGCAAAAGCTTGAGGGTTGCGAAGGATGTTGCGCGGTCCGTCATGAAGACTTCTGACCGCTTTGAGTGCGAGTACACGATGATTAGAAAGCAGTGTCCTTCGAATGGTCCTGCGTAGTCCACATGGATGCAAGTCCACAGCTTGTTTGCTGTCGGCCATAAAGTAAGTGCAGCTTTGACCGGGACTTTCGAGATGTCTGCACAGGTTGGCACTAATTGACTGTCGTCTCGATGTCCCTGCCGATGTCCGGCCAGATACGTAGCTTCGAGCGAGCGCCTTCATTCGCGTAATTCCTGGGTGTCCTTTGTGAAGTTGATGAAGGACTTTCGATTGAAGGGCGTCGGGAATGATGACGGGGTCTGCACTGAGGAGACATCAATCTATAGTACCGAGAGTATAGCGGGACTGAAGTGCTGTTGGAGACGTCCGTCCTGAATTGAGATGTCCTGCGCTTTTATTGGAAGTGCGTTGGTTGCGTCGGGGAGTGTCCGATGTACGTCGGCTTCCATTGTGATAGCGGCGATCACCATGTTCTCATCGTTCCGAATAATCCGCCGGACGTTGTGGCGCAGCATGGCCAAGTTCCAATTTGTCGATGAAGATGAGGCCCAGTAAGCTGCGCGCGTTGTTGCCATAGCCCACGAAGATCAGTCCTGCTGCCTCTGTCCGTTTGTCTTGAGCGTTCTGATTGTCTGTCCGGAAAAACGAATTGGATTGTTAAATGCGTCGAGGGCTTCCTCCGTGACTGGCTATAGACGAGGGGACCCGAGTCGCCTCCATGACGCCTTTGAGACGACGGTGATGTCCGATCCTGTGTCCACTTGGAATCGAATTGAGTGTCCATCGATAACCGCGGTGACGAACTTCCGCCGTTGTCGCGCATTCGTCATCCATCGTCTTGACATTTTGATATCTTGACGCTACCGAGACAAACAGAAATTGACGTGCTAAATATTTAATAATATGTCAACAAAAACGTCACTCAGTGCATCGTCGACGGGCATCTATAAAACTCATAAATAATATAATGAATGTCACCAAATGGAAAAATCAAGATCGAAGAATCGATCGCGAGAAGAGTGTGGTATTTATATTTGGGACCTCGAAGTTCGGTGTCGGACGGTTTCTCCCTCTCCTGTCTACTCTACGCCCACAAATTCGTTGGCTTCCGAAGCGAGATTCCGGAATGATCTTCAGAAGTTCCGAAAACTGGGAACCCCTAGACTTCGAGGACCTGTATAAGTTGGCAGCTGTTCATATCATGGATTGATTACTTTATTTTTCCCCAATATTTTATGTTATTTCTGAATGGGATAGTAAACAATAACTAATCCTTCGGTTACTGTAGAAGGGTAGAAGATGGCTGTCAATAATTCGCTACAAACTACAAATGGAGAGTTGATCCCTCATAACATTTTGCTGCTTACTTAAGCAGTCTTAAAAGCGCTGACTATACAATAATGGCTACTATTCTTTGGCCATGTATCAGTGCGCATATTTTTCTTAACTGTACTGAGGATATTCCTATTTTATTTTATTTTTTTAAACTATGGATCTTAGGTAGCTATATTATATTTTCTTTGTCAGTGCTTACTATGCTATTATTATATTGCTAGATAATACAAGAGTTCCATAACACATGTGCAATGTATACTTTTTAATTCATTTTTGAGTATAGTCCATGATATTAGTGTGCAGTCGACTGTCTGCATCATGAATCTGTGCATTAAGCACTTCAGCCTTCGATATATACCTGAATCACCGAAAAGATTCTGAAGCCTTACTTGCACTCATCTCGACTCATCTCGAAATCATAGACTCATCTCGGAATAAAGCATTTTTTTAATTTATTAGCTTTTCCCAGGTAGGCAATAGACTGCCAGTGGCAATCTACAATACAAATACATAGGATCTATATTCCTAGTTGAACGAAAATATAACGTGCTACTTAGTGGCCTGTTATAACTCGTGTTTGCTTATTCCGTCGTAATGCCACAGAAAGCACTGTCTTCAATTTTAGAATGTCATGAAAAATTTTGAAAACTGTTGATCTTATAAAATTATTATTTAGGAAGTATTCGTCTTATTTACGATACTAAACGGCATCTCGGTTCTTAGAGTTTCCTCTCAGAGATGATCCCTAGCACTATATTTTATATTCATTTGAATCATCTGCAAAAAAACATCGTTCCTTGCCGTCTGAAACAATTCATTATATATCTCTCATTTTATAATTGCTTTAATATTTGTATATTTTCTTTGTATTGTAATTATTTTGGATTTATTGAAAATTTCGATATTATCTCATAAATTCTTTGCCCACTGTTCAACGACGAATATCAATGATGACTCAGGTGCGCTAGGTGAGTTGACATATAGGTGGGCGCTGCTTGATGGCTAAAATACGTGTACAATTGTGATGGAACGAATCGATTCAACGAGCACAACGTCGCTGAGTCAGCGTTTCGCCTCTCTTGGAGTGCGTCGGCGATCGCTGTGTGTTCTTCGACGGTCGGCATCACCTCTATCTCTCTCTCAACCTTGTTTGCCTCCCACTTCGTACGACGACCGACTAACTAACTGTACAATCAACACATTCCATTGGTTATCCTCTTCTATGCGCTTATGTTCATTCCATTCTATTTCCTGCCTTTTATCTGTCGTTATCTAAATGAATCTCTAATAATTCATGTGGCTAATTTAGGTGATCCCCCTCACCCATTCCAGCAATGAGTAAAATTTAAGTGCTATTCAGTTGATTTCATTTTTTTTTGAGTTACTTTATGAATGCCAATTATATAACATTTAAAATGATGCTAATTTTAATAGTGTTTTGGTTTTTATTCGCCGATCGTAAAACATTTTAAGTGTTTTATTCTCATTGAATCGAATCCAATTTGTTTTTGTTGGACAGCGTTTCATATTCGACGAGGTGACAAAGAGATTTTGATTTGTCGTTTCATTCTATGCATCGAGAATCGTCTACCTGCTGTCACACAATACGCATACATCACTTAACGTCAAGGATTTAGCCGTCTGAAGTTATACCACAAGCGTCTACGTTCATCTCTCTAGGCTACAAGTATGTACATTGCAAATCTGCACAAATCAACGATCACTACGAGAAATATTAACGATTTGGAATGTGTTCTTTTGCATTTCCTTAGGAAGGATGGGGGGAAGAGGATCCAAATTTCGAGCAAATAACAATTTTTTGATTCTTTTCGTTTATCATTTTTTGCGGTCATTTATAGAATATTTGAAAAATAAAATTTCCACTTATTCCGCTCACATTAGTTAAAGAATTTTTTTTAAAATTTATTTCGTACCCTTTGTCGAAAATTACGTATTGCTAAAAATGCTCTATGATATTTACTTCGGCACATCGAATGTACATAAAGAAATCCCTTCGGAATGTGTAAACGTTTTTTTTTTTTTGCTCCAAAATAAACATAAGAAGAGGCTGTGGATCATTTTGAGCAATGACCTAAAGATTTCTCGATATTTGGGAAATTCTAACATATCATCATCCCTATCAATATAGTATTTTATATCATAGCTATGTACTTGATTTTGGTTCTTTGTCAAGCATTTACCATATGCTGGATTCATTGTTGTCTCTTTAAAAAAAGAAAATTAAAATAAAAATTCAATCATGCTAAATTAATAAATAAAAAATTAAAATCAATTTAGCAGTTTTAAATTAACTGTCTCCCTAAGACTATTATTCATATGTAAATTCGTCGCTTTTGAAATTGAAACCGCAAAAATTGAATATAAAAATATAACGCTAAGCTTCTCTACCACATCTCCATATTAGCCGATCAGTTGGGAAATAAATTAGAAGCATTAAAAATTTCAAAAAAAAAGATTTGCATATATTCAAATTTGATGAAATTTGATTGTGAATGACTAAAAGAAAAACAAATTTTCTGTGGAAGATTTATGTAGGCGTTTAGATTAATTAAGACGATGTAGATAGCATTGAGCATAATTTTTATTTTTTATTTTTATTATTATTATTTTTTAATGCTAAGATTTGGAAATAGTCGATGCAATAAGCGGCATACAGAAACACATATCGTACCAGCTTGTCTGGCACTATTCTCTCTTTTTTTTTTCTTTCTTAACTAGTTTCCTTTGATTGCATTCTTCAGTGTCACTTTTCTCTTATAAGCTAACCTCTGTATGCCTCTCAGCTTACAATAAAGTGCAATGTTTTGAATAGTGCATCTCATCTTTGATTTATTGTACCGACTTGCTTCTCAAATTTGCATATCTTATTTTTGATTGTATTTCCTGACTATTTGTTATAAGTCAACACTACCATATTGGGTGGATATTCTTTAATATTATTTTGTTTTTTTTTTTTGCAATGAAAGGATATTCTATCATATTTGTTATAGGTAAGTAATAATAGTAATCCTCAAATTGGAATAGGATATGATAGTTGGATGTATTAACGACTGATGAGGTAGTATTTCTTGTTGATCAAAGGATATAGTTGGGAAACTTCCCGCAAGTTAGTAGAAAGTAACTTTTAATTCTTAATAATGGCAATAATAAGCAATTATTTTCAATGAATAACTAAATTGTCTTCTCATTTCATCAATATTTTTTTTTAATAATTGATATGCATAAAAATCACCCCGAAAGGGAAACGATCAAATATAGAATGTTTTTGTGATATATTAGCCTAAAATCTATAGCTATATACAGCTATATTACAAAGAATATATTAAAATATGCTTTAAATCTCGAAAATGCAGTGAATTCTTTGATAGATCAGGTTGTTGATCCTAAGCAACAATATTTCCTTGGCCTTAAAGGAATAAAAAAAAAAAGATTGTCTATATGGTTTCCGAAAGAATCAACAAAGCAAATGAGTGGAAATAGAGTAGAAAGCCGGTTTTATTATCGTGAATCAACAATAATTTCCGATGAATATCTAAAAGGAGTGAAATCTTCTTTTTACGGCATTAATGATGAATGGCGTGACAAGAATCGCCATCCGTCAACAATTATGAAAAATTTTTTTGCAGTTGTCAAAATAGCCAAATAAAATCGAATTGAATTTTGAATTTTTATATTTAATTCTAATAAAAGAAAAAAATATTTTAATTCAATAATTTAGTACTACTTTATTAATTATCAAATGTATCATTAATATTTATATGAATGCCAAAGATATTGATCTTTATCTACATCGATTTGTCACCTAATTGAGAGTATTTAAATTTGTGACGAATAAATATTGCTTAGTTGAGAGAATTTTCCGCATATTTATTTATTTATTTATTTGCATTCATTACGAATAAATATCTCTTCATATTGTTTCCACCTGCACTGAACCAATGTCTTTCTGATCCAGCTGGCTCCTGTGGTCTTCAGGTCGGTCTCTTCTTCTTGCAGGTGGGTCACGTGAAAGTTAGGGCTTCGACTTGTCTCTTACCCGTCGGATACTGGCTGACGAGCCGGTCCACCGTTGGACCGGCTCTTTTACTGTCCTACTCGTTCACCATAAACACTCTAAGTCAAGTGCAATAAATTGGCATCGAGGACACTCTCACTTGTTCCGCTGCTTCTTTGTGCAACTCTTTTGGTGTTCTATTTCACATTGGCCCATTTCGTTCTCATTTCAAAAAAAAGACGTTAAAGGTCAACCCTCTTTTTAAGTATCAAATATGTCACACGTCGATGCTAAATCGATGCTAAACAACCTATATCGACCGGAAATAGGTGCGAATATCTTGGAAATCCGATATACTTGGCATTAAAATTTTGAATCGTTCACTAAACGAAATCTTCATCTTTCATATCTAATAGCTGAGATCGAACTCGATTGCTCCTTTAAAATTAGGCACATCGTAGAGCCGATGTCGATCATCGGAACGATATTTTTTAGCGACAAATATAAATCGACGAATGAGGAGAGTGTGTTTTTCAACGGAAGAGGTACGATGCGATCATGCAGTCGAATGTGACCTCGGGTGATGATGGCCGGTTCGTGAGTCGTCGACATGGACAATATGCCTTTACGATTGCGATCTTCCTCATCACTAATCAACTAACCTCACATATCACTTCCCACTACCTGAACGTCGTCACTCCTCTATTCACCTCCATATTCATTTTCATATATGCTCCTTTCTCCTTGAAATACATTGCCTGATATTGTATGCTACCTTTCCACCATACTCTTTCTACGGCAACCAAAGTATATAAAATACCACAGTTTATATGTCTAGTACTAGGACAAGTTGCAGAACATATATTTGTTTTGAGATTGAGATTATGAGATGCCAAAAGAATTTGCATCTAATAAGAGCATCGATCGAATCAACTCGTTACAGAAGCCAATACCGTAGGACGCCATCCTTTTGTGAGTCTATTTGGCAATAAACCTTTTTTTTCGATCTTTTTTTGCAAGATTCTACGGTGGTATAGCTTCTGAGCGCTCGAGACCGGGGATCTGAGAGCTGAACGTCGCGGATCCTGATCTCAAATAGTGTCAGCTCCCATCTCGGGGATCGTGAAGTTAGGAAACGCCGAAATCATAGGGCTTCGACCTTATCTTGAGGTTTCAGAGCCTATATGACCTCATCTCTATCCTGAAGGCCTCACACCTGTTGGTCTCGCTTCTTAGATCGAGCCCCTTGGTGCTCACGGGCCTTGGCCTAATCTTAATGCGTTTTTTTCTTTGTTTTCGCTGTTTTTCTTTTTAATTGAGAGTATCGAAATAATTTAAGCAAAAAAAAATTTTTAATTTGAGCAATTCATTTTCAATATTTTCAGTAGCCCAATCGTCGATTAGCATTTAGCCTAAGGCAATTTCATATTCAAATTTAAGTTATCGCTTATCTAACGGTACTCATCGGACATCTTCGTCTCCATCGACGGGTCTATGACTTTCTTGATGTGCATATGTTCGATGCCCGGAACTATAAAAGGAACCTTTAAATGGCAGAATAATGTGTTTTCTTTACCGCAGTAATAACTGCCCTCCCTTCATTGACGCAGTAATAGGTGAGTGACCATCATTTAAAGTTAATGATTAATCCGCACATAGGCTTACGCTGTTCTTTCAATACTACTTTTAACTTTATAACATAGATATATTTTAGCGATATCCCTTAATCCGTTGCATGCATGTCTTAAAGAACTCTTGTCGGGGAGGCAAATAACATCGTAGCACATATTCTCCTTGGCTCATATCACAAAAAGCGCAATGACCAGGTTAGAAATCCGGAAATCAACGGTTAGGGGTTGAAAGTTAAATCCGACCTTGGTCATGCTGGTGGATGCGGAAACGGTTCGGACCTGCAGTCATGTACATAAGAATTAATCCTGATGTCGGCTGAATTAAAGTCGACTGCACCACCGAGGCCAGATCTGACTATTCATCTCGACGTGATCGTAGATTAAACCCGATCCTGGTCGCAATCCCTCTGCGTCAATACCTGGTTACTTTTATAGTATGGATTAGTATGCATACAAATTTTTGCAGATTATTAAAAGGTCAAAGTTCGAAATATTATCATATTATAGGTTTAAACTTCATAAGGCAATAAAGATTTACAAAGATTAGTCTAGAAGAACCGCCTCTTTCCCTCGTTAGCCATCTCCCCATTCCGCATATTTTTTGAGCTTGAGAAAAATTGCGATGGTAATACCCTATCTAATTAAGCGTTATTAATGAAACATTCTGTAAGCGTTTGCTTCAATCTGATGGCAACTTTTATGATGCACTCGAAAGGTCATCGTTAAGTAGCCATCAAGAGTGGACAAACCGCTGAGACTGTCCACTACGCCACAACTTTGGCCTTAGTTATGCTCTCATCCGTAACTAAAGCGTCCTCTAAACAATCGGTGGTCTCCTCTTTTTTTCCACTTCCTGCATAGTATCTCTTTATTGTGTTGTGTTTTTCTTTGTAACTCTCATAATATCAGTGTTCTCTACTTATGGCCTCGACAAGGGGGCAGGTGATGTGCGTTGTTGTCTCAGTACGTTCTTCCTATTTGCTTGACGACGAAGAGCGACTCAGCCATTCGGTTACCTAGCAGGTAGCCAACCTATACATACGTTAAGGAATGCATCTCAATCGTAAATATTGTTGAGTGTTATATTCCATTCTTTGCCTTTTCTATTTGATGATCCTAGGATTGTGATTAGCTTTATTTCGATGTTTTACTTTATTTTTAATAGTACTAAGTAATTGTTATGAGTTATGGTCTCCGATTCATTTCAACGTTTAGTTCTTACTTACTGTTTTATTTATTAATTTTTTTTTTGCAGGAATAATCGTTATAGTGAGAGATTTATTTCGAATTTATCGTCAAACAACTAAAAAAATATCCTCCGCATCGAATAATTTAATGTATTATCGATTAAAATTTCTAACAGGAAATAAAATTTCCTTCAATTTCATTTAGAGGTGATAATTTTTGATGAAAAGAAATTTTTTTATATAAAAGTTTAGTAAGAGAAAATAAATGTATAATATAGCATTTATAAAAAAATTATAATGAATTTCAAGAAAATTAAAAAAAAAAAACAAACTTGATACCTCTTAGAAGACTGGATTTCTGTTAACGTCAAATGCACAGTTGCATGAAATATGCGCTTCGTAGAGCTAGCTGCTCGTTACCGGTCATACGGCAATCGTTGTATAAGTTGATGTAAAATGAGCTAAAGTTGGTAAAACGCGGCTGTCAGCAATATTCAATACTGTAATGGGCTGCGTTTTACGCATCGACTTAGTGATTGTCGATTTAGCATTAACCTTTGTGTTATAAACTTGCTGTCTTATCTCAAAATAATGCTTCAGCATTTATGATGTTTGATTTATTTGTCAGAAGGTGCATTATATGATCCATAACAACTTTACACTAACAACGTAGTACGACGTGTAAAACCGAACCTACGATGTTCTATTTACCGTGTTGATGCACTACTATTCAGCTATTATTTAGCACGATCTTTCTTAGATATATATGATATAATTGTACGATCCATATTTGCATTATTTTGCACCGTTTTGCAATTTTTTGTTGCAGTATGATAAATTGTATTGCGATTGCAGAAAGCGATTAAAAAAAAAGAAAGGTGAACGACGCATCCATTTGAAAATGCCTGTGCGCAGAAGTGGAGGTATGACTTATTACAAATTTTTTATTAGTATATTGTTAGTTTGCGGATTTTATCGACATAAATTGACTATGACGGTTTTGTTACCCATCCCCCTTCCCTTTTTCTGACGACTATCTGTCGATTAGGGGAACTAAGAGTATTTTTGGATTACCTGGAAAATGCCTCCAACATACCGCATTTTTAGATGAAACTAATTTAGTTCTTTCGAGTTTCCACTTCAGAAATTTACATATAAGATGGATATGGCTGATTAACGATGGGAGAATGCGAAGTGTCGTTTCTATCATTCTGCTTGAAACATAAATGGGGTACACGATAAAAATATTTGCTAATATTGTAGGATAAACGTTTCGTTAAGTGTGAAAGAAGGTCGAATTTTATCGTTTTTAGAAGCACTCAAAGATTTGGGTAGAAAATATTTTTGATAAAATTTTAAAAAATCGAAAATTTTTTTTCAAGTCATGGGAAGTTATACTTGGGGAAATTTTCTTCAATGCTTTAGCATATGATCATGTAATCCAATTTTTTCATTGCACTTAACCAAGATTAGATCTAATATCCGCCATTGATCAGGTATATAGTCTATAGTGTGAGAGGTATATCTAAGGTATATCACGTGTTTATTTATAGAAGCGCACCGCGCATTGGAGCAACTTGAAGAGTATCATGCATCGTTAGTAAGTGCCAGCTCGAGTGAGTTGAAACGTGAGATCGAAAAACTCATCAATAATTTCAAGGCAGCTCTCTTTCAATCATTGATCGGTGTGTTTATGAATTTTTCATGCTTCATCGTTTCATTGTTGAATGCTTTTAGTGCTCCTTTTTTTGGAAGTTTGATTTGTGAAAGCAAGTTATGATGACGTCATGTCCTTGGTGACGTCATCCCTGTGTATGTATGTGTTTCTGTCTTGTCTTTCTAACGGTTTAAACTCTGGATCTGAAATCTGTAGTTACAAAATTTGTTAACACATTATATACTATCGGGTACCGTACCATTTTATATCCCTCATTAATCCACTAATTTCATTAAAAAATTGCTGATATTTAAAAGTGTCACAAAAATTTGCATACATTTTGCACTGATCAGATTTGATTGTAGGATTACAAATTTTTTTTGCGAATGCTTTCTGTAGGTGATCGAATCAGTTAGAATATGGGGGTATCCTATATATTTTATATTTGCTTGATGGTTTGTGGAAATGACAAGTTTAATGAGTAGATTGTAAAAAAAAACACGTACCTGCTAGCCGTTCATCTCCTGTTTCATTGCGGGTAAAAAGTTTCCAGTTACAATTCCCATGAGGTAAGTTGGGGATTTTGAAGCTTCAGTTAAAAGTACGTTTTTGCTTCGAATTTTTAATTGTTTTGGACGCATTCTGTTGCCTATCGCCGCTCTGAGTAGCTGAATAAAGGCTGGCAACTATTCTGCCAACCGCACATACGTTAACGTTTTCAATTATGAGAACGTATCGAGCTGATCAAAGTGTCATAACTACCAGCATAGAAAGTAAATGAATTTCCTTCAATTTTATTTCAGATGCATATCACAGTTGTCATCTAAAATCCACTTTTCAAGCATCAAAGTTTTTGATTATTTTGATGTAATATTGTCTTCATAGGTATAACGTCATTTTCCCTCCATTTTTATTGATATTTCTCTTTTGTTTATTGGTTATTAAATTTATTGGTTAAATTTAGACATACAAGAACTCTATGAGGATACACTTTTAAATGAGCGCAAAAGTATCGCACAAAAGGCCTATGAGACAAGACGGATTGCCGAACGTTGGGAGAGCAATCCTCCGTTTGGTCGGCCACTCAGAGAAGCACCACTCGCTACACCGGTTTGTTGATTGTTTCTTTTTCTAGAATATTGGTTGGATGATGATCAAGTCAAAATGGTGACAGTTTAATCTCAAATTATTTAGGATCTTGTTGTACTTTTCCCTAATCATTCGGAGCAGCTCCGTAGGAGTCGACTCCGTGGGAGAGGATTTCGAGTTGGGACATCGTCGAGATTGAAATTCCTTCGGTTGAATATGTTTTACGCGATTATATTATAGCGCAGTTTTTGAATTGCTAGATGGAATATTTTTTAAAATATATTTTCTCTAGTATGGAATAATTTTTTTTGCAGGATTCTGGTTTCCAGTATGTGGATCATCACAGTTCTTCAGCATTCACTAATGGCAACGATACATCACATTCATACTCAATGCAAGAGCAGCGCCGTCAATATGTAAGTTCATATTAAAGTAATTGATATTTGACTGCAGTTTCTTGATCATAAAATATAGATCTATAGGAGAAACCAAGTTCTTATCGTAGTGGGGGATGGTAACTTAAATTTTTTGTGCTTTTATGCGCGATTCTATAAGATCTAGATTGCATATAGCCATTTTTTAGATGATATTAGCTGACATATCCGGGGCCATTGCTGAAAGAGGAATGATAAAGGGGGGGTGGAGAGAGATTGGTGAGCAAGCTGTCTCCAGCGAAGCGGTGGGTTAATTATGAGACTGTATTTAGTTGTTAGAAATGAGAACTTGATTGCTAGTGAACTTATGAGAAACTCAAAAATAGAATAATTTCATCGATGCGATTCTCCATTTTTCACTATATTATTATTGAAATTTTTTTTATTTTCTTCAGGTCGATGTTCTCATTGCTTTATTAAACGTATCAATTCATCTACGAGTTATATATATATATATATATATATATATATATATATATATATATATATATATATATATATATATATATATATATATATATATATATATATATATATATAGTTATAATTTTGCGTAGAGTGAGTCGTTGTTTGTTGCTAGTGTTTAATGATTAGCTGAAGCGTTCTAATCTTTGCAAAATTCATCGACGCTTTTGATGGCCTATTCGAAAATGCGTTTAAAAAAAGGTTAATCTAGTAGATTTCAGCGCCAAAGAAAAAAGAAATAAATGAAACATTTGTATTTGTCTTGAATTTTAGTCGTCGAATGATGGATGGAGAACAAGTCAAACGATCACACAACTCACACCATCTGGTCAAGTCACCACTACAACGGTTAGATTTCACTATCATTTCTGCGTATATCCATAAATCTATTTGCATCATCGCTCACTTTCCTCAGAAAGTTTTGTTGAATTCTATAGATTAGTTTGGTATGATTTCATATTGCGTTATGTTTATTTTACAGTCGTTTTTGCATATGAAGTATCGTTGTGAAGATATTTGCATATGAAATTCAATGAATTCGAGTAAAATAGAGGTGATTTAATATGTGAAATCTGTGCAGAGAATTTGCAAAGAATATATTTAATACAGCCAGCCTTTTTTAGCCACCTGAAATTGTTTGACTAAGAACCAAACATATTTATTCATATATACCGATGAACGATGTCATTATTTCAAGGAAGTGACCAAGCAGAGTTGTTATAAAACATTTTACACTATGATCGTATAAGTATAGAAATAGAAATTTAAACAGACCGCAATATATTTGTGTTGAGTAAATTCGACGAGAATAGCGGATGATTGCATTGCTTCTTCGAACTACCTATAATCTATGGCATCTAACGAATAGAATAAACAAGGAAAGCAAAACATCTGTTCGTCTCTATTCGTACATCACCTTTCGTCCAATCTTTCTTTGAACGAATCATTGCATAAAATTAGTTTTGCCTGAATTCATTGTTTAACTTATTTTTGGAATATTTCGTTGATATCTGTCTAAGTGAAAATTATTCAGGGACATACCTACATAAGTCAGAAAAAATATTTCGTCTTTGAAGACTCTTTTGCTGTCTGATTTTGCTAGTTGTATTTTTATGCATATCTTATTATAAAGCAGCACACTTAAGGCTGTGTCCTACTTTCTGAACGTTGTTGTCCGAGCTTTCTTGACTTTTATTTTGAGACCCATTTCAAGAAGCATTTCTGGTAGACCTGAAAAAGGTGGCTCTAGGTATTGGTAGATCCTCGCAAATGGGATTTTGGCAAATCATTTCAGCACAAACTGGATCATGAGATATTAGATCCGCCAAATGCGTAGACCAACACAAACACAAAAATGTGTTTCCCATAACATGTTTGTGCGTATTATGTAATGAGGCGTAAAAAGGTGTTTTACGACCAAATAAACGTCGTCTAGGCACGTGCGCGTCATGCTTCGATCCTCAAACCGTGACAACAACAAACTCATTACAAGCGAATTTATTCCCCTTATAAATGGGATAATGAGTTGGCATACGGCTAAACCGGAAATACTAAAATGTTTTTCTATGCTCTGCGTCTCTTCAAAGCACACCGTTACTCATTTATTTTGCCATTTTTCGACTCAACAAAATCGTCCAATGCTGAACTTTTTTTTTTCAATAAAACTTGTCAATATGGAGGGCATAGCTGAAAAATTTCAAGGAGATGGGCATATAATGATCTTTTTTCACATATTTTCTGAGAGTTAAATGAGTTGGCATCATCTTCTATTCGCCGACCCTTTTGCTTGTTTTCTTGAACGTCATTATACGGTCGAGAGGGAGAAAAGGAAGAAAGAATTGAACCTTTCAGGATTAGAATCCTCTCCCATATGACGAGAAAAGCATTTTCCAGAAGGTTTTTAACGAATATTTCTGCAACTTTTTTTCGTTTTTAAATGATCGAATTTTCCATCGATATATATTTTTTTTCATTTAATAATTATAAAGTGACGCGTTGATCAGCTGATGATTTAGAATTATAGCATTGCTAAAGTAAAAAAAAGTGAAGCAGAAAGACAAATATAGGTTTTTATTGATCGACGTTGTTGACAGTTGGCTGTCACATATTCGTTAAAGGTAGTCAGCACGGTTGGCTAATATTATTCAAATCGGGTGCGCTACGATAATTTACTGATTAAATGTTTGTTGGGCAAAGGAATAACGGTGTTTAGTAGTGGTTACGTGAGAAAATGTTTTGCATAGTTGGCAATGATACAATCAACGATCGCCATCTCGTTAAGGTGTAGAGAGTTGCACGTAAACACACCTTCAGCGAGTGTACGCTTAGGACGTTTTTATTGCCGTATTGGAATGCACAGCAAATGTACAACAAGGGACGTACACTCTTTCACCTGCAATAAACGAACCTACTAACTTGACGGCTGGCACTAAATTACGCCCAACTTTATACGACTGAACGATTAGCGAAAAGTGCCGATCTAAAACATTTATAAGTCTATAGCGCTCATAAAGATCCTATCTTAGGGGGCGTTAATTTTGCACAGATCGAAAATTGTTCAATAAGTCTAATGATATCGAAGGTACCCATTTTACAGATGGTAGTTTCTATAGATTTGAGGCAACAGAAACTAAAGATTGCATTTGGTCTTATAATAACAGGAAAACAATTCAGAAAACCAACGATACTATATTTTAATGTGATTCTAAGGTGTATGAGGGATTATTTTCAGCTATATAATAGGGAAACACTATATAGATATATAGATGTTAACTCTGAGGCTATTTTGAATAAAAATAAATGAATAATTTACTCGATAAGAAGGGGGTATTGCGCTTCAGACAAATGGACTCATTGACAACGATGGTTTGGAGTGGGAGATCGAAGAGGTGGTACTGGAGAAGGGTCATACTGGACTCGGCTTTAGTATCGCCGGTGGACTTGATCAACCGTATATCGATGGCGATCCGTCCATATATGTCACAAACATTATTCCTGGTGGAGCGGCTGCTGCTGATGGACGAATGAGGTTTCCTTTAGTTGCAATTTGTTTTGTTTTCTATGATGAGTTATAATGAGTTTTGTTATACGATTTTTACAGATCATATAATAGCAGTTTCATATTTCTATGTGTTTATCTTTCGGTCGGATAGTTTCAATTTGAGGGCAGTGAAAGTTACAATTGACAAAATTGCTGTTGTAATTTATTCACTTTAATCCACCAATTTTATAAAATTTTATGAGTATTGAAAAATGCCAAAGAATTTCCATATATTTTACTCGATGAATATCGCAAATCGGCGACGATTCTTTAATGAAGGATTCATGCGAGCGATTGCTCGTGGACCATTATTCGATCATGAACGAATAAATGTGCATCATATAATCCACTCAATACCCATCATTCTCAAATTATGAAACTTTTGCATTATTTTACAATGGAAAATTGATCAATTTTTTTTTGCATTTAATTGCATTGTATTTTTTTTTCAAAACTTTATTGGCTCTCTAATTTATAAGACTGTATGTGTTTCAGCGAATGTATTGCATAGAATTTTTCTTTGTAACATCGAAAATTTTGTAATTTGAATGTGCAAAATATTTTTCGCTCTTCGCAACATAGATTGTGCATTGCAATTGTTTGTGATTTAAATTTTTGAATGACGTCATTATAGGAGTGATATTCTTTCATCATTGATTGCTATGTGTTTATGGGCATTTATATGCTTTAAGGTTTATATTGATAGAGCAGCACTATTGCAGTTGCATCCTTATCTTTTCTCGTTATTTACACCCGGCTAGAAATTATAAGCCTTATCAAGTATATATTGCCCTTTTTTTTAAACATCACAAATTCAAACTTCCCGCTTAAATTGAGCGTCCCATTTAAGAACGCATTTCTATAATTATAATGCGGTTTTTTTGCGGAAAATAAAATGATCAAAAATAAACGCAATAAAAGAACTGTCGTTAACCATTTCATTTCTCTAAAAAGATAATTGAAATTACTTCTAATTATAGACCTTCAAACTATTCGAAACTTATGCTAAGATATTGGTTTTTGTAAATGCTAATTTCGCATCATACAAGTAATACAACAGAATGGGGGGGGCTTATAGGAGGGAGTGTACGATACGATGTACAGCATAAATGGTATTTATGTAGATGAATCATGAAAAAGGGATTGAGATCGAGAAAAATATTTGATGATCATATAGCGATATGAAAATTGAAATATTTTTAACGATGAAGAAGGTACTTGAACAGAATCGTTGATGTTTGATCAATTGACAGAAGATACCATCATAACAATACAACAAAAATAACGCGTTGCAAAAGTAAATATAAAATAAAATTACTGAATAATGCAACGCTTTAATTTAAATTAACTAGTTAAAAGGGTGGCTAGAGTTGTCACAAAGTTATATCTAATTTTTTATTTTTTATTTTTTAAGGGCTCAAGATATTATACTAAAGGTGAATACAACCGATTGTAGTCGTGTACCACATGAAGTTACAGTGAATGCACTCAAAAATGCTGGAAATGTTGTACGATTGGTGAGTTATTTTTATTGAGTGATTGAATTTTACAATAACAATTTACTTACTATTAGGTATCCTTATAGATGCGGATTTTTTCTCTTGTTTTTATCAGAGAGGTCGAAATAAACATTTAATGAAGCGGAGCAATTTTAAAGATTTAATAAAGCGGAGCAATTTTACACAGCCTATTTATTCGACATGGCCATTTTGGTAGATGAATAGTGAATGGACAGATATTGTTGAACACACTGGAAAAAATTTGAAAGTATTTGCTTAAATATCAACCTTATGAAGGTTGAATAATAGTTCGAAAGAAGTTGATAAAATTCGCGGGATCGACTTCTTTTCATATTCGAATATCTTGTTTTTTTTAACGCTTGTTCTTAAGAAGTCATTTTAATGTTGCAATAAAAATTTCACAAAATAGAACAACATTCTCAAATTGTAAGCTGGTTTTGATTCAACATTTCTTGCTTCACTAAATAATTGAATTGATAGCTCAAAAGTAGATTACCAATATTGTCGGACATTAGCGCCATGCAGAATGCACAAATCGGCCGAGAGAATATACATATTCCCATGGAAATTTCTGGCCCTTGCATCTTTCCATAAGCATTTCTGCGAATAGTATTTTCCCCGCCATGCATCTCTCCAACCATATTATGTTAAAGTTTTCATCTTTCCCAGACTTTCTGAGTGTGCACCTTCTGGGAAGCATAGTAAGTGTTGTAGCATATTATAAGATGACGACTTCTATAATTTCGACTAGAAATCGAGTCCTCTCATTGAGGTCGATAGGAGCCACCGGTTTCGAATTTCCCGTGCTATAAACGTTTAGAGTGTTCGTTTGCGACAAAACTGATCCAAAATTAATCTTTAGCATGTTGTCATCACAAAGCTTTATTTGAGGTGTTGAAACGTCGTCGTTTGGGAAGGCGAAGTGGCAGTTTCAGTGGGATTTCTTCTTCCTATCAAGTAGGCGGTATGACACCTGTACAGCAGAGTTCACCATCGGCACCCTCATATCCTCCACCAGCCCCTCCTTCCCATTCATCCTATACGAATATCCCTGTCCAACGACCACCGAGAGAAATTGAAAGACTCGAGCGCATTCCTGGAGCACAGAAAATCGAACTTTACAAGGTAGCTTGCTTGATATGGATATATAAGATTAATCGGTTAGTTGACAGATGAGATGCTATATCACATGCTTTATTCTATGAGTATTTAATTTATCTTTTAAAGGTGAAGCATTAAAATATGTTCGTTGCATAATTTATTATGAATGATCGATTGGTGACAAGTTTCCATTGCTGATCATTAGCATTACATCATTGCTTCTATAAAACATGCTTTCCTTGAGCAAGTTTCCCAATTGTCTCAAATATCCTAGATTATATTGCATTGCTTTCCATCTATTTCAATATTTTTGTACCAAAAGGAATCTCCTGAGCTCAGCTACTATTATAATAATGAATTATATAATTTTACTGATAATCTCATTTAATAAACGATCTTGTGAAAGCGAAAATGAGATATACGAATGAGCGGAATCCAGCTGGCAGAAAAGCAAAGATTCATTTTTTTGGGGGGGGGGGTTGCATGCGCAGTATAAAGATTTTTTCTCCTCATATAAAAGAGTGACGTCATTTAGCTCTCAAAAGCGGAAATGGCGCAAAAGCATACAAACCTTAGTGTTTTGTTTATTTGAAGCTATGAAATTTCTCTCTAAACTTGTTTTGATAATAAAAAAAAACTTCTTTATTCTTAAGGGAACAAAAGGACTTGGATTCAGTATAGCAGGAGGAGTTGGCAACGAACATGTAGCCGGTGATACTGGCATCTATGTTACAAAAATCATCGACGGTGGTGCTGCCTATCACGATGGCCATCTACGAGTCGGCGATAAACTTCTTGCGGTTAGATTCATCCAGATGTTCATTTATCATTATTATTCACGTGAAAATATATTCATTCACTATACATATATATATATATATATATATATATATATATATATATATATATATATATATATATATATATATATATATAGTGAATTTGCCTAACATTTGATGGCATTATTGTTATATATATTCTTCAGAGGTTTTCCTTCTATAATTTGGAAATAATAGTTTTGTATATCACAGAAGAAACAGTTTAAAAACTAAATTTTGTGAATTTTCTACAGAAATGTACTGTGTTTGAGATTTCGGATTTTTTTCTCGCCAACGGTTGGGTCTGTGGAGTCGTGGTTTTACTCTTTCGATACATTTTTGAAAGCTCTATCAAACGACATATAGCATGTTATATTTCGAGAGTAAGGTTGAAAACCGAATCGACCCGCCAGAATTTCTGAAATATCGATTTTTGCAAAATAGGGGATTCTGGTTCTCGGCCGATATTTGATACAGGCAAAAGCGGTCTCCTGATTTGTGGTCTACTCGGCGAGACCTCTTGAACGATATACAGGTGACCGCCCACGGGCGAATAGGAGCCGAGAAAAAAAATCCTAAAAATCGCAATTTTTCGATCGTAAGGGGGTAGCACAGGGAAAATTTGAAAAATATTTTTTCTCCCCGATTTTGATGAGTGTAGTATGAAACGATAGAACTCGATGAGCTGATCATGGATGCATGCACTATTTGCTGTTTTATATGAAAATAGTTAAACTAGGGGTGCACGAATGCTATAGTTCCATACAAATGTACTGTACCTGATACTTCGAGTTTTTTTTTCTCGGCAATTGTTAGGCCTATGGAGCTGCGGCTTGCTTCCCTCAACACAACTTTTAAAGCTCTATCAAACGGCTTATAGCTTGTTATATTTCGAGAGTAAGGTTGAAAACCGAATCGACCCGCCAGAATTTCTGAAATATCGATTTTTGCAAAATAGGGGATTCTGGTTCTCGGCCGATATTTGATACAGGCAAAAGCGGTCTCCTGATTTGTGGTCTACTCGGCGAGACCTCTTGAACGATATACAGGTGACCGCCCACGGGCGAATAGGAGCCGAGAAAAAAAATCCTAAAAATCGCAATTTTTCGATCGTAAGGGGGTAGCACAGGGAAAATTTGAAAAATATTTTTTCTCCCCGATTTTGATGAGTGTAGTATGAAACGATAGAACTCGATGAGCTGATCATGGATGCATGCACTATTTGCTGTTTTATATGAAAATAGTTAAACTAGGGGTGCACGAATGCTATAGTTCCATACAAATGTACTGTACCTGATACTTCGAGTTTTTTTTTCTCGGCAATTGTTAGGCCTATGGAGCTGCGGCTTGCTTCCCTCAACACAACTTTTAAAGCTCTATCAAACGGCGTATAGCTTGTTATATTTCGAGAGTAAGGTTGAAAACCGAATCGACCCGCCAGAATTTCTGAAATATCGATTTTTGCAAAATAGGGGATTCTGGTTCTCGGCCGATATTTGATACAGGCAAAAGCGGTCTCCTGATTTGTGGTCTACTCGGCGAGACCTCTTGAACGATATACAGGTGACCGCCCACGGGCGAATAGGAGCCGAGAAAAAAAATCCTAAAAATCGCAATTTTTCGATCGTAAGGGAAAATTTGAAAAATATTTTTCGTCTCCGATTTTGGTGAGTTTAGTATGAAACGATAGAACTGGATGAGGTGATCACGGATATATGCAATGTTTGCTGTTTTATATGAAAATAGGAAAACTAGAGGTGCACGAATGCTGTAGTTCCATAGAGATGTACTGTAATTGATATTTCGGAGTTTTTTCTGATCAATCGTTAGTCCTATGGTGTACGCGGCGACAAGCTGTGGCATGTTTTTTGGAAACTTCGCATACAGTATGAAAAATAGTGTCATTCTAATGTTGCTTCATGTGGAGCAGTAGCTAATATGTCACACAAGAGTTTAAAAAAAGTTTTCGAACCTATTTTATTTGTGACAGTAATTTTATACGGTGTTATGTTTTAAGTGAAATTTTTTTGCAATATTTTAGAAGAAAATTAATGGGATATTTGAATGTGATTTTATAGGAGGGAAATACAATAGCACGAATGTTTATTGATTACACTTTATATGATAGGTCGACGATGTATCACTCGAGAACGTAACACATGAGTTTGCTGTGAACACATTGAAGCAGACATCTACGAAGGTCACTCTTTTATACCTAAAGAATCCACATCCTGAGTTGATGCCCGTATCGGCTCTTGACGATAGTATCAATCGCTCAATGAACGCTATGTCGACACCTATCCGATCGAGTTAGCACTTGAAATTTCATTCATATAAATGTGGTATATTAGTTTATATTTACAATTTAATCTTTTTTTATGAATACATTTATGGTGCCAGGGAACCTTTTTTTATATGTTGTCTAGCTTATTACTTCCAATCCGCAGTTTGGGAGTATTACATTCAGGAGATTTCGTAAGTAATGGTCAGCCTAAATTTGCCTATAATCTGCAATAAGTGGAAAGGTGAAATATTTTATTAAATCAGTGCAATATAGATTTCGCCTAACTATGAATGTATGACATTCACGTAGCGAACGGCAAAATTTGTTATAGGAAACAACAAACATCATCACATGTTGAACAGACCTTTAGAAGTATAATTTTGAAAATATTTATGAAATTGATGAGGGAGAAAGCAGATTGCTTCGAGAGAACATTGAAATAGGACGTTTTTTTTTGGGGGGGGGGCTTTTGGTTTTTTGCGAATATGAGGATCTCCATGAAGGTGGGTAAATTTCGCTATTGGGAGATTGCTTTTAACAACCGGATATACACAAAAGTATCTATGGAACTGCTTGCGTTGGAACATCTAGCTGGAATCGAAGCGTTTATGCCCACATGAGTTCCTTCAGGCTAGAAGAAATAATTGAAAGTAGTCGGGGATTCGTCAGTGGACTTTATTTGTTAGGGAAATAGCCGTACTTTGTTGCAGCCGGTGGTTCTATTCATCAAGAGTCATTTGATGCACATACTCCACAAGCGTTTCACTCGATGCCTTCACAAGACGTTCCGCTCATTCCACGCACCGTCAATCTTAACAAAGGCATGCAGGGACTTGGTTTCAATATTGTGGGTGGTGAAGAAGGTGAACCTATCTATATCAGCTATGTTCTTCCGGGTGGTGTCGCTGACCTATCCGGAAATGTTAGAAAGGTGAGTCATACTTTTTGCCACTAATAATGCGATCAGTCAGTTGGGTCCATTCAAGTTGACCACTCTTAATGGCAATCCATTTCACCCCACTTATTGCCGTACTTGCCTGTTTTATTCGTTGAGGCTTAGCGTTATCATTGCTCACTTTTCCGAAAAGTTGCTTATGTAGTAATCGTTTACGTGACGATTGGTCCAAAAAGCAGAAAGGTTTTCAACCCTTCTATGAATTTCTTGTGTTATTTCACTGACGAAATCAAAAGTGTTGTCTTAGTAATGACGTTTTACGTATATTGTTTTAAAATAAAATATTTGCATTGATGTGCTTATAAATGCATCCGACCGTGGCCATGATAATAATGGCAGTAATCGCTGAATATTGTTTGCTTATATTGAAAGGATATACAAGTGCATGCTGAATCCTACTTTCGAATTTATTGTTGATGTGATTTTAAATACAGGGAGATGTATTGCTTCAAGTGAATGGTGTAAATCTGCGCAATGCGACACATGCAGAAGCGGCACGTGCCCTTAAGGATGCTGTCAATCCTATCTCACTTACACTACAATATCGTCCTCAAGGTTTTCATCGAATTCTTTGTTGATGCTTAGTTTCTTTGTAGATTATCACTCAGTTAACACATAGAAACACCTTAGCAAAATATGTTTGCAATCCATAGTATATTTTGTCGTAAATATTCTTTTTTTTGGTTCTACCTTATTTATGGTTTACTTCCTTTGAAGAACGTAAGAGGACTGGAGTAGGGCATGATTCAGCAATGTGTTAATAAAGTTTCATTGAAATTTATGAATGGTGTAGTAAATAAATTCCGTTTTTTTTTCGTAATTGTATTATAAATAATAATTATTACAGAATATGCAGAATTCGAAGCAAAAATCGATCAACTACGAAAAGATATGATGGGCGGTGGTGCACTTGCTTATGGTGCTCCAAGAAGAGATCTATTCGTTAGGTGCAATATTTTTGCGAGAATTTTAGCGATTATCTTCAGCGATTTATATTTTTCTTTATTTTTTTTTCTTGAAGGTTTAAGCTTTGATAGTTTTTATTATTTTTGATATTGGATTCATGAAACATAAAGAATGTCTAGACGAATGAATCGTTTTATTATAACAACAATGATAAGATAAATGCGTGAATATATGTTTCTTAGATGGTGGTGCCATATAGAATATGAAAGTATAGTGGTTGTTTTTTATTGATGGACTAATCATCCTCTCACACATTTAGCGACTCGTTTTTAGCCTATATCATTATGCATTAGAAAGTGATTTGCTAATTTCCTATGCATTCAATGATTATAATAATCCGCTAGTGATATATATAATATCGATGAGATAATGTTTTATTTTACATCATTTAGGATAGAAATGGTGGTATTAATAGTATAATAGAACAATCTGCATATAGTCTATTGGAGAGACAACTGATGATTCGTAAACGAGAGATAGAGTTCAATGATAGTAGGACAATTAGATTGTTTTGTAAAACATTTTGGGTTTATTAGTGCTTAGTGGATGAGGTACGTTGATGTTAGCAGTAGAGAAAGCTGAAGGAGCGCTCCTATGGCTATTGTAATTGCTAGTATCATTTGCCTATGAATTTTTTTCCCCGCATTATCGGTAGATGCAAGCACAATCATGTGGTGCAGAATCGACGATGATTGATAACTTTTAGAGCACTATTCGACTATGATCCATCACGAGATGCGGGTGTACCACATCGTGCACTTGCATTCTATTACGGTGATATTCTACATGTGACGAGTACAACTGATGATGATTGGTGGACGGCACGTTTAGTGGCCGAAAATGGCGATGAAGGTCTCGAAGGTGTGATTCCATCGAAGAGACGCGTCGAGAAGAAGGAACGTCAACGAAGGAAGCAGGTACGCTCCTCTTTAGCGCTGACAAATTATTATCATATCTATTGGAATGTGTTAAGGTGATATTTTCAATTCGAGATTCATTGACTTCAGCAGACAGATATGTGTTACCTGTTAATTGCAGAACTACTATCAAGTGGTCACTTCCGGTCACTTCCCCTTCTCAATAGTGTTTGAGGAGTTCTAGAGGATTGAATGCTTGCATTCCTGCATAAGTGAAGTGCTTTTGATTTCTGTTGTGCTTTTGATGATTAATAATCCATATCTCTTTGAAAGCATTTAAGTGGTTCATTCTTATTTTCGGAGTTTTAATGATAGTGGATATAAAATTCTTTGTAACTTATGCAACGCAAAGTATTTTAATTCTGCTGAAGAGATAGGCTTCCATTCAAACAGCTATTGTCTATCTTCCTGTTCCCTTTCAATAAAGGGAGTGAGGAATTAGTCATAGTTATGAGAGCAATTTCGGGCAAAAGTTGCAGCTAGGTACCAGAAAATGGTTCGAAAACACATAGGGATGAAGAAAAAAGTCCTGCACAATCATAGGGGAATAAAGTCTACCTGGATGTTTTCTGTGAAGTGAGATGTTAAGACTGGAAGGGAATAGGCCCGGCGAAGATTTTTTTGAAGGAATGTATTCTATTTGCATATGGGTAAGTATTATTTTATAACAAATCAGTGTTCAACGATATATAAAACCTGCCGTCAGGAATCATGTGTATCGTGATCTATGACAGCCGTACATCCCATTCTTCACTTAAATATTGCGTTCAATCGATAACCAAGGACATGGCACCCAATCGTTTTACTTATTTAAATGACCATCAATAATAGAATCGAGAGCATAAGCGCTTTATATAAACGTATGTTTTTTAAGGTGAACTTCAACGCGGGAAGTCAGAGTTTAGGTCGGAACACAGGATTGGAGGGAAGAAGAGGATCACGCTCTCAACTCTCCTTCTCACGTAAATTCCCCTTCGTCAAAAGTACCGAAAGGCTGAACGAATTCACTGACAATGAACGTAAGCTTGTTTTTTTTTTAAATATATTTTACTATATCATTTCGATTTGGCGTCTAATTGAGTTTGTGCTATTTTCGAATGTTTCTTGAAGTGAAAATCTTTGAGGCATATAGAAGAATCCTTCGAATAGAGAGGTAACATTAGCAATTTGTTTCTCTATTTCAGATCTACTTTTGCCAAATTATTATGCAGCAGTATGATATCAATTTCATTCGTTGATGATTTCTTTAAAAGTTCTTTCTACCATGAAAGAATCAAAACGATAGCGTTCAAATTAGAATGGCAATAGGATCGAGATTGGATTGAATTGTATTAACAATAAAACACATTGTTTACACCTTTTAAACCTCTCTTCATTTTGAAATACGCCTTAAAAGTGAATATGAGTAAATGCAATGGTGATGCTGGATTTGGCAGGATGATCTAAATTTTGAAAAGAATTTTTATTGTTTTCATTTTTAACGCATTGTTCACCATCTTCATATGCAAATTTCGTTTCCACTTTAACGCATTAAATACACTCCTTTAGCTACGATTGACTCAGCGCTGGCCTTAACCTTCTTTTTATTTTTTCCTACTCCTTTAAAACCTTCGAGGATGATTTAAGTGGATATTATTCCTTAATGAAAGTTGAGGTAGGTGGATGACATATATTTACCCGCTTATAAGGGTGGTATTGATCAATGTCCTAGACTTTGGCCATGATCTATATAGGCATGATGGGTATATGTGTAGTGTGGGGTTATGCGATCGGTTGATATACTATATTCGTATGCTGTATATACTGTATACTGTACGTGATGCACAAATCAGATGGTGGCACGACGTTTACATCGTGTACAACAAGTGACAGTGATTATTATTGTAAGTTGTGTTGCAGTTGCAATAATGCCGTTTATGTTGCGGTGATTTCATTTTCTTTATTGATTGGTTTTTCATCCGAACAGAGGGAATATTAGGCGGATTGATTTATTCGTTTTAAGAGATAAATTCCATTTTTGCTACTTCTTGGGTGGGGAAGGAGGAGTGAATTTAATTACGGGTAATTTATGCCTCAATCCTATTACCTCTCCCCCCCTCCCCTCCATGTTCAGTAGGAATTCGTATTTGCCGTTCCAGAGATTGCAGAAGTTGTTTGTTTGTTTGTTTGGTTTTGCATTGTGCATGTTAGAAATTTTATCCTTCTGTTGCTGATTATGATTTTATTAGAATTGTTGTTTTTCGCAAGTTTCGATTTTTCATGACCCAAAAGTTTATAGTTTAGGAATAATAGTCTGCTAATTTCAGTCTTGTTGATTATGAATTAAATCGATAAGCAAATTTATGTTGCTCGAAGGAAAAATCCCATCTTAAAATATATGTAAATTTTGCTAAGTCATAGTTCTATTGACGTTTTCGTTCATAAGTTGTAATTAAATTGGCATTGTTTTTCCATGATGCAAATTGTTTTTCCATGATTTATGAACTTATGCAGGTCTAAGTGGATTAGATTTCCGCGCTTAATCTGTCTTAACTAAAAAAGGATTCCGGAAAATTGGAACTTGAGCTATTTAGTAACTAGAAAAGCATTCCGGAACGATAGAGAATATTTCCCGAAAATACGCTTGCAACGTTAAGGTAATTAATTAGTTGCTTAATAGGATAGTCGTCTCATGCGTTAGTGGGCGATATACTGTTATGTACCATATCAGTGTTGTGATTTGTTCTACTTCATGTTGTTACATTACTCTCTTTGATACTGAAGAAAATAGTCATTGAATGGATAGGAAAGTAACAGGTAATAATTAAATCTACTGAGGTTGTTGATATTATCTTTCGGCTACCTCGCCGAGCTTCGTCTCGAATTGCTCAGAGCAGTATCTCGTGAAAGTCATCCACTTATAATGTTCACGAATCGCTTGTTTAATAGCTCTTTTACATTAAAGGAAAATAATTGCTACAGGCAAATATCGGTGTTTGTGATATTTTATGCTGGATGAGGAATGTTTTTCGCCAGCATTTTACTTGAGAGTCAATCTACTAATCTAAATTTAAAAAATTTATACGTGAAATCAATTGCTATTTAATTGATGTCGACGCATGAACATTGCTTTGATGTCCTCTCTAACTTTATCGATTTTGTTGTTTTTTTTATAATTGTTATAATTATAATTGTTTCTTTAGCATGCGTTTGCATCAATGAATTTATGATTACTAATCAAAGGGTTTTAATGTTTAGTTTAGTCAGACGTTTTTTAGAGTTGCACTTCTAAAATAAATCATTTTTTTGTGTGTGTTAGGGATCGAAATAGGTCTTTCGAGTATAGCATTGAGGTACTAAATTGCATGCTGTCCATAGAAGACATTGTCATATACAATGAAGCTATGTAATCGATTCAATTTATGATCTGTTAAAATTTAGGATTTTTTTTTTTTTTTTTTTGAAGAGATAACTGTTGAATTTGTTTTGATTGAAAGTGCAATGATATTATGAAATAGGAGGGAATGCATTTAGAGAAGTATTCTGTTATTGTGTTTTTATTTTCCCTTTAAATAAAATATTCGTTAAATAGCATAAAGATGGGATTTTCTGTTATGAAAAAGGCGAAACAAGGGTAAAAACCGCAAATGGGTATTGAAAAGGAGTTGGACAAGGGGGAGGGGGGTGATGATGGGTTGTTATGTTTTTTAGTTCGATGTCTTTTCCGTCCTAACCACTTACTGCCCAACAAATATATGTTTGTTTTGCTTGTTCTATTTTATTTTTTATTTTTGTTTGAAATTCCAAAATTATTAATATTTGCAGTTGGAGTAAGCGAAGAACCAATACCGACATATGTTGCTGTCGAACGCCAACAGAGTAAGTAATCTTCTAATATAAATTGTGATTTAGGTAGTGGTGATGATCGACTTATTATAGATTCTGTTCGAAGCATATGCGTATCTTAATCCTTACTTACCATCTCGCCTAATCAGAGAATATCGCTGTCTTTGAAATTTTTTAATTATAATATTATATGAATCGAACAGTTTTATTTCTTCTTTAAATAATCACTTTAATATATTATTCACTAATCGAATATTGAATTTTCTCTTCAAAGATAATATTTAATTTTCTATTTAATTAATTCATTTGCAGTAAATTATCCACGACCAGTGATTATTTTGGGTGCAATGAAGGATCGTATCAATGATGAACTTGTGCAAAGAGATCGCGATAGATTTAGTAGTTGTGTACCTCGTAAGTTCTATATATTTTACCACCATCTTCTTTTACTTTTTACTTTTAAGGTGATACAAAATCTTTTCCAGTAGAGATGTTGCAGTGAGTCAATTTTTATTTATTTTCTCATTTGACCCTTCTATACAAAATCTTTCATACGAGAGAAAGTAGCCATATGGGTATTTGCTAAGTAATTTGGTGAGGAAACACTGAAAGGAAAAAGAGTAACTGCACAATACCGGATAGGAAAGGGAACTGAAATTTTTATGCATCTAAGATCATTGAATAGATTAGTTTTGAATTAATTTGAAAGGAAATTCTTCATAGCCAAGAATTTATAAATTTCGAAACGATTTATCAATTAGTTACTGCAGTGTGAGCAACACTGTGGATCACTACAGAGAGATTGTAAATGAGTTCACTCCCTTTCACCATTTCCCAGGTGGGGAGGGGGAAGGGCCTGTGGGATCCTCCAATGGTAATCGTAATTAGCTGTCCTATTTCGAGCTGAGCACGGAGCGGCATTTGGGTTTGAGAAATAACATGAACAGAACCGGAAAGGAAAAATGAAGGAAATGAATTGCTTTTATCCGAAGGTCTTTCCATTGCCAGTCATCAACTTAGATCTTCAACGAATGCAGATATGCAAAGCGGATAAGATCATGGGCAATTGAAATTGCTAAATAATGAGTGGATCAAAAGGCTTGCTGATCTAAATTTTTGAGATCTTTTATAAAACCTTGGAAGTGTGGATAATCTTTTGAGCATTCTGAAGCCAGCAATTGCGTGTAGAACGTCGTCGAGGTTGCGTATTGGCACTGAGTCATTATGGACGAATATTTCAGAGTGGTATAAATGGAGTGGGTTCCTCTTTCAGATACAAGTCGTCCTCCAAAGGAGAATGAAGTTGATGGTCGTGATTATCATTTTGTTTCAAAGGAGCAAATGCAAGAGGATGTCAAAAATAATCTTTTCATCGAAGCCGGACAATTCCAGGATAATCTCTATGGTACAAGTATCAGTTCTGTTCGAGAAGTAGCCCAAATGGTATTTATTTATTTTCGCATATGAAAGTTTTATTTATTTATAGATTTTGATTGGTAATTTTGGTGAAAATATTGACGACATGTTGTGGTTTGCATCATTGCTCGTCCTGGGACGAGCAATGATGCAAGCAATGATCACGTGAACTAGAATTTCGAAGTTAATATGGTTCGGAGGACCCCCAGGAATCTTTCACTGGAAACCACTCACCCTGAAACCTCTTAGTAATACTTATGTTTTTCATATTTTTATATTAGTTAGTTTGTCGTTGTTAAGTGAATAGTTTATTTTAGGGACGGCATTGTATTCTCGATGTGAGTGGTAATGCAATTCGGCGATTGCAATCGGCAGCCAATATATATCCGATCGCCATTTTCATTAAACCACAGAATCATCATCAGATTATGTACGTTTTATATACTTTCGTTTTTAGCATTTCGTCGAGTGTAAATGCATTTTTGATTTAAGATTTGTGGGTACAAGATACTCAAAGATTTCCGAAAGGTCAGTTATGGTGGGAAATGTGAAATATTTCAATCGGGGAGTTATAATGCAGATATTTTGATGTAATATAACGTCTCGTAAATGAGCCAGATGGTTGTTTTGAAGAAAACTTTTGTAAGTTTGCAAAAGAGAGCTTGTTTTTATGGACTCTTTATTATGTGGCCTTTTTCCGGAATAAGGGCAATCAGTATGTGATATGAACTAATAGAGTTCATTTATGGATTCATTAACCCACTTACTAGTAATAGTATTTGAATTATTGTGTTGATATGATCTGATTCTTTTATTGGAGAATTTAATTCAGGGATTGGGATCATTCAATGAATGAAGAGGATGCACATAATCAATTTCAACGTTGTCAACGAATTGAACAAAATTTCGGCGATCTTTTCACTGGTTAGTTTTTATTCCTTTTCCTAATTTTGCAGTAGAGAAAAATTTTTATGGAATGGATGGATCGGTTTAGTCAAATTTCCGGTTAGTAAAAAATATTTGAAAATTTGATCAAATAGAAAAAAAAGTCGCTCAATATTTTACGTATTCCTAGTTAGATGTTTAAGAATCAAGCTGCATAAATCGCCTAAAGATTCCTTGCCTATTTACTTGAAAAGTGAGTGTGGTTGTGCCATATGTAAAGAATTTTTATGGATACTGATGATTTAAGTTTCATTTGTTTTTTTCCTTCTTTCGCTATCCTCATCTTATTCAGCTAATATGTTTGATACTAATAATCGTCGTATGGACTTGTGGTCAAATCAGAATATGTTGTTCGTAATTTTTCTTTAAAAGTTTAATGGGTAAGTAGAAAATGAAACATACCTGAAAAGGTAGATGTTTAGTGACGTAGCTGATAGGGGATCAACGCAATAATCAGCTAGGTTTTCGATTAAATAAATATGGTGTGTTATGAAGTTTTCATTGGGTGGTTCATGTTGGTTTCACTCTCGATATGGATGCATTTCAGCGATTGTGGGTGGGCAAACGTTCGAAGATTTGGTACGTCGAGTGTTGGGCATTATTAGCGAGCAATCACGACCCTATGCATGGGTTCCTTCACGAGCACAAGTCTTCTAATTCTCTACTGCTATTATTATGGCGTTATCATATTCAATTACTTCTTGTTCGTTTATATGAAAATATTTGCATTATTTGCTAAGAAATATACAACATTTGCGTTATTTGCTCTCGTTTTAAAAAAAATTATGATCGTTAAAATTGAAAGTTTTTTTTTTGACATCTTGGAGGTAGCATTAAGTTGCTAGCGAAACAATAGAGCCTAATAAGCGTGTTATTGTTGTATTGTTCGTATGGAATCGCTCGTTGTGGTCGTTTGTTAAACGCCTATCTGCTGAACTCGTTTCCGTTTTTTAAATCAAGGAAACATTTATACACTTTGGGAAATTTCTATATTGATTGCTTTGAACTAGTGAATCGATGAATATAAGATAATGGAGTACCTTTAGAAAAAAATTTTTTAGCTAAAAACTTTTGGAATTTTTTTCTTTGAAATTTAAAATCTGTCTTATTGAAACCGCTTTATTACTCATGGTTTAGCCCCATAAATCAATTTTCTTAACTCTCTCGCGTTGTGCCACAATTCCCAAGTGAACTGTTAGTTCGAAGATTGTTAGTTGAAGTCAAAACTGCTTAGTATAATCCATCGTAAATTATATTGCCTTTACGATTGCATCCGCTTTGTATTTCGAAGCGGCAATCAGTCCGAAGTGGGCGTCGTTGGTGGGCTGAAATTGGGCTTGAAGCTATCATTCCTATGCTAATGTGAAAATTCAAAATACATGCAAGCAATCATCCTTTATCTAATAATTATAATGGCGATGTGGTGTGCAATATACACCTTTATTAATAAAATAATCCCTCTAATCGATGAATGAAGGGATTAGTGCATTTATCTTTGTGGATATTTTACATTTCACTTCATATATTTTGTTTTATCAATATTACTGAAATTGTTGCTCTTTAAAGCGATCGTTGTATATTTTAGCAATTGTTTTGTTTATTTGATTATATTCGAAGAGGCCCTCTTAGATATTTAATCAGACCTCTTTGCATCAAAATTCACCTTTATTTAATCAGCATTTCTTATCATTTCCGTTATTTTTATACTGCTTATTTTTAGATGAATTCTGGATGAATTGAATTCTGAGCTTATTTTCTAGTAATTAGATGAAGTAACAGATTTGATAGATTTGAATGTGAAATATTCAAAATACAAGTAGTTTTAATAGCCTTAAAGTGCTCTATATAATTGCACTAATGCATTTAGCACTAAATGTGTTGTTCATCGTATTTGGTTGTGATTTATCTCTTTCTATTGCATGTTCAATTTATTCCATCGAGAATTGAAATCCAATTTTTTGTCAGCTAATAATTATGTCGTATTTTTTTATATTTTCGATTTCTGAGTGCGTTGTTTTTTTCATTTCCGGTTTCTAAAAGAATTTCTCCGTAGCAGATAACATTTTGAGCTAGCTTTCGCGATGTTATAGTGGCCATTAAAGAAGTAATCCATATGAATGCGCAAATTTTTCTATCTTTATTTCGGTCTATAGATGAATAACATTTCTAGCTCAACTTTGTTTAGATAACGCGTTTATTCCAATATCGATTTTAGCCATTATTCAATAATCATAGAGCAATTTTAAGCGAGAAATTGTGACGTATACTTGTAAAGTTTAGTATGGTAACAAGTATATTATATAATTTCTTCATGCTGTAGAAATGACCACATTGAGCGCTAGATTTCGGTGAATATATTGAATTGTTTCGGGTGGGTATATTGGCCTGAAGTCGGACTTAGAAACTCTAGCGCATCGGTTCTGATGGTCATCTCAGTTTGTGCTAGATTTTACTTTGAACTTTATACCATCTCTATCGAATTGTTTATACGAACTATCGCAACCTCTGAAACAGTCGGTTGAAACATGTGAGTCAATCCACATGTTTCCTATGACGACTGTTGGTGCTGCTGTTTGGCGGCCATTTCCATTCGTTATTGTACAGAATGCCTTAGTTTCTGTTTTTTTTTTTCATCTTTTCACCAAATACTGAGTCAAAAGTTCATTGCCATAAAATAGCGAATTAGCCAAAAAAATAGCGAATTTGCCTAAAAAGTTTATTTTGAGATAATTTAGATGTTGAAAATTTTTCCTTGCCTTCAGGCAATGATCATAGAAAATGAACGGAATGCTTGCTAAAAATTTAACGAAATTAATAGAATATGTGAAAAAGTAAATAAATCTAGCTCAATTTGCAATGCCTCATTTTCGATGAAATTTGATAGTTTTTGATTGCGAATAAGAGAGAACGATATTGATAAAGTCTGCAATCAGGAGTGCATAACTAAAGATTTAAATCTTTCCTCATTTTCGACGTATTATTAGAAGCATAGAAATTGAACGAATCGTCAATTTTTTTTGCCTCAATCCGCATAGTTTAAGGGGAATGTATGTGCACGATGTTTGCTCAATCCACGTAGTTAAGGGGTTTATTTCGACGTATTATTAGAAACGAATCGTAGCTTAAGGGGAATGTGAGATTAGTCGATTTTGCCCACTCCACGCAACACATCGAAACAAAATGACTTCAAGTAATATTAGCAAATAAGACAATCAGGAAAATACGGATCTATAAGTTTTATTTATCGGCGAATGAGGTGTGCAATTTTTGAGAGAGAACTTTTCACTCAGTGATTTTTTCGTCCATTTTATTCACTGGTGGCAGCACATTTCTGATAGAGTATGATGATGTGGTCAGTTTTTATTGACGATGACCATTTGACCATTTGCTAAACGATGCTTTGCTAATTGGTTTTTATCTATATTTTTATGGCGAACTAAAGCGAGTAAAAACATCAGTGGAAATAATAGAGCGGCTTTCTCCTGGTCACTATAGTAATAAGATAATGAATGCGACAATTCGAAAATTTGTAGTTTTGTTTGTTCAGTTTTTGAATGCTTATAAACCAATGCACTGGTTAAAGCAAGGTTTTCGGAGGAATGGGAAGGGATGAGTCAACTAGAGTAAATATCAGGGCTATGATATGACAAAGAGCCTAACACCCGTCATTCATCATGTAGGGCACTGGGTGTTGCTTAAGTACATGACACGCAAGTTGCAACAACTACGAGAAATTCACTTTATCACTTCTCAAATGCCGTTTTTTTTCGTCATATTTGACGGGAAATATAAGGGTAAAGTTTGGCTCGTTTCGATATCGCGTTAAGATCGTTGTTTAGGGAGGAAATAAGGAACGATGTGCTGCCATTTTCCATTTATTATCTTCTTATTTTTATTTCATTTTTTTTATTTTTTCGAATTTATTAAATCGTTTACTATTTACGTCCCGATGTTATTTACAGCGATCCACGAACTCATGGATTTACTACTTATAAAAAAGAGATGATTTAAATCGAGAAGTGGAAAGCATGTCAACATAAAATTTCTTCTTTCGTTCGACATATTTGGGAAAAGAGAGAAAACGACAAAGTAATTCATCGTGTTCATTTATTGATAAGGGCTTGAGGGCAAATACAAACGCATAAGACAGCAAATCAACAAAGAGGTCGTCGGCTTCACTCTGAATTCAGTGATATATCGGTTGGGCTGTCCGAGTCGATTTCAAACGAGAATTCGGGTGCCTCATCGACGGTACGCCAATTGCCGTGGCTATAGACGAACATGCGATGCACAAGCAGACCCCTTCCGGCAGCCTGTAATTACGGTCAAGGTCGACTAGATGCATCTGGTTATGAGCAACATCCATCCGGAAATTGAAAGGACAGTCTCACACTAGGGAGTGTGAGATATTCCTACTTCATTGAGATTCAATAGGGCACATGGAGACTCAAACGTGTCATTGCAACTGAGCACGACTTTCGAAAATGACTGTAAATTATGTATGCCAACTATTTAAATATAATTATGAGAGGAGAACTGGTTACTGCGAACCACTATGGAGTTCCCAACCTGTTGTTATTTTCTTTTATTTACAGATATGGCAGACGATAAGGCCTAGAGGTCATTGAGAAGACTGAACACGGCGTGGACATTTGGCGGGGAAAAGGAATAGTTAGGGAGTAGGGACAATCAAGCAAATGAATGAATGAAGGGGGGAGAGGGGAGGGGAGGTGAGAACTAGTACGGACGAGTCAGCTGTTGATTCCAACTAGGAAGGCCAGTTAAAAGTGACATGAATTCAGCGGATGCATTGTGAAATTCGCACTCTCGAACAGATCTGACCTTCATTCATAGATGTTATATTTTGATCTTTGACCTTTGACCTATAAGTGGATAAACCGTCGACCTGTAGAATTTTTAACTATCGTTCGTTCAGCTAAATGAGTCGAGGGACGAAAAATGGGGACATCCAAGATGATTCCATCGGTTGAACTTCACGGAATGCTTACCTGCCTACTATATAGGATTCAGAATAGGGGGCCGGAATATTTTATTGCTTTTGTGAGACACCTATTTTGTTCATCAACATCAGACGATACGAATTATTTTTCATCTATAAACCCCGTCGTTATGCGGCTCGCAGATTTTTAAAATCGTCGCGCGTTCTAGGATGTAGAGGAGCGGGAGTTCCACGAGTGTGATTCGTAAACCGTAAAATACTCGAGAATAACATTAAACGACTTGTTCATTCGGTGCTTATTTGTCGATACGATCCGACGATCAGCCAGTCTAGAGCACTATACAGTCTACAGTAGACACATACTTTCTGCACCTTGTCACTTAAAGACGCGCTCGGTCTGCCGGGAGATGTGGCTTGGTCGACTTTTTGTGATGATTCAACGTTCATGACGTTTGGTTGTTCGTTTGGAACACCTTTTTGCACCTCCCGATAGGTAGTTGTTGATGTTGTGGTGCTTGTCGATTTCGTTTTAATCTCCTTCGATGATGACAGCAATATGTTTGCTTCTATTTCCTAAAAGTTACCTCTCTGAAGCGTTGATGTGTGCCGAAACTTTTACCTTATTAATTATACGCATATATGATGTGATGATTATTTAAGGTTTTCCGGTTTATTTTAAAGTCGCTTTGAATACATCGTGATGTGCCTCAAAAAGCGAGGTAATTAACGATACGTGCTCAAAAAAATGATATTTGAATAACGGTATATTGTATTACTTCAAATATAGACTTCGAGGTGTATAATTATCTGATTTTTGAGAAGAACGGATTATTCAACAATATGGTCATTGTCGACGGAAGAAGGCTAGGTATTTTTGTCTATGTTATTGAGAGAACTGCAGTATGCGACCGTTGCCGGTTCCGAATGGTTTTTCAGCCGTGGCACTGGCCCAGTGCTGCACAGATATCGCATCTCACTATATTGTAATGTGACAGATGGTTGAATTTTTATATTATCAGAGAAAAGCCACACGACCAACTCGACTGTGTGAACATTGGAGGATGATGTAGCACTTTATTTGTTTGCAGAAATATCCCATCTAGAGATACGACTGAGTGTATTTGCAGGAAAGGTTCAGCCAATGATGCTGATAAATGCTCCTCCAAAATTCTTGTTATATATTTATGCAAAAACTCGTTCTTAAAACTGCTATGTGGAAAGTCGGCGAACAAAATTGTTAAAAGAAATTGGAAATATTTGTAAATATTTAAGGCAACCCTAAATTGAATCTTAAAGCCTATCCATTTCCTGATCTCGATCATCAACTCGAACTTCGAAATAAATCCCCCAACCTGAGTTTGTTTCTCGACGGTAGCTTTAGCTCTAGCGTCACGTCCCTCACGTCGTTTAGTAATGCACATTCGCAGAATGAACGATGAAACAACCAATGCAAAAACGAGCATGCATAGTACGACAATCAACGATATCACCAATGGTGTTAACTCGACATGAGGTGCTGGAGTTGCCGCTTGCAAAGCAATACGTTCAGCCGTCTCCATCGTATCCGTGGTATCTGCGTATCAGTTGTCAATAGCAACCATCAGTTCATATGTGCATTCTTTGAAGAGTACCATGAATAGATATTTGCTTGTGTCACCGCTTATTTCTCTAACTTACCTGCTTGATATTAATTACAGATATTTTTCACCGCCTCATTATCTCGCATTTGTTCATCTTTGTGTTTGCAATTCGTTTATTTGCGTTATGCATGTTACATATAATCTTTCTGGATTTTGCAATAATTTTCGACACGTTTATTGAATTGCTATTGTTTCGCTTTGTTGCATTTTGCAAATCTATAGTCGCAGACAAAGTAAACCATCAATCCTATATAGTAATGCAATGAATGAAAATATTCATTCACTACAATTGTCGTTTATGTCATTATTTCAATGATGTTGCCTAAGGGCAGAATTGCAATTTCTTTTTTATTTGAACGTAGAACAATAGAAGGAGAGCTATATCTTGAGGGTATAGAAGGGTCACCAATAATGCCTCAAAGATGCCCGTGTCAATGTCTAACAACAAACGCACTGTTACATGAAGATTTTTATGTGAAAAATGTCGCAAATGAGGGTATGGTATCAACGAAAATGCCACATATTATTGTCAATGTGTTTTGCTTATTACCTCGCAATTTCTTATATAATTCACGCAGAGATATAGCCCGTTATAATTCCTTAGATTTATTAGTTCCACTCGTATATATCATCATATGCTCGACTATATTATCTCATAGGAACTAGCAATTTGTAATACATCAAACAAAATTAAGCCCTTGCCGCATTTGTTTGCAAATACTCTTTGATAATCATTGCGTAATGAATTTTCTATCAATTCTATGTTCGCATCACTTTCAAATAGCAATTCGATGGCATGACCTAATGATCTTAAGCGGGATATGAAATACATAAAAGAAAACAAGAAAATTACCACTGCTTTGATAAGTAGACGATACGCTTGTCGTTGTGAAGTCGTCGAACATTGATTTCGAGATTCGAAAAGACCACTCAACAACAACCAAATACTAGCAATGGGAGAATTTCAACAGGTGAGCTCCTCACAAAGAAAGCAACGAATATTGCAAACTCTATTGCAATTTTATGCAATTATAACCTCGTTTCTATTTTTAATCGAGGTATTTCTGCTAGTTTACATAATCCATGCAATCCAGGAAAAATGCATTCATGGATCGTTATGAGATCTTGCAAATTTGCTTTGCAAATGCATGTTTTGGTGATGCCATATCTGTGCTCTTTTTGGTGTGTTTCTCTCTTTGTCTGGTTATTTCAGCTCAGCAACCAATGAACGTTGGTGAATATAACATATATCATTGAATTCTCATACATTTAAGTGAATCGACAAACTTTTGAGGGTGTTTCGATGAGGTAATTAGATATGGTATGATAGGAAATTTATAAGAATATTTTATGCGAGGTGGATTATTATTTCACGGCAATCCGGCAACAGAAAAGCAAAATATTTCCTAAACAATTTTGCTTGGGTTGAGCTCAGTTAAAATATGCAAGCGTCATTCTAGTGGAAAAAGTTGATACGATAGGCGTTGCCACATGTTTCTCACCTCACCAATAACTTTTGATATTTATGAGCAAATAATAAATAAACGAAACGATGTTTTCATATTTTAATTAATCAGATCGCTCACATAATTCTTTTGCAAAATAATTCGTTTTTTTTTTGAAGCCTAAGAAGTGTAAAATAAAAAACAGATGAGTATCAAATGCGCATACAATTTTCTTTCTTCTTGAATATTTGCCATATCTTTCAAGGCTGAGAAAGAAAGGCGAAATTTGATCTAGGCAGATCGCTCTTTGGTTTATACTATCCTCATCGATATGCAAAATTTTAAGTGGATTTAAATATATGTGATTTTTTTCGATGACGATAAATCAAGGGCGAAATAATGCATAGGAGATCATTCTGTGATGTTTATTACATTCATCAAAATCTCTAAAAACAACTTCGACGATTTCTAAGTTGAAACTATCGGATGGATATGTAGGTAGACACATAATACAAAGAGATGCAAAGTCGGAGTAGAAGCATTTGAAAATCAACGAAAAAACCCTCTTTCCCGCAAAATCTTAAATAAAAAAAATCGTTTGTCAGTTGTTATAAATCGATTTCGCAAATTTCAGGTCACAATTAAGAATCAACAACTCTTAGGAGAAAATAATAAGCGTGGAAGGTGGTATCGCACTATACATCACTTATTCATCATATTTTTTTATGGACTCCCTAGTTGAAAATTTCAAAAAAGGTAGACAAACTTATTTCATGGTATTATTATTCGATATGGTATTATTTCGAAATATTTCATATGGAATTATTCTTCGCCAATATTTGCATATTGTTGATTGTTAACATTAATTTGCATTCATAAATTTCTTTATAGAGAATTCGCGACAATTTTCCTTAACAAAAACTATTCAAAATTTTTTAAAATTTGAAATTCAGTGATAGCCTAGCGGGATGAATGTCTCAACGATGAAAAATGGGGCGAAAGTATTAAAATCTCAGCGTTTTCAGGTAATTTTTCCCCACATGATTTTTTTTTTCAATTTTTCCAATTCTTTTTAGCCAAATTACAATAATTTCTAATATTTAATTACTCTCTAATTCGAAGAATTTTTTCTTATTCCTTTCCGCCTCACTCCTCCTTTTCTTCCTAATTAAATGCTGAATATCAAGTCAAAAAATAGTGTATTATTTGATTTGTGTGATATCGCAAATGCTTTTCATGCGAAAGCAAATTTTTTTTTCTATCAAACAATCGGATATTGGCTGAATAGAGGATGTCGACGTTTCTCATCAATCGAGAAACAAACATCCAAACAATTTTCTTCATATTTTATTGGTCGATCGGCTGCCTCGACTTCAATCCCACAATATGGATATTGATAGGGTCGACAACTTGAGTCACCGCTCTGAAATATGCGATAATCAAGTACATTCGAACCAACGAAAAAATAAAATAGCAAGAGGCTAGTAAAACCCTTTTTTTCGTTTTTCACTGAATAAATGGATCGAATCACAGTCCAAGTAGATCGTGCAAAAATCAATTGAAACGCAGGAAAGGGAGGTGAGAAGGGGACAGGTCGTAAAAGAGATTTGCAAATGGCTTCAATATGACGGTCGTGGAAAGACAGATAAAGAGAAATGAACCGCAGTATTGAAATTTTCGATTCTCAAGAAGAGTATTTTCAGCGCCTTATCAGTCTCAAAACATACAGCGAAAAGGTTTGGTGACCTTCTAAGGGGATAGCTTAGATCACAGCTGAACATCAGTGATGGATTTGTTTTTCTTACAGCAAGACGAAACTGCACGATAAAAGTGATTTTCGTGCGAATGCTTACCATTTTAAAGTTTCTTGATTAGAAAATCCGATTCTTGAAAAAATTGAAGGTTTAAATCTTATGGATTCTATTTCAAATGCCTCGTTATAACGCTCCGATAATACTTTTATTCAATGATACTCGTGAATGTGAGAAGATTTGTGAGGAAGTTGTTAACGAACCTTTCGAAACCATCTCGTCACAAGTTGTGGTTTTATTCCATCGGGGCAAAGGTGACGTTGAACACGACAACAGCGACGATTTGCATTAGAGCCTAAAAATTTTGCATATTTATCTTCTAAATCATAGATTAGAACAAACTTTATGAGCTAGAAAAAAAAGTGTAAGGAAAATATGATCAAAAATTGACAATGCAAAAATTTTCGAAAAGGACTCTTATCGATTAATTTATCTGGATATAGGTTTTAATAAAATTCAGTTTGATATAGATTCTCATAAAATACTATTTGATTTTCAATAAATTATTTGAAGTGCTAAGAAAGATAACTAACAAAAAACTCCGCTGTTGTTAGCGTTTAGTTTGAAAATGTGTTGTCGTTTAATATTCTCTCCCACATTCAATATTTTTTGTTTATTTTCTTTATAAAGTTCCTCAAGATTCGTCGTTCTCGTCAATTCGACAGCATATGTCTTCGGCGATTTGATAAGCTGCTTATCAATCCTCTCTGTTGGCCGCTTTGCTTGCATTGTTGTTGTCGTTGAATCCATAGAATTATTAGCCAGTGATTGCTGTTGACCAATTGCATAATGCCCTCCATTTGTTCCACTCTTTGAACCCTGTATTTCAAATACGAGTTCATCGATGAGATTCTATAAAAATAAAGAAATTTGCACTAAAATTTTGCTAGCTATTCATCCATTCTTAGTGCGGTGGAAAAAAAGGAAAAATGGGAGTATGTACAGCATTAATTGCTAATAGAGAGCCTGAGCGATCAATCAATTGCCCTTCCTAAAAACTGTCTGTAGAAAGTTTTCTCCACAGACAGTCCAACACCTAAATACTCAACACATCATTCGCAGTGGCTTGCAGCGTTTGATATACCCGTGGGTAATAGCGACTTGCCCATTGCAAATGGGATCTTCACAAAAAGGAAAACGAACGAGCACACATTTTGAGTGCTCAGCTCTTTCATCTAAGACTATTGTGTGCGGGGTTCCTCCCCTTTCTATCTTCCATTCCCTATTACCTTTCTACACTTGTTGTTTTTTGCACATTCGTATGGGATTCCATCATAGCCATCCCAGCAATGCGCAATTCCTCTGAGTTGTTGATGAAATAAAAGGCATCATTGTCCATATGTGGTTGGTATCTTTGCCCTTAATTGGCATCGTTGTCCATTCGTGGTCAGCAGAACAAAACCAGTTAATTAATTGCCCATCATATATGCTCAGGTCTTTCACGTTTTCATAACCACAAATCATATAGGACTAACGTTTTTGCGTATGCAGACGGGTGGTATGCAGAAATCAATATCGTAGAGATGTGGACATTCGCGAAGTACTGTCATTCCAAGTGCATTTCTCTCAGGAAATGGTGGTCGTGTGACACGTCGATTTCGTACTTTCTCACCATAATTGCAATTGCCAAAACATTCACTCCATTCTGACCAGTGACTCACAACGCATACTGAAATTCATATGCATCTTTAGGCAACGAGTAACATCCATTTGCAAACAACCTCCTTCAATATTGGATAGAACCATCTTTTCCCTGGTTTTTTTGCAGTAATGCATATTCCGATACACACATGAACAAACAATTTTCTTTTGTGCCACCATATTTATAAGAAGGGAGGTGGAAGCGGGGGAAGTTCTTCTGGAACGGAAAAAAATCGGAACCTCTATGAAGTTAGTCCGCATTAGAGACAAATAAAGGCTGAGGAAAATAGAAAACCGTTCCAGCAAGGATAGAGAAAGCAGAGAATTTTAAAAATTTATAGGGAAAGTGCCCGAAAACAAAAATCTTCAATACATTTTACCTCGAATCAGCACACCACTAAAGCTAATTATCGGTGAACACCTTGACAAGATCACTTATAGCGATTTCACCAGCAAAAATTCAGCTTTAATAGTAACCCTGAATGTTTTAGAAACATTCAAGAGGATCAACGACAGTGAACTGATATCCATACACACTTACGTATTTGAGTGCTCCTCACATCGATACCTTTTGATAATAATTCATTCCTTGAACTTCAATATACGACTCTTGCAAAGTCATCAGACGCCAAACGGTCATCTTATGGGCATCAAAGGGTCATCTTATAGACGTCGAAGGGTTATCTGATGTGCGTCAAAGGGTCATCTTTCAAAAATCATCTTACAAGAAGCGCTCTCAAAAATTAATAACGAAACGAGATGAACATAGGATAATGGTCACAACGCATTCTGCAAGACTGCATCTATTTTTTGATATATTCGCGATCAGCCTCTACGCACCATTCCGATATGACCCATATCCAGGAGTGCAATATCATGTACATATTGCATCTACTGGATCATTTCCAAATGCACTTGTGTGCTAACTGATTGTTACATTAAATGAAATCTGCAACTTGCATCAGCTGTTTCGAAACTGCGATCAACAACCTTGTGCTAAACCCCTAATTAATGTTACCTAACGAGGTAAATTTCAAATTCGTAATAATCAAAGAAAATGCCTATGTAAATTCACAACAACAATCGGAAAGAAGTAAGAATAAGTACTGAAAAAGTATGTTGTGCCACAGGAAACGATCGAGGAACCGTATGTGATGAGCTGATGAGTTCTTGCATTTTGAGCATCTCATCAGCAAGTTTTAGTGGTTAGCAACAAAAATACGTAGAAGAGTGCTTTCATCATATAACTGATGCGATAGGGCGTGCAAATATTCTACAAATTATTCGTTTTTTTGCCGTTTGCGAAATTTGCAAATTTAAGTTTTTCTGCAGAAATATTCTACAAATTGTTTGCAAATAAGAGCGTATGAAAATGCAAACATATGCAAAAATTAAACGAGGTAATTATGCAAAAAAACATATATTCTTTATGAATGTGCAAACGCAAGCGTGCAAAAACATATCATAAATCGATATATTCTTTATGAATAAGTTGTGAATGTGTATTTAATAAAATTAAATTTTTTTTTCATAATCTAAATGTCATAATAAAATAACACAATACGAATATTGCATATGAAAATAGATTAATTATACTTTCATGAATTTTCACTCATAAGATCAGATGAAATTGAACGATGCGATCTAAAATTATGAAGTAAAACTGAATCGAGGTAAGTTACGACCTAATAGAATTGTAATCATTTCAGACTATACTAACCTGAGGCAACGATAAGCTGAATGAGGTGTGCGAGAGTAAGTAGAAATAGAGTGAAATACGAGTAGAGCATTTCAATTGTCAATACCACACTTATGCCGAACCCTTTCGAAAATAAGAACCGTTTCGAGTGTTCCGAATGACCCATTTTTTTGAGAACGCCGACAACCTGATAAAAATTGCTTCGAAACAATAGGCAATAAAGTGCATGACGAGCAAATCTTCATAGAAATATTATATAAATTCAATATAATTGACAAATATAAATCCGCAAAAATCCAACAACCACAAATGTTTCCAGGTTTTGTTTTCTTAACCAACGATTGAGTCAAATATATCCTTCAACGTTATGGAATCCTCTCATTTTTCCAAACTGCCTCGCTAATCCGTTGAAACCTTCGAACGTTTTAAACTATTTTAGCAGTTATTTATGTGAAAAAATCCGAAAATCGCGGGATCAAAGTATGAGACGATGGTTCACTTCGTTGATTAGTTTATGATTAAAATGTGTTACATATTATTTGCCTCGAAAGAGCTACTTGGATGCTAGATAAAAATTGAGGCATTAACACAATAACTGCAGGAAACCTTTTTAATGCTAAACATTAATGCATATAATCCATTAAGTAGCTTAATGTTCAGGATTTAAGGAGGAATTGACAACGTGTACATGCAAAAAGTGTTTTACATGCGCAAAAGGTGCACACAAATTATACGCTCCAATAAAGTCGTTTTCTCGCAAGAATGCTCTAGGCCAAGATGTGATATTGCTTTCACGCACAAATCACGCTCAGGTAAGTGCTCACCCTTGCTTTAATGATTGTCCAAAATATAAGTTAATGCGCTCATACCTTTAATCGATAATTCATTATTAGTTGGCGTATTCTAAATAAAGAATTGTTGAGCCCATAAATTTGGAGTTAATAAGTCTGTAATAGAAGCACACAGATGGTTTTGTTGATCTCCAGTAAGGATGATTAACTATAGAATCTTTTAGTCATTTAACCTATAGAATCAATCGCTTCTTTAAGTTCTGCATTAGCCTTATCACCGTTATTTGCATCCGCAATATTTTCATGAGTGACCGTTGAAACCCTTGACCATTGAAAGCGTTGATCTTGGGCTAGCCAAAATTTTCACGTGTCACGCAGCAATGATGAGTGACCACTGGACGCTATGACGGACAAATGAATGCCAACAGCTGAAACGAAATTCTGGGATCGCACAGGTCATTCGCTAATCATCCCCCCGCTTGGAAAAACTCTTTTCTTTGTTGAACGCCCGAAACGGAAGACGATTGTCGATTTGAATGATTCTTTTTTTCGCATCAAAAATATCAGAAAATGACATTTATCGAACATAATCGCATTTATCTATTTTAATGGAAGTGCACTTGTGTTTCTTGAACAAATTCGAACTAATGTGCCACATCGTATTTTCAACTTTTCAAATACAACGATAATCTTATGAATTATCGTTTCTCCACTTATTATTCTTTTAAAAGATATTTTTCGTGCAATACTTTGCTGTGAACTGATAACAGTAAATCGTTTGCAGAATGCATCAAGCCTGCAGATACAATAGTCCATTGAGATCACATCTAATAGAAGGTTTCGAACAGCTAGACGTTTCTTAGTTAGTTGAATGCTAACAATGATGATTGGTAACAGGTTTATTTGGATTATAAGAAATTTTTATTTTTTTGGTTTATAGGCTGAAAAGTTTTCGCATATAAAAGTTGATAAGAAATCGATATTACTACCTACAAGAAAGCAAAGTGCAAATAAGTTGAAAATAAGCGCATATTTTTTACATATACACGATTACTTTGTCAATATTTCTTTACACAGAAATAAAAAAAAAACCTTAACACCAAAAATATTGAAAACAAGTCATCGCTAAGTGTGCTCAGTAGATAATATTTGCATAAGAAAGAGCTATTCATATAATGAATCCATGAGAAACTTCCCATCGCATCCACACTTTAAGTCAGGAAAAAATGGATATGTAGAAAGTAAGATTGATGAATGCTCCTCTAAGTCATGACAATATAAATGCAAATGTATTGTTTCAAATGCAAATATTTTTCAGTAACAAAAGCATAGCTAATTACCAAATTTTATAAAGATGGAAAAAGAAAGGGACGACGAAACAAGTCAACTTTGGATATTACGTCATCTACGTCTACTGTTAAATAATGTCGAGGATTCAATTCTCAGCTCATTTATTCTACATCAGGTACTTCCTTACTGCTATATAAATTCAACTGTTCATACTTTAAGAAAGCGTTTCAAAGAAGCACCTATTATTTGCAGGCTAAAAAAAATATTTAGATTAGTATAAAGGCAATTTAGCCATTTTTGTTTGCACTGAATTTCTCAAAAATTCAACCAACTATTTATGAAAAATTTCCGAATATCACTTGAGATATATTAGAATGTTTTCTTTGCAAAAAAATCAATGGATTTTATACATATCGCTGAACTATATGTATCCGTTTGTCAAGTAGACTTTACTTTCGAAAGTTCGCTCAGAAAGCGCACGCTAACATATGGAATATATCGTCTCATATATCGTCTCAATAAATGCATCTCATTGTTTTCCTTTGAAGTTTTTCTACAAAATTCTCTATCGAATAAACTACTGTATGGTTATAAGTTGCAAACAAAAAATAGAGAGATTTTGGAAAGTGCTCATTAAAATTCAAAGACTCAGGAATGATTGATCACCTTACTCAATAGCTCCACTTATAAACATTTAAAATGGATGCCCGCAAAAAAAAAGAAAACCAATGAATATTCTAACATTTACCCACATTTAACGTTTTCCTCTTCCACGATGCGATTGAACTTAACCAATTCGAAGGTATTTTCACAGGATTGCACACCACTCAGAAATTTTGTGAATGGTTATGGCCAAAGACGAGCGCTTTATATACTTGTGAAACGATCAGATACTACTGGGGCAACGTCAACATTGCTGCCGCATACGATTGCAATAGACAACCAACAAAAAGCGTGGAAGGTACCAGCCCCAGCTACAATTAAAAAAGGTCATTCATTTTCAGTTAATTTGGAATAGAACTTTTTTCGATCTCTTATTCAACTTGGCTCATAAGAGAATAAACACTCTTTCGTCGATTTGAGCAAATAAGTCGAAATACTTTACAGCTCATAGCCGTAATGAATCAATTCACTTATTTTTGCTCATTCTAATACTACATGAATTTCATTCATTACTACGACAGCTATAAGCTATTACATTCAATTGTTGGTGCATAGATAAACTCGAACATGCTGCCAACCGCCTACATCTCCTACAAAACTCTCTGCCCATCAAATTGCCTCATGAACGAGAATCGATGTGATTTTGTGGCTGAGGCGGAAGTGGATGTAACCTGTAATTTAATTCCATATAAATACCCTTTTTGCGAGGAGCACCAATATTAGTAAAGGAATTATTGTGGCAAACGTTTAAGAGATGCTTAGTGATACATTAACGTATATGCAGCGGCATTAATCTATAATAATCAATGAATCACTCATTACCCAGTTTGCATATAACGTTTACATCGTAGCAGGTAGGTTGATGGTACATGAGTGGAATGGGTGCACCATTATATGCGTATTTGATGATTTTTTATAATGGAATTCGCCTCCAATAGCTGCCACTTTAGAGAAATTTCGCGATCGTTAACGTTTTTATAGAGAGAACATTCTAAATGAAGATTCGCAAGAAGTCGCATCTAACCACTCGTAAAAAGGTTCACCTAAATTTTCTTACGAATTCTTTCACCTTTGAACACAAGAGCTTTTACTTTCCCAAGAATTTTTACTTTCCCAATAGTTGCCTCCTGAACTAAACAGGAAAGCTTTATTTTCAAAGGAACGAAGCAAACCATAGTGAATATACAAGGCGCAAAGAATCGTTTGGCAGCGTATGTAATCGAGAATCTCCGCAAATATACCAAAATTTACTTTTAGCGATGGGTAAAAAGCTTACTACAACAAAGCGAAAGAAAAAGGTTGCACGAAATATGAAATCAACTGAAATTGAGCCGACCAATGAAGAACAAATAATCGTTGAAAAGAACGCAAATGCGCTCCAAGATGACGCACCACCGCTCGTAACGCTGAGTTGGTGTGACACTCAACTGCCAGCCTATAGCAATGAGTTCGTTTTTATCGTTACTAAAACTCATGCCTCCTCAAACGTTGGATTCGACCAGCTCTTCCATATTGGTATGATCTTTTCTTTGTTTTTTTCCAACAAATTCATACATCTTTGTGATCTATAAATGGATATTATGGTCCCCCTGATATGCCACAATGCAGTAGTTCATCGATCATATGATTCATGCATGCAATTCAGGTGATCCAAAGGCTCCAGTTAACGCAAATTTCGAGCGAAGTGACCCAGCATAGTGGTAGAGCAGAGTGAAGGAGGAAACCAGTCAACACTTTTCAGCTAGTCTACTTCTTTCACTATCGATCAAATAGAGTGATATGCTTTTGCTAGACTATATAAATCAGTGTTTCTACGATCAGCAGGAAATTTCGCGTGAAAAGATGTGAATTCTGGCCCTTTACTGGGTCGAATCGAAATTGCTGGCCCAGTTGAGCTTGCCTCATTAAATTGTGACAAATAGTCTCTATGAGCATATAGAAGCAGCTATATATTTGTTGACACAACGGATAAATGTGAAAAAAGATTCTACGCGATACGATTTTCGAAACAAGGAAATCAATTAAGGTATGTGCAACAAAGGCAACGTGTATCGGCGACTGATTGATCTAGCAATTGCAATATTCGGATGTGAGGTTGATGATTATCTAAAGGTCGATCTACTTCTACTTTTCTCGAATGCCGGTTTCAGGTGAATTGTTCGTCCTCAGCAAAAAAAGGACATTTCTTTACAGTGTATGCTGTCAATAATGTGAAAAGCTGCCAATAACACATTGCTGTTTTTTTTTGACAAAAAATTGAATCATTCGATATTAAATTTCTCAATGGGTAATTTCACTGTGATGAATCACGAGGAATGGTGCAAATAATTGAAGCAACTACACCAGAAGCAGAGGAGATGGTGGATTCCATCGTTGCTCGAGGCATAAAGTTTTCATTTGGGAGCGAATATAGAAAGCAGTCTTTGTTGAAACCAAATTGGGCTCATTCCTTGATTTCTGCAGTAGTGAGATCGGTAATTTCGCCCGTTGTTATCGGGCTTTTCTCTACTCTATGAAAATGCTTACTTGATATATCGTAGAAGTTACCAATGTGATGATTTGATAGATATTACAATTTAGATGGAATGATCCAAGCAATAAGCTGAAAAACTTTGTTATCGAGTCGATTGGTCTTCTTCATGCAGACAGTCGAAAGAAAGAGGAAATTGATTCGATCAGTTTACCCAATATGCAAACCTTACTTCGGCCTCGTATAGAAGCATCTTCGCATAGCTCGCTGGTTTTTATTTTCTTTGCACTGCAATAATTCACGCATATTGCAGTTACATTTGTAATACAAAGCAATTCATATTAGAATGACAATTGTATTAATGCGACATAATTTCTGTTTCTAAAGAGTAGAAGGTTTGAGAGAACACTGATTTCAATTGTATCCTTAATTCTATAGTATTTCGAAACAAAGTTAAGGAAAGGATCTTGAAAGCTGACATTTTTTTTTAACATAAAGCCGTTTTATCGCCTATGACTCTAAAAAAATTCATCATGTGAATGAACTAAGATGCATTAAATAAATCAAACAATTCGATCTAAAATACGCAACTTGCGCATTAAATCAATATCTTGATACACTTTCTAGAGGATATAGAAGCATGAGCTCGACAGAACTCTTCAGGACACAACGGAACGTTGCCGGCTTCTTATGGAACTCTCACTGTTTGATTTCGATTTCATTGAACACAGCCTCGATCCGAAAAGCGCAGCGCAACGATTCACTTTTGCACTCAGTACACTTCAAATTTTGCATTTATTATATGCAAATGAGCACTCGCATTTTATAAGGAAAGCAACTCTCTACTGTATTGAAACGATCGCAAAAATTGCGGCTATTCATATCAAACGGTAAGGTAACTGCTACATAATTGCATAGGTTAGATAACTATAGAATGAGACGAAAATATAGGAAACAAAAGAACGTAGGCTGTAGTCTAGTGATCTTATAAGGAAGAGTGACCCAAGCGGTAATGCTCTCTATTCGTTAAACTATACTATACAATACAATGTTACACCATTGTATAATAAGAGCAATATGACTTCTGACAAGGGAATGTGGTGATGTACGAATATATTTTGAAGTGAAAAAAATTATTCAATCTAGCTATACAACATGACCAATCTCCGGTATTGTTTGATGTAGTTTTGATTCATTAGCACTCACTAAAATATAGCTTGATCACATTTTCCTCATGCGTGGACGATCTTCGCTTCCAGCTGAAGCGTAGGTCAGCTGTTTTTCTGCTTTTGTGGCAAAATCGCTGTTGGAACCAGAAAGTGCTCCGCATTAGGCTCTGATCTACGTTTTTCTTCCTCCTTACTGGTCATCTCAGCTGTACTGTGCAGTTAAACATTTCAGAGTTTCTGTAGTAGATCATTCGTTGTAGTTTACGAAGCTTTTAGTCGCTAAGCTAGTATTCTCAACAAAAATAAGGAGCCGTTCCAAGAAAGTATAGTGGGGGATGATTTTGAAAGAGTTTGGTATAGAGGGCATCATTCTGTCCAGGTCATGTATGAGAAGAAATATAGGGATATGCTTGCAAATGAAAACATACCGGAAAAGTTTTAGCAGCAGCAATAGTAGTATGACAGATAGAAGGCGTTCTCGCCCTTAATGCTGATTCCATTTATCTTCTATTTAACATTAAATAATTTAGCTGTATTGTTTTCCAGTAAAACACTCTCTATACTAAGTGGAGATAAATACACTTCAATATGGAATACAATCGGTAACGTTGCAATCGAATTTTTCACATTCGGAACATCGATTATGGCGGAAGGCAGTGATGATTTCTTCAATGTGAAACGAATCTCAAAATGTTTCGCGCTTATGGAAACTCTTGAAAAAGAAATTGATGTAAGTTGAAAATTTTTTGCTTCACTCTTTCTGCTACGAATTCCTTTCTTCAGCCTAGTTGTTGAGTTTTAGCCAAAGATATCGATTAATTGATAACCCCGCTGGGAAACATTCCCTTGAGGTAGAATGTGAATCATCTGTTGATGTACGTTTTTGCAGTTTGATTGGCATTCTTTTCTTTACTAAAAAATTTAAGCAATGTGACCTATGAATTAACAAAACCATCAGTGATCCCTCCATGTAGTAAAATAGCAATCGCGCCATTTCGCAAAAGTTTTCTTTGTTCAGTATGAAAGGGTACATTATTTAGCAATTGCAATGGGATGCAGTGTTCTTTTTTATGAGCCTTTACGAATTGACATTTGTAGAAGATGTTCGCATTGCAAACTTGTGGAGAGATCGTATCTCTATTCATTTCCGTATAGCGTTGCGAATCGAACATTTCATATTTGTAGCTGATTGCAATTACTCGGCATATATAACAAACTTAGGCATGTATTGATCGCAATAGGGTGAGTTTATGCACCTATCGGGTTGCAAAACACGCACACAGCTTTTCTTTTTCGAAGATTTGTGGACACTCAGCTGTGCAAGAACTTTAGCTCATTGCTGTAAATGTTTCGTTATTTCTTGTTAAATTACGAAGCTAGTATGTTTAGATTCGATGAGCATAAAGGCGTATTTTGTCACTGTCATACTTTTCGGTTTGCTAAAAATATTTCATTTGTTCAGTGAATGGATCGTCGAAATTGAGCTATGTCGAAGGAGCTAGTAAACATGTAAAAACGACTATCATGATATGTGCTTTTGTATCCGCCTAGCATGACCAACCGGTCTCAGAATCTACCAGAAAAGTAAAATATGCGGGATAATCCCATCAGGTTTGAACTAATCCGACCGCCTGCACAATTCTTGCAAGAAAGATGCGTTATTCGATGACCCGATTGATCTAAACTCAGATTTTGATAGATATGAAAGGCATGCAAATTTCTTGCAATCTTTTGATGTGTATAACATTATTTTGGAGTAGATGGAACAATTTGCAGCTATACCTGCATAAATGGCCAAGTAAATGAATAAACAAATAAATTTATATGAATATATTTGTATATTTTCATTTGGTTGTGTTCATATATATGCACTCGAAAACCACAACCTCAGTATTGCAAATGCGCGTTCAAAAAAAGTGTAAAAGAATGGAATTATTTTGGCAATAATTTTTTCGTACTTAGTAAAATTTCACTGATAAACTTACTGCACAGTGAACTTATTCCGCGTTTATATTCCGTATTTATTCATTCGGTATTGAGGTTTTTTTTCTATATTTTATCCTATTTCATCAGTGTTTAGTTATTTAAATTTTATTACCAAGGAGCAAAAATTTAGAGAGTATATAAATTTGCGAACGACACGATGAACGAGCGAACAGATATGAACCGTGAAAGAAGTGCTCTCGAGAAAGCCGCTAAAATCATTCATCAAATTGGTGAAGAATTCGACGAAGTACGTTCGTTTTATTAAGTTTTACAAGTGTATCATTTTTTTCTCGTTTATTATTTTAACTATTCATTAGTTCAACAATCGGCATAAAAATGAATTAGGATATACAGGCATATAGCCTTGAGACGTTGCCTTGCATTTATTATCTTCATAAAAACCACTCACCTTGAGCGTCTTAAAAACGACGACGAGTCGGTTTAAAAGATAATTTAAAATGCATATACCATGTGAAAAATATTGATATGTCCCAAGGTTATAGAGCAATAAATTCGATTGTTGAGCTGGAGTGTTATCAAGTTTGCAGTACACATTGAAAGTCATCCAATTTCGTCACCATAAATGTGCAATTTGGAATAAACATGCATATGCATATAAATAATTTTTGTAGATATGAACTGCAAATATGATTCGCAATAAAGTGAATTGCAAAAAATTTGCACATGACGAATGGAAACTCAAATAACTAGCTAATTCATGCAAAAAACTCAAATAATTAGCTAATTTGTGCAAAAAATAGCGCCTCATAATTGTTTTAGAAAGGTATAATTTCGGTAGCCGAGAGTGGTAATGCAGACGCGTTGAAGGCTCTTGTCGTAGCAATCTCGACTCATTTCTCAACACTCACTGCAATTGTGGGCAATCACGATGCTCAAATATATTAACGCATTTCACACTACCATTTATAGACGTTTTTTGAGAGGGGCACGAATTCAACGATTTCTTCATGTTTTTCCTTAATGGGGCCATTTGATGCTATTGATGATGGTCGTAGAGCGTATTGTGTGATTACAAGTTTTGATAAATTTGATTTCTTTTTCATTGGCTGTTTTCTCGCTTTGTTACCTAATTGAAAGGTGTGCCCATATCTCATGCATATTTACGTCTACCTGCATATATCATACACATCGGTATGACAATGCGTTATAAGGAATCAAGAGAAAGGCGAATGAATTAAGCTAAGCGGTCATATGCGTAGATGTCGTTAAGGAGTGTTCGAATGCATGACGCGATGTAATGAGGTTGCAATTAATGAGTGTCACCTGCATGTCGTTCTTTGTCTTCATTCAACCAAGCACTCCTATCCATCAGAGGCAGCGTTACGTTCACCAATCGAAACTGTTCTTTAGATTTACAAGAAACAGGAATATAGCAATAACATGATAGCCAATAAATGAAGGAAAGAGGGGATATTTCAAGGGAATCTCTCAAAAAATTTTTTACGCTATTTATTTAAGAAATAAGATCAATGAAGAAGAACGCTATGAATGAATGGATGATAACGAAACGCATGCAGTGAATCGTTGTATTAGCCTTTGAGCAACATTGCTTGCGTACTTAACGATTCTCGAGGGAACTCATAAAAGCAAAGATTCAAAAAGAATCATTGATGATCATTTAGCGTTATTTCATTTTATTGCGTATACCATTAATGACATTCCATTGCACTATTCGATGAACAAAATTGATCTAAGCACACATATGATGCTATACACATATAAATACCAATACGTATAAATGAACACATAAACACCTATTCAAATACAGAAAGCTTCAGTAACCAATTCAAAGTCCAGGCCGAAGTTTCCGGTTTGAACTTGTAGTGAGTCTACAACTTATATAGTATCTTAATGTGAATCGATATTTTTGCAGTTTCTTAGGCGTTAGCGCTATTTTCTTAGCCGGTAATAAACAACACCCATTGGGTTGATGCGATTGGAAGAACGCATGCATATCTTGCTTGGATTGTCCCATTAAGTTATTGCCTATGCCAATAATGCGATCTTGCATATAATGCAAATTGGATAAAATTAATGACCACACGATTTGTTGGCGTAGTATGAATGTCGTTTCAGATGCACGTATCATATTATCAATTTCCCTATGAGACGTTTTGGTCCCGCATGGGCCATGTAAAACACCTTTCTATAGGAATCACCTCTTCCTGTTTAATAAATCTCCTTCTTATTGCATTAGAGGGACAGCAGCAGAAAGCAAGCAGAAAGCGTCGAATAATTTCTTGTTTTTCTCTAACGTATCAATTATATGAGGTACAACTTTTCACGATGTGGAAAAAAGAATCTAATTGGTGCATAAATGGTCAAATTCGACTATTGGGCGGCATCGTCCGACTGCATATGGAATGCTTATTCTAAAGGTAGCACAGGACCAGGAAAACTACCTCCTTGCTTTCTCGGCAAGTTGAGCAAAACATTCGATGTCGAATAGATGGAGAAAATGATATCTGAAGTTTGATCTTACATTTCTTCGTATTTCTGAAGGAACCTTCTTAATTCGGAGACCTGCCTTCCTTTCCACTTCCTGAACCGATACTACATCACGTATAATTCGCCATTTGGATTTCATATATTCGGTTCATCGAAAGGAAACAATATTGTGACTGCTACTGTCAAATGTGTTCATAATAATTGAACTTATGCTTTGCTGTCACATCAATAAGACATGAACTGAGGATATATGAGTGCGTCTGTTCAAGGCTTGACGTTATGTGGACAGCCATCGGTAAGCGTATCCGTTGGCAGCTTGGCTAGTCCCTCCCACGTGACGGTGCTGTCATGACGGCTTGCCTCTCTAGGTGGCATGGCATGTCGCATCGCCTAAAAAGATGCTACCGACTCGGTGCCGAATGTCCAATTAATTTGGCTTCGGTGGCGTTTTGCGGCAATTCTTCTCGTGCCTAGTCCACTCACCCCTTAATTGCATGCAAATAAACGCCTCTTGTCCACATTCCATCCAAACATTAGTTGCTTAAATAGGATCGTCTCACTGCCGCATCTTGGAAAATGTATCATAATGTCGCTTTTTCTTCTACCTTTGGTTTTATTAGTATAGTTGAGGATCCATCATGCACTTAATATCAACAGCTTAGCCATATCAAAGGGCAAGGCCTCATATATTCTCGTAAGTGGCTGCGTGCTGGTTAGATGTTATTCAGTAAAATCTAGGCGGTAAGTTGGCCTTAGAATTTTGTAGGAGGCTAGTATGCATCGTTTCCGCACCCCACTTGGCGAGTATTTCATACTGATACTGCTCATAATTGGTGTATTTGCTACGATCCATTACTGCAATGAAACAACATTTTTTGGTGCGTTTTAAGCTGAAGCTTAATGATTTACAGAGAGCTTGAAATAACCTTTACTATCGGCGCATATGATCGTGTCGTAGTGCACGTCTGCTTAGGCAAGCCAAGAATCTACAATATTCGATATGAAGCTAATCGCTACGCATTGTTAATTTTGCGTCATAATTCCGATTGGACTCAGAATTCGTTTTTTAAATGTAAGCTTTGCAAGTTTGAAAATAAACATACTTTATAATACCTGTTGAGGGGTTAACATTTCTAAGATTGCTCAGACTATAAACACGTCTGGACAAACACTTCCTGTTTAAAGCTCTTATGCATGTCAGCCAACAGTTTGGAACAATTACTTTGTTCGAAATTGTTGGCTAAAATCTATTTTCCTAGGTGGGACGCCAAGATAAGGTAGGGGTTCGTCTAATTACTGTTTCGATTGAATAATTTTACAGCAAGCTTTTGACCCAATGAATATGAGTTGCGTTGCAATCGCCACATCCTTGAGTCAGATTATCCTACCTAAACATTTCATTGACTCTCTATCGCTTTTTTTTTTTTTTTAGCATTTTTTGCAAACGGAGTGCTGCAGTTTGGCGGTTACGATATACATTATACGCAAATCGGATCCGAATCCGGAACCTATCCGTTTCGATATTTGTTACCATAAACTTATCGCCCTTAACCTCTAGGCAAAGTTTTCACCCATCATCGAATAGTGGTTATCACTAAGGTCTGAGCTAAACTTGTATTAGTTTTACCATAAACTTTAACTAAATACATTATTCAAATATTTGTGAATCTGATTTCTTTACGGCAATTATTTAAAGTGCTTGATTCCATCTTCCCTTAAGCCGATTTTTAGCAGAAGTACAGTAGATGATTGTTGCTGAGGATTCTTTGTTAATGGGTGCGATAAAGCTGCGAAAATCCTATACGTTGTGATAAAGGATTTATGAGAATATATATGCATCTGCTCCCCAATTCTTTCCGGTCATCAAAATAGTTAAGAAATTTGCGACATATATTTTATGGTATGGATTATTTTTAAAATGATGAAAATTTTGATGCCATTTTTCATAGTTTTCACATCGCTTCATCATTTTCTTGCATGATCAAAAAATTTAATTGATCTTCGTCATCGCTCAAAAAATATTTTACATTTTCATAGTAGATAAATATCTAAGTAAAAATAATAGCAAAACGATAAAGGAGCGATGCGCCATTCAAATGGTCTACTTTATCGATAAATGATCACCTATATTAGCTTCGTTACTGTTTGTGTCTTCACATATCTGCAATTTCATTTTGTGTTGAGTGGTTTTGTTTATGCAAAGTACGTTGCGATTGATGAGTTGTATGCCGATTGATGCTTTTCTCTCTAGTGTTCGTACGATAAATATTCTATTTCAATAGGCGCAAGTTTCATATCAGTGCCATTTGAAAGTAAACGCAATGAATCGCTTCGAAATTTGCTTTGTTTATTTGTTCGAGTTGCAATATTATTTCTCTCGGGAAATAATACACATGAAATTGGCGTGAAAAAATACTAAATAAATCAAATCTTTGATTAAAAATTCTTTGAAACTTTATGTGTAATGAGGTTTTGCATAATCTTGAAATCTCCTTCAACAAAATTTTTTTGATGTAGAATATATTGTAATTAAGAATTCAATGTTATGGATAACAATGAGGTCCATTTAGAATCCTCCGGAGCATAAGGTTCACGGGAGCTGTCAACGAGTAAAAAGTGAGGTTTTTCTCCTGGAGGATTGTGGGATTATCGCATCTTAGAGGTTCGGAGCGGTTATCGCTCAAAGGTTGATATTAGTTGTTAATAGCACTTTATGCTTTTTTCTTCATCAAGACATAGGAATGGGGGCAAGTTGAGAGTAAGGTTTCTTTTCTTCTTCACCTTTTGGGACTTGCAAAGTAATGAGATAGAGAGATTTTACTTGTTTTTATTGAAGCGCCAATTTAGACATATTTTTCTGGAGTTCCCTCTTTTCTCTGTTAATGCCTTGAGAAAGTGCACATTTATAGCTATTATAAATGAGATACCCAAAAACAAGTGATATTCTCGTTCCGTTTTTGAAACAAAAATGCATTTTTAGGAAAAGAAAATATTTGTACTCTTAAATAAATTTTTCGATTTTCTATGTTTATTTCCTTTCATTCTGGTCATTGAATGTTTCCACGATTTTTTAACAAAATGCGGCTTGAATGAACGTTGAAACTTGAGCAATACTATTAAGGACAAATTTTATAATCGGCGGCAACAACATAAGTTTATGGATATCAGATAGCTGGGCACGATGAAAAGGAAGGATATTTGAGTGGAAAGAATAGTCGAAATAGGTCGCTGGCCAAAAAGAGGCACATTTGGCCAAAATTATCTTTTCTATGGTCATCTGCAGGTTGTGCTTTGCATCATGCCGCTGCGACTAGCTAACGCAATCACAGCTGTCCGTCCATTTTTGTGCACATCCGGTAACGCCCACTTATGTCTCACCTAGGAATCTCTCAAAAATCTGCTCAGATATCACCCCACTTAATTATGGCACCTTTTTGAGATGACCGGACGTTCCTCCTATCTACATTCACAATCGCTTTCGTAGCGTTTGCGATCCACTTTTGATGTTTGAAATGAGCAAATGATATAGCTAAAAATACATATCTTATTTTTTAGTTTTGTTTGTGATCGATTCATTATTGCACTTATAATGTTTCACATTATTGTTCATTTTTCAGATCGCATAATGCGATCATATCGTGATAACTATTATTATTTTTTTATTAGCTAATAGTTCTGTATATAAATAATATTGAATGTTTTAGTGAATATGCAATTGTTGCTGATTTTTGCAAAATGAAAAAAGCATCTTAGATTATTATTTGTATAGCCATTTGTGTATATTGCATGATTTTATTGCTGTTGTTGAATATTTGAACAAAAATTTAAATTATAGAAAGCGTACATGTTGTGATAGCCTTCTTGTAGCTTCCTGTAGCTGGAAATTTTATGATCGAAAATTTTTAAATTAGATCGTTTAAATCTAGCTGAAAAAATAGATGTTTATGGGTACTTGAACTTTCCTTCAATGCTTATTGGATTTTCCAAAGAGATAGGATTGATTTGTCAAACTCACTTCTCCTTTCCACGCAACAATTATCTACATAATGAGTCTCATACTAAAATCCAACACGGCTGTCCTTAGCTTCAAAAGAAGCCAGAAATGATTAGACGCTTATTAGTGCACCGAAATACTCTATTCGATATTCTGCATACCTTTACCAAGTGCTTATTATTGCTGCTAGGTTAGTGCAGTGATGAAGCTGTCCTATATGTGCCTTTAACTCTCTAATTGATTTGTGCACTCAAGCATTAACGAATTTAATTATCGCACTAGCAAATGAGTGGTATCGATTAACGCATAAAAAGGGATATAATATCATTTGCAATTTCAGATGATTCTGTCATATTCCTATTAATTCACGCAGCTGCATTCAATTCAAACGGATCGAATCAATTATTCAACGCAATTCCGAATGCTATGCTAATCGAACTTATTCCACTCATCATTATTCCTTTTGCAATCGGCTTTTATTTCCCAAAAAGTATCATAGTTGGTGAACAATTAACTGTAGTTATTGGTGAAGCAAGTTTCCTGCAAATTCGACATCATAATCGTGCAATTTGCTCATTCAATGCCATGGGAAATGCAACATTTCCTTGTCGGTGTTTTCCATTTCCGGCTGAACGCTATGAGCTGAACGTTAATGGCGCTCTTAAATCGACTTTTGTGGTTATTCCACCAAATATTACCATCCGAGTACCTAAAGAGCATTATAGTGCTCATGCCCTAACACTAAATGAAATACCTATACTATGTGGTGATCTCAACTATAGTGCACATCTACAATATAGACCAACAATAGTGATGCCTCGTTCTGAGCAACATTTTAACGATATTCAACGTTTTATTCTTTCGGCTTCACCTCTTTTTATTCCATGTGATAATCTCTCAACACCTGGATTCTATAGAATTGCTATTGTCTATGATGAACATATCGTGAAAGTAAGTGATTTCATTTCCGAAGTTATGCAGAATTCGTATATTTTAGTGCAATAGATTCGGGAAAGAAGCAGAAATTCATATTCACCAAGCAATAGGATATATTTTGTGGGGAAAATCACTTACATGCAGTGCTCAGGGATAACGTTATGTTTCAGCGAGCAATAATCCAAGTCTATATAGGTATTCCTAACCTAAATGAAAATCACTCCCCTAAAATTATTTATTTTTTAATTACAGGTGAGTAATACAATTCGAGTGGTGAAAACGAAAGAAATAAAAATAGTGATCAATCGGCAAAGTATATTTCCGCGTTGCAATTCCGATCTAAGGATCACATGGACGAATGGCCATTGCGCTCTTCCACAACTTCATTTTCGCATTCGAATTTTTGCCGTTCCCGAACGATCGACATTCGATCGTGCTTATTATGTCGAAGATATCGCCATAGGTTGGTAAACTATTGATTGACACTATGCGATCACCTAGATTTACCTGTGATGTTTATAAAAATTGCAAATGTCGAAGGCGCTGGTTATATGATTATTCAACTGTCATCTTTTTGTGCTCTTCAGCAATTCACATTTATCATGAGGTTTTTTTCTTACCTATATATTTGAATATACCTCTCTAATTCATTCATTAATTTCCACTGAGAAGCCACTAACGCTGAAATTGTAAAATTTGATAACTGTATGTAACGAAATCGCAGATTATCTCTTATAGCGACCTTCAAGATGATCTCTCATTTTCAAAGCGAGAAGTATACATTAAAGGATGGCAAAAAATTCGCATGCATTTCGCCAACAGTCAGTAAGTCGGGTTGTACTCTATGATTGTCTGGAAGAGGGAGGGGGGGGGGTGTGGGGAGGCAGGGGCTCTTCTATAGCTCCTATAAGTGGATCTTCTATAAAAAGCTCCTATAGTAGTGAATTAGTGGAATTTAAGTGTATTATAGCGTATTCTATTATTTACTGCAGCTTACTTAACTAGCTGCTTAGGTGTGCGGATTGCAAAGCGCATATCTTCTCAACTATTCCAGTACGATTCCGTAGCCGCTAATTTTTTCTTTTTGGTATTTTTTTTTGATATCCTCTAATTCTTGAAGAAATGCAATATGGCAAAGCCACGTTTAAGTTCGTACTTGCTTGTATGTATTAGTGTCTGTGTGTATTTATGTATCTGTCTGCTTCTACGGAGGTTTCAAACTTTGAACAACAAAGGCTATAGCGATGAAATTTGTATGCATCAAATCGACTTCGGAAGATGACATGTTATTCTCAATTCCTTCACAGTCCTCTCTTGAGATTCATTAACATTTTGAAGTGACGCAAAAATTCCTCCACGTTCCTTCTTGAGTAGGTCAAACGCCATCCAAAATTGTCTTCTTTAGCTCAGGAATTGCAGAGCCGATCGCTTTCATCATTTAAAGCATTGGCTGGCCATTTCGTTATGTTTATATGCCTTAAGGCGCTAGTTGGCGTTGTGAATTGACCAGCAAAAAGCATCCCATGTGGGTCTTTCTAGAGTTGCTTTTCGCTTATCTTCTATACTTCATTATCAGTTGGTGTAAATCCAGATATGACGAAGGAGGCTCTCTACCTGTCATGTTCACAATTTGACATCATTTACGCACGATTTTGTTTCGAGATTGTTTCGGTGCATCGCATAACGGCCGAACTGTTCGAGTGGGATCGCAAATGTATATATACTGAAAATCGTAAGTTGCTGTTTTATTATATATTACACTTTAAAGCCGTTAGTGACTATTTTCTTGTATATTACCATATCTTTCGGTTTAACCGGTAACAAAATAGGATGGTCCTCATTGGATGGCATCTTTATTTTATACTTTTTGAATTGATAGAATATGGCTATGCATTCATTGCTAATGAGACTTGCGGAGTGAGGAAGAGAACTCACAAATATATGCGTTTGGATGCTCTATATTAAGGGAAAGGGACAACCGATATGCAATTGTTGAAATTACATATAAGAAATTGAGAAGTTGCTTTAGCATAATTATTTGCAAAGCAAAGAAAGCAAGCATATTTTACCAATAGATATGTTGAAAGTATCACTAAAAAATTTATAACACAAACAACCAACATAATGTTTTGTTAAGTTTGATTGTTTGAGATGGGAAATAACACATCGTAAAATTTCCAAACGCCAAATTTTTCACAGTGAGTGAAATTAGAACTAATTGAATATAATATCAAATATTTAAATATTTATTTAAATATTTACCTTTTTTATTTCACCTACCATCATTTCTCGTAAAAAATATTCGAGATAACAACATGCTAAGTGTCATTGCTAGTTGATTCGGAAAGCACATGCACGTCACATTTGAAATGCAAGCTTGCTGTGCATTCGCAAAGCGCATTTGTGCATGTTTGTTTAGTTGTGTTTGCATATATCTTTCTAGCTATTAGATATCATTTCCACCCAGTAGCCATTGTGCCTATACTTAGGAAATTTCATGCGCACAATTTACGTTTTTAGATAATTAGGCGAATTTTCAAGTTCTTGAGTTCGGTTCGAATTTTGTGACCGATCGGTTTGCGAAATGGAACTTATAGGGGACGAATGCAGCATTGTGGAAGTTCGATTACCTGTTAACAGTTAATGGTATTAGTTGGTCCGATAAGTTAGTTACAAAAGACCATATCATATCAGCCCATCTGATATGCTATACAGCTTATCCTGGAATATAGAAAAAACTTGTTGAAGAGAGTAGCAGACCTAAAATTCGCTTTGATATATTCAGTTTGGTCAGTGGCGTAGTAACATAACATTTTTTACAATAAAATTTTTCTGCCAGCTACTTTTAATGCTGAAGTCAAGATAAACAAAATACGGTGTAAAGTTGATTTGGCATCATCGAACGACTGTCGTGAGAATGGCATCATTTCGGCATTTTTGCAGGTTCAAAATAAGCATTTTCTGAGACTAATACTTGTCAATATGTCAGCCATTGCTCGCATTTCCTATGTGATCCTTGACTATTCTGAACGGGACTCTTCCCAAAATAAACTCACATTTAATTTAGCAACATAAAATGAAAGACATTTCCGTTGAATTTTGTTGGCACTGTTGACGGCTAGTGTAATTTGCTTAATGAAGCAAATAATCCTCAGGGGACTGCTTCAGTCAAGCGAGTGATTTTCCTATTTCCTCACATACCACGCACACACAACGTAATTTTATCGACTTGTTTTATTATATTTATCCATTCGATATAAATTGAAATGTAGATATTTGATATATTTTACTTAACTGAGATTATTTCTGAGCCCTCAACAATTTTGTCGCAATAAAATGATTCGTCATTTGACAACTTAACAACAGTGCTAATATCCTTTCCTATAGAGTGTGACTTAGTTAGAGCTTATTAGCAAATTGAACAAACTTAAGGGGGCCTAATTTCAAGCAAGCGCCTCATAGTTTTTAATAAGATTACCTGTGTTTTTTAAATGGGACCACTTACCCATTATGATGCGATTATTGTTCTATGTTTCATTTCAATCGTCTAATGTTTAGTTCTTTCTGCAACGGATGAGTGAAACTATATACGTCGAAAAAAGGAATTTCCTAAAACAATATTTTGCAACATTTATGCAAACAATATTTCATTTATCTTGCCATTTCGAAGACTGTGCAAACAATTTGAAAGCGATGGACTAGCTAGTATCGTTGATTATGTGTATGGATCCGAATGATTGCATTTATCTCAAGTATTTGTTTCTTCTTTGTCTTCGTCTTTTTTTTTTCTATGCTTACTTGTTCAACATAATCATATTAGTACACATCGAAGTGATTCTAAGAGACAACTTATACAATCAATAACTTCATATCCAAAGGCGATGCAATATCTGTTTGTTTGGATACTTCCTCGACCGATAAATCGTATTGAATAAATGCTTTAAATGAATTTATTCATGAATTTGTTCCCTGGGCGCATTTTCCATGTCTTTTGTCATCTTTGCTTACGAAACGATCGTAAAATGTTTGTTTTTTTTTTTTTTAAATTTGTCGATATGTCACTATTCCAGTGTTTTTCATTTATTGCATTCTTTTCGGGACAATTGTGCGCTAAATGAACCTAATAATTCTTTTCATTCGAAGAAATTAATTGCTTTGAAAGAAATGGCCAAGAATGATTAGCCAAGAAAGCAATTTTATCAAAAATATTTCTATTATCTACCTTCTGTGCTAAATGCTCATCATTAATTAGCATATTGCCTCAATAATTGTACTAATTTACATATTTTTTCTATAATTGTGCTAAATGCGCAAATGAGTGTTTAAATAGACTAAAGGATAATTGTTTTGCCAGGTTGCAAAGTGTGGCACATATGCTAAGCATAATGATGATCGGTTTTAGCGGCTTATTGAGCATTTTGCCCGTATTGTCTTGAAGCATTTTAGGTAGGGAATTGTTGATGAGAACATATGGACAACAATCGTGTACACATTGTTCGGGCACTCAAATCACGTCTGTCAACCGACATCCACACAATAGTCAAAAGCTAATGACCCAAGCCGTTGAGGTCCACTTCATAGAACTATTTCTGCCTTATTGCTTTCATTTGCTTCCGCTTGCTCGTTTCCAGCCTGAAAATGTGACTGGAAAATAATTTCGATTGAGGGTAGAATGAATGTGATGGGGGAAATGTTTCATTGGGAAAGTCGAGAAGATAGGCACTAGAATATAACGATGCGAAGATGTGAACAGCAATTTTTTGGCCATTTTCTTTTTCAGGGGAAGGTGCATTCCTCTTCCCCCTCCCCTTTCAAGAGATAAGGGGAATTAGCTGTCATCATTTTTGGTTGAATGCTACCGCTGCTTAGTGAAACAGTGAAGCGCGAAATTATTCTGCACTTGGGCATTTCGAGCAGATGATTGAATACTGATTGATCGAATGTTTAATGCGCTCAAAAGTAAAAATAATTATTCTATGCATTCAGTCGGCCAAGTGGATGGAAGTTGGGGCGAATGGAATTCGTGGACAGAATGTTCAGCAAGCTGTGATAGTGGATTCAGAAGGCGATATCGACTCTGTGAGAAACCAGCGCCACGCAACGGCGGAATATTCTGTGAAGGACCATTTTTGCAAAGTGCGCAATGCTTTCAACCGCCTTGTATCGGTAAGTCTTAATTAAGCCGGATAAATTTGTCATTTTTGTTGCAGAAACTTCATATGCCGCCATCAAAAAATCCTTGGCTGCATAAATCGCAAAAGCGATCATTTGCGCAACAAAGCCAATGATTCCTTATTTCATTGCTTTTTTTTAAAATTGAATTATGCGACCAGCTGGTTCAGACGACGAAATTGTAAAATTAGCACATCATGCCAACATCCTTGCAACGCTAGCTTCCTTTCCAAATTTCAGTGAGAACTGTTGGATTTTAGTGAACGAGATCTTTGCGGATAATTCGTCATGCGAATGTGGATGCGATCTTCGAGAGGAGGCAGGTTCATTCTTCGCGAGATCATGTCCACATGATGCCGAATGGGTTTTGTATCCCCGTGGAGTACGCTTATTACTCAATATCAGGCACGTGTCGGAGACAAAGGAAACACGTCTTAAGATATTCAGTGGATTACAACGAAATGTGAGTTTTGCATTGGTGAAATGTCAACTTTCAAATCATCTGATACAAATTAAAAATATATCTCATCATCTTATTTATCTCTGCTTCATTCATCTTCATCTTTTTTTTCATAACCAAGTAAAGGAAAGTCATCGTTTACTGGACTGTCATTCGAAATATCAGGTGTGTAAGTGAGGTATATCTATCTTACGTTTTATCACATTTTTATTGCAAATATGATTATTAGAAATTGAACTCGACTTATCAAATTTTACTTCTCCTAGCAGAGGGGGCGCCAATGGGTAAATATTAATGCATCTGTATGAATATTCAATTATTCTAGAATATCAGACGAATAAAACCTGGATGTGTTAATCCGGAATATTGAGGATTTACAGGTTATGTTATTCGACTCAGCGGCTGCACGTTCAAAAAGAAGCCTATTAGAAGTTTCTTCAGCGTTACCAGTCGTTTTTGTGACATCTTCGAAAAATGAAACGATATTCTTCGATGGTCTAGAAGTTGCTTACGAATGGCTGAATGGTAATTTGAGATGAAAATTTGTTTTGAAATTTCAGAAAATTTTTCAATCTGAGGTTGGGATAATTTTTCAATTCAGGCTGTTTCAATTGAAGTATGTTGCTAGTCCTATAGAGTGTATTCGAGAGTATTGTTTTCAGTGCGCTGCGAATGTACGACAATAACGAAATAATTGAATACGAAAAAACATTTGAAATTTTATGTTGAAAGGATGCGTTTTGGCTAATATAGATGACTCATTCCTATGCCATGAAGCAATGAAACAATATCTTTAATGCCAATGATATTTATTAGTAAATATAGTAAATATATTATTTATTAGTAAATATTTATGTAGTAAACGTAAATATGCAGTGAATATGCTACTTGTGAAAGATGTCGTTAGATAGATAGATGATAGCTGTTTTGAAATGAAGCAATTTAATGCAACCTTGTGTGAAGGTAAACTTCACTAAACTTTAGCGATGCAATGCAATGCTGATATGATTCAAACATTCCACTCTGCAGTGGAGTTTTATAATAAATTGAACGGTTACTTATAAATAACCCCTATCACATACGGACTACTAAGGTAAATTAGCATTTGACCTGATATTACCTGAGCAGGTAACGGTTTCCATTTCTGAAACGGATTAATTTAAGAAACGAGGCGAGATGCAATACCTGCAAATGAAGTGGTGCAATATGAGTGCCGCATTGTTTGTTCCGATAGTGTGCTGCTAATTGTGTTGGGAATCGTGATGCTTGTTCTTATACTTGTATTGCCACCGATAGCGTGTGCTAAAATAACGCTGATTAGAGTGACACGCAAACGACATTCTCCCATTGATATACCACTTATACACCAAAGGTAAGCTCTTCAATTAATCTTTTGGTAAGTAATGCGTGCAATCATAAATAACTATGAAATTACCTAAATCACGTAGATGTTACTTATGCTATGTTAAACTAGCTGTTGGTTTTGTTGTTTGCCTTAGAAAATAACTAGATCTTATAGTTAACTACAAATCTAGCAAATAGTTAACTACATCTTCCGAACGTATTATTATAGAGCCATTCATGAGCGTACTTCCTCGCCATTCTTAAGTGATTACGATCTCTGCGGACAACCGTGGAACTGAGAGCTTATCGGATGGAAAGAAAAAAGTTGGCTTCTGTTGGCTTTTTTCTTCTTTTTTTTCCCAATATATCTTCACATCTTTGTCCTTCTGCACTATTTTCCTCTACAGGATGATGGCGTCAGTCAAAGACCAGGGCACTGATTGCTGTGGATGGCTGAGCTTCTCCTATTCCTCATCTCCCTTCCCTTTCCTACTTCTGACGCTCTCCTTACCAATTAGGGATCGGTGTACAGAGGACGGCGGATAAGCTCATCCTGAAGTGATCTAGAAACGTAGCGACGAGGCTAATCAATGCTTAAATTGATGTAGGTTCGGACGCGAGATGGTTCGATCGGGAAACACGGAGTGCACCGAAGTTTTTCCAGAAAGGTATGTCTCGAAGCGATCGATAGGTATTCAGCTTTCGGTCTCGTCAACACCGCGAGTACCACGAAATGGTAATGCATCAATTAGCTGCTTGTTTTAATAAGCATTTTGCAGATTTTCATAATTCTACTTCTTCGGCGATGAGTGTACTACATCAGCCAAAATATCTTGCAATCATATATAAAATACTCTTACATATTACATCACACTACATCTTACATTATATTATATCTTTGCCTTCCTTGTACAGTTTGAAAATAGCGAGCGCACATAAAGCGCACAAAATACATGACAGCGTAGCCAGGTACACATGGACGCAAATTTTGATAGACACAATGCACATGAACGGAAATGATCACCACAATACGGATTTGAATTTGCATACAAAAATAATAAAAACGCATCTTGTAAGCTTGGTTGTTCTTTCGTAGTTGGTTCGTTCATTCGTCATAGAACGGATAGTATCGAAGTATTATGAAGATTCATTCGTTGCGAAATGAAATTGGCGAATTAGAACACGCCTATGTTATAAATGGCACCCCGCGTATGCGCTCTAATATGCTTTTTAAGAGTGATAACACAATATTGCTATAGGAAATCTATTTCAAATTACTGCATTAGCGCTGCGTGCTTCCTATGTACTTGATCTCTGATCATGGTTTTATTAAACGTTTCGCTTATAGTCATAATCCACATGATGACAACACCTGTAGAGCGTTAAAAATAATCACTGGTAAGACGGCTATACTTTTTGTTATGTTAGTACCATAATGGGGGAAGATTTCAGCTTTAAAATATTTGCTTTTCTTTGGCGCGTTGATGTCTATCAGTGAGATTTTTTAATGTACCACTGCTTATAATTCAGTTATAGATGGTTAGAAAATATGAGATCATGTATTGCTGTTGTGCTACATTAATGTTGCATTCGCTGAAGATATCTGACAGCACATATGGAAGATTTCTGCTGGCTTATGTGAGTGACCCTTTGCTCAGCACATGCACCACAAATATTTACCTTTGCTTGGCATTCTCCCACGCATGCTTCGATTGCGGAAACCGATCTTGATAGTACGCAAGTTCTGCTCATCTATTACGTGTTCTTGGTGAACTCCCTTTATATACATATATGTTTATATAATTGATGTAGTTGTACCCTATCCTACACAAATGTTTATATACTCCTCATGAGTAAATAAATAAATAAATAAGTAAACAAATGAATAAACACAAAACCAACAAGTTCGTCAAAGTTCTACTCAAGTGAACGAACGCAGGTAAGATGACGAGGCGTGTGTATAATTTCTTTGAAGTTTCAAGGATAGGTGTCGTTTAAGGAGAAAACTGTTCTAATTCTATGTTCATTTAAGGTGGTTCATGCTCACGAGCAACGAGTTCACCTCAGCGAACCCCTCGTTGCGGTCATTCGTCAATGTCTTTCTTCACTGAACCCGACTTGGAATATGACTACTATGAAGCAACTATACCTGGGTCCTTCTTAGCGCCAATTAGTTTCCAATCGGAAATCGATATTGATCAAATTGTAGGCTGTTCTGAACTCGATCCTTCCGACGCTCCCAAACAAGACATGCATACACAAATAGATATGCATTAACGGTGTCATCTTCTGGTGAAGTATCACCCAAGCTTACGAGAACTCTCGCCGGAGGCGCTTTTCCATAGTCGTTGATTATGTTTTTTGTTCAACGTTCAATTATTCAAAGACACAACCCTTTGACAGATCCACGAATTCGCCTCAAAATGTGCTGCGGATAAAATAATCGAAAATTGCGTTATTTATAAAAGAATGAGAAATTTTCATACAATCTTGCTAACGTTTTCATTCGAAAAATACGTAGCGATATGATCAGCAATTGTGCATAGTGCATTTGCATCTTTCAATCTCTACTTTAGGCAAAATGGTTCAGTGGTTAAACTGGGAATGCTAAACTTGAGAAATTCCATAGTCATAGGCCTTATAAATCAAATCTTCATAACGCGTTAATATCGGATTTAATGTGCATGATGAAACATTTCCATGATTAATAATCGTGGTCGGCAGAATGACATATTGACGGGGAAAAAAATTTCAGTTTAGCACGATTTTCATCAACAATAAAATTTTATTTTATTTCAGCGCTGACTGTAAGATGGCAATAGATGCTCATATGACATTTTATGTTTCTTCGAATGGGACTAGCTGAAACTGCTAAAACACTGTTTGAAGCTGATATTTAGATATAAGGATAGTCAGTTCTATCGTAAGCGTTGAGTTTGTAACTCAATTTTAGATCTGTAAACGTGATATGTAGATAAAGATGCTGCAAAGTGCAATTAAATGTATGAATGGAATTGAAATTGAAGCACTTCTCGAATCGGCTTGATTAGGGCCGTTCATCATGGAAACATACGTTGAGTAGTGTTGTTTAAAGTGGAAAATTTGATTTTATGCAAATTTTCTTTGCTACATTTTATGTATATCGGATTTTTCATTCATTCCAATTGTACTATGCATCATTTTTATTTGAAAATGAATTCCATCGAATGAATTGATTGACGGATTTGTTAACTAGAATCTATCTATCGCTCAATGAAAAAAAGCTATTTTATTTTCTCATATTATTGCATTATTTTGCATAGTCGTTTTATTGCAAATAATTATCTGTAAAAAAAGGCGAAACTAAAAAATGTTTCTCCTTGCAGCTGAATAATTCATCACATTTGCTGTCATTTCCGTTTCATCTCATAGTTTACTTCAGTTATTATTGCACAAGGCAATCTCAGCTGCAATCATCTGCAAAAAAAAAAAAAAAAAATCATTCCATCTGTCTCAAAGGTTATCTCTTCGGATTTTGCAGCTAACTTATAGCTTTGTTATCATTATCATAATTAGCAAAAGTTTAGCATTGCCTATCATATGCAACGATTTGTGATATCTTTTATTTTTCAAGAGAAAGTTTATGGGCATTTGAGAATGATGGATGATTGAATCGATGGAAGCTAGAATTTAGATAAGGCGGATCGAATTGTAATTAATCGTATCACCGTTCATTATAATCATAACGATAGGCTAATCTCAAACTGGAATGAGAAATTTATATCGGCCGACCAGGTGGGAAATGCACGTTGAATGAGTATACTGTTGATGGAGACGGGCTGTATGTGTTCATGTTATGAAATGTAAGTTTTCTTTACATTATTGTCCATAAAAATACGGGTTCTTTTTAATGTAAATACGGTTTATGTTCATTTATTGAAAGAACTGTCAACGTGAACAATTTGAATAAAAAGATATATCAAATTAATTGAGTGATTTATGTATAAACGCAACGCTTAATTAAGTTTTATAGTGGAAATAACGAAACAATGGAGTGACAAATTCAGTAGTCACTGCTCCCTCCAGATTCATTTCGTCGTGCCATTTCCCTCTGAAATTCATCTCATTGGTACCTTATTCATAATACTTTATTGATGGTATTTTCCAGAAAGGTTTTCTCCATCACCAACCTATGAAGTTGAAATTAGTAGTCAGATGAACGACAGTTTCCCATTCTTCATGAGTTTCGTCGTCGAAATCGTCTCAGTCCCATGCGTATTTTCAACAGGGTGCACAATCATGTTTTAGGCCGCATACCGTTTCAGATTCACTGCGTTTTCTCTTGCATATTCTCGATTTTTTACAAAAGTGGAGAAATTATGATCACTGTTTCTTTTGCTATTTCCCTAAGTTCATTTTGCAAAACAGTTCCTCATTCTCTTCCGCTTCGGTGAGCTCATTAGTCAACCGTGCAAAAATTATCATATATTATCATATATTATCATATATATATATATATATATATATATATATATATATATATATATATATATATATATATATATATATATATATATATATATATATATATATATATATATATATATATATATAACACTTTGTAGTCACCTATCGTTTTGATGATCAACATCAGTGACACAAAAACCTGGAATGCAGTAATTGCGTATATGAAACCAAACATATATGCGAACAAAAATTAATTCTTTCAAAGCCCGCCGAGAAAGTCGAAAATGTCGGGATGTTTATATTCGCCTTTAAAATTCTGTGCTTGTTTTGCTCATTTTCGCTTCGTACTGCTTGGACGAAAAGTTTTTCGCTTCACTTTTTTAGGTCATCCAGAAACTTTCCGGCTAACTTTACCAGTGGACAACTGTAAATTTAGCAGCTACAAATTGCAATATGATGTTTGCCTCTTCTTTCATTTAAATTTCCTTCACATATGAAAAATTATTTGGAGCGTGAAAAGGATTTACCTCCAAGCAGAAAAACGCTCTGGGAATTTTCAAGCAAAAAACTGAACTGAGTTCCTGAAAATTTTTCCCCGACATTGGACAGAATCATAATGATTGAAAGCGAGATGAGCTGAAAAGTTCGGAGAACGTCCTCATTTTCTCGCTGAAACCTTCTGCAAACTTTGATGGATTTTCGAGAAGCAAAAATTAGGAACTAAAAGAGGGAAGTGTGAGGGGGGTTAAAGGAAAGAGAGTATCCATTTGCGAACATATTGCCGTTATCAGGCTGCTTGCATATTTCAATAAAGTCTAAAAGAATCACATCTAATTGCAATAAATCTCGCAAATGGAATGGGTGTGAGAGCACGTGAGTCTGCGTTGAATGGGAAATATAATTAGGCATATCGCGACCACACTAATGTTCTTTCAAAAGTGATTGGAAGCACGCTGAAAGCCTCATACTACGAGCTTGACGTTTCCCAGCCTCATCAGTAAGCTACACTTCGCTTTCATTGATCTCATCTCCCTATATTTTCTGGAGCGCTTCATGAAGACATCCCCCTTTTGAAAAGTAGACCGTTCTGAAAGCATTGCAATATTCTGTGTAGAAGAACACCGCCACAGTAATGAAGGTTCCAAGGCTGCGGGGTTAAATAATAATGGATAATTGACGCAGAAAATATTGCACGTATAATATAATAGCAGCGGTTATAACCTAATAGAATGTTTAATGGAGGATTGGCGAAAATCCGCATCGAAAAGGTATAAAAGGCGATTCATTGCCACCCAAAAGTATAAAAGCCACCTAACCAACTAGATAGTCCAAGGATTCAAAATGCAGTGAAACTGGATATGTCCTTCTCGAACACACACTTTGAGTGCATCTCTGAGGGTATCTTCTTATCCGCAGCGTATCAGACATTTTATGTCCAGAAATCAAAAACACCTAACCAGATATGATGATGACCGGTCAGAATTTTTTTCTGCCGATGACTAAACAGAAGAAGTCCTAAAGGTGCCACCTAGAATCCGAACTTCCGGTGGAACCGAATATGCTTCAAAAAATGTCGGCCATAAAAGCGCTCAGCCATTCGGTGAAAAGTAAAAAAAAACCATTCGTATGATATTGTTTGATCCACAAAAGACTGGTCGACATTTCTATTCAAACGAGGTTCTGCTGAAAAGTCCGGTTTAAATTTCCGTTTCCAATTGAAATTCGTGACAAAGTATTCTTCATAAAGATGGCAGAAAGCTTGCTTGACCACTACAGTTATATCTCGTGCAACTTTATCTTAACAACAATAGCAAATGCACAACTATTTATGAACAATTAGGACGAGTAAAACCAAAAAAAAAAAAAAAATCCACGACAACATCCAGATCGTAGCAGAACAAAGGTTTTCCCATACGAATTGGAAAAGGGCCATCAGCCAAAGCGCGAACTAAAAGGGAAACCTTGAAAACAATGTCAGGAAGGAATGTAAAGTGCGGGAGCCATAGGATTTTGAATCGGGCAAATTCCCCAAGAAGTAAAGGAGCAAGTAGATTTTAGAAAACCCCAACGTCAGTAGCACGACCGAGCACATTCGACTATCGATGCATCAACAGTGCGTAACTACCAGTCTACCAGTATACTATTGATTGATAGTGCATTGTGCCGTTCGATCGACCGAGCAGTTTTGAGCTAATCCACATTAGATATGCCATTAGACTCGAAGGGATTCCGTCCGAAGCAATGATCTTCTTTGATCTAAGTATTCGCACAGATATAGCAGTCTGGATGCGTTGATCTCCAGAAGCCTCGTTCATATTTTACTGTCGTTCAACGTGCCCCAATCTCTTTGATTATTTCGCGAATTTCATAGGTTCCGTTTAAGATATGATGTAATTCTCTGCAAAAAAATCCGATCTAAAAAACCAGTGGCACTCTGGACTATCAGAAAATCTAGCGGAATTCATCGATTTCACTTTTCGGAGCCTTATTCTTTCATTCATTATGCCTTAAACGTGCTGAATTCCGCCGCATACTTTCTTCTATAATAGCGGCTTTTGTTTTGAAATACTCGACAGAAAACGACGAGAGTATCCTGCCGTTGGATGGGATTGAGCCTTTGAATAAAATTTTGCGGTGTTATTATTACTATAAAATATTTCCATATTACTATAAAATATTTCCATATTACTACAAAATATTTCTATAAAATAAAATTCCAATTTCCATATTACTCAACTTTGCCATAATTACCCAAGTTTGAGCTTGGTGTGCAATGATTATGGCTCTATGAGCAGAAACGCCAAATAAATTACTGTTCCATCTCTACTCGACGCACTACATGTTATACTCTATTATTAAGGAATCATGAAATTCCTGCTTTTTGACCAACAGATCCGATTCGACCCGATCCGATCCGATCCGAACCGACTCGTCCGATTCGAACCGATCCGATCCGATCCGATCCGACTCGTCCGATTCCACCCGATCCGACCCGATTGGATCCGATCGGACCCGATTCGATTCGATTCGGTTCGAACCGAATCGAATCGAATCGGGTCAGATCGGGTCCAATCGGGTCGAATCGGTTCGAATCGGACGATTCGGACGAGTCCAGTCGGATCAGATCGGATCGGGTCGGATCGGATCGAATCGGTTTGAATCGATTCGAATCGAATCGGGTCGGATCAGATCCAATCGGGTCCGATCGGGCCGGATCGGATCGGATCGGGTCGGATCGGACCGAATCTGTTCGATCCGAATCGAATCGAATCGGGTCAGATCGGATCCAATCGGATCGGATCACGTCGAATCGGACGAGTGGGCTCGAACCGAATCCAATCGAATCGGGTCAGATCGGATCCCGTCGGGTCGGATCGTTTAGAATCGGACGAGTCAGTTCGGGCCGGATCGGATCGGGTCGAATCGGATCGAATCGGTTCGAACCGTATCGAATCGAATCGGGTCAGAGCGGATCCAATCGGGTCGAATCGGGTCGAATCGGACGAGTCGGACGAGGGGGTCGGATCGCGTCGGATCGGGAGGAATCGGGTCGGATCGGGTCGAATCGCACGAGCCGGTTCAGATCGAATCGAATCGGGTCAGATCGGATCCAGTCGGGTCGAATCGGGTCGGATCGGATCGGATCCAATGGAATCGGGTCGAATCGGTTCGGATCGGATCCAATCGGATCGGATCGGGTCGAATCGGACGAGTCCGTTCGGATCGGATCGGGTCGGATCCAATCGGGTCGAATCGGGTCAGATCGGATCCAGTCGGGTCGAATCGGGTCGGATCGGATCGGATCCAATGGAATCGGGTCGAATCGGGTCGGATCGGATCCAATCGGATCGGATCGGGTCGAATCGGTTCGATCCTAATCGAATCGAATCGGTTCAGACCGGATCCAATCGGTTCGAACCGAGTCGAATCGAATCGGGTCGAATCGGACTAGTCGGTTCGGGTCGAATCGGACAGAATCGAATGGAATCAGATCGGATCCAATCGGGTCGAATGGGGTCGAATCGGACGAGTCGGACGAGTCGGGTCGGATCGCATCGGATCGGGTCGAATCGGATCGGATCGGCTCGAACCGAATCGAATCGAATCGGGTCGGATCAGATCCAATCGGGTCCGATCGGGTCGGATCAGATCCAATCGGGTCCGATCGGGTCGGATCGGATCCCATCGGGTCGGATCCGGTCGATTCGGACGAGTCGGTTCGGATCGGTTCGGATCGGGTCGAATCGGATCGAATCGGTTCGAACCGAATCGGGCCGAATCGGGTCGGATCGGATCCAATCGGGTCGAACCGGGTATAATCGGACGAGTCGATTCAGATCGGATCGGATCGGGTCGTATCGGATCGGATCCAGTCGGTTCGAACCGAGTCGAATCAAATCGGGTCGAATCGGACGAGTCGGTTCGGATTGGACCGGATCGGGTCGAATCGGATCGAATCGGTTCGAACCGAATCGGGTCGAATCGGGTCGGATCGGATCCAATCGGATCGGATCGGGTCGAATCGGACGAGTCCGTTTGAATCGGATCGGGTCGGGTAAAATCGGACCGAATCGGTTCGACCCGAATCGAATCGAATCCGTTCAGACCGGATCCAATCGGTTCGAACCGAGTCGAATCGAATCGGGTCGAATCGGACGAGTCCGTTCGGGTCGGATCGGACGAGTCGAATCGGATCGAATCGGTTCGAACCGAATCGAATCGAATCGGTTCAGGTCGGATGCAATCGGGTCGAATGGGATCGGATCGGACGAGTCGGACGAGTCGGGTCGGATCGCATCGCATCGGATCGAATCGGACGAGTCGGTTCGGATCGGATCGGATCGGGTCGAATCGGACCGAATCGGTTCGATCTGAATCGAATCGAATCGGGTCTGATCGGATCCAATCGGGTCGAACCGAGTCGAATCGAATCGGGTCGAATCGGACGAGTCCGTTCGGGTCGGATCGGACGAGTCGAATCGGATCGAATCGGTTCGAACCGAATCGAATCGAATCGGTTCAGGTCGGATGCAGTCGGGTCGAATGGGATCGGATCGGACGAGTCGGACGAGTCGGGTCGGATCGCATCGCATCGGATCGAATCGGACGAGTCGGTTCGGATCGGATCGGATCGGGTCGAATCGGACCGAATCGGTTCGATCTGAATCGAATCGAATCCGTTCAGACCGGATCCAATCGGTTCGAACCGAGTCGAATCGAATCGGGTCGAATCGGACGAGTCCGTTCGGGTCGGATCGGACGAGTCGAATCGGATCGAATCGGTTCGAACCGAATCGAATCGAATCGGTTCAGGTCGGATGCAATCGGGTCGAATGGGATCGGATCGGACGAGTCGGACGAGTCGGGTCGGATCGCATCGCATCGGATCGAATCGGACGAGTCGGTTCGGATCGGATCGGATCGGGTCGAATCGGACCGAATCGGTTCGATCTGAATCGAATCGAATCGGGTCTGATCGGATCCAATCGGGTCGAATCGGGTCGGATCGGATCCAGTCGGGTCGAATAGGTCGAACTGGACGAGTCGGACGAGTCGGGTCGAATCGGATCGGATCGGCTCGAACCGAATCGAATCGAATCGGGTCGGATCAGATCCAATCGGGTCCGATCGGGTCGGATCGGATCCAATCGGATCGGATCAGGTCGACCCGGACGAGTCGGTTCGAACCGAGTCGAATCGAATCGCGTCAGATCGGGTCCAATCGGGTCGAATCGGTACGAATCGGACCACTCGGACGAGTCGAGTCGGATCGGATCGGATCGGGTCGAACCGGATCGAATCGGTTTGAACCGAATCGAATCGAATCGAGTCGGATCAGATCCAATCGGGTCCGATCGGGTCGGATCGGATCCAATCGGATCGGATCAGGTGGAATGGGATCCCATCGGGTCGGATCGGGTCGAATTGGACGAGTCGGACGAGTCGGGTTGGATCGCATCGGATCGGGTCGAATCGGATCGGATCGGCTCGAACCGAATCGAATCGAATCGGGTCGGATCAGATCCAATCGGGTCCGATCGGGTCGGATCAGATCCAATCGGGTCCGATCGGGTCGGATCGGATCCCATCGGGTCGGATCCGGTCGATTCGGACGAGTCGGTTCGGATCGGTTCGGATCGGGTCGAATCGGATCGAATCGGTTCGAACCGAATCGGGCCGAATCGGGTCGGATCGGATCCAATCGGGTCGAACCGGGTATAATCGGACGAGTCGATTCAGATCGGATCGGATCGGGTCGTATCGGATCGGATCCAGTCGGTTCGAACCGAGTCGAATCAAATCGGGTCGAATCGGACGAGTCGGTTCGGATTGGACCGGATCGGGTCGAATCGGATCGAATCGGTTCGAACCGAATCGGGTCGAATCGGGTCGGATCGGATCCAATCGGATCGGATCGGGTCGAATCGGACGAGTCCGTTCGAATCGGATCGGGTCGGGTAAAATCGGACCGAATCGGTTCGACCCGAATCGAATCGAATCCGTTCAGACCGGATCCAATCGGTTCGAACCGAGTCGAATCGAATCGGGTCGAATCGGACGAGTCCGTTCGGGTCGGATCGGACGAGTCGAATCGGATCGAATCGGTTCGAACCGAATCGAATCGAATCGGTTCAGGTCGGATGCAATCGGGTCGAATGGGATCGGATCGGACGAGTCGGACGAGTCGGGTCGGATCGCATCGCATCGGATCGAATCGGACGAGTCGGTTCGGATCGGATCGGATCGGGTCGAATCGGACCGAATCGGTTCGATCTGAATCGAATCGAATAGGGTCTGATCGGATCCAATCGGGTCGAACCGAGTCGAATCGAATCGGGTCGAATCGGACGAGTCCGTTCGGGTCGGATCGGACGAGTCGAATCGGATCGAATCGGTTCGAACCGAATCGAATCGAATCGGTTCAGGTCGGATGCAATCGGGTCGAATGGGATCGGATCGGACGAGTCGGACGAGTCGGGTCGGATCGCATCGCATCGGATCGAATCGGACGAGTCGGTTCGGATCGGATCGGATCGGGTCGAATCGGACCGAATCGGTTCGATCTGAATCGAATCGAATCCGTTCAGACCGGATCCAATCGGTTCGAACCGAGTCGAATCGAATCGGGTCGAATCGGACGAGTCCGTTGGGGTCGGATCGGACGAGTCGAATCGGATCGAATCGGTTCGAACCGAATCGAATCGAATCGGTTCAGGTCGGATGCAATCGGGTCGAATGGGATCGGATCGGACGAGTCGGACGAGTCGGGTCGGATCGCATCGCATCGGATCGAATCGGACGAGTCGGTTCGGATCGGATCGGATCGGGTCGAATCGGACCGAATCGGTTCGATCTGAATCGAATCGAATCGGGTCTGATCGGATCCAATCGGGTCGAATCGGGTCGGATCGGATCCAGTCGGGTCGAATAGGTCGAACTGGACGAGTCGGACGAGTCGGGTCGAATCGGATCGGATCGGCTCGAACCGAATCGAATCGAATCGGGTCGGATCAGATCCAATCGGGTCCGATCGGGTCGGATCGGATCCAATCGGATCGGATCAGGTCGACCCGGACGAGTCGGTTCGAACCGAGTCGAATCGAATCGGGTCAGATCGGGTCCAATCGGGTCGAATCGGTACGAATCGGACCACTCGGACGAGTCGAGTCGGATCGGATCGGATCGGGTCGAACCGGATCGAATCGGTTTGAACCGAATCGAATCGAATCGAGTCGGATCAGATCCAATCGGGTCCGATCGGGTCGGATCGGATCCAATCGGATCGGATCAGGTGGAATGGGATCCCATCGGGTCGGATCGGGTCGAATTGGACGAATCGGACGAGTCGGGTTGGATCGCATCGGATCGGGTCGAATCGGATCGGATCGGCTCGAACCGAATCGAATCGAATCGGGTCGGATCAGATCCAATCGGGTCCGATCGGGTCGGATCAGATCCAATCGGGTCCGATCGGGTCGGATCGGGTCGAATTGGACGAGTCGGACGAGTCGGTTCGGATCGGTTCGGATCGGGTCGAATCGGATCGAATCGGTTCGAACCGAATCGGGCCGAATCGGGTCGGATCGGATCCAATCGGGTCGAATCGGCCCGAATCGGACCACTCGGACGAGTCGAGTCGGATCGGATCGGATCGGGTCGAACCGGATCGAATCGGTTTGAACCGAATCGAATCGAATCGAGTCGGATCAGATCCAATCGGGTCCGATCGGGTCCGATCAGATCCAATCGGGTCCGGTCGGGTCGGATCGGATCCAATCGGATCGGATCAGGTGGAATGGGATCCCATCGGGTCGGATCGGGTCGAATTGGACGAGTCGGACGAGTCGGGTTGGATCGCATCGGATCGGGTCGAATCGGATCGGATCGGCTCGAACCGAATCGAATCGAATCGGGTCGGATCAGATCCAATCGGGTCCGATCGGGTCGGATCAGATCCAATCCGGTCCGGTCGGGTCGGATCAGATCTAATCGGGTCCGATCGGGTCCGATCAGATCCAATCGGGTCCGATCGGGTCGGATCGGATCCAATCGGATCGGATCAGGTGGAATGGGATCCCATCGGGTCGGATCCGGTCGATTCGGACGAGTCGGTTCGGATCGGTTCGGATCGGGTCGAATCGGATCGAATCGGTTCGAACCGAATCGGGCCGAATCGGGTCGGATCGGATCCAATCGGGTCGAACCGGGTATAATCGGACGAGTCGGTTCAGATCGGATCGGATCGGGTCGTATCGGATCGGATCCAGTCGGTTCGAACCGAGTCGAATCAAATCGGGTCGAATCGGACGAGTCGGTTCGGATTGGACCGGATCGGGTCGAATCGGATCGAATCGGTTCGAACCGAATCGGGTCGAATCGGGTCGGATCGGATCCAATCGGATCGGATCGGGTCGAATCGGACGAGTCCGTTCGAATCGGATCGGGTCGGGTAAAATCGGACCGAATCGGTTCGACCCGAATCGAATCGAATCCCTTCAGACCGGATCCAATCGGTTCGAACCGAGTCGAATCGAATCGGGTCGAATCGGACGAGTCCGTTCGGGTCGGTTCGGACGAGTCGAATCGGATCGAATCGGTTCGAACCGAATCGAATCGAATCGGTTCAGGTCGGATGCAATCGGGTCGAATGGGATCGGATCAGACGAGTCGGACGAGTCGGGTCGGATCGCATCGCATCGGATCGAATCGGACGAGTCGGTTCGGATCGGATCCAGTCGGATCGGATCAGGTGGAATGGGATCCCATCGGGTCGGATCGGGTCGAACTGGACGAGTCGGACGAGTCGGGTTGGATCGCATCGGATCGGGTCGAATCGGACCGAATCGGTTCGATCTGAATCGAATCGAATCGGGTCGGATCGGATCCAATCGGGTCGAATCGGATCGAATCGGTTTGAACCGAATCGAATCGAATCGGGTCGGATCAGATCCAATCGGGTCCGGTCGGGTCGGATCAGATCTAATCGGGTCCGATCGGGTCTGATCAGATCCAATCGGGTCCGATCGGGTCGGATCGGATACAATCGGATCGGATCAGGTCGAATCGGATCCCATCGGGTCGGATCGGGTCGAATTGGACGAGTCGGACGAGTCGGGTCGGATCGCATCGGATCGGGTCGAATCGGACCGAATCGGTTCGATCTGAATCGAGCCGAATCGGGACGGATCGCATCGAATCGGGTCGAATCGGACCGAATCGGTTTGATCTGAAAAGAATCGAATCGGGTCGGATCGGATCCAATGGGGTCGAATCGGGTCTAATCGGACCACTCGGACGAGTCGAGTCGGATCGGATCGGGCCGGGTCGAATCGGATCGAATCGGTTCGAACCGAGTCGAATGAAATCTGGTCAGATCGGGTCCAATCGGGTCGAATCGGTCCGAATCGGACCACTCGGACGAGTCGAGTCGGATCGGATCGGGTCGGGTCGAATCGGATCGAATCGGTTCGAACCGAATCTAATCGAATCGGGTCGGATCAGATCCAATCGGGTCCGATCGGGTCGGATCAGATCCCATCAGGTCGAATCGGATCCCATCGGGTCGGATCGGGACGAATTGGACGAGTCGGACGAGTCGGGTCGGATCGCATCGGATCGGGTCGAATCGGACCGAATCGGTTCGATCTGAATAGAATCGAATCGGGTCGGATCGGATCCAATGGGGTCGAATCGGGTCTAATCCGACCACTCGGACGAGTCGAGTCGGATCGGATCGGGTCGGGTGGATCGAATCGGTTTGAACCGAATCGAATCGAACCGGGTCGGATCAGACCCAATCGGGACCGATCGGGTCGGATCAGATCCAATCGGGTCCGATCGGGTCCGATCAGATCCAATCGGGTCCGATCGGATCAGATCGGATCGGATCCCATCGGGTCGGATATGGTCGAATTGGACGAGTCGGACGAGTCGAGTCGGATCGCATCGGATCGGGTCGAATCGGACCGAATCGGTTCGATCTGAATGGAACCGAATCGGGACGGATCGCACCGAGTCGGGTCGAATCGGACGAGTCGGTCCGGATCCGATCGGATCGGGTCGAATCGGACCGAATCGGTTTGAACCGAATCGAATCGAATCGGGTCGGATCAGATCCAATCGGGCCCGATCGGGTCGGATCAGACCCAATCGGGTCTGATCGGGTCGGATCGGATCCCATCGGTTCGGATCGGGTCGAGTCGGGCCGAATCGGTTCGATCTGAATCGAATCGAATCGGGTCGGATCAGATCCGATCGGGTCCGATCGGGTCGGATCAGATCCAATCGGGTCCGATCGGGTCGGATCGGATCCCATTGGGTCGGTACGGGTCGAATCGGACGAGTCCGTTCGGGTCGGATCGGGTCGGATCCAGTCGGGTCGAATGAATCGGTCTAATCGGACAAGTCGGTTCGGACCGGATCGGATCGGGTCGGATCGGATCGAATCGGTTCGAAACGAATCGGGCCGAATCGGGTCAGATCGGGTGCAGTCGGGTCGAATCGGTCCGAATCGGACCACTCGGACGAGTCTAGTCGGATCGGATCGGATCGGGTCGGATCGGACCGAATCTGTTCGATCCGAATCGAATCGAATCGGGTCAGATCGGATCCAATCGGATCGGATCGTTTAGAATCGGACGAGTCGGTTCGGGCCGGATCGGATCGGGTCGAATCGCACGAGCCGGTTCGGATCGAATCGAATCTGGTCAGATCGGATTCAGTCGGGTCGAATCGGGTCGGATCGGATCGGATCCAATCGAATCGGGTCGAATCGGTTCGGATCGGATGCAATCGGATCGGATCGGGTCGAATCGGACGAGTCCGTTCGGATCGGGTCAGATCGGATCCAGTCGGGTCGAATCGGGTCGGATCGGATCGGATCCAATGGAACCGGGTCGAATCGGTTCGGATCGGATCCAATCGGGTCGCATCGGGTCGGATCAGATCCAATCGGGTCCGATCGGGTCAGGGCGGATCCAGTCGGGTCGAGTCGTTCCGAATCCGACGAGTCGGACGAGGGGGTCGGATCGCGTCGGATCGGGAGGAATCGGGTCGGATCGGATCCAATCGGGTCAAATCGGACCGAATGGGTTCGATCCTAATCGAATCGAATCTGTTCAGACCGGATCCAATCGGTTCGAACCGAGTCGAATCGAATCGGGTCAGATCGGGTCCAATCGGGTCGAATCGGTTCGACTCGGACGATTTGGGCGAGTCGAGCCGGATCGGATCGGATCGGGTCGAATCGGATCGAATCGGTTTGAACCGAATCGAATCGAATCGGGTCGGGTCAGATCCAATCGGGTCCGATCGGGTCGGATCAGATCCAATCGGGTCCGATCGGGTCGGATCGGATCCCATCGGGTCGGATCGGGTCAAATCGGACGAGTCGGGCCGAATCGGTTCGGATCGGGTCGAATGGGACCGAATCGGTTCGATCTGAATCGAATCGAATCGGGTCGGATCAGATCCGATCGGGTCCGATCGGGTCGGATCAGATCCAATCGGGTCCGATCGGGTCGGATCGGATCCCATCGGGTCGGTACGGGTCGAATCGGACGAGTCTGTTCGGGTCGGATCGGGTCGGATCCAGTCGGGTCGAATGAATCGGTCTAATCGGACGAGTCGGTTCGGACCGGATCGGATCGGGTCGGATCGGATCGAATCGGTTCGAAACGAATCGGGCCGAATCGGGTCAGATCGGGTCCAGTCGGGTCGAATCGGTCCGAATCGGACCACTCGGACGAGTCTAGTCGGATCGGATCGGATCGGGTCGGATCGGACCGAATCTGTTCGATCCGAATCGAATCGAATCGGGTCAGATCGGATCCAATCGGGTCCGATCGGGTCGGATCAGATCCAATCGGGTCCGATCGGGTCGGATCGGATCTCATCGGGTCGGATCGGGTCGATTCGGACGAGTCGGTTCGGATCGGTTCGGATCGGGTCGAATCGGATCGAATCGGTTCGAACCGAATCGGGCCGAATCGGGTCGGATCGGATCCAATCGGGTCGTATCGGATCGGATCCAGTCGGTTCGAACCGAGTCGAATCAAATCGGGTCGAATCGGACGAGTCCGTTCGAATCGGATCGGATCGGGTAAAATCGGACCGAATCGGTTCGACCCGAATCGAATCGAATCGGGTCGAATCGGACGAGTCCGTTCGGGTCGGATCGGACGAGTCGAATCGGATCTGATCGGTTTGAACCGAATCGAATCGAATCGGGTCTGATCGGATCCAATCGCGTCGAATGGGGTCGAATCGGACGAGTCGGACGAGTCGGGTCGGATCGCATCGGATCGGGTCGAATCGAATCGGGTCGGATCAGATCCAATCGGGTCCGATCGGGTCGGATCAGATCCAATCGGGTCCGATCGGGTCGGATCGGATCCCATCGGGTCGGATCGGATCGGCTCGAACCGAATCGAATCGAATCGGGTCGGATCTGATCCAATCGGGTCCGATCGGGTCGGATCGGACGAGTGGGTTCGAACCGAATCCAATCGAATCGGGTCAGATCGGATCCCGTCGGGTCGGACCGTTTAGAATCGGACGAGTCGGTTCGGGCCGGATCGGATCGGGTCGAATCGGATCGAATCGGTTCGAACCGTATCGAATCGAATCTTGTCAGAGCGGATACAATCGGGTCGAATCGGGCCGAATCGGACGAGTCGGACGAGGAGGTCGGATCGCGTCGGATCGGGAGGAATCGGGCCGGATCGGATCCAATCGGATCGGATCGGGTCGAATCGCACGAGCCGGTTCGGATCGAATCGAATCGGGTCAGATCGGATCCAATCGGATCGGATCGTTTAGAATCGGACGAGTCGGTTCGGGCCGGATCGGATGGGGTCGAATCGGATCGAATCGGTTCGAACCATATCGAATCGAATCGGGTCAGAGCGGATCCAATCGGATCGGATCGGGTCGAATCGCACGAGCCGGTTCGGATCGAATCGAAACGGGTCAGATCGGATCCAGTCGGGTCGAATCGGGTCGGATCGGATCGGATCCAGTCGAATCGGGTCGAATCGGTTCGGATCGGATCCAATCGGATCGGATCGTTTAGAATCGGACGAGTCGGTTCGGGCCGGATCGGATGGGGTCGAATCGGATCGAATCGGTTCGAACCATATCGAATCGAATCGGGTCAGAGCGGATCCAATCGGATCGGATCGGGTCGAATCGCACGAGCCGGTTCGGATCGAATCGAAACGGGTCAGATCGGATCCAATCGGGTCGAATCGGGTCGGATCGGATCGGATCCAATGGAACCGGGTCGAATCGGTTTGGATCGGATCCAATCGGGTCGGATCGGGTCGAATCGGTTCGAAGCGAATCGGGCCGAATCGGGTCGGATCGGATCCAATCGGGTCAAATCGGACCGAATGGGTTCGATCCTAATCGAATCGAATCGGTTCAGACCGGATCCAATCGGTTCGAACCGACTCGAATCGAATCGGGTCGGGCCAGATCCAATCGGGTCCGATCGGGTCGGATCAGATCCGATCGGGTCCGATCGGGTCGGATCGGGTCGGATCCATTCGGCTCGAATGAATCGGTCTAACCGGACGAGTCGGTTCGGATCGGATCGGATCGGGTCGAATCGGATCGAATCGTTCGGAACGAATCGAATCAAATCGGGTCGAATCGGACGAGTCGGTTCGGATTGGACCGGATCGGGTCGAATCGGATCGAATCGGCTCGAACCGAGTCGAATCGGATCGGGTCGGTTCGGATCGGATCCAATGGAACCGGGTCGAATCGGTTCGGATCGGGTCGAATTGGACGAGTCGGACGAGTCGGGTCGGATAGCATCGGATCGGGTCGAATCGGACCGAATCGGTTCGATCTGAATCGAATCGAATCGGGTCGGTTCGGATCGGATCCAATGGAACCGGGTCGAATCGCTTCGGATCGGATCCAATCGGGTCGGATCGGGTCGAATCGGTTCGAAGCGAATCGGGCCGAATGGGGTCGGATCGGATCCAGTCGGGTCAAATCGGACCGAATGGGTTCGATCCTAATCGAATCGAATCGGTTCAGACCGGATCCAATCGGTTCGGACCGAGTCGAATCGAATCGGGTCGGGCCAGATCCAATCAGGTCCGATCGGGTCGGATCAGATCCGATCGGGTCCGATCGGGTCGGATCAGATCCAATCGGGTCCGATCGGGTCGGATCGGGTCGGATCCATTCGGCTCGAATGAATCGGTCTAACCGGACGAGTCGGTTCGGATCGGATTGGATGGGGTCGAATCGGATCGAATCGTTCGGAACGAATCGAATCAAATCGGGTCGAATCGGGCGAGTCGGTTCGGATTGGACCGGATCGGGTCGAATCGGATCGAATCGGCTCGAACCGAGTCGAATCGGATCCCATCGGGTCGGATCGGGTCGAATTGGACGAGTCGGACGAGTCGGGTCGGATAGCATCGGATCGGGTCGAATCGGACCGAATCGGTTCGATCTGAATCGAATCGAATCGGGTCGGATCGGATCCAATCGGGTCGAATCGGATCCAATCGGTTTGAACCGAATCGAATCGAATCGGGTCGGATCAGATCCAATCGGGTCCGATCGGGTCGGATCAGATCCAATCGGGTCCGATCGGGTCCGATCAGATCCAATCGGGTCCGATCGGGTCGGATCGGATCCAATCGGATCGGATCAGGTCAAATCGGATCCCATCGGGTCGGATCGGGTCGAATTGGACGAGTCGGACGAGTCGGGTCGGATCGCATCGGATCGGGTCGAATCGGACCGAATCGTTTCGATCTGAATCGAACCTAATCGGGACGGATCGCATCGAATCGTGTCGAATCGGACCGAATCGGTTCGATCTGAATAGAATCGAGTCGGGTCGGATCAGATCCAATCAGGCCCGATCGGGTCGGATCGGATCGAATCGGATCGGATCAGGTCGAACCGGACGAGTCGGTTCGAACCGAGTCGAATGAAATCTGGTGAGATCGGGTCCAATCGGGTCGTATCGGTCCGAATCGGACCACTCGGACGAGTCGAGTCGGATCGGATCGGATCGGGTCGAATCGGATCGAATAGGCTCGAGCCGAATCGAATCGAATCGGGTCGGATCAGATCCAATCGGGTCGAATCGGGTCTAATCGGACCACTCGGACGAGTCGAGTCGGATCGGATCGGATCGGGTCGAATCGGATCGAATCGGTTTGAACCGAATCGAATCGAGCCGGGTCGGATCAGATCCAATCGGGACCGATCGGGTCGGATCAGATCCAATCGGGTCCGATCGGGTCCGATCAGATCCAATCGGGTCCGATCGGGTCAGATCGGGTCGGATGAAGTCGAATCGGTTCGAACCGAATCGAATCGAATCGAATCGAATCGGGTCGGATCGGGTCCGATCGGGCCGGATCGGATCGGATCGGGTCGGATCGGACCGAATCTGTTCGATCCGAATCGAATCGAATCGGGTCCGATCAGATCCAATCGGGTCCGATCGGGTCGGATCAGATCCAATCTGGTCCGATCGGGTCCGATCAGATCCAATCGGGTCCGATCGGGTCGGATCGGATCCAATCGGATCGGATCAGGTCGAATCGGATCGCATCGGGTCGAATTGGGTCGAATTGGACGAGTCCGACGAGTCGGGTCGGATCGCATCGGATCGGATCTAATCGCACGAGTCGGTTTGGACCCGATCGGATCGGGTCGAATCGGATCGAATCGGTTTGAACCGAATCGAATCGAATCGGGTCGGATCAGATCCAATCGGGTCCGATCGGGTCGGATCGGATCCAATCGGGTCGGATCGGATCGGGTCGGGTCGGATGAAGTCGAATCGGTTCGAACCGAATCGAATCGAATCGAATCGAATCGGGTCGGATCGGGTCGGATCGGGCCGGGTCGGATCCGATCGGATCGGATCGGACCGAATCTGTTCGATCCGAATCGAATCAAATCGGGTCAGATCGGATCCAATCGGATCGGTTCGTTTAGAATCGGACGGGTCGGTTCGGGCCGGATCGGATCGGGTCGAATCGGACGAGTCGGTTCGGATCGAATCGAATCGGGTCAGATCGGATCCAGTCGGGTCGAATCGGGTCGAATCGGTTCGGATCTTATCCAATCGGATCGGATCGGGTCGAATCGGACGAGTCCGTTCGGATCGGGTCACATCGGATCCAGTCGGGTCGAATCGGGTCGGATCGGATCGGATCCAATGGAACCGGGTCGAATCGGTTCGGATCGGATCCAATCGGGTCGGATCGGACCGAATTGGTTCGATCCTAATCGAATCGAATCGGTTCAGACCGGATCCAATCGGCTCGAACCGAGTCGAATCGAATCGGGTCAGATCGGGTCCAATCGGGTCGAATCGGTTCGATTCGGACGATTTGGGCGAGTCGAGTCGGATCGGATCGGATCGGGTCGAATCGGATCGAATCGGTTTGAACCGAATCGAATCGAATCGGGTCGGGTCAGATCCAATCGGGTCCGATCGGGTCGGATCGGATCCAATCGGGTCCGATCGGGTCGGATCGGATCATATCGGGTCGGGTTGGGTCAAATCGGACGAGTCGGGTCGGATCGGGTCGAATTGGACCGAATCGGTTCGATCTGAATGGAACCGAATCGGGACGGATCGCACCGAATCGGGTCGAATCGGACGAGTCGGTCCGGATCCGACCGGATCGGGTCGAATCGGACCGAATCGGTTCGATCTGAATAGAATCGAATCGGGTCGGATCAGATCCAATCGGGTCCGATCGGGTCGGATCAGATCCAATCTGGTCCGATCGGGTCCGATCAGATCCAATCGGGTCCGATCGGATCGGATCGGATCCAATCGGATCGGATCAGGTGGAATCGGATCCCGTCGGGTCGGATTGGGTCGAATTGGACGAGTCCGACGAGTCGGGTCGGATCGCATCGGATCGGGTCGAATCGGATCGAATCGGTTCGGAACGAATCGGGCCGAATCGGGTCAGATCGGGTCCAGTCGGGTCGAATCGGTCCGAATCGGACCACTCGGACGAGTAGAGTCGGATCGGATCGGATCGGGTCGAATCGGATCGAATCGGTTTGAACCGAATCGAATCGAATCGGGTCGGATCAGATCCAATCGGGTCCGATCGGGTCGGATCGGATCCAATCGGGTCGGATCGGATCGGATCGGGTCGGATGAAGTCGAATCGGTTCGAACCGAATCGAATCGAATCGAATCGAATCGGGTCGGATCGGGTCGGATCGGGCCGGGTCGGATCCGATCGGGTCGGATCGGACCGAATCTGTTCGATCCGAATCGAATCAAATCGGGTCGGATCAGATCCAATCGGGTCCGATCGGGTCGGATCAGATGCAATCGGGTCCGATCGGGTCGGATCGGATCCCAACGGGTCGGATCGGGTCGAATTGGACGAGTCGGACGAGTCGGTTCGGATCGGTTCGGATCGGGTCGAATCGGATCGAATCGGTTCGAACCGAATCGGGCCGAATCGGGTCGGATCGGATCCAATCCGTTCGAACCGAGTCGAATCGAATCGGGTCGAATCGGACGAGTCGGTTCGGATCGGATCGGATCGGGTCGAATCGGACCGAATCGGTTCGATCTGAATCGAATCGAATCGGGTCTGATCGGATCCAATCGGGTCGAATCGGGTCGGATCGGATCCAATCGGGTCGAATAGGTCGAACTGGACGAGCCGGACGAGTCGGGTCGAATCGGATCGGATCGGCTCGAACTGAATCGAATCGAATCGGGTCGGATCAGATCCAATCGGGTCCGATCGGGTCGGATCGGATCCAATCGGATTGGATCAGGTCGACCTGGACGATTCGGTTCGAACCGAGTCGAATCGAATCGGGTCAGATCGGGTCCAATCGGGTCGAATCGGTACGAATCGGACCACTCGGACGAGTCGAGTCGGATCGGATCGGATCGGGTCGAAGCGGATCGAATCGGTTTGAACCGAATCGAATCGAATCGAGTCGGATCAGATCCAATCGGGTCCGATCGGGTCCGATCAGATCCAATCGGGTCCGATCGGGTCGGATCGGGTCCAATCGGATCGGATCAGGTGGAATGGGATCCCATCGGGTCGGATCGGGTCGAATTGGACGAGTCGGACGAGTCGGGTTGGATCGCATCGGATCGGGTCGAATCGGATCGGATCGGCTCGAACCGAATCGAATCGAATCGGGTCGGATCAGATCCAATCGGGTCCGATCGGGTCGGATCAGATCCAATCGGGTCCGATCGGGTCGGATCGAATCCCATCGGGTCGGATCCGGTCGATTCGGACGAGTCGGTTCGGATCGGTTCGGATCGGTTCGGATCGGGTCGAATCGGATCGAATCGGTTCGAACCGAATCGGGCCGAATCGGGTCGGATCGGATCCAATCGGGTCGAACCGGGTATAATCGGACGAGTCGGTTCAGATCGGATCGGATCGGGTCGTATCGGATCGGATCCAGTCGGTTCGAACCGAGTCGAATCAAATCGGGTCGAATCGGACGAGTCGGTTCGGATTGGACCGGATCGGGTAAAATCGGATCGAATCGGTTCGAACCGAATCGGGTCGAATCGGGTCGGATCGGATCCAATCGGATCGGATCGGGTCGAATCGGACGAGTCCGTTCGAATCGGATCGGGTCGGGTAAAATCGGACCGAATCGGTTCGACCCGAATCGAATCGAATCCCTTCAGACCGGATCCAATCGGTTCGAACCGAGTCGAATCGAATCGGGTCGAATCGGACGAGTCCGTTCGGGTCGGTTCGGACGAGTCGAATCGGATCGAATCGGTTCGAACCGAATCGAATCGAATCGGTTCAGGTCGGATGCAATCGGGTCGAATGGGATCGGATCAGACGAGTCGGACGAGTCGGGTCGGATCGCATCGCATCGGATCGAATCGGACGAGTCGGTTCGGATCGGATCGGATCGGGTCGAATCGGGTCGGATCGGATCCAATCGGGTCGAATAGGTCGAACTGGACGAGTCGGACGATTCGGGTCGAATCGGATCGGATCGGCTCGAACCGAATCGAATCGAATCGGGTCGGATCAGATCCAATCGGGTCCGATCGGGTCGGATCGGATCCAATCGGATCGGATCAGGTCGACCCGGACGAGTCGGTTCGAACCGAGTCGTATCGAATCGGGTCAGATCGGGTCCAATCGGGTCGAATCGGTACGAATCGGACCACTCGGACGAGTCGAGTCGGATCGGATCGGATCGGGTCGAACCGGATCGAATCGGTTTGAACCGAATCGAATCGAATCGTGTCGGATCAGATCCAATCGGGTCCGATCGAGTCGGATCAGATCCAATCGGGTCCGATCGGGTAAGATCAGATCCAATCGGGTCCGATCGGGTCGGATCGGATCCAATCGGATCGGATCAATTGGAATGGGATCCCATCGGGTCGGATCGGGTCGAATTGGACGAGTCGGACGAGTCGGGTTGGATCGCATCGGATCGGGTCGAATCGGATCGAATCGGTTTGAACCGAATCGAATCGAATCGGGTCGGATCAGATCCAATCGGGTCCGGTCGGGTCGGATCAGATCTAATCGGGTCCGATCGGGTCCGATCAGATCCAATCGGGTCCGATCGGGTCGGATCGGATACAATCGGATCGGATCAGGTCGAATCGGATCCCATCGGGTCGGATCGGGTCGAATTGGACGAGTCGGACGAGTCGGGTCGGATCGCATCGGATCGGGTCGAATCGGACCGAATCGGTTCGATCTGAATCGAACCGAATCGGGACGGATCGCATCGAATCGGGTCGAATCGGACCGAATCGGTTTGATCTGAAAAGAATCGAATCGGGTCGGATCGGATCCAATCGGGTCGAATCGGTCCGAATCAGACCACTCGGACGAGTCGAGTCGGATCGGATCGGGTCGGGTCGAATCGGATCGAATCGGCTCGAACCGAATCTAATCGAATCGGGTCGGATCAGATCCAATCGGGTCCGATCGGGTCGGATCAGATCCCATCAGGTCGAATCGGATCCCATCGGGTCGGATCGGGACGAATTGGACGAGTCGGACGAGTCGGGTCGGATCGCATCGGATCGGGTCGAATCGGACCGAATCGGTTCGATCTGAATAGAATCGAATCGGGTCGGATCGGATCCAATGGGGTCGAACCGGGTCTAATCCGACCACTCGGACGAGTCGAGTCGGATCGGATCGGGTCGGGTGGATCGAATCGGTTTGAACCGAATCGAATCGAACCGGGTCGGATCAGACCCAATCGGGACCGATCGGGTCGGATCAGATCCAATCGGGTCCGATCGGGTCCGATCAGATCCAATCAGGTCCGATCGGATCAGATCGGATCCAATCGGATCGGATCAGGTCGAATCGGATCCCATCGGGTCGGATCGGGTCGAATTGGACGAGTCGGACGAGTCGAGTCGGATCGCATCGGATCGGGTCGAATCGGACCGAATCGGTTCGATCTGAATGGAACCGAATCGGGACGGATCGCACCGAGTCGGGTCGAATCGGACGAGTCGGTCCGGATCCGATCGGATCGGGTCGAATCGGACCGAATCGGTTTGAACCGAATCGAATCGAATCGGGTCGGATCAGATCCAATCGGGCCCGATCGGGTCGGATCAGACCCAATCGGGTCCGATCGGGTCGGATCGGATCCCATCGGTTCGGATCGGGTCGAGTCGGGCCGAATCGGTTCGATCTGAATCGAATCGAATCGGGTCGGATCAGATCCGATCGGGTCCGATCGGGTCGGATCAGATCCAATCGGGTCCGATCGGGTCGGATCGGATCCCATTGGGTCGGTACGGGTCGAATCGGACGAGTCCGTTCGGGTCGGATCGGGTCGGATCCAGTCGGGTCGAATGAATCGGTCTAATCGGACGAGTCGGTTCGGACCGGATCGGATCGGGTCGGATCGGATCGAATCGGTTCGAAACGAATCGGGCCGAATCGGGTCAGATCGGGTGCAGTCGGGTCGAATCGGTCCGAATCGGACCACTCGGACGAGTCTAGTCGGATCGGATCGGATCTGGTCGGATCGGACCGAATCTGTTCGATCCGAATCGAATCGAATCGGGTCAGATCGGATCCAATCGGATCGGATCGTTTAGAATCGGACGAGTCGGTTCGGGCCGGATCGGATCGGGTCGAATCGCACGAGCCGGTTCGGATCGAATCGAATCTGGTCAGATCGGATTCAGTCGGGTCGAATCGGGTCGGATCGGATCGGATCCAATCGAATCGGGTCGAATCGGTTCGGATCGGATGCAATCGGATCGGATCGGGTCGAATCGGACGAGTCCGTTCGGATCGGGTCAGATCGGATCCAGTCGGGTCGAATCGGGTCGGATCGGATCGGATCCAATGGAACCGGGTCGAATCGGTTCGGATCGGATCCAATCGGGTCGGATCGGGTCGGATCAGATCCAATCGGGTCCGATCCGGTCAGGGCGGATTCAATCGGGTCGAGTCGTTCCGAATCCGACGAGTCGGACGAGGGGGTCGGATCGCGTCGGATCGGGAGGAATCGGGTCGGATCGGATCCAATCGGGTCAAATCGGACCGAATGGGTTCGATCCTAATCGAATCGAATCGGTTCAGACCGGATCCAATCGGTTCGAACCGAGTCGAATCGAATCGGGTCAGATCGGGTCCAATCGGGTCGAATCGGTTCGACTCGGACGATTTGGGCGAGTCGAGCCGGATCGGATCGGATCGGGTCGAATCGGATCGAATCGGTTTGAACCGAATCGAATCGAATCGGGTCGGGTCAGATCCAATCGGGTCCGATCGGGTCGGATCAGATCCAATCGGGTCCGATCGGGTCGGATCGGATCCCATCGGGTCGGATCGGGTCAAATCGGACGAGTCGGGCCGAATCGGTTCGGATCGGGTCGAATGGGACCAAATCGGTTCGATCTGAATCGAATCGAATCGGGTCGGATCAGATCCGATCGGGTCCGATCGGGTCGGATCAGATCCAATCGGGTCCGATCGGGTCGGATCGGATCCCATCGGGTCGGTACGGGTCGAATCGGACGAGTCTGTTCGGGTCGGATCGGGTCGGATCCAGTCGGGTCGAATGAATCGGTCTAATCGGACGAGTCGGTTCGGACCGGATCGGATCGGGTCGGATCGGATCGAATCGGTTCGAAACGAATCGGGCCGAATCGGGTCAGATCGGGTCAAGTCGGGTCGAATCGGTCCGAATCGGACCACTCGGACGAGTCTAGTCGGATCGGATCGGATCGGGTCGGATCGGACCGAATCTGTTCGATCCGAATCGAATCGAATCGGGTCAGATCGGATCCAATCGGATCGGATCGTTTAGAATCGGACGAGTCGGTTCGGGCCGGATCGGATCGGGTCGAATCGGATCGAATCGGTTCGAACCGTATCGAATCGAATCGGGTCAGAGCGGATCCAATCGGATCGGATCGGGTCGAATCGCACGAGCCGGTTCGGATCGAATCGAATCTGGTCAGATCGGATTCAGTCGCTTCGAATCGGGTCGGATCGGATCGGATCCAATCGAATCGGGTCGAATCGGTTCGGATCGGATCCAATCGGATCGGATCGGGTCGAATCGGACGAGTCCGTTCGGATCGGGTCAGATCGGATCCAGTCGGGTCGAATCGGGTCGGATCGGATCGGATCCAATTGAACCGGGTCGAATCGGTTTGGATCGGATCCAATCGGGTCGGATCGGGTCGGATCAGATCCAATCGGGTCCGATCGGGTCAGGGCGGATCCAATCGGGTCGAGTCGGGCCGAATCCGACGAGTCGGACGAGTCGGGTCGGATCGCATCGCATCGGGTCGAATCGGACGAGTCGGTTCGATCTGAATCGAATCGAATCGGGTCTGATCGGATCCAATCGGGTCCGATCGGGTCGGATCGGATCCAATCGGATCGGATCAGGTCGATCCGGACGAGTCGGTTCGAACCGAGTCGAATCGAATCGGGTCAGATCAGATCCAATCGGGTCCGATCGGGTCGGATCAGATCCAATCGGGTCCGATCGGGTCCGATCAGATCCAATTGGGTCCGATCGAATCGGTTTGAACCGTATCGAGTCGAATCGGGTGAGAGCGGATGCAATCGGGTCGAGTCGGGCCGAATCCGACGAGTCGGACGAGGGGTCGGATCGCGTCGGATCGGGAGGAATCGGGTCGGATCGGATCCAATCGGATCGGATCGGGTCGAATCGCACGAGCCGGTTCGGATCGAATCGAATCGGGTCAGATCGGATCCAGTCCGGTCGAATAGGGTCGGATCGGATCGAATCCAATCGAATGGGGTCGAATCGGTTCGGATCATATCCAATCGGATCGGATCGGGTCGAATCGGGCGAGTCCGTTCGGATCGGATCGGGTCGGATCCAATCGGGTCGAATGGAATCGGGTCGAATCGGTTCGGATCGGATCCAATGGGATCGGATCGGGTCGAATCGGTTCGAAGCGAATCGAATCGAATCGGTTCAGACCGGATCCAATCGGTTCGAACCGAGTCGAATCGAATCGGGTCGAATCGGACTAGTCGGTTCGGGTCGGATCGGACGAGTCGAATCGGATCTGATCTTTTTGAACCGAATCGAATCGAATCGGGTCTGATCGGATCCAATCGCGTCGAATGGGGTCGGATCGGATCCAGTCGGGTCGAGTCGGGTCGAATCGGACAGAATCGAAAGGGATCAGATCGGATCCAATCGGGTCGAATGGGGTCGAATCGGACGAGTCGGACGAGTCGGGTCGGATCGCCTCGGATCGGGTCGAATCGAATCGGGTCGGATCAGATCCGATCGGGTCCGATCGGGTCGGATCAGATCCAATCGGGTCCGATCGGGTCGGATCGGATCTCATCGGGTCGGATCGGGTCGATTCGGACGAGTCGGTTCGGATCGGTTCGGATCGGGTCGAATCGGATCGAATCGGTTCGAACCGAATCGGGCCGAATCGGGTCGGATCGGATCCAATCGGGTCGTATCGGATCGGATCCAGTCGGTTCGAACCGAGTCGAATCAAATCGGGTCGAATCGGACGAGTCCGTTCGAATCGGATCGGATCGGGTAAAATCGGACCGAATCGGTTCGACCCGAATCGAATCGAATCGGGTCGGATCTGATCCAATCGGGTCCGATCGGGTCGGATCGGACGAGTGGGTTCGAACCGAATCCAATCGAATCGGGTCAGATCGGATCCCGTCGGGTCGGACCGTTTAGAATCGGACGAGTCGGTTCGGGCCGGATCGGATCGGGTCGAATCGGATCGAATCGGTTCGAACCGTATCGAATCGAATCTTGTCAGAGCGGATACAATCGGGTCGAATCGGGCCGAATCGGACGAGTCGGACGAGGAGGTCGGATCGCGTCGGATCGGGAGGAATCGGGCCGGATCGGATCCAATCGGATCGGATCGGGTCGAATCGCACGAGCCGGTTCGGATCGAATCGAATCGGGTCAGATCGGATCCAATCGGATCGGATCGTTTAGAATCGGACGAGTCGGTTCGGGCCGGATCGGATGGGGTCGAATCGGATCGAATCGGTTCGAACCATATCGAATCGAATCGGGTCAGAGCGGATCCAATCGGATCGGATCGGGTCGAATCGCACGAGCCGGTTCGGATCGAATCGAAACGGGTCAGATCGGATCCAGTCGGGTCGAATCGGGTCGGATCGGATCGGATCCAATCGAATCGGGTCGAATCGGTTCGGATCGGATCCAATCGGATCGGATGGGGTAGAATCGGACGAGTCCGTTCGGATCGGGTCAGATCGGATCCAATCGGGTCGAATCGGGTCGGATCGGATCGGATCCAATTGAACCGGGTCGAATCGGTTTGGATCGGATCCAATCGGGTCGGATCGGGTCGAATCGGTTCGAAGCGAATCGGGCCGAATCGGGTCGGATCGGATCCAATCGGGTCAAATCGGACCGAATGGGTTCGATCCTAATCGAATCGAATCGGTTCAGACCGGATCCAATCGGTTCGAACCGAGTCGAATCGAATCGGGTCGGGCCAGATCCAATCGGGTCCGATCGGGTCGGATCAGATCCGATCGGGTCCGATCGGGTCGGATCGGGTCGGATCCATTCGGCTCGAATGAATCGGTCTAACCGGACGAGTCGGTTCGGATCGGATCGGATCGGGTCGAATCGGATCGAATCGTTCGGAACGAATCGAATCAAATCGGGTCGAATCGGACGAGTCGGTTCGGATTGGACCGGATCGGGTCGAATCGGATCGAATCGGCTCGAACCGAGTCGAATCGGATCGGGTCGGTTCGGATCGGATCCAATGGAACCGGGTCGAATCGGTTCGGATCGGGTCGAATTGGACGAGTCGGACGAGTCGGGTCGGATAGCATCGGATCGGGTCGAATCGGACCGAATCGGTTTGATCTGAATCGAATCGAATCGGGTCGGTTCGGATCGGATCCAATGGAACCGGGTCGAATCGCTTCGGATCGGATCCAATCGGGTCGGATCGGGTCGAATCGGTTCGAAGCGAATCGGGCCGAATGGGGTCGGATCGGATCCAGTCGGGTCAAATCGGACCGAATGGGTTCGATCCTAATCGAATCGAATCGGTTCAGACCGGATCCAATCGGTTCGAACCGAGTCGAATCGAATCGGGTCGGGCCAGATCCAATCGGGTCCGATCGGGTCGGATCAGATCCGATCGGGTCCGATCGGGTCGGATCAGATCCAATCGGGTCCGATCGGGTCGGATCGGGTCGGATCCATTCGGCTCGAATGAATCGGTCTAACCGGACGAGTCGGTTCGGATCGGATCGGATCGGGTCGAATCGGATCGAATCGTTCGGAACGAATCGAATCAAATCGGATCGAATCGGCTCGAACCGAGTCGAATCGGATCCCATCGGGTCGGATCGGGTCGAATTGGACGAGTCGGACGAGTCGGGTCGGATAGCATCGGATCGAATCGAATCGAATCGAATCGGGTCGGATCGGGTCCGATCGGGCCGGATCGGATCGGATCGGGTCCGATCAGATCCAATCGGGTCCGATCGGGTCGGATCAGATCCAATCTGGTCCGATCGGGTCCGATCAGATCCAATCGGGTCCGATCGGGTCGGATCGGATCCAATCGGATCGGATCAGGTCGAATCGGATCGCATCGGGTCGAATTGGGTCGAATTGGACGAGTCCGACGAGTCGGGTCGGATCGCATCGGATCGGGTCTAATCGCACGAGTCGGTTCGGACCCGATCGGATCGGGTCGAATCGGATCGAATCGGTTTGAACCGAATCGAATCGAATCGGGTCGGATCAGATCCAATCGGGTCCGATCGGGTCGGATCGGATCCAATCGGGTCGGATCGGATCGGGTCGGGTCGGATGAAGTCGAATCGGTTCGAACCGAATCGAATCGAATCGAATCGAATCGGGTCGGATCGGGTCGGATCGGGCCGGGTCGGATCCGATCGGGTCGGATCGGACCGAATCTGTTCGATCCGAATCGAATCAAATCGGGTCAGATCGGATCCAATCGGATCGGTTCGTTTAGAATCGGACGAGTCGGTTCGGGCCGGATCGGATCGGGTCGAATCGGACGAGTCGGTTCGGATCGAATCGAATCGGGTCAGATCGGATCCAGTCGGGTCGAATCGGGTCGAATCGGTTCGGATCTTATCCAATCGGATCGGATCGGGTCGAATCGGACGAGTCCGTTCGGATCGGGTCAGATCGGATCCAGTCGGGTCGAATCCGGTCGGATCGGATCGGATCCAATGGAACCGGGTCGAATCGGTTCGGGTCGGATCCAATCGGGTCGGATCGGACCGAATTGGTTCGATCCTAATCGAATCGAATCGGTTCAGACCGGATCCAATCGGCTCGAACCGAGTCGAATCGAATCGGGTCAAATCGGGTCCAATCGGGTCGAATCGGTTCGATTCGGACGATTTGGGCGAGTCGAGTCGGATCGGATCGGATCGGGTCGAATCGGATCGAATCGGTTTGAACCGAATCGAATCGAATCGGGTCGGGTCAGATCCAATCGGGTCCGATCGGGTCGGATCGGATCCAATCGGGTCCGATCGGGTCGGATCGGATTATATCGGGTCGGATTGGGTCAAATCGGACGAGTCGGGTGGGATCGGGTCGAATTGGACCGAATCGGTTCGATCTGAATGGAACCGAATCAGAACGGATCGCACCGAATCGGGTCGAATCGGACGAGTCGGTCCGGATCCGACCGGAACGGGTCGAATCGGACCGAATCGGTTCGATCTGAATAGAATCGAATCGGGTCGGATCAGATCCAATCAGGTCCGATCGGGTCGGATCGGATGCAATCGGATCGGATCAGGTCGAACCGGACGAGTCGGTTCGAACCGAGTCGAATGGAATCGGGTCAGATCGGGTCCAGTCGGGTCGAATCGGTCCGAATCGGACCACTCGGACGAGTCGAGTCGGATCGGGTCGGATCGGGTCGAATCGGATCGAATCGGTTTGAACCGAATCGAATCGAATCGGGTCGGATCAGATCCAATCGGGTCCGATCGGGTCGGATCAGATCCAATCTGGTTCGATCGGGTCCGATCAGATCCAATCGGGTCCGATCGGGTCGGATCGGATCCAATCGGATCGGATTGGGTCGAATTGGACGAGTCCGACGAGTCGGGTCGGATCGCATCGGATCGGGTCTAATCGGACGAGTCGGTTCGGACCCGATCGGATCGGGTCGAATCGGATCGAATCGGTTCGAAACGAATCGGGCCGAATCCGGTCAGATCGGGTCCAGTCGGGTCGAATCGGTCCGAATCGGACCACTCCGACGAGTAGAGTCGGATCGGATCGGATCGGGTCGAATCGGATCGAATCGGTTTGAACCGAATCGAATCGAATCGGGTCGGATCAGATCCAATCGGGTCCGATCGGGTCGGATCGGATCCAATCGGGTCGGATCGGATCGGGTCGAATCGGATCGAATCGGTTTGAACCGAATCGAATCGAATCGGGTCGGATCAGATCCAATCGGGTCCGATCGGGTCGGATCGGATCCAATCGGGTCGGATCGGATCGGATCGGGTCGGATGAAGTCGAATCGGTTCGAACCGAATCGAATCGAATCGAATCGAATCGGGTCGGATCGGATCGGATCGGGCCGGGTCGGATCCGATCGGGTCGGATCGGACCGAATCTGTTCGATCCGAATCGAATCAAATCGGGTCAGATCGGATCCAATCGGATCGGTTCGTTTAGAATCGGACGAGTCGGTTCGGGCCGGATCGGATCGGGTCGAATCGGACGAGTCGGTTCGGATCGAATCGAATCGGGTCAGATCGGATCCAGTCGGGTCGAATCGGGTCGAATCGGTTCGGATCGGATCCAATCGGATCGGATCGGGTCGAATCGGACGAGTCCGTTCGGATCGGGTCAGATCGGATCCAGTCGGGTCGAATCGGGTCGGATCGGATCGGATTCAATGGAACCGGGTCGAATCGGTTCGGATCGGATCCAATCGGGTCGGATCGGACCGAATTGGTTCGATCCTAATCGAATCGAATCGGTTCAGACCGGATCCAATCGGCTCGAACCGAGTCGAATCGAATCGGGTCAGATCGGGTCCAATCGGGTCGAATCGGTTCGATTCGGACGATTTGGGCGAGTCGAGTCGGATCGGATCGGATCGGGTCGAATCGGATCGAATCGGTTTGAACCGAATCGAATCGAATCGGGTCGGGTCAGATCCAATCGGGTCCGATCGGGTCGGATCGGATCCAATCGGGTCCGATCGGGTCGGATCGGATCATATCGGGTCGGATTGGGTCAAATCGGACGAGTCGGGTGGGATCGGGTCGAATTGGACCGAATCGGTTCGATCTGAATGGAACCGAATCGGGACGGATCGCACCGAATCGGGTCGAATCGGACGAGTCGGTCCGGATCCGACCGGATCGGGTCGAATCGGACCGAATCGGTTCGATCTGAATAGAATCGAATCGGGTCGGATCAGATCCAATCAGGTCCGATCGGGTCGGATCGGATCCAATCGGATCGGATCAGGTCGAACCGGACGAGTCGGTTCGAACCGAGTCGAATGGAATCGGGTCAGATCGGGTCCAGTCGGGTCGAATCGGTCCGAATCGGACCACTCGGACGAGTCGAGTCGGATCGGGTCGGATCGGGTCGAATCGGATCGAATCGGTTTGAACCGAATCGAATCGAATCGGGTCGGATCAGATCCAATCGGGTCCGATCGGGTCGGATCAGATCCAATCTGGTCCGATCGGGTCCGATCAGATCCAATCGGGTCCGATCGGGTCGGATCGGATCCAATCGGATCGGATCAGGTCGAATCGGATCCCATCGGGTCGGATTGGGTCGAATTGGACGAGTCCGACGAGTCGGGTCGGATCGCATCGGATCGGGTCTAATCGGACGAGTCGGTTCGGACCCGATCGGATCGGGTCGAATCGGATCGAATCGGTTCGAAACGAATCGGGCCGAATCGGGTCAGATCGGGTCCAGTCGGGTCGAATCGGTCCGAATCGGACCACTCGGACGAGTAGAGTCGGATCGGATCGGATCGGGTCGAATCGGATCGAATCGGTTTGAACCGAATCGAATCGAATCGGGTCGGATCAGATCCAATCGGGTCCGATCGGGTCGGATCGGATCCAATCGGGTCGGATCGGATCGGATCGGGTCGGATGAAGTCGAATCGGTTCGAACCGAATCGAATCGAATCGAATCGAATCGGGTCGGATCGGGTCGGATCGGGCCGGGTCGGATCCGATCGGGTCGGATCGGACCGAATCTGTTCGATCCGAATCGAATCAAATCGGGTCAGATCGGATCCAATCGGATCGGTTCGTTTAGAATCGGACGAGTCGGTTCGGGCCGGATCGGATCGGGTCGAATCGGACGAGTCGGTTCGGATCGAATCGAATCCGGTCAGATCGGATCCAGTCGGGTCGAATCGGGTCGAATCGGTTCGTATCTTATCCAATCGGATCGGATCGGGTCGAATCGGACGAGTCCGTTCGGATCGGGTCAGATCGGATCCAGTCGGGTCGAATCGGGTCGGATCGGATCGGATCCAATGGAACCGGGTCGAATCGGTTCGGATCGGATCCAATCGGATCGGATCGGATCCAATGGAACCGGGTCGAATCGGTTCGGATCGGATCCAATCGGCTCGAACAGAGTCGAATCGAATCGGGTCAGATCGGGTCCAATCGGGTCGAATCGGTTCGATTCGGACGATTTGGGCGAGTCGAGTCGGATCGGATCGGATCGGGTCGAATCGGATCGAATCGGTTTGAACCGAATCGAATCGAATCGGGTCGGGTCAGATCCAATCGGGTCCGATCGGGTCGGATCGGATCCAATCGGGTCCGATCGGGTCGGATCGGATCATATCGGGTCGGATTGGGTCAAATCGGACGAGTCGGGTCGGATCGGGTCGAATTGGACCGAATCGGTTCGATCTGAATGGAACCGAATCGGGACGGATCGCACCGAATCGGGTCGAATCGGACGAGTCGGTCCGGATCCGACCGGATCGGGTCGAATCGGACCGAATCGGTTCGATCTGAATAGAATCGAATCGGGTCGGATCAGATATAATCAGGTCCGATCGGGTCGGATCGGATCCAATCGGATCGGATCAGGTCGAACCGGACGAGTCGGTTCGAACCGAGTCGAATCGAATCGGGTCAGATCGGGTCCAATCGGGTCGAATCGGTTCGATTCGGACGATTTGGGCGAGTCGAGTCGGATCGGATCGGATCGGGTCGAATCGGATCGAATCGGTTTGAACCGAATCGAATCGAATCGGGTCGGATCAGATCCAATCGGGTCCGATCGGGTCGGATCAGATCCAATCGGGTCCGATCGGGTCGGATCGGATCCCATCGGGTCGGATCGGTTCAAATCGGACGAGTCGGGTCGGATCGGTTCGGATCGGGTCGGATGGGACCAAATCGGTTCGATCTGAATCGAATCGAATCGGGTCGGATCAGATCCGATCGGGTCTGATCGGGTCGGATCGGATTCCATCGGGTCGGTACGGGTCGAATCGGACGAGTCCGTTCGGGTCGGATCGGGTCGGATCCAGTCGGGTCGAATGAATCGGTCTAATCGGACGAGTCGGTTCGGATGGGATCGGATCGGGTCGAATCGGATCGAATCGGTTCGAACCGAATCGGATCGAATCCGTTCAGACCGGATCCAATCGGTTCGAACCGAGTCGAATCGAATCGGGTCGAATCGGACGAGTCCGTTCGGGTCGGATCGGACGAGTCGAATCGGATCGAATCGGTTCGAACCGAATCGAATCGAATCGGTTCAGATCGGATGCAATCGGGTCGAATGGGGTCGAATGGGGTCGAATCGGACGATTCGGACGAGTCGGGTCGGATCGCATCGCATCGGGTCGAATCGGACGAGTCGGTTCGGATCGGATCGGATCGGCTCGAACCGGACCGAATCGGTTCGATCTGAATCGAATCGAATCGGGTCTGATCGGATCCAATCGGGTCCGATCGGGTCGGATCGGATCCAATCGGATCGGATCAGGTCGAACCGTATCGAGTCGAATCGGGTCAGAGCAAATCCAATTGGGTCGAATCGGGCCGAATCCGACGAGTCGGACGAGGGGGTCGGATCGCGTCGGATCGGGAGGAATCGCGTCGGATCGGATCCAATCGGATCGGATCGGGTCGAATCGCACGAGCCGGTTCGGATCAAATCGAATCGGGTCAGATCGGATCCAGTCGGGTCGAATCGGTTCGGATCGGATCCAATCGGATCGCATCGGGTCGAATCGGACGAGTCCATTCGGATCGGATCGGGTCGGATCCAATCGGGTCGAATCGGGTCAGATCGGATCCAGTCGGGTCGAATCGGGTCGGATCGGATCCAATCGGATCGGATCGGGCCGAATCGGTTCGAAGCGAATCGGGACGAATCGGTTCGATCCTAATCGAATCGAATCGGTTCAGACCGGATGCAATCGGTTCGAACCGAGTCGAATCGAATCGGGTCGAATCGGACTAGTCGGTTCGTGTCGGATCGGACGAGTCGAATCGGATCGAATCGGTTCGAACCGAATCGAATCGAGTCGGGTCTGATCGGATCCAGTCGGGTCGACTCGGGTCTAATCGGACGAGCCGGTTCGGATCGGATTTGCTCGGGTCGAACCGGATAGAATCGAATCGGGTCTGATCGGATCCAGTCGGGTCGAGCCGGGTATAATCGGGCGAGTCGGTTCGGATCGGATCGGATCGGGTCGTATCGGATCGGATCCAGTCGGTTCGAACCGAGTCGAATCAAATCGGGTCGAATCGGACGAGTCGGTTCGGATTGGACCGGATCGGGTCGAATCGGATCGAATCGGTTCGAACCGAATCGGGTCGAATCGGGTCGGATCGGATCCAATCGGATCGGATCGGGTCGAATCGGACGAGTCCGTTCGAATCGGATCGGATCGCGTAAAATGGGACCGAATCGGTTCGATCCGAATCGAACCGAATCCGTTCAGACCGGATCCAATCGGTTCGAACCGAATCGAATCGAATCGGTTCAGATCGGATGCAATCGGGTCGAATGGGGTCGAATGGGGTCGAATCGGACGAGTCGGACGAGTCGGGTCGGATGGCATCGCATCGGGTCGAATCGGACCGAATCGGTTCGATCTGAATCGAATCGAATCGGGTCTGATCGGATCCAATCGAGTCGAATCGGTCCGAATCGGACCACTCGGACGAGCCGAGTCGGATCGGATCGGGTCGAATCGGATCGAATCGGTTTGAACCGAATCGAATCGAATCGGGTCGGATCAGATCCAATCGGGTCCGATCGGGTCCGATCAGATCCAATCGGGTCCGATCGAATCGGTTCGAACCGTATCGAATCGAATCGGTTCAGAGCTGATCCAATCGGGTCGAATCGGGCCGATTCAGACGAGTCGGACGAGGGGGTCGGATCGCGTCGTATCGGGAGGAATCGGTTGGGATCGGACCCAATCGGATCAGATCGGGTCGCATCGCACGAGCCGGTTCGGATCGAGTCGAATCGGGTCAGATCGGATCCAGTCAGGTCGAATCGGGTCGAATCGGTTCGGATCGGATCCAATCGGATCGGATCGGGTCGAACCGGTTCGAAGCGAATCGGGCCGAATCGGGTCGGATCGGATCCAATCGGGTCAAATCGGACCGAATCGGTTCGATCCTAATCGAATCGAATCGGTTCAGACCGGATCCAATCGGTTCGAACCGAGTCGAATCGAATCGGGTCGAATCGGACGAGCCGGTTCGGATGGGATCTGATCGAGTCGAATCGGATAGAATCGAATGGGGTCAGATCGGATGCAATCGGGTCGAATGGGGTCGAATCGGACGAGTCGGACGAGTCGGGTCGGATCGCATCGGATCGGGTCGAATCGGATCGGATCGGCTCGAACCGAATCGAATCGAATCGGGTCGGATCAGATCCAATCGGGTCCGATCGGGTCGGATCGGATCGAATCGGATCGGATCAGGTCGAATCCGACGAGTCGGTTCGAACCGAGTCGAATCGAATAGGGTCAGATCGGGTCCAATCGGGTCGAATCGGTTCGATTCGGACGACTTGGACGAGTCGAGTCGGATCGGATCGGATCGGGTCGAATCGGATCGAATCGGTTTGAACCGAATCGAATCGAATCGGGTCGGATCAGATCCAATCGGGTCCGATCGGGTCGGATCAGACCCAATCGGGTCCGATCGGGTCGGATCGGATCCCATCGGTTCGGATCCGGTCCAATCGGACCGAATCGGTTCGATCTGAATCGAATCGAATCGGGTCGGATCAGATCCGATCGGGTCCGATCGGGTCGGATCGGATCCAATCGGATCGGATCAGGTCGAACCGGACGAGTCGGTTCGAACCGAGTCGAATGAAATCTGGTCAGATCGGGTCCAATCGGGTCGAATCGGTCCGAATCGGTTTGAACCGAATCGAATCGAATGGGGTCAGATCGGATCCAATCGGGTCCGATCGGGTCCGATCAGATCCAATCGGGTCCAATCGGGTCCGATCAGATCCAATCGGGTCCGATCAGGTCGGATGGGATCCAATCGGATCGGATCAGGTCGAATCGGATCCCATCGGGTCGGATTGGGTCGAATTGGACGAGTTCGACGAGTCGGGTCGGATCGCATCGGATCGGGTCGAATCGGACCGAATCGGTTCGATCTGGATAGAATCGAATCGGGTCGGATCGGATCCAATCGGGTCGAATGGGGTCTAATCGGACCACTCGGACGAGTCGAGTCGGATCGGATCGGATCGGGTCGAATCGGATCGAATCGGTTTGAACCGAATGGAATCGAACCGGGTCGGATCAGATCCAATCGGGTCCGATCGGGTCGGATCAGATCCAATCGAGTTCGGTCGGGTCCGATCAGATCCAATCGGATCGGATCAGGTCGAATCGCATCCCATCGGGTCGGATCGGGTCGAATTGGACCGAATCGGTTCGATCTGAATCGAATCGAATCGGGTCGGATCAGATCCGATCATGTGCGATCGGGTCGGATCAGATCCAATCGGGTCCGATCGGGTCTTATCGGATCCCATCGGGTCGGTACGCGTCGAATCGGGCGAGTCCGTTCGCGTCGGATCGGGTCGAATTGGACGAGTCCGACGAATCGGGTCGGATCGCATCGGATCGGGTCGAATCGGACCTAATCGGTTCGATCTGAATCGAATCGAATCGGGACGGATCGCATCGAATCGGGTCGAATCGGACGAGTCGGTCCGGATCGGATCGGATCAGGTCGAATCGCATCCCATCGGGTCTGATCGGGTCGAATTGGACCGAATCGGTTCGATCTGAATAGAATCGAATCGGGTCGGATCAGATCCAATCAGGTCCAATCGGATCGGATCGGGTCAAATCGCACGAGCCGGTTCGGATCGAATCGAATCTGGTGAGATCGGATCCAGTCGGGTCGGATCGGGTCGGATCGGATCCAATCGGATCGGATCGGATCGGGTCGAGTCGGATCGAATCGGTTCGATCCGAATCGAATCGAATCCGTTCAGACCGGAACCAATCGGTTCGAACCGAGTCGAATCGAATCGGGTCGAATCGGACGAGTCGAATGGGATGGAATCGGTTCGAACCGAATCGAATCGAATCGGTTCAGATCGGATCCAATCGGGTCGAATCGGGTCGGATCGGATCCAATCGGGTCGAGTGGGTCGAATTGGACGAGTCGGACGAGTCGGGTCGAATCGGATCGGATCGGGTCGAATCGGACGAGTCGGTTGGAATCGGATCGGATCGGGTCGAATCGGAAAGAATCGGTTGGATCTGAATCGAATCGAATCGGGTCTGATCGGATCCAATCGGGTCGAATGGGTCGAATTGGACGAGTCGGACGAGTCGGGTCGAATCGGATCGGATCGACTCGAACCGAATCGAATCGAATCGGGTCGGATCAGATCCAATCAGGTCCGATCGGGTCGGATCGGATCCAATCGGATCGGATCAGGTCGAATCGCATCCCATCGGGTGGGATCGGGTCGAATTGGACCGAATCGGTTCGATCTGAATAGAATCGAATCGGGCCGAATCGGGTCCGATCAGATCCAATCGGGTCGGATCGGTTCGATCTGAAACGAACCGAATCGGGACGGATCGCATCGAATCGGGTCGAATCGGACCGAATCGGTTCGAACTGAATAGAATCGAATCGGGTCGGATCAGATCCAATCAGGTCCGATCGGGTCGGATCGGATCCAATCGGATCGGATCAGGTCGAACCGGACGAGTCGGTTCGAACCGAGTCGAATGAAATCTGGTCAGATCGGATCCAATCGGGTCCGATCGGGTCCGATCAGATCCAATCGGGTCCGATCGGGTCGGATTGGGTCGAATTGGACGAGTCCGACGAGTCGGGTCGGATCGCATCGGATCGGGTCGAATCCGACCGAATCGGTTCGATCTGAATAGAATCGAATCGGGTCGGATCGGATCCAATCGGGTCGAATGGGGTCTAATCGGACCAATCGGACGAGTCGAGTCGGATCGGATCGGATCGGGTCGAATCGGATCGAATCGGTTTGAACCGAATCGAATCGAACCGGGTCGGATCAGATCCAATCGGGACCGATCGGGTCGGATCAGATCCAATCGGGTCCGATCGGGTCCGATCAGATCCAATCGGGTCCGATCGGGTCAGGTCGGATCCAATCGGATCGGATCAGGTCGAATCGGATCCCATCGGGTCGGATCGCACCGAATCGGGTCGAATCGGACGAGTCGGTCCGGATCCGATCGGATCGGGTCGAATCGGACCGAGTCGGTTCGATCTGAATAGAATCGAATCGGGTCGGATCAGATCCAATCAGGTCCGATCGAATCGGATCAGGTCAAACCGGACGAGTCGGTTCGAACCGGGTCGAATGGAATCGGGTCAGATCGGGTCCAGTCGGGTCGAATCGGTCCGAATCGGACCACTCGGACGAGTCGAGTCGAATCGGATCGAATCGGTTTGAACCGAATCGAATCGAATCGGGTCGGATCAGATCCAATCAGGTCCGATCGGATTGGATCGGGTCGGATGGGGTCGAATCGGTTGGAACCGAATCGAATCGAATCGAATCGAATCGGATCGGATCGGGTCGGATCGGACCGAATCTGTTCGATCCGAATCGAATCGAATCGGGTCAGATCGGATGCAATCGGATCGGATCACGTCGAATCGGACGAGTGGGTTCGGGCCGGATCGGATCGGGTCGAATCGGATCGAATCGGTTCGAACCGTATCGAATCGAATCGGGTCAGATCGGATCCAGTCGGGTCGAATCGGGTGGGATCGGATCAGATCCAATCGAATCGGGTCGAATCGGTTCGGATCGGATCCCATCGGATCGGATCGGGTCGAATCGGTTCGAAGCGAATCGGGACGAATCGGTTCGATCCTAATCAAATCGAATCGGTTCAGACCGGATGCAATCGTTTCGAACCGAGTCGAATCCAATCGGGTCGAATCGGACTAGTCGGTTCGGGTCGGATCGGACGAGTCGAATCGGATCGAATCGGTTCGAACCTAATCGAATCGAATCGGGTCTGATCGGATCCAATCGGGTCGAACCGGGTCTAATCGGACGAGCCGGTTCGGATCGGATCTCATCGGGTCGAACCGGATAGAATCGAATCGGGTCTGATCAGATCCAATCGGGTCCGATCGGGTCTGATCGGATCCAATCGGGTGGAATCGGGTCGGATCGGATCCAATCGGGTCGAATGGGTCGAATTGGACGAGTCGGAGGAGTCGGGTCGAATGGGATCGGATCGGCTCGAACCGAGTCGAATCGAATCGGGTCGGATCAGATCCAATCGGATGGAATCGGGTCGGATCGGATCCAATCGGGTCGAATGGGTCGAATTGGACGGGTCGGACGAGTCGGGTCGAATCGGATCGGATCGGCTCGAACCGAGTCGAATCGAATCGGGTCGGATCAGATCCAATCGGGTCCGATCGGGTGGGATCGGATCCAATCGGATCGGATCATGTCGATCCGGACGAGTCCGTTCGAACCGAGTCGAATCGAATCGGGTCAGATCGGGTCCAATCGGGTCGGATCTGTCCGAATCGGACCACTCGGACGAGTCGAGTCGGATCGGATCGGATCGGGTCGAATCGGACCGAATCGGTTTGAACCGAATCGAATCGAATCGGGTCGGATCAGATCCAATCGGGTCCGATCGGGTCGGATCAGATCCAATCGGGTCCGATCGGGTCCGATCAGATCCAATCGGGTCCGATCGAATCGGCTGATCGAATCCAATCGAATCGGGTCAGATCGGATCCCGTCGGGTCGGATCGTTTAGAATCGGACGAGTCGGACGAGGGGTCGGATCGCGTCGGATGGGGAGGAATCGGGTCGGATCGGATCCAATCGGATCGGATCGGGTCGAATCGCACGAGCCGGTTCGGATCGAATCGAACCGGGTGAGATCGGATCCAGTCGGGTCGGATCGGACGAGTCGAATCGGATCGAATCGGTTCGAACCGAATCGAATCGAATCGGATCAGGTCGGATTCAATCGGGTCGAATCGGGTCTAATCGGACGAGTCGGATCGGATCGGGTCTGATGCGGTCGAATCGGATCGAATCGGCTCGAACCAGATCGAATCGAATCGGGTTGGATCGGATCCAGTCGGGTCGAGTGGGGTCGAATCGGACGAGTCGGACGAGTCGGGTCGGATCGCATCGGATCGGGTCGGATCGGATCCAGTCGGATCAAATCGGGTCGGATCATGTCCAGTCGGGTCGAATCGGGTCGAATCGGACGAGTCGGACGAGTCGGTTCGGATCGGATCTGATCGGGTCGGATCGGCTCGAATCGGTTCGAACCGAACCGAATCGAATCGAATCGAATCGGGTCCAATCGGATCGGATCGGGTCAAATCGGATCGGATCGGGTCGAGTCGGATCGAATCGTTCGAACCGAATGCAATCGAATCGGGTCAGATCGGATCCAATCGGATCGAGTCGGATCGGATCGGATCCAATCAAATCGGATCAGGTCGAATCGGACGAGTCGGTTCTAACCGAATCGAATCGAATCGGTTCCGATCGGATCCAACCTAGTCGAAAGGGGTCGAATCGGACGAGTCGGACGAGTCGGGTCGGATCGCATCGCATCGGGTCCTGTCGGAAAGAATCGGTTGGATCTGAATCGAATCGAATCGGGTCTGATCGGATCCAATCGGGTCGAATCGGGTCGGATCGGATCCAATCGGGTCGAATGGGTCGAATTGGACGAGTCGGACGAGTCGGGTCGGATCGGATCGGATCGGCTCGAACCGAATCGAATCGAATCGGGTCGGATCAGATCCAATGGGGTCCGATCGGGTCGGATCGGATCCAATCGGATCGGACCAGGTCGATCCGGACGAGTCCGTTCGAACCGAGTCGAATCGAATCGAGTCAGATGGGGTCCAATCGGGTCGAATCGGTCCGAATCGGACCACTCGGACGAGTCGAGTCGGATCGGATCGGATCGGGTCGAATTGGACCTGATCGGTTTGATCTGAATCGAATCGAGTCAGGTCAGATCGGATCCAATCGGATCGGATCACGTCGAATCGGACGAGTGGGTTCGAACCGAATCCAATCGAATCGGGTCAGATCGGATCCCGTCGAGTCGGATCGTTTAGAATCGGACGAGTCGGACGAGGGGGTCGGATCGCGTCGGATCGGGAGGAATCGGGTCGGATCGCATCCAATCGGATCGGATCGGGTCAAATCGCACGAGCCGGTTCGGATCGAATCGAATCTGGTGAGATCGGATCCAGTCGGGTCGGATCGGGTCGGATCGGATCCAATCGGATCGGATCGGATCGGGTCGAGTCGGATCGAATCGGTTCGATCCGAATCGAATCGAATCCGTTCAGACCGGAACCAATCGGTTCGAACCGAGTCGAATCGAATCGGGTCGAATCGGACGAGTCGAATGGGATGGAATCGGTTCGAACCGAATCGAATCGAATCGGTTCAGATCGGATCCAATCGGGTCGAATCGGGTCGGATCGGATCCAATCGGGTCGAGTGGGTCGAATTGGACGAGTCGGACGAGTCGGGTCGAATCGGATCGGATCGGGTCGAATCGGACGAGTCGGTTGGAATCGGATCGGATCGGGTCGAATCGGAAAGAATCGGTTGGATCTGAATCGAATCGAATCGGGTCTGATCGGATCCAATCGGGTCGAATGGGTCGAATTGGACGAGTCGGACGAGTCGGGTCGAATCGGATCGGATCGACTCGAACCGAATCGAATCGAATCGGGTCGGATCAGATCCAATCAGGTCCGATCGGGTCGGATCGGATCCAATCGGATCGGATCAGGTCGAATCGCATCCCATCGGGTGGGATCGGGTCGAATTGGACCGAATCGGTTCGATCTGAATAGAATCGAATCGGGCCGAATCGGGTCCGATCAGATCCAATCGGGTCGGATCGGTTCGATCTGAAACGAACCGAATCGGGACGGATCGCATCGAATCGGGTCGAATCGGACCGAATCGGTTCGAACTGAATAGAATCGAATCGGGTCGGATCAGATCCAATCAGGTCCGATCGGGTCGGATCGGATCCAATCGGATCGGATCAGGTCGAACCGGACGAGTCGGTTCGAACCGAGTCGAATGAAATCTGGTCAGATCGGATCCGATCAGATCCAATCGGGTCCGATCGGGTCGGATTGGGTCGAATTGGACGAGTCCGACGAGTCGGGTCGGATCGCATCGGATCGGGTCGAATCCGACCGAATCGGTTCGATCTGAATAGAATCGAATCGGGTCGGATCGGATCCAATCGGGTCGAATGGGGTCTAATCGGACCAATCGGACGAGTCGAGTCGGATCGGATCGGATCGGGTCGAATCGGATCGAATCGGTTTGAACCGAATCGAATCGAACCGGGTCGGATCAGATCCAATCGGGACCGATCGGGTCGGATCAGATCCAATCGGGTCCGATCGGGTCCGATCAGATCCAATCGGGTCCGATCGGGTCAGGTCGGATCCAATCGGATCGGATCAGGTCGAATCGGATCCCATCGGGTCGGATCGCACCGAATCGGGTCGAATCGGACGAGTCGGTCCGGATCCGATCGGATCGGGTCGAATCGGACCGAGTCGGTTCGATCTGAATAGAATCGAATCGGGTCGGATCAGATCCAATCAGGTCCGATCGAATCGGATCAGGTCAAACCGGACGAGTCGGTTCGAACCGGGTCGAATGGAATCGGGTCAGATCGGGTCCAGTCGGGTCGAATCGGTCCGAATCGGACCACTCGGACGAGTCGAGTCGAATCGGATCGAATCGGTTTGAACCGAATCGAATCGAATCGGGTCGGATCAGATCCAATCAGGTCCGATCGGATTGGATCGGGTCGGATGGGGTCGAATCGGTTGGAACCGAATCGAATCGAATCGAATCGAATCGGATCGGATCGGGTCGGATCGGACCGAATCTGTTCGATCCGAATCGAATCGAATCGGGTCAGATCGGATGCAATCGGATCGGATCACGTCGAATCGGACGAGTGGGTTCGGGCCGGATCGGATCGGGTCGAATCGGATCGAATCGGTTCGAACCGTATCGAATCGAATCGGGTCAGATCGGATCCAGTCGGGTCGAATCGGGTGGGATCGGATCAGATCCAATCGAATCGGGTCGAATCGGTTCGGATCGGATCCCATCGGATCGGATCGGGTCGAATCGGTTCGAAGCGAATCGGGACGAATCGGTTCGATCCTAATCAAATCGAATCGGTTCAGACCGGATGCAATCGTTTCGAACCGAGTCGAATCCAATCGGGTCGAATTGGACTAGTCGGTTCGGGTCGGATCGGACGAGTCGAATCGGATCGAATCGGTTCGAACCTAATCGAATCGAATCGGGTCTGATCGGATCCAATCGGGTCGAACCGGGTCTAATCGGACGAGCCGGTTCGGATCGGATCTCATCGGGTCGAACCGGATAGAATCGAATCGGGTCTGATCAGATCCAATCGGGTCCGATCGGGTCTGATCGGATCCAATCGGGTGGAATCGGGTCGGATCGGATCCAATCGGGTCGAATGGGTCGAATTGGACGAGTCGGAGGAGTCGGGTCGAATGGGATCGGATCGGCTCGAACCGAGTCGAATCGAATCGGGTCGGATCAGATCCAATCGGATGGAATCGGGTCGGATCGGATCCAATCGGGTCGAATGGGTCGAATTGGACGGGTCGGACGAGTCGGGTCGAATCGGATCGGATCGGCTCGAACCGAGTCGAATCGAATCGGGTCGGATCAGATCCAATCGGGTCCGATCGGGTGGGATCGGATCCAATCGGATCGGATCAGGTCGATCCGGACGAGTCCGTTCGAACCGAGTCGAATCGAATCGGGTCAGATCGGGTCCAATCGGGTCGGATCTGTCCGAATCGGACCACTCGGACGAGTCGAGTCGGATCGGATCGGATCGGGTCGAATCGGACCGAATCGGTTTGAACCGAATCGAATCGAATCGGGTCGGATCAGATCCAATCGGGTCCGATCGGGTCGGATCAGATCCAATCGGGTCCGATCGGGTCCGATCAGATCCAATCGGGTCCGATCGAATCGGCTGATCGAATCCAATCGAATCGGGTCAGATCGGATCCCGTCGGGTCGGATCGTTTAGAATCGGACGAGTCGGACGAGGGGTCGGATCGCGTCGGATGGGGAGGAATCGGGTCGGATCGGATCCAATCGGATCGGATCGGGTCGAATCGCACGAGCCGGTTCGGATCGAATCGAACCGGGTGAGATCGGATCCAGTCGGGTCGGATCGGACGAGTCGAATCGGATCGAATCGGTTCGAACCGAATCGAATCGAATCGGATCAGGTCGGATTCAATCGGGTCGAATCGGGTCTAATCGGACGAGTCGGATCGGATCGGGTCTGATGCGGTCGAATCGGATCGAATCGGCTCGAACCAGATCGAATCGAATCGGGTTGGATCGGATCCAGTCGGGTCGAGTGGGGTCGAATCGGACGAGTCGGACGAGTCGGGTCGGATCGCATCGGATCGGGTCGGATCGGATCCAGTCGGATCAAATCGGGTCGGATCATGTCCAGTCGGGTCGAATCGGGTCGAATCGGACGAGTCGGACGAGTCGGTTCGGATCGGATCTGATCGGGTCGGATCGGCTCGAATCGGTTCGAACCGAACCGAATCGAATCGAATCGAATCGGGTCCAATCGGATCGGATCGGGTCAAATCGGATCGGATCGGGTCGAGTCGGATCGAATCGTTCGAACCGAATGCAATCGAATCGGGTCAGATCGGATCCAATCGGATCGAGTCGGATCGGATCGGATCCAATCAAATCGGATCAGGTCGAATCGGACGAGTCGGTTCTAACCGAATCGAATCGAATCGGTTCAGATCGGATCCAACCTAGTCGAATGGGGTCGAATCGGACGAGTCGGACGAGTCGGGTCGGATCGCATCGCATCGGGTCCTGTCGGAAAGAATCGGTTGGATCTGAATCGAATCGAATCGGGTCTGATCGGATCCAATCGGGTCGAATCGGGTCGGATCGGATCCAATCGGGTCGAATGGGTCGAATTGGACGAGTCGGACGAGTCGGGTCGGATCGGATCGGATCGGCTCGAACCGAATCGAATCGAATCGGGTCGGATCAGATCCAATGGGGTCCGATCGGGTCGGATCGGATCCAATCGGATCGGACCAGGTCGATCCGGACGAGTCCGTTCGAACCGAGTCGAATCGAATCGAGTCAGATGGGGTCCAATCGGGTCGAATCGGTCCGAATCGGACCACTCGGACGAGTCGAGTCGGATCGGATCGGATCGGGTCGAATTGGACCTGATCGGTTTGATCTGAATCGAATCGAGTCAGGTCAGATCGGATCCAATCGGATCGGATCACGTCGAATCGGACGAGTGGGTTCGAACCGAATCCAATCGAATCGGGTCAGATCGGATCCCGTCGAGTCGGATCGTTTAGAATCGGACGAGTCGGACGAGGGGGTCGGATCGCGTCGGATCGGGAGGAATCGGGTCGGATCGCATCCAATCGGATCGGATCGGGTCGAATCGCACGAGCCGGTTCGGATCGAATCGAATCTGGTGAGATCGGATCCAGTCGGGTCGGATCGGGTCGGATCGGATCCAATCGGATCGGATCGGATCGGGTCGAGTCGGATCGAATCGGTTCGATCCGAATCGAATCGAATCCGTTCAGACCGGAACCAATCGGTTCGAACCGAGTCGAATCGAATCGGGTCGAATCGGACGAGTCGAATGGGATGGAATCGGTTCGAACCGAATCGAATCGAATCGGTTCAGATCGGATCCAATCGGGTCGAATCGGGTCGGATCGGATCCAATCGGGTCGAGTGGGTCGAATTGGACGAGTCGGACGAGTCGGGTCGAATCGGATCGGATCGGGTCGAATCGGACGAGTCGGTTGGAATCGGATCGGATCGGGTCGAATCGGAAAGAATCGGTTGGATCTGAATCGAATCGAATCGGGTCTGATCGGATCCAATCGGGTCGAATGGGTCGAATTGGACGAGTCGGACGAGTCGGGTCGAATCGGATCGGATCGACTCGAACCGAATCGAATCGAATCGGGTCGGATCAGATCCAATCGGGTCCGATCGGGTCGGATCGGATCCAATCGGGTCGAATCGGTCCGAATCGGACCACTCGGACGAGTCGAGTCGGATCGGATCGGATCGGGTCGAATCGGATCGAATCGGTTTGAACCGAATCGGGCCGAATCGGGTCGAATCGGACGAGTCGGTTCGGAGTGGACCGGATCGGGTCGAATCTGACGAGTCGGTTCGAAGTGGACCGGATCGGGTCGAATGGGATCGAATCGGTTCGAACCGAATGGAATCGAATCGGTTCAGATCGGATCCAATCGGGTCGAATGGTGTCGAATCGGACGAGTCGGGTCGGATCGCATCGGATCGGGTCGAATCGGACCGAATCGTTTCGATCTGAATCGAATCGAATCGGGACGGATCGCATCGAATCGGGTCCAGTCGGACGAGTCGGTCCGGATGGTATGGGATCGGGTCGAATCGGACGGAATCGGTTCGATCTGAATAGAGTCGAATCGGGTCGAATCGGGTGTAATGGGACGAGTCGGTTCGGATCGGACGTGATGAGGTCGAATCGGATAGAATCTAATCGGGTCAGATCGGATCCAATCGGGTCGGACAAGGTCGAATCGGACGAGTCCGTTCGGATCGGATCGGGTCGGATGCAGTCGGGTCGAATGAATCGGTCTAATCGGACGAGTCGGTTCGGATCGGATCGGATCGGGTCGAATTGGACGAGTCGGACAAGTCGGTCCGGATCGTATCGGATCGGTTCGAATCGGACGGAATCGGTTCGATCTGAATAGAATCGAATCGGGTCGGATCGGATCCAATCGGGTCGAATCGGGTGTAATGGGACGAGTCGGTTCGGATCGGACGTGATGAGGTCGAATCGGATAGAATCTAATCGGGTCAGATCGGATCCAATCGGGTCGGACAAGGTCGAATCGGACGAGTCCGTTCGGATCGGATCGGGTCGGATGCAGTCGGGTCGAATGAATCGGTCTAATCGGACGAGTCGGTTCGGATCGGATCGGATCGGGTCGAATTGGACGAGTCGGACAAGTCGGTCCGGATCGTATCGGATCGGTTCGAATCGGACGGAATCGGTTCGATCTGAATAGAATCGAATCGGGTCGGATCGGATCCAATTGGGTAGAATGGGTCGAATTGGACGAGTCCGTTCGAATCGGATGGATCGGGTAAAATCGGATCGAATCGGTTCGAACCGAATCGGGCCGAATCGGGTCGAATCGGACGTGTCGGTTCGGAGTGGACCGGATCGGGTCGAATGGGATCGAATCGGTTCGAACCGAATCGAATCGAATCGGTTCAGATCGGATGCAATCGGGTCGAATGGTGTCGAATCGGACCGAATCGGTTGGATCTGAATCGCATCGAATCGGGTCTCATCGGATCCAATCGGGTCGTACCGGGTATAATCGGACGAGTCCGTTCGGATCGGATCGGATCGGGTCGTATCGGATCGGTTCCAATCGGTTCGAACCGAGTCGAGTCAAATCGGGTCGAATCGGACGAGTACGTTCGAATCAGATCGGATCGGGTAAAATCGGATCGAATCGGTTCGATCCGAATCGAATCGAATCCGTTCAGACCGGAACCAATCGGTTCGAACCGAGTCGAATCGAATCGGGTCGAATCGGACGAGTCCGTTCGGGTCGGATCGGACGAGTCGAATGGGATCGAATCGGTTCTAACCGAATCGAATCGAATCGGTTCAGATCGGATCCAATCGGGTCGAATCGGGTCGGATCGGATCCAATCGGGTCGAATGGGTCGAATTGGACGAGTCGGACGAGTCGGGTCGAATCGGATCGGATCGGGTCGAATCGGACGAGTCGGTTGGGATCGGATCGGATCGGGTCGAATCGGAAAGAATCGGTTGGATCTGAATCGAATCGAATCGGGTCTGATCGAATCCAATCGGGTCGAATCGGGTCGGATCGGATCCGATCGGGTCGAATGGGTCGAATTGGACGAGTCGGACGAGTCGGGTCGAATCGGATCGGATCGGCTCGAACCGAATCGAATCGAATCGGGTCGGATCAGATCCAATCGGGTCCGATCGGGTCGGATCGGATCCAATCGGATCGGACCAGGTCGATCCGGACGAGTCGGTTCGAACCGAGTCGAATCGAATCGGGTCAGATCGGGTCCAATCGGGTCGAATCGGTCCGAATCGGACCACTCGGACGAGTCGAGTAGGATCGGATCGGATCGGGTCGAATCGGACCGAATCGATTGGATCTGAATCGGATCGAATCGGGTCGGATCGGATCCAATCGGATCAAATCGGGTCGGATCATATCCAGTCGGGTCGAATCGGGTCGAATCGGACGAGTCGGACGAGTCGGTTCGGATCGGATCTGATCGGGTCGAATCGGATCGAATCGGTTCGAACCGAATCGAATGGAATCGGTTCAGATCGGATGCAATCGGGTCGAATGGTGTCGAATCGGACCGAATCGGTTAGATCTGAATCGCATCGAATCGGGTCTCATCGGATCCAATCGGGTCGTACCGGGTATAATCGGACGAGTCCGTTCGGATCGGATCGGATCGGGTCGTATCGGATCGGTTCCAATCGGTTCGAACCGAGTCGAGTCAAATCGGGTCGAATCGGACGAGTACGTTCGAATCAGATCGGATCGGGTAAAATCGGACCGAATCGGTTCGATCCGAATCGAATCGAATCCGTTCAGACCGGAACCAATCGGTTCGAACCGAGTCGAATCGAATCGGGTCGAATCGGACGAGTCCGTTCGGGTCGGATCGGACGAGTCGAATGGGATCGAATCGGTTCTAACCGAATCGAATCGAATCGGTTCAGATCGGATCCAATCGGGTCGAATCGGGTCGGATCGGATCCAATCGGGTCGAATGGGTCGAATTGGACGAGTCGGACGAGTCGAGTCGAATCGGATCGGATCGGGTCGAATCGGACGAGTCGGTTGGGATCGGATCGGATCGGGTCGAATCGGAAAGAATCGGTTTGATCTGAATCGAATCGAATCGGGTCTGATCGGATCCAATCGGGTCGAATCGGGTCGGATCGGATCCAATCGGGTCGAATGGGTCGAATTGGACGAGTCGGACGAGTCGGGTCGAATCGGATCGGATCGGCTCGAACCGAATCGAATCGAATCGGGTCGGATCAGATCCAATCGGGTCCGATCGGGTCGGATCGGATCCAATCGGATCGGACCAGGTCGATCCGGACGAGTCCGTTCGAACCGAGTCGAATCGAATCGGGTCAGATGGGGTCCAATCGGGTCGAATCGGTCCGAATCGGACCACTCGGACGAGTCGAGTCGGATCGGATCGGATCACGTCGAATCGGACGAGTGGGTTCGAACCGAATCCAATCGAATCGGGTGAGATCGGATCCCGTCGGTTCGGATCGTTTAGAATCGGACGAGTCGGACGAGGGGGTCGGATCGCGTCGGATCGGGAGGAATCGGGTCGGATCGCATCCAATCGGATCGGATCGGGTCGAATCGCACGAGCCGGTTCGGATCGAATCGAATCTGGTGAGATCGGATCCAGTCGGGTCGGATCGGGTCGGATCGGATCGGATCCAATCGAATCGGGTCGAATCGGTTCGGATCGGATCCAATCGGATCGGATCGATCGGGTCGAGTCGGATCGAATCGGTTCGATCCGAATCGAATCGAATCCGTTCAGACCGGAACCAATCGGTTCGAACCGAGTCGAATCGAATCGGGTCGAATCGGACGAGTCGAATGGGATCGAATCGGTTCGAACCGAATCGAATCGAATCGGTTCAGATCGGATCCAATCGGGTCGAATCGGGTCGGATCGGATCCAATCGGGTCGAATGGGTCGAATTGGACGAGTCGGACGAGTCGGGTCGAATCGGATCGGATCGACTCGAACCGAATCGAATCGAATCGGGTCGGATCAGATCCAATCGGGTCCGATCGGGTCGGATCGGATCCAATCGGGTCGAATCGGTCCGAATCGGTTTGAACCGAATCGGGCCGAATCGGGTCGAATCGGACGAGTCGGTTCGGAGTGGACCGGATCGGGTCGAATCTGACGAGTCGGTTCGAAGTGGACCGGATCGGGTCGAATGGGATCGAATCGGTTCGAACCGAATGGAATCGAATCGGTTCAGATCGGATCCAATCGGGTCGAATGGTGTCGAATCGGACGAGTCGGTTCGAAGTGGACCGGATCGGGTCGAATCGGATCGGATCGGCTCGAACCGAATCGAATCGAATCGGGTCGGATCAGATCCAATCGGGTCCGATCGGGTCGGATCGGATCCAATCGGATCGGACCAGGTCGATCCGGACGAGTCGGTTCGAACCGAATCGAATCGAATCGGTTCAGATCGGATGCAATCGGGTCGAATGGTGTCGAATCGGACCGAATCGGTTGGATCTGAATCGCATCGAATCGGGTCTCATCGGATCCAATCGGGTCGTACCGGGTATAATCGGACGAGTCCGTTCGGATCGGATCGGATCGGGTCGTATCGGATCGGTTCCAATCGGTTCGAACCGAGTCGAGTCAAATCGGGTCGAATCGGACGAGTACGTTCGAATCAGATCGGATCGGGTAAAATCGGACCGAATCGGTTCGATCCGAATCGAATCGAATCCGTTCAGACCGGAACCAATCGGTTCGAACCGAGTCGAATCGAATCGGGTCGAATCGGACGAGTCCGTTCGGGTCGGATCGGACGAGTCGAATGGGATCGAATCGGTTCTAACCGAATCGAATCGAATCGGTTCAGATCGGATCCAATCGGGTCGAATCGGGTCGGATCGGATCCAATCGGGTCGAATGGGTCGAATTGGACGAGTCGGACGAGTCGGGTCGAATCGGATCGGATCTGGTCGAATCGGACGAGTCGGTTGGGATCGGATCGGATCGGGTCGAATCGGAAAGAATCGGTTGGATCTGAATCGAATCGAATCGGGTCTGATCGAATCCAATCGGGTCGAATCGGGTCGGATCGGATCCGATCGGGTCGAATGGGTCGAATTGGACGAGTCGGACGAGTCGGGTCGAATCGGATCGGATCGGCTCGAACCGAATCGAATCGAATCGGGTCGGATCAGATCCAATCGGGTCCGATCGGGTCGGATCGGATCCAATCGGATCGGACCAGGTCGATCCGGACGAGTCGGTTCGAACCGAGTCGAATCGAATCGGGTCAGATCGGGTCCAATCGGGTCGAATCGGTCCGAATCGGACCACTCGGACGAGTCGAGTCGGATCGGATCGGATCGGGTCGAATCGGACCGAATCGATTGGATCTGAATCGGATCGAATCGGGTCGGATCGGATCCAATCGGATCAAATCGGGTCGGATCATATCCAGTCGGGTCGAATCGGGTCGAATCGGACGAGTCGGACGAGTCGGTTCGGATCGGATCTGATCGGGTCGAATCGGATCGAATCGGTTCGAACCGAATCGAATGGAATCGGTTCAGATCGGATGCAATCGGGTCGAATGGTGTCGAATCGGACCGAATCGGTTAGATCTGAATCGCATCGAATCGGGTCTCATCGGATCCAATCGGGTCGTACCGGGTATAATCGGACGAGTCCGTTCGGATCGGATCGGATCGGGTCGTATCGGATCGGTTCCAATCGGTTCGAACCGAGTCGAGTCAAATCGGGTCGAATCGGACGAGTACGTTCGAATCAGATCGGATCGGGTAAAATCGGACCGAATCGGTTCGATCCGAATCGAATCGAATCCGTTCAGACCGGAACCAATCGGTTCGAACCGAGTCGAATCGAATCGGGTCGAATCGGACGAGTCCGTTCGGGTCGGATCGGACGAGTCGAATGGGATCGAATCGGTTCGAACCGAATCGAATCGAATCGGTTCAGATCGGATCCAATCGGGTCGAATCGGGTCGGATCGGATCCAATCGGGTCGAATGGGTCGAATTGGACGAGTCGGACGAGTCGGGTCGAATCGGATCGGATCGGCTCGAACCGAATCGAATCGAATCGGGTCGGATCAGATCCAATCGGGTCCGATCGGGTCGGATCGGATCCAATCGGATCGGACCCTGTCGATCCGGACGAGTCGGTTCGAACCGAGTCGAATCGAATCGGGTCAGATCGGGTCCAATCGGGTCGAATCGGTCCGAATCGGACCACTCGGACAACTCGAGTCGGATCGGATCGGATCGGGTCGAATCGGACCGAATCGGTTTGATCTGAATCGAATCGAGTCGGGTCAGATCGGATCCAATCGGATCGGATCACGTCGAATCGGACGAGTGGGTTCGAACCGAATCCAATCGAATCGGGTTGGATCGGATCCAGTCGGGTCGAGTGGGGTCGAATCGGACGAGTCGGACGAGTCGGTTCGGATCGGATCTGATCGGGTCGAATCGGATCGAATCGGTTCGATCTGAGTCGAGTCGAATCGGGTCGGATCGGATCCAATCGAATCGAATCCGGTCAGATCGGGTCCGGTCGGGTCGGATAGGGTCGTATCGGACGATTCGGACGAGTCGGTTCTGATCGGATCTGATCGGGTCGGATCGGCTCGAATCGGTTCGAACCGAACCGAATCGAATCGAATCGAATCGGGTCCAATCGGATCGGATCGGGTCAAATCGGATCGGATCGGGTCGAATCGGATCGAATCGTTCGAACCGAATGCAATGGAATCGGGTCAGATCGGATCCAATCGGATCGAATCGAATCGGATCGGATCCAATCAAATCGGATCAGGTCGAATCGGACGAGTCGGTTCTAACCGAATCGAATCGAGTCGGTTCAGATCGGATCCAACCTAGTCGAAAGGGGTCGAATCGGACGAGTCGGACGAGTCGGGTCGGATCGCATCGCATCGGGTCGAGTCGGAAAGAATCGGTTTGATCTGAATCGAATCGAATCGGGTCTGATCGGATCCAATCGGGTCGAATCGGGTCGGATCGGATCCAATCGGGTCGAATGGGTCGAATTGGACGAGTCGGACGAGTCGGGTCGAATCGGATCGGATCGGCTCGAACCGAATCGAATCGAATCGGGTCGGATCAGATCCAATCGGGTCCGATCGGGTCGGATCGGATCCAATCGGATCGGACCAGGTCGATCCGGACGAGTCCGTTCGAACCGAGTCGAATCGAATCGGGTCAGATGGGGTCCAATCGGGTCGAATCGGTCCGAATCGGACCACTCGGACGAGTCGAGTCGGATCGGATCGGATCACGTCGAATCGGACGAGTGGGTTCGAACCGAATCCAATCGAATCGGGTGAGATCGGATCCCGTCGGTTCGGATCGTTTAGAATCGGACGAGTCGGACGAGGGGGTCGGATCGCGTCGGATCGGGAGGAATCGGGTCGGATCGCATCCAATCGGATCGGATCGGGTCGAATCGCACGAGCCGGTTCGGATCGAATCGAATCTGGTGAGATCGGATCCAGTCGGGTCGGATCGGGTCGGATCGGATCGGATCCAATCGAATCGGGTCGAATCGGTTCGGATCGGATCCAATCGGATCGGATCGGATCGGGTCGAGTCGGATCGAATCGGTTCGATCCGAATCGAATCGAATCCGTTCAGACCGGAACCAATCGGTTCGAACCGAGTCGAATCGAATCGGGTCGAATCGGACGAGTCGAATGGGATCGAATCGGTTCGAACCGAATCGAATCGAATCGGTTCAGATCGGATCCAATCGGGTCGAATCGGGTCGGATCGGATCCAATCGGGTCGAATGGGTCGAATTGGACGAGTCGGACGAGTCGGGTCGAATCGGATCGGATCGACTCGAACCGAATCGAATCGAATCGGGTCGGATCAGATCCAATCGGGTCCGATCGGGTCGGATCGGATCCAATCGGGTCGAATCGGTCCGAATCGGTTTGAACCGAATCGGGCCGAATCGGGTCGAATCGGACGAGTCGGTTCGGAGTGGACCGGATCGGGTCGAATCTGACGAGTCGGTTCGAAGTGGACCGGATCGGGTCGAATGGGATCGAATCGGTTCGAACCGAATGGAATCGAATCGGTTCAGATCGGATCCAATCGGGTCGAATGGTGTCGAATCGGACGAGTCGGTTCGGATCGGATCGGATCGGCTCGAATCGGACCGAATCGGTTGGATCTGAATCGCATCGAATCGGGTCTCATCGGATCCAATCGGGTCGTACCGGGTATAATCGGACGAGTCGGTTCGGATCGGATCGGATCGGGTCGTATCGGATCGGTTCCAATCGGTTCGAACCGAGTCGAGTCAAATCGGGTCGAATCGGACGAGTACGTTCGAATCAGATCGGATCGGGTAAAACCGGACCGAATCGGTTCGATCCGAATCGAATCGAATCCGTTCAGACCGGAACCAATCGGTTCGAACCGAGTCGAATCGAATCGGGTCGAATCGGACGAGTCCGTTCGGGTCGGATCGGACGAGTCGAAAGGGATCGAATCGGTTCGAACCGAATCGAATCGAATCGGTTCAGATCGGATCCAATCGGGTCGAATCGGACCAAATCGGTTTGATCTGAATCGAATCGAGTCGGGTCAGATCGGATCCAATGGGATCGGATCACGTCGAATCGGACGAGTGGGTTCGAAAAGAATCCAATCGAATCGGGTCAGATCGGATCCCGTCGGGTCGGATCGTTTAGAATCGGACGAGTCGGACGAGGGGGTCGGATCGCGTCGGATCGGGAGGAATCGGGTCGGATCGGATCCAATCGGATCGGATCGGGTCGTATCGGATCGGATCCAATCGGTTCGAACCGAGTCGAATCAAATAGGGTCGAATCGGACGAGTCGGTTCGGATTGGACCGGATCGGGTCGAATCGGATCGAATCGGTTTGAACCGAATCGGGTCGAGTCGGGTCGGATCGGATCCAATCGGATCGGATCGGGTCCAATCGGATCGGATCAGGTCGAGTCGGATTCCATCGGGTCGGATCGGGTCGAATTGGATGAGTCGGACGAGTCGGGTCGGATCGCATCGGATCGGGTCGAATCGGACCGAATCGTTTCGATCTGAATCGAATCGAATCGGGACGGATCGCATCGAATCGGGTCCAGTCGGACGAGTCGGTCCGGATCGTATGGGATCGGGTCGAATCGGACGGAATCGGTTCGATCTGAATAGAGTCGAATCGAGTCGGATCGGATCCAATCGGGTCGAATCGGGTGTAATGGGACGAGTCGGTTCGGATCGGACGTGATCCGGTCGAATCGGATAGAATCTAATCGGGTCAGATCGGATCCAATCGGGTCGGACAAGGTCGAATCGGACGAGTCCGTTCGGATCGGATCGGGTCGGATCCAGTCGGGTCGAATGAATCGGTCTAATCGGACGAGTCGGTTCGGATCGGATCGGATCGGGTCGAATTGGACGAGTCGGACGAGTCGGTCCGGATCGTATCGGATCGGTTCGAATCGGACGGAATCGGTTCGATCTCAATAGAATCGAATCGGGTCGGATCGGATCCAATTGGGTAGAATGGGTCGAATTGGACGAGTCGGACGAGTCGGGTCGAATCGGTTCGGATCGGGTCGAATCGGTTCGAATCGGTTCGAACCGAATCGGGCCGAATCGGGTCGAATCGGACGAGTCGGTTTGGAGTGGACCGAATGGGGTCGAATCGGATCGAATCGGTTCGAACCGAATCGGGTCGAATCGGGTCGGATCGGATCCAATGCGATCGGATCGGGTCGAATCGGACGAGTCCGTTCGAATCGGATCGGATCGGGTAAAATCGGATCGAATCGGTTCGAACCGAATCGGGCCGAATCGGGTCGGATCGGACGTGTCGGTTCGGAGTGGACCGGATCGGGTCGAATGGGATCGAATCGGTTCGAACCGAATCGAATCGAATCGGTTCAGATCGGATGCAATCGGGTCGAATGGTGTCGAATCGGACCGAATCGGTTGGATCTGAATCGCATCGAATCGGGTCTCATCGGATCCAATCGGGTCGTACCGGGTATAATCGGACGAGTCCGTTCGGATCGGATCGGATCGGGTCGTATCGGATCGGTTCCAATCGGTTCGAACCGAGTCGAGTCAAATCGGGTCGAATCGGACGAGTACGTTCGAATCAGATCGGATCGGGTAAAATCGGACCGAATCGGTTCGATCCGAATCGAATCGAATCCGTTCAGACCGGAACCAATCGGTTCGAACCGAGTCGAATCGAATCGGGTCGAATCGGACGAGTCCGTTCGGGTCGGATCGGACGAGTCGAATGGGATCGAATCGGTTCGAACCGAATCGAATCGAATCGGTTCAGATCGGATCCAATCGGGTCGAATCGGGTCGGATCGGATCCAATCGGGTCGAATGGGTCGAATTGGACGAGTCGGACGAGTCGGGTCGAATCGGATCGGATCGGGTCGAATCGGAAAGAATCGGTAGGATCTGAATCGAATCGAATCGGGTCTGATCGAATCCAATCGGGTCGAATCGGGTCGGATCGGATCCAATCGGATCGGATCGGGTCGAATCGGACGAGTCCGTTCGAATCGGATCGGATCGGGTAAAATCGGATCGAATCGGTTCGAACCGAATCGGGCCGAATCGGGTCGAATCGGGCGTGTCGGTTCGGAGTGGACCGGATCGGGTCGAATGGGATCGAATCGGTTCGAACCGAATCGAATCGAATCGGTTCAGATCGGATGCAATCGGGTCGAATGGTGTCGAATCGGACCGAATCGGTTGGATCTGAATCGCATCGAATCGGGTCTCATCGGATCCAATCGGGTCGTACCGGGTATAATCGGACGAGTCCGTTCGGATCGGATCGGATCGGGTCGTATCGGATCGGTTCCAATCGGTTCCAACCGAGTCGAGTCAAATCGGGTCGAATCGGACGAGTACGTTCGAATCAGATCGGATCGGGTAAAACCGGACCGAATCGGTTCGATCCGAATCGAATCGAATCCGTTCAGACCGGAACCAATCGGTTCGAACCGAGTCGAATCGAATCGGGTCGAATCGGACGAGTCCGTTCGGGTCGGATCGGACGAGTCGAAAGGGATCGAATCGGTTCGAACCGAATCGAATCGAATCGGTTCAGATCGGATCCAATCGGGTCGAATCGGGTCGGATCGGATCCAATCGGGTCGAATGGGTCGAATTGGACGAGTCGGACGAGTCGGGTCGAATCGGATCGGATCGGGTCGAATCGGACGAGTCGGTTGGGATCGGATCGGATCGGGTCGAATCGGAAAGAATCGGTTGGATCTGAATCGAATCGAATCGGGTCTGATCGAATCCAATCGGGTCGAATCGGGTCGGATCGGATCCGATCGGGTCGAATGGGTCGAATTGGACGAGTCGGACGAGTCGGGTCGAATCGGATCGGATCGGCTCGAACCGAATCGAATCGAATCGGGTCGGATCAGATCCAATCGGGTCCGATCGGGTCGGATCGGATCCAATCGGATCGGACCAGGTCGATCCGGACGAGTCGGTTCGAACCGAGTCGAATCGAATCGGGTCAGATCGGGTCCAATCGGGTCGAATCGGTCCGAATCGATTGGATCTGAATCGGATCGAATCGGGTCGGATCGGATCCAATCGGACCAAATCGGGTCGGATCATATCCAGTCGGGTCGAATCGGGTCGAATCGGACGAGTCGGACGAGTCGGTTCGGATCGGATCTGATCGGGTCGAATCGGATCGAATCGGTTCGAACCGAATCGAATCGAATCGGTTCAGATCGGATGCAATCGGGTCGAATGGTGTCGAATCGGACCGAATCGGTTAGATCTGAATCGCATCGAATCGGGTCTCATCGGATCCAATCGGGTCGTACCGGGTATAATCGGACGAGTCCGTTCGGATCGGATCGGATCGGGTCGTATCGGATCGGTTCCAATCGGTTCGAACCGAGTCGAGTCAAATCGGGTCGAATCGGACGAGTACGTTCGAATCAGATCGGATCGGGTAAAATCGGACCGAATCGGTTCGATCCGAATCGAATCGAATCCGTTCAGACCGGAACCAATCGGTTCGAACCGAGTCGAATCGAATCGGGTCGAATCGGACGAGTCCGTTCGGGTCGGATCGGACGAGTCGAATGGGATCGAATCGGTTGGAACCGAATCGAATCGAATCGGTTCAGATCGGATCCAATCGGGTCGAATCGGGTCGGATCGGATCCAATCGGGTCGAATGGGTCGAATTGGACGAGTCGGACGAGTCGGGTCGAATCGGATCGGATCGGCTCGAACCGAATCGAATCGAATCGGGTCGGATCAGATCCAATCGGGTCCGATCGGGTCGGATCGGATCCAATCGGATCGGACCATGTCGATCCGGACGAGTCGGTTCGAACCGAGTCGAATCGAATCGGGTCAGATCGGGTCCAATCGGGTCGAATCGGTCCGAATCGGACCACTCGGACAACTCGAGTCGGATCGGATCGGATCGGGTCGAATCGGACCGAATCGGTTTGATCTGAATCGAATCGAGTCGGGTCAGATCGGATCCAATCGGATCGGATCACGTCGAATCGGACGAGTGGGTTCGAACCGAATCCAATCGAATCGGGTTGGATCGGATCCAGTCGGGTCGAGTGGGGTCGAATCGGACGAGTCGGACGAGTCGGGTCGAATCGGATCGGATCGGGTCGAATCGGAAAGAATCGGTTGGATCTGAATCGAATCGAATCGGGTCTGATCGAATCCAATCGGGTCGAATCGGGTCGGATCGGATCCAATCGGATCGGATCGGGTCGAATCGGACGAGTCCGTTCGAATCGGATCGGATCGGGTAAAATCGGTTCCAATCGGTTCGAACCGAGTCGAGTCAAATCGGGTCGAATCGGACGAGTACGTTCGAATCAGATCGGATCGGGTAAAACCGGACCGAATCGGTTCGATCCGAATCGAATCGAATCCGTTCAGACCGGAACCAATCGGTTCGAACCGAGTCGAATCGAATCGGGTCGAATCGGACGAGTCCGTTCGGGTCGGATCGGACGAGTCGAAAGGGATCGAATCGGTTCGAACCGAATCGAATCGAATCGGTTCAGATCGGATCCAATCGGGTCGAATCGGACCAAATCGGTTTGATCTGAATCGAATCGAGTCGGGTCAGATCGGATCCAATGGGATCGGATCACGTCGAATCGGACGAGTGGGTTCGAACCGAATCCAATCGAATCGGGTCAGATCGGATCCCGTCGGGTCGGATCGTTTAGAATCGGACGAGTCGGACGAGGGGGTCGGATCGCGTCGGATCGGGAGGAATCGGGTCGGATCGGATCCAATCGGATCGGATCGGGTCGTATCGGATCGGATCCAATCGGTTCGAACCGAGTCGAATCAAATAGGGTCGAATCGGACGAGTCGGTTCGGATTGGACCGGATCGGGTCGAATCGGATCGAATCGGTTCGAACCGAATCGGGTCGAGTCGGGTCGGATCGGATCCAATCGGATCGGATCGGGTCCAATCGGATCGGATCAGGTCGAGTCGGATTCCATCGGGTCGGATCGGGTCGAATTGGATGAGTCGGACGAGTCGGGTCGGATCGCATCGGATCGGGTCGAATCGGACCGAATCGTTTCGATCTGAATCGAATCGAATCGGGACGGATCGCATCGAATCGGGTCCAGTCGGACGAGTCGGTCCGGATCGTATGGGATCGGGTCGAATCGGACGGAATCGGTTCGATCTGAATAGAGTCGAATCGAGTCGGATCGGATCCAATCGGGTCGAATCGGGTGTAATGGGACGAGTCGGTTCGGATCGGACGTGATCCGGTCGAATCGGATAGAATCTAATCGGGTCAGATCGGATCCAATCGGGTCGGACAAGGTCGAATCGGACGAGTCCGTTCGGATCGGATCGGGTCGGATCCAGTCGGGTCGAATGAATCGGTCTAATCGGACGAGTCGGTTCGGATCGGATCGGATCGGGTCGAATTGGACGAGTCGGACGAGTCGGTCCGGATCGTATCGGATCGGTTCGAATCGGACGGAATCGGTTCGATCTGAATAGAATCGAATCGGGTCGGATCGGATCCAATTGGGTAGAATGGGTCGAATTGGACGAGTCGGACGAGTCGGGTCGAATCGGTTCGGATCGGGTCGAATCGGTTCGAATCGGTTCGAACCGAATCGGGCCGAATCGGGTCGAATCGGACGAGTCGGTTTGGAGTGGACCGAATGGGGTCGAATCGGATCGAATCGGTTCGAACCGAATCGGGTCGAATCGGGTCGGATCGGATCCAATCGGATCGGATCGGGTCGAATCGGACGAGTCCGTTCGAATCGGATCGGATCGGGTAAAATCGGATCGAATCGGTTCGAACCGAATCGGGCCGAATCGGGTCGAATCGGACGTGTCGGTTCGGAGTGGACCGGATCGGGTCGAATGGGATCGAATCGGTTCGAACCGAATCGAATCGAATCGGTTCAGATCGGATGCAATCGGGTCGAATGGTGTCGAATCGGACCGAATCGGTTGGATCTGAATCGCATCGAATCGGGTCTCATCGGATCCAATCGGGTCGTACCGGGTATAATCGGACGAGTCCGTTCGGATCGGATCGGATCGGGTCGTATCGGATCGGTTCCAATCGGTTCGAACCGAGTCGAGTCAAATCGGGTCGAATCGGACGAGTACGTTCGAATCAGATCGGATCGGGTAAAATCGGACCGAATCGGTTCGATCCGAATCGAATCGAATCCGTTCAGACCGGAACCAATCGGTTCAAACCGAGTCGAATCGAATCGGGTCGAATCGGACGAGTCCGTTCGGGTCGGATCGGACGAGTCGAATGGGATCGAATCGGTTCTAACCGAATCGAATCGAATCGGTTCAGATCGGATCCAATCGGGTCGAATCGGGTCGGATCGGATCCAATCGGGTCGAATGGGTCGAATTGGACGAGTCGGACGAGTCGGGTCGAATCGGATCGGATCGGCTCGAACCGAATCGAATCGAATCGGGTCGGATCAGATCCAATCGGGTCGAGTCGGGTCGGATCGGATCCAATCGGGTCGAATGGGTCGAATTGGACGAGTCGGACGAGTCGGGTCGAATCGGATCGGATCGGGTCGAATCGGAAAGAATCGGTTGGATCTGAATCGAATCGAATCGGGTCTGATCGAATCCAATCGGGTCGAATCGGGTCGGATCGGATCCAATCGGGTCGAATGGGTCGAATCGGACGAGTCGGACGAGTCGGGTCGAATCGGATCGGATCGGCTCGAACCGAATCGAATCGAATCGGGTCGGATCAGATCCAATCTGGTCCGATCGGGTCGGATCGGATCCAATCGGATCGGACCATGTCGATCCGGACGAGTCGGTTCGAACCGAGTCGAATCGAATCGGGTCAGATCGGGTCCAATCGGGTCGAATCGGTCCGAATCGGACCACTCGGACGAGTCGAGTCGGATCGGATGGGATGGGGTCGAATCGGACCGAATCGGTTTGATCTGAATCGAATCGAGTCGGGTCAGATCGGATCCAATCGGATCGGATCACGTCGAATCGGACGAGTGGGTTCGAACCGAATCCAATCGAATCGGGTCAGATCGGATCCTGTCGGGTCGGATCGTTTAGAATCGGACGAGTCGGACGAGGGGGTCGGATCGCGTCGGATCGGGAGGAATCGGGTCGGATCGCATCCAATCGGATCGGATCGGGTCGAATCGCGCGAGCCGGTTCGGATCGAATCGAATCTGGTGAGATCGGATCCAGTCGGGTCGGATCGGGTGGGATCGGATCGGATCCAATCGAATCGGGTCGAATCGGTTCGGATCGGATCCAATCGGATCGGATCGGATCGGGTCGAGTCGGATCGAATCGGTTCGAACCGAATCTGGCCGAATCGGGTCGGATCGGATCCAATCGGGTTGAACCGGGTATAACCGGACAAGTCGGTTCGGTTCGGATCGGATCGGGTCGTATCGGATCGGATCCAATCGGTTCGAGCCGAGTCGAATCAAATAGGGTCGAATCGGACGAGTCGGTTCGGATTGGACCGGATCGGGTCGAATCGGATCGAATCGGTTCGAACCGAATCGGGCCGAATCGGGTCGGATCGGATCCAATCGGGTCGTACCGGGTATAATCGGACGAGTCGGTTCGGATCGGATCGGATCGGGTCGTATCGGATCGGTTCCAATCGGTTCGAACCGAGTCGAGTCAAATCGGGTCGAATCGGACGAGTACGTTCGAATCAGATCGGATCGGGTAAAATCGGACCGAATCGGTTCGATCCGAATCGAATCGAATCCGTTCAGACCGGAACCAATCGGTTCGAACCGAGTCGAATCGAATCGGGTCGAATCGGACGAGTCCGTTCGGGTCGGATCGGACGAGTCGAATGGGATCGAATCGGTTCTAACCGAATCGAATCGAATCGGTTCAGATCGGATCCAATCGGGTCGAATCGGGTCGGATCGGATCCAATCGGGTCGAATGGGTCGAATTGGACGAGTCGGACGAGTCGGGTCGAATCGGATCGGATCGGGTCGAATCGGAAAGAATCGGTTGGATCTGAATCGAATCGAATCGGCTCTGATCGAATCCAATCGGGTCGAATCGGGTCGGATCGGATCCAATCGGGTCGAATGGGTCGAATCGGACGAGTCGGTTGGGGTCGGATCGGATCGGGTCGAATCGGAAAGAATCGGTTGGATCTGAATCGAATCGAATGGGGTCTGATCGAATCCAATCGGGTCGAATCGGGTCGGATCGGACCAGTCGGGTCGAATCGGATCGGATCAGATCCAATCGGGTCCGATCGGGTCTGATCGGATCCAATCGGATCGGACCAGGTCGATCCGGACGAGTCGGTTCGAACCGAGTCGAATCGAGTCGGGTCAGATCGGGTCCAATCGGGTCGAATCGGTCCGAATCGGACCACTCGGACGAGTCGAGTCGGATCGGATCGGATCGGGTCGAATCGGACCGAATCGGTTGGATCTGAATCGGATCGAATCGGGTCGGATCGGATCCAATCGGATCAAATCGGGTCGGATCATATCCAGTCGGGTCGAATCGGGTCGAATCGGACGAGTCGGGCGAGTCGGTTCGGATCGGATCTGATCGGGTCGAATCGGATCGAATCAATTCGAAACGAATCGGGTCGAATCGGGTCGGATCGGGTCCAATCGGATCGGATCGGGTCGAATCGGACGAGTCGGTTCGAAAAGAATGCAATCGAATCGGGTCGGATTGGATCCAATCGGGTCGCTTCAGGTCTAATCGGACGAGTCGGTTCGGGTCGGATCTGACCGGGTCGAATCGGTTCGAAACGAATCGGACGAGTCGGACGAGTCGGGTCGGATCGCATCGGATCAGGTCGAATCGGACGAGCCGGTTCGAACCGGATGCAATCGAATCGGGTCAGATCGGATCCAATCGGGTCGAATGGGTCGAATCGGACGAGTCGGACGAGTCGGGTCGGATCGCATCGGATCGGGTCGAATCGGACCGAATCGGTTCGATCTGAATCGAATCGAATCGGGTCGGATCGGGTCCAATCGGGTCGAATCGGGTCGAATCGGTTCGATCTGAGTCGAGTCGAATCGTTTCGGATCGGATCGGATCGGGTCGGATCGGCTCGAATCGGTTCGAATCGGGTCGGATCGGATCCAATCAGATCGGATCAGGTCGAATCGGACGAGTCGGTTCTAACCGAATCGAATCGAATCGGGTCAGATCGGATCGGATCGGGTCAAATCGGTTCGATCTGAGTCGAGTCGAATCGGGTCGGATCGGATCGGATCGGGTCGGATCGGCTCGAATCGATTCGAACCGAACCGAATCGAATCCGATCGAATCGGACGAGTCGAATCGGATCGAATCGTTCGAACCGAATGCAATCGAATCGGGTCAGATCGGATCCAATCGGATCGAATCGGATCGGATCGGATCCAATCGAATGGGATCAGGTCGAATCGGACGAGTTGGACGAGTCGGGTCGGATCGCATCGGATCGGGTCGGATGGGACCGAATCGGTTCGATCTGAATCGAATCGAATCGGGTCGGATCGGGTCCAATCGGATCGAATCGGGTCGGATCGGATCCAATCAAATCGGATCAGGTCGAATCGGACGAGTCGGTTCTAACCGAATCGAATCGAATCGGGTCGGATCGGATCCAATCGGGTCGAGTCGAGTCTAATCGGACGAGTCGGTGCGGATCGCATCGGATCGGGTCGAATCGGACCGAATCGGTTCGATCTGATTCGAATCGAATCCTGTCGGATCGGATCCAATCGGATCGAATCGGGTCGGATCGGATCCAATCGAATCGGATCAGGTCGAATCGGACGAGTCGGTTCGAACCGGATCGAGTCGAATCGGTTCGGATCGGATCCAACCTAGTCGAATATGGTCGAATCGGACGAGTCGGACGAGTCGGGTCGGATCGCATCGGATCGGGTCGGATCGGATCCAATCGGATCGGATCAGGTCCAATCGGATCGGATCAGGTCGAATCGGATTCCATCGGGTCGGATCGGGTCGAATTGGACGAGTCGGACGATTCGGGTCGGATCGCATCGGATCGGGTCGAATCGGACCGAATCGTTTCGATCTGAATCGAATCGAATCGGGACGGATCGCATCGAATCGGGTCGAATCCGACGAGTCGGTCCGGATCGTATGGGATCGGGTCGAATCGGACGGAATCGGTTCGATCTGAATAGAGTCGAATCGGGTCGGATCGGATCCAATCGGGTCGAATCGGGTGTAATGGGACGAGTCGGTTCGGATCGGACGTGATCCGGTCGAATCGGATAGAATCTAATCGGGTCAGATCGGATCCAATCGGGTCGGACCAGGTCGAATCGGACGAGTCCGTTCGGATCGGATCGGGTCGGATCCAGTAGGGTCGAATGAATCGGTCTAATCGGACGAGTCGGTTCGGATCGGAACGGATCGGGTCGAATTGGACGAGTCGGACGAGTCGGGTCGGATCGCATCGGATCGGGTCCAATCGGACCGAATCGGTTCGATCTGAATCAAATCGAATCGGGACGGATCGCATCGAATCGGGTCGAATCGGACGGAATCGGTTCGATCTGAATAGAATCGAATCGGGTCGGATCGGATCCAATCGGGTCGAATGGGTCGAGTTGGACGAGTCGGAGGAGTCGGGTCGAATCGGTTCGGATCGGGTCGAATCTGATCGAATCGGTTCGAACCGAATCGGGCCGAATCGGGTCGAATCGGACGAGTCGGTTCGGAGTGGACCGGATCGGGTCGAATCGGATCGAATCGGTTCGAACCGAATCGGGTCGAATCGGGTCGGATCGGATCCAATCAGATCGGATTGGGTCGAATCGGACGAGTCCGTTCGAATCGGATCGGATCGGGTAAAATCGGACCGAATCGTTTCGATCTGAATCGCATCGAATCGGGACGGATCGCATCGAATCGCGTCGAATCGGACGAGTCGGTCCGGATCGTATCGGATCGGGTCGAATCGGACGGAATCGGTTCGATCTGAACAGAATCGAATCGGGTCGGATCGGATCCAATCGGGTCGAGTCGGGTGTAATCGGACGAGTCGGTTCGGATCGGATGTGATCGGGTCGAATCGGATAGAATCGAATCGGGTCATATCGGATCCAATCGGGTCGGACCAGGTCGAATCGGACGAGTCGGTCCGGATCGTATCGGATCGGTTCGAATCGGACGGAATCGGTTCGATCTGAACAGAATCGAATCGGGTCGGGTCGGATCCAATCGGGTCGAATGAATCGGTCTAATCGGACGAGTCGGTTCGGATCGGATCGCATCGGGTCGAATCGGATCGAATCGGTGCGAACCGAATTGGGCCGAATCGGATCGGATCGGATCCAATCGTTTCAAACCGAGTCGAATCAAATCGGGTCAGATCGGGTCCAATCGGGTCGAACCGGGTCGGATCGGATCGGATCCAATCGAATCGTGTCGAATCGGTTCGGATCGGATCCAATCGGATCGGATCGGGTCGAATCGGACGAGTCCGTTCGGATTGGACCGGATCGGGTCGAATCGGATCGAATCGGTTCGAACCGAATCGGGTCGAATCGGGCCGGATCGGATCCAATCGGATCGGATCGCGTAAAATGGGACCGAATCGGTTCGAACCGAATCGAATCGAATCGGTTCAGATCGGATGCAATCGGGTCGAATGGGGTCGAATGGGGTCGAATCGGACGAGTCGGACGAGTCGGGTCGGATGGCATCGCATCGGGTCGAATTGGACGAGCCGGTTCGGATCGGATCTGATCGAGTCGAATCGGATAGAATCGAATGGGGTCAGATCGGGTCCAGTCGGGTCGAATCGGTTCGATTCGGACGATTTGGGCGAGTCGAGTCGGATCGGATCGGATCGGGTTGAATCGGATAGAATCGGTTTGAACCGAATCGAATAGAATCGGGTTGGATCAGATCCAATCGGGTCTGATCGGGTCGGATCAGATCCAATCGGGTCCGATCGGGTCGGATCTGATTTCATCGGGTCGGTACGGGTCGAATCGGACGAGTCCGTTCGAATCGAATCGGGTCGGATCGGATCCAATCGGATCGGATCGGGTCGAATCGCACGAGCCGGTTCGGATCGAATCGAATCGGGTCAGATCGGATCCACTCGGGTCGAATCGGGTCGGATCGGATCAGATCAAATCGAATCGGGTCGAATCGGTTCGGATCGGATCCAATCGGATCGGCTCGGGTCGAATCGGACGAGTCCGTTCGGATCGGGTCAGATCGGATCCAGTCGGGTCGAATCGGGTCGGATCGGATCGGATCCAATGGAATCGGGTCGAGTCGGTTCGGATCGGATCCAATCGGGCCGGATCGGGTCGAATCGGTTCGAAGCGAATCGGGCCGAATCGGGTCGGATCGGATCCAATCGGGTCAAATCAGACCGAATGGGTTCGATCCTAATCGAATTGAATCGGTTCAGACCGGATCCAATCGGTTCGAACCGAGTCGAATCAGATCGGGTCAGATCGGGTCCAATGGGGTCGAATCGGTTCGATTCGGACGATTTGGACGAGTCGAGTCGGATCGGATCGGATCGGGTCGAATCGGATCGAATCGGTTTGAACCGAATCGAATCGAGTCGGGTCGGATCAGATCCGTTCGGGTCCGATCGGGTCGGATCAGATCCAATCGGGTCCGATCGGGTCGGATCGGATCCCATCGGTTCGGTACGGGTCGAATCGGACGAGTCCGATCGGGTCGGATCCAGTCGGGTCCAATGAATCAGTCTAATCGGACGAGTCGGTTCGGACCGGATTGGATCGGGTCGAATCGGATCGAATCGGGTCAGATCGGGTCCAGTCGGGTCGAATCGGTCCGAATCGGACCATTCGGACGAGTCGAGTCTGATCGGATGGGATCGGGACGGATCGCATCGAATCGGGTCGAATCCGACGAGTCGGTCCGGATCGTATGGGATCGGGTCGAATCGGACGGAATCGGTTCGATCTGAATAGAGTCGAATCGGGTCGGATCGGATCCAATCGGGTCGAATCGGGTGTAATGGGACGAGTCGGTTCGGATCGGACGTGATCCGGTCGAATCGGATAGAATCTAATCGGGTCAGATCGGATCCAATCGGGTCGGACCAGGTCGAATCGGACGAGTCCGTTCGGATCGGATCGGGTCGGATCCAGTAGGGTCGAATGAATCGGTCTAATCGGACGAGTCGGTTCGGATCGGAACGGATCGGGTCGAATTGGACGAGTCGGACGAGTCGGGTCGGATCGCATCGGATCGGGTCCAATCGGACCGAATCGGTTCGATCTGAATCAAATCGAATCGGGACGGATCGCATCGAATCGGGTCGAATCGGACGGAATCGGTTCGATCTGAATAGAATCGAATCGGGTCGGATCGGATCCAATCGGGTCGAATGGGTCGAATTGGACGAGTCGGACAAGTCGGGTCGAATCGGTTCGGATCGGGTCGAATCTGATCGAATCGGTTCGAACCGAATCGGGCCGAATCGGGTCGAATCGGACGAGTCGGTTCGGAGTGGACCGGATCGGGTCGAATCGGATCGAATCGGTTCGAACCGAATCGGGTCGAATCGGGTCGGATCGGATCCAATCGGATCGGATTGGGTCGAATCGGACGAGTCCGTTCGAATCGGATCGGATCGGGTAAAATCGGACCGAATCGTTTCGATCTGAATCGCATCGAATCGGGACGGATCGCATCGAATCGCGTCGAATCGGACGAGTCGGTCCGGATCGTATCGGATCGGGTCGAATCGGACGGAATCGGTTCGATCTGAACAGAATCGAATCGGGTCGGATCGGATCCAATCGGGTCGAGTCGGGTGTAATCGGACGAGTCGGTTCGGATCGGATGTGATCGGGTCGAATCGGATAGAATCGAATCGGGTCATATCGGATCCAATCGGGTCGGACCAGGTCGAATCGGACGAGTCGGTCCGGATCGTATCGGATCGGTTCGAATCGGACGGAATCCTTTCGATCTGAACAGAATCGAATCGGGTCGGGTCGGATCCAATCGGGTCGAATGAATCGGTCTAATCGGACGAGTCGGTTCGGATCGGATCGCATCGGTGCGAACCGAATTGGGCCGAATCGGATCGGATCGGATCCAATCGTTTCAAACCGAGTCGAATCAAATCGGGTCAGATCGGGTCCAATCGGGTCGAACCGGGTCGGATCGGATCGGATCCAATCGAATCGTGTCGAATCGGTTCGGATCGGATCCAATCGGATCGGATCGGGTCGAATCGGACGAGTCCGTTCGGATTGGACCGGATCGGGTCGAATCGGATCGAATCGGTTCGAACCGAATCGGGTCGAATCGGGCCGGATCGGATCCAATCGGATCGGATCGCGTAAAATGGGACCGAATCGGTTCGAACCGAATCGAATCGAATCGGTTCAGATCGGATGCAATCGGGTCGAATGGGGTCGAATGGGGTCGAATCGGACGAGTCGGACGAGTCGGGTCGGATGGCATCGCATCGGGTCGAATTGGACGAGCCGTTTCGGATCGGATCTGATCGAGTCGAATCGGATAGAATCGAATGGGGTCAGATCGGGTCCAGTCGGGTCGAATCGGTTCGATTCGGACGATTTGGGCGAGTCGAGTCGGATCGGATCGGATCGGGTTGAATCGGATAGAATCGGTTTGAACCGAATCGAATAGAATCGGGTTGGATCAGATCCAATCGGGTCTGATCGGGTCGGATCAGATCCAATCGGGTCGGATCGGGTCGGATCTGATTTCATCGGGTCGGTACGGGTCGAATCGGACGAGTCCGTTCGAATCGAATCGGGTCGGATCGGATCCAATCGGATCGGATCGGGTCGAATCGCACGAGCCGGCTCGGATCGAATCGAATCGGGTCAGATCGGATCCACTCGGGTCGAATCGGGTCGGATCGGATCAGATCAAATCGAATCGGGTCGAATCGGTTCGGATCGGATCCAATCGGATCGGCTCGGGTCGAATCGGACGAGTCCGTTCGGATCGGGTCAGATCGGATCCAGTCGGGTCGAATCGGGTCGGATCGGATCGGATCCAATGGAATCGGGTCGAGTCGGTTCGGATCGGATCCAATCGGGCCGGATCGGGTCGAATCGGTTCGAAGCGAATCGGGCCGAATCGGGTCGGATCGGATCCAATCGGGTCAAATCAGACCGAATGGGTTCGATCCTAATCGAATTGAATCGGTTCAGACCGGATCCAATCGGTTCGAACCGAGTCGAATCAGATCGGGTCAGATCGGGTCCAATGGGGTCGAATCGGTTCGATTCGGACGATTTGGACGAGTCGAGTCGGATCGGATCGGATCGGGTCGAATCGGATCGAATCGGTTTGAACCGAATCGAATCGAGTCGGGTCGGATCAGATCCGTTCGGGTCCGATCGGGTCGGATCAGATCCAATCGGGTCCGATCGGGTCGGATCGGATCCCATCGGTTCGGTACGGGTCGAATCGGACGAGTCCGATCGGGTCGGATCCAGTCGGGTCCAATGAATCAGTCTAATCGGACGAGTCGGTTCGGACCGGATTGGATCGGGTCGAATCGGATCGAATCGGGTCAGATCGGGTCCAGTCGGGTCGAATCGGTCCGAATCGGACCATTCGGACGAGTCGAGTCTGATCGGATGGGATCGGGTCGAATCGGATCGAATCGGTTTGAACCGGGTCGAATCGAATCGGTTCGAACCGAATCGAATCGAATCGAATCGGGTCGGATCGGGTCGGATCGGGCCGGATCCGATCGGATCGGGTCGGATCGGACCGAATCTGTTCGATCCGAGTCGAATCGAATCGGGTCAGATCGGATCCAATCGGATCGGATCACGTCGAATCGGACGAGTGGGTTCGAACCGAATCCAATCGAATCGAGTCAGATCGGATCCCGTCGGGTCGGATCGTTTGGAATCGGACGAGTCGGTTCGGGCCGGATCGGATCGGGTCGAATCGGATCGAATCGGTTCGAACCGTATCGGATCGAATCGGGTCAGAGCGGATCCAATCGGATCCGATCGGGTCGAATCGCACGAGCCGGTTCGGATCGAATCGAATCGGATCAGATCGGATCCAATCGGATCGGATCGGGTCGAATCGGACGAGTCCGTTCGGATCGGGTCAGATCGGATCCAATCGGATCCGATCGGGTCCGATCAGATCCAATCGGGTCCGATCGGGTCCGATCGGATCCAATCGGATCGGATCAGGTCGAATCGGATCCCATCGGGTCGGATCGGGTCGAATTGGACGAGTCGGACGAGTCGGGTCGGATCGGATCGAATCGGTTAGATCTGAATCGAACCGAATCGGGACGGATCGCATCGAATCGGGTCGAATCGGACCGAATCGGTTTGATCTGAATAGAATCGAATCGGGTCGGATCAGATCCAATCAGGTCCGATCGGGTCGGATCGGATCCAATCGGATCGGATCAGGTCGAACCGGACGAGTCGGTTCGAACCGAGTCGAATGAAATCTGGTCAGATCAGGTCGAATCGGATCCCATCGGGTCGAACCGGTCCGAATCGGACCACTCGGACGAGTCGAGTCGGATCGGATCTGATCGGGACGAATCGGATCGAATCGGTTTGAACCGAATCGAATCGAGTCGGGTCGGATCAGATCCAATCGGGTCCGATCGGGTCGGATCAGATCCAATCGGGTCCGATCGGGTCCGATCAGATCCAATCGGGTCCGATCGGGTCGGATCGGATCCAGTCGGATCGGATCAGGTCGAATCGGGTCCCATCGGGTCGGATCGGGTCGAATTGGACGAGTCGGACGAGTCGGGTCGGATCGCATCGGATCGGGTCGAATCAGGTCGAATCGCATCCCATCGGGTCGGATCGGGTCGGATCAGATCCAATCGGGTCCGATCGGGTCCGATCAGATCCAATCGGGTCGGATCGGGTCAAATCGGATCCAATCGGATCGGATCAGGTCGAATCGCATCCCATCGGGTCGGATCAAGTCGAATTGGACGAGTCGGACGAGTCGGGTCGGATCGCATCGGATCGGGTCGAATCGGACCGAATCGGTTCGATCTGAATCGAACCGAATCGGGACGGATCGCATCGAATCGGGTCGAGTCGGACCGAATCGGTTCGATCTGAATAGAATCGAATGGGGTCGGATCAGATCCAATCAGGTCCGATCGGGTCGGATCGGATCCAATCGGATCGGATCAGGTCGAACCGGACGAGTCGGTTCGAACCGAGTCGAATGAAATCTGGTCAGATCGGATCCAATCGGGTCCGATCGGGTCCGATCAGATCCAATCGGGTCCGATCGGGTCGGATCAGATCCAATCGGGTCCGATCGGGTCCGATCAGATCCAATCGGGTCCGATCAGGTCGGATGGGATCCAATCGGATCGGATCAGGTCGAATCGGATCCCATCGGGTCGGATTGGGTCGAATTGGACGAGTCCGACGAACCGGGTCGGATCGGATCGGATCGGGTCGAATCGGACCGAATCGGTTCGATCTGAATAGAATCGAATCGGGTCGAATCGGATCCAATCGGGTCGAATGGGGTCTAATCGGACCACTCGGACGAGTCGAGTCGGATCGGATCGGATCGGGTCGAATCGGATCGAATCGGTTTGAACCGAATCGAATCGAACCGGGTCGGATCAGATCCAATCGGGTCCGATCGGGTCGGATCAGATCCAATCGAGTTCGATCGGGTAAGATCAGATCCAATGGGGTCGGATCGGGTCGGATCGGATCCAATCGGATCGGATCAGGTCGAATCGCATCCCATCGGGTCGGATCGGGTCGAATTGGACCGAATCGGTTCGATCTGAATCGAATCGAATCGGGTCGGATCAGATCCAATCGAGTTCGATCGGGTCCGATCAGATCCAATCGGGTCGGATCGGGTCGGATCGGATCCAATCGGGTCGAATGGGTCGAACTGGACGAGTCGGACGAGTCGGGTCGAATCGGACCGAATCGGTTCGATCTGAATAGAATCGAATCGGGTCGGATCAGATCCAATCGGGTCCGATCGGGTCGGATCAGATCCAATCGGGTTCGATCGGGTCCGATCAGATCCAATCGGGTCGGATCGGGTCGGATCGGATCCAATCGGATCGGATAAGGTCGAATCGCATCCCATCGGATCGGATCGGGTCGAATTGGACGAGTCCGACGAATCGGGTCGGATCGGGTCGAATTGGACCGAATCGGTTCGATCTGAATCGAATCGAATCGGGACGGATCGCATCGAATCGGGTCGAATCGGACCGAATCGGTTCGATCTGAATAGAATCGAATCGGGTCGGATCAGATCCAATCAGGTCCGATCGGGTCGGATCAGATCCAATCGGGTCCGATCGGGTCGGATCAGATCCAATCGGGTCCGATCGGGTCCGATCAGATCCAATGGGGTCCGATCAGGTCGGATGGGATCCAATCGCATCGGATCAGGTCGAATCGGATCCCATCGGGTCGGATTGGGTCGAATTGGACGAGTCCGACGAGTCGGGTCGGATCGCGTCGGATCGGGTCGAATCGGACCGAATCGGTTCGATCTGAATGGAACCGAATCGGGACGGATCGCATCGAATCGGGTCGAATCGGACCGAATCGGTTCGATCTGAATAGAATCGAATCGGGTCGGATCAGGTCAAACCGGACGAGTCGGTTCGAACCGAGTCGAATGGAATCGGGTCAGATCGGGTCCAGTCGGGTCGAATCGGTCCGAATCGGACCACTCTTACGAGTCGAGTCGAATCGGATCGAATCGGTTTGAACCGAATCGAACCGAATCGGGTCCGATCAGATCCAATCGGGTCCGATCAGGTCGGATCAGATCCAATCGGGTCCGATCGGGTCCGATCAGATCCAATGGGGTCCGATCAGGTCGGATGGGATCCAATCGGATCGGATCAGGTCGAATCGGATCCCATCGGGTCGGATCGGGTCGAATTGGACGAGTCCGACGAGTCGAGTCGGATCGAAACGGTTTGAACCGAATCGAACCGAATCGGTTCGATCTGAATCGAATCGAATCGGGACGGATCAGATCCGATCATGTGCGATCGGGTCGGATCAGATCCAATCGGGTCCGATCAGGTCGGATGGGATCCAATCGGATCGGATCAGGTCGAATCGGATCCCATCGGGTCGGATTGGGTCGAATTGGACGAGTCCGACGAGTCGAGTCGGATCGAATCGGTTTGAACCGAATCGAACTGAATCGTGTCGGATCAGATCCAATCGGGTCCGATCGGGTCCGATCAGATCCAATCGGGTCCGATCGGGTCGGATGGGATCCAATCGGATCGGATCAGGTCGAATCGGATCCCATCGGGTCGGATCGGGTCGAATCGGACCGAATCGGTCCGATCTGAATCGAATCGAATCGGGTCGGATCGGATCCAATCGGGTCGAATCGGGTCTAATCGGACCACTCGGACGAGTCGAGTCGGATCGGATCGCATCGGGTCGAATCGCATCGAATCGGTTTGAACCGAATCGAATCGAATCGGTCGGATCAGATCCAATCGGGTTCGATCGGGTCCGATCAGATCCAATCGGGTCGGATCGGGTCGGATCGGATCCAATCGGATCGGGTCAGGTCGAATCGCATCCCATCGGGTCGGATCGGGTCGAGTTGGACGAGTCGGACGAGTCGGGTCGTATCGCATCGGATCGGGTCGAATCGGACCGAATCGGTTCGATCTGAATAGAATCGAATCGGGTCGGATCAGATCCAATCAGGTCCGATCGGGTCGGATCGGATTCAATCGAATCGGATCAGGTCAAACCGGACGAGTCGGTTCGGACCGGGTCGAATGGAATCGGGTCAGATCGGGTCCAGTCGGGTCGAATCGGTCCGAATCGGACCACTCGGACGAGTCGAGTCGAATCGGATCGAATCGGTTTGAACCGAATCGAATCGAATCGGGTCGGATCAGATCCAATCGGGTCCGATCGGATTGGATCGGGTCGGATGGGGTCGAATCGGTTGGAACCGAATCGAATCGAATCGAATCGAATCCGATCGGATCGAGTCGGATCGGACGAGTGGGTTCGGGCCGGATCGGATCGAATCGGGTCAGAGCGGATACAATGGGGTCAAATCGGACCGAATCGGTTCGATCTGAATCGAATCGAATCGGGTCCGATCCCGATTGGATCCGATCCGACCTGATCGGACCCGATTGGATCTGATCGGACCCGATCGGTCCCAATTGGATCTGAACCGACCCGGTTCGATTCGATTCGGTTCAAACCGATTCGATCCGATTGGACCCGATCCGATCCGATCCGACTCGACTCGTCCGAGTGGTCCGATTCGGACCGATTCGACCCGACTGGACCCGATCTGACCCGATTCGGCCCGATTCGTTTCGAACCGAATCGATCCGATTCGACCCGATCCGATCCGGTCCGAACCGACTCGTCCGATTAGACCGACGAGGGGGTCGGATCGCATCGGATCGGTAAGAATCGGGTCAGATCGGATCCAGTCGGGTCGAATCGGGTCGGATCGGATCGGATCCAATGGAATCGGGTCGAATCGGTTCGGATCGGATCCCATCGGATCGGATCGGGTCGAATCGGACGAGTCCGTTCGGATCGGATCGGGTCGGATCCAATCGGGTCGAATCGGGCCAGATCGGATCCAGTCGGGTCGAATCGGTTCGGATCGGATCCAATCGGATCGGATCGGGTCGAATCGGTTCGAAGCGAATCGGGACGAATCGGTTCGATCCTAATCAAATCGAATCGGTTCAGACCGGATGCAATCGTTTCGAACCGAGTCGAATCGAATCGGGTCGAATCGGACTAGTCGGTTCGGGTCGGATCGGACGAGTCGAATCGGATCGAATCGGTTCGAACCTAATCGAATCGACTCGGGTCTAATCGGACGAGCCGGTCCGGATCGGATCTGATCGGGTCGAACCGGACAGAATCGAGTCGGGTCGGATCAGATCCAATCGGGTCCGATCGGGTCGGATCGGATCCAATCGGATCGGATCAGGTCGAATCGGTTCGAACCGAATCGGGCCGAATTGGGTCGGATCGGATCCAATCGGGTCGAACCGGGTCTAATCGGACGAGCCGGTTCGGATCGGATCTCATCCGGTCGAACCGGATAGAATCGAATCGGGTCTGATCGGATCCAGTCGGGTCGGGTCGCATCGGATCGGTTCGAACCGAATCGAATCGAAACGGTTCAGATCGGATGCAATCGGGTCGAATGGGGTCGAATGGGGTCGAATCGGACGAGTCGGACGAGTCGGGTCGGATCGGGTCGGATCGGGTCAAATCGGACGAGTCGGTTCGGATCGGGTCGGATCGGGTCGAATCGGACCGAATCGGTTCGATCTGAATCGAATCGAATCGGGTCTGATCGGATCCAATCGGGTGGAATCGGGTCGGATCGGATCCAATCGGGTCGAATGGGTCGAATTGGACGAGTCGGACGAGTCGGGTCGAATGGGATCGGATCGGCTCGAACCGAGTCGAATCGAATCGGGTCGGATCAGATCCAATCGGGTCCGATCGGGTGGGATCGGATCCAATCGGATCGGATCAGGTCGATCCGGACGAGTCCGTTCGAACCGAGTCGAATCGAATCGGGTCAGATCGGGTCCAATCGGGTCGGATCGGTCCGAATCGGACCACTCGAACGAGTCGAGTCGGATCGGACCGGATCGGGTCGAATCGGACCGAATCGGTTTGAACCGAATCGAATCGAATCGGGTCGGATCAGATCCAATCGGGTCCGATCGGGTCGGATCAGATCCAATCGGGTCCGATCGGGTCCGATCAGATCCAATCGGGTCCGATCGAATCGGCTCGGATCGAATCCAATCGAATCGGGTCAGATCGGATCCCGTCGGGTCGGATCGTTTAGAATCGGACGAGTCGGACGAGGGGTCGGATCGCGTCGGATGGGGAGGAATCGGGTCGGATCGGATCCAATCGGATCGGATCGGGTCGAATCGCACGAGCCGGTTCGGATCGAATCGAACCGGGTGAGATCGGATCCAGTCGGGTCGGATCGGACGAGTCGAATCGGATCGAATCGGTTCGAACCGAATCGAATCGAATCGGGTCAGGTCGGATTCAATCGGGTGAATCGGGTCTAATCGGACGAGTCGGATCGGATCGGGTCTGATGCGGTCGAATCGGATCGAATCGGCTCGAACCAGATCGAATCGAATCGGGTCGGATCGGATCCAATCGGATCAAATCGGGTCGGATCATGTCCAGTCTAGTCGAATCGGGTCGAATCGGACGAGTCGGACGAGTCGGTACGAATCGGATCTGATCGGTTCGAATCGGCTCGAATCGGTTCGAACCGAACTGAATCGAGACGAATCGAATCGGGTCCAATCGGATCGGATCGGGTCAAATCGGATCGGATCGGGTCGAATCGGATCGAATCGTTCGAACCGAATGCAATCAAATCGGGTCAGATCGGATCCAAACGGATCGAATCGGATCGGATCGGATCCAATCAAATCGGATCAGGTCGAATCGGACGAGTCGGTTCTAACCGAATCGAATCGAATCGGTTCAGATCGGATCCAACCTAGTCGAAAGGGGTCCAATCGGACGAGTCGGACGAGTCGGGTCGGATGGCATCGCATCGGGTCGAATTGGACGAGCCGGTTCGGATCGGATCTGATCGAGTCGAATCGGATAGAATCGAATGGGGTCAGATCGGGTCCAGTCGGGTCGAATCGGTTCGATTCGGACGATTTGGGCGAGTCGAGTCGGATCGGATCGGATCGGGTTGAATCGGATAGAATCGGTTTGAACCGAATCGAATAGAATCGGGTTGGATCAGATCCAATCGGGTCTGATCGGGTCGGATCAGATCCAATCGGGTCCGATCGGGTCGGATCTGATTTCATCGGGTCGGTACGGGTCGAATCGGACGAGTCCGTTCGAATCGAATCGGGTCGGATCGGATCCAATCGGATCGGATCGGGTCGAATCGCACGAGCCGGTTCGGATCGAATCGAATCGGGTCAGATCGGATCCACTCGGGTCGAATCGGGTCGGATCGGATCAGATCAAATCGAATCGGGTCGAATCGGTTCGGATCGGATCCAATCGGATCGGCTCGGGTCGAATCGGACGAGTCCGTTCGGATCGGGTCAGATCGGATCCAGTCGGGTCGAATCGGGTCGGATCGGATCGGATCCAATGGAATCGGGTCGAGTCGGTTCGGATCGGATCCAATCGGGCCGGATCGGGTCGAATCGGTTCGAAGCGAATCGGGCCGAATCGGGTCGGATCGGATCCAATCGGGTCAAATCAGACCGAATGGGTTCGATCCTAATCGAATTGAATCGGTTCAGACCGGATCCAATCGGTTCGAACCGAGTCGAATCAGATCGGGTCAGATCGGGTCGAATGGGGTCTAATCGGACCACTCGGACGAGTCGAGTCGGATCGGATCGGATCGGGTCGAATCGGATCGAATCGGTTTGAACCGAATAGAATCGAATCGGGTCGGATCAGATCCAATCGGGTTCGATCGGGTCCGATCAGATCCAATCGGGTCGGATCGGGTCGGATCGGATCCAATCGGATCGGATAAGGTCGAATCGCATCCCATCGGATCGGATCGGGTCGAATTGGACGAGTCCGACGAATCGGGTCGGATCGGGTCGAATTGGACCGAATCGGTTCGATCTGAATCGAATCGAATCGGGACGGATCGCATCGAATCGGGTCGAATCGGACCGAATCGGTTCGATCTGAATAGAATCGAATCGGGTCGGATCAGATCCAATCAGGTCCGATCGGGTCGGATCAGATCCAATCGGGTCCGATCGGGTCGGATCAGATCCAATCGGGTCCGATCGGGTCCGATCAGATCCAATGGGGTCCGATCAGGTCGGATGGGATCCAATCGCATCGGATCAGGTCGAATCGGATCCCATCGGGTCGGATTGGGTCGAATTGGACGAGTCCGACGAGTCGGGTCGGATCGCGTCGGATCGGGTCGAATCGGACCGAATCGGTTCGATCTGAATGGAACCGAATCGGGACGGATCGCATCGAATCGGGTCGAATCGGACCGAATCGGTTCGATCTGAATAGAATCGAATCGGGTCGGATCAGGTCAAACCGGACGAGTCGGTTCGAACCGAGTCGAATGGAATCGGGTCAGATCGGGTCCAGTCGGGTCGAATCGGTCCGAATCGGACCACTCTTACGAGTCGAGTCGAATCGGATCGAATCGGTTTGAACCGAATCGAACCGAATCGGGTCCGATCAGATCCAATCGGGTCCGATCAGGTCGGATCAGATCCAATCGGGTCCGATCGGGTCCGATCAGATCCAATGGGGTCCGATCAGGTCGGATGGGATCCAATCGGATCGGATCAGGTCGAATCGGATCCCATCGGGTCGGATCGGGTCGAATTGGACGAGTCCGACGAGTCGAGTCGGATCGAAACGGTTTGAACCGAATCGAACCGAATCGGTTCGATCTGAATCGAATCGAATCGGGACGGATCAGATCCGATCATGTGCGATCGGGTCGGATCAGATCCAATCGGGTCCGATCAGGTCGGATGGGATCCAATCGGATCGGATCAGGTCGAATCGGATCCCATCGGGTCGGATTGGGTCGAATTGGACGAGTCCGACGAGTCGAGTCGGATCGAATCGGTTTGAACCGAATCGAACTGAATCGTGTCGGATCAGATCCAATCGGGTCCGATCGGGTCCGATCAGATCCAATCGGGTCCGATCGGGTCGGATGGGATCCAATCGGATCGGATCAGGTCGAATCGGATCCCATCGGGTCGGATCGGGTCGAATCGGACCGAATCGGTCCGATCTGAATCGAATCGAATCGGGTCGGATCGGATCCAATCGGGTCGAATCGGGTCTAATCGGACCACTCGGACGAGTCGAGTCGGATCGGATCGCATCGGGTCGAATCGCATCGAATCGGTTTGAACCGAATCGAATCGAATCGGTCGGATCAGATCCAATCGGGTTCGATCGGGTCCGATCAGATCCAATCGGGTCGGATCGGGTCGGATCGGATCCAATCGGATCGGGTCAGGTCGAATCGCATCCCATCGGGTCGGATCGGGTCGAGTTGGACGAGTCGGACGAGTCGGGTCGTATCGCATCGGATCGGGTCGAATCGGACCGAATCGGTTCGATCTGAATAGAATCGAATCGGGTCGGATCAGATCCAATCAGGTCCGATCGGGTCGGATCGGATTCAATCGAATCGGATCAGGTCAAACCGGACGAGTCGGTTCGGACCGGGTCGAATGGAATCGGGTCAGATCGGGTCCAGTCGGGTCGAATCGGTCCGAATCGGACCACTCGGACGAGTCGAGTCGAATCGGATCGAATCGGTTTGAACCGAATCGAATCGAATCGGGTCGGATCAGATCCAATCGGGTCCGATCGGATTGGATCGGGTCGGATGGGGTCGAATCGGTTGGAACCGAATCGAATCGAATCGAATCGAATCCGATCGGATCGAGTCGGATCGGACGAGTGGGTTCGGGCCGGATCGGATCGAATCGGGTCAGAGCGGATACAATGGGGTCAAATCGGACCGAATCGGTTCGATCTGAATCGAATCGAATCGGGTCCGATCCCGATTGGATCCGATCCGACCTGATCGGACCCGATTGGATCTGATCGGACCCGATCGGTCCCAATTGGATCTGAACCGACCCGGTTCGATTCGATTCGGTTCAAACCGATTCGATCCGATTGGACCCGATCCGATCCGATCCGACTCGACTCGTCCGAGTGGTCCGATTCGGACCGATTCGACCCGACTGGACCCGATCTGACCCGATTCGGCCCGATTCGTTTCGAACCGAATCGATCCGATTCGACCCGATCCGATCCGGTCCGAACCGACTCGTCCGATTAGACCGACGAGGGGGTCGGATCGCATCGGATCGGTAAGAATCGGGTCAGATCGGATCCAGTCGGGTCGAATCGGGTCGGATCGGATCGGATCCAATGGAATCGGGTCGAATCGGTTCGGATCGGATCCCATCGGATCGGATCGGGTCGAATCGGACGAGTCCGTTCGGATCGGATCGGGTCGGATCCAATCGGGTCGAATCGGGCCAGATCGGATCCAGTCGGGTCGAATCGGTTCGGATCGGATCCAATCGGATCGGATCGGGTCGAATCGGTTCGAAGCGAATCGGGACGAATCGGTTCGATCCTAATCAAATCGAATCGGTTCAGACCGGATGCAATCGTTTCGAACCGAGTCGAATCGAATCGGGTCGAATCGGACTAGTCGGTTCGGGTCGGATCGGACGAGTCGAATCGGATCGAATCGGTTCGAACCTAATCGAATCGACTCGGGTCTAATCGGACGAGCCGGTCCGGATCGGATCTGATCGGGTCGAACCGGACAGAATCGAGTCGGGTCGGATCAGATCCAATCGGGTCCGATCGGGTCGGATCGGATCCAATCGGATCGGATCAGGTCGAATCGGTTCGAACCGAATCGGGCCGAATTGGGTCGGATCGGATCCAATCGGGTCGAACCGGGTCTAATCGGACGAGCCGGTTCGGATCGGATCTCATCCGGTCGAACCGGATAGAATCGAATCGGGTCTGATCGGATCCAGTCGGGTCGGGTCGCATCGGATCGGTTCGAACCGAATCGAATCGAAACGGTTCAGATCGGATGCAATCGGGTCGAATGGGGTCGAATGGGGTCGAATCGGACGAGTCGGACGAGTCGGGTCGGATCGGGTCGGATCGGGTCAAATCGGACGAGTCGGTTCGGATCGGGTCGGATCGGGTCGAATCGGACCGAATCGGTTCGATCTGAATCGAATCGAATCGGGTCTGATCGGATCCAATCGGGTGGAATCGGGTCGGATCGGATCCAATCGGGTCGAATGGGTCGAATTGGACGAGTCGGACGAGTCGGGTCGAATGGGATCGGATCGGCTCGAACCGAGTCGAATCGAATCGGGTCGGATCAGATCCAATCGGGTCCGATCGGGTGGGATCGGATCCAATCGGATCGGATCAGGTCGATCCGGACGAGTCCGTTCGAACCGAGTCGAATCGAATCGGGTCAGATCGGGTCCAATCGGGTCGGATCGGTCCGAATCGGACCACTCGAACGAGTCGAGTCGGATCGGACCGGATCGGGTCGAATCGGACCGAATCGGTTTGAACCGAATCGAATCGAATCGGGTCGGATCAGATCCAATCGGGTCCGATCGGGTCGGATCAGATCCAATCGGGTCCGATCGGGTCCGATCAGATCCAATCGGGTCCGATCGAATCGGCTCGGATCGAATCCAATCGAATCGGGTCAGATCGGATCCCGTCGGGTCGGATCGTTTAGAATCGGACGAGTCGGACGAGGGGTCGGATCGCGTCGGATGGGGAGGAATCGGGTCGGATCGGATCCAATCGGATCGGATCGGGTCGAATCGCACGAGCCGGTTCGGATCGAATCGAACCGGGTGAGATCGGATCCAGTCGGGTCGGATCGGACGAGTCGAATCGGATCGAATCGGTTCGAACCGAATCGAATCGAATCGGGTCAGGTCGGATTCAATCGGGTGAATCGGGTCTAATCGGACGAGTCGGATCGGATCGGGTCTGATGCGGTCGAATCGGATCGAATCGGCTCGAACCAGATCGAATCGAATCGGGTCGGATCGGATCCAATCGGATCAAATCGGGTCGGATCATGTCCAGTCTAGTCGAATCGGGTCGAATCGGACGAGTCGGACGAGTCGGTACGAATCGGATCTGATCGGTTCGAATCGGATCGAATCGGTTCGATCTGAGTCGAGTCGAATCGGGTCGGATCGGATCCAATCGAATCGAATCCGGTCAGATCGGGTCCGGTCGGGTCGGATAGGGTCGTATCGGACGATTCGGACGAGTCGGTTCGGATCGGATCTGATCGGGTCGGATCGGCTCGAATCGGTTCGAACCGAACTGAATCGAGACGAATCGAATCGGGTCCAATCGGATCGGATCGGGTCAAATCGGATCGGATCGGGTCGAATCGGATCGAATCGTTCGAACCGAATGCAATCAAATCGGGTCAGATCGGATCCAAACGGATCGAATCGGATCGGATCGGATCCAATCAAATCGGATCAGGTCGAATCGGACGAGTCGGTTCTAACCGAATCGAATCGAATCGGTTCAGATCGGATCCAACCTAGTCGAAAGGGGTCCAATCGGACGAGTCGGACGAGTCGGGTCGGATGGCATCGCATCGGGTCGAATTGGACGAGCCGGTTCGGATCGGATCTGATCGAGTCGAATCGGATAGAATCGAATGGGGTCAGATCGGGTCCAGTCGGGTCGAATCGGTTCGATTCGGACGATTTGGGCGAGTCGAGTCGGATCGGATCGGATCGGGTTGAATCGGATAGAATCGGTTTGAACCGAATCGAATAGAATCGGGTTGGATCAGATCCAATCGGGTCTGATCGGGTCGGATCAGATCCAATCGGGTCCGATCGGGTCGGATCTGATTTCATCGGGTCGGTACGGGTCGAATCGGACGAGTCCGTTCGAATCGAATCGGGTCGGATCGGATCCAATCGGATCGGATCGGGTCGAATCGCACGAGCCGGTTCGGATCGAATCGAATCGGGTCAGATCGGATCCACTCGGGTCGAATCGGGTCGGATCGGATCAGATCAAATCGAATCGGGTCGAATCGGTTCGGATCGGATCCAATCGGATCGGCTCGGGTCGAATCGGACGAGTCCGTTCGGATCGGGTCAGATCGGATCCAGTCGGGTCGAATCGGGTCGGATCGGATCGGATCCAATGGAATCGGGTCGAGTCGGTTCGGATCGGATCCAATCGGGCCGGATCGGGTCGAATCGGTTCGAAGCGAATCGGGCCGAATCGGGTCGGATCGGATCCAATCGGGTCAAATCAGACCGAATGGGTTCGATCCTAATCGAATTGAATCGGTTCAGACCGGATCCAATCGGTTCGAACCGAGTCGAATCAGATCGGGTCAGATCGGGTCGAATGGGGTCTAATCGGACCACTCGGACGAGTCGAGTCGGATCGGATCGGATCGGGTCGAATCGGATCGAATCGGTTTGAACCGAATCGAATCGAGTCGGGTCGGATCAGATCCGTTCGGGTCCGATCGGGTCGGATCAGATCCAATCGGGTCCGATCGGGTCGGATCGGATCCCATCGGTTCGGTACGGGTCGGATCGGACGAGTCCGATCGGGTCGGATCCAGTCGTGTCCAATGAATCAGTCTAATCGGACGAGTCGGTTCGGACCGGATTGGATCGGGTCGAATCGGATCGAATCGGGTCAGATCGGGTCCAGTCGGGTCGAATCGGTCCGAATCGGACCATTCGGACGAGTCGAGTCTGATCGGATGGGATCGGGACGGATCGCATCGAATCGGGTCGAATCCGACGAGTCGGTCCGGATCGTATGGGATCGGGTCGAATCGGACGGAATCGGTTCGATCTGAATAGAGTCGAATCGGGTCGGATCGGATCCAATCGGGTCGAATCGGGTGTAATGGGACGAGTCGGTTCGGATCGGACGTGATCCGGTCGAATCGGATAGAATCTAATCGGGTCAGATCGGATCCAATCGGGTCGGACCAGGTCGAATCGGACGAGTCCGTTCGGATCGGATCGGGTCGGATCCAGTAGGGTCGAATGAATCGGTCTAATCGGACGAGTCGGTTCGGATCGGAACGGATCGGGTCGAATTGGACGAGTCGGACGAGTCGGGTCGGATCGCATCGGATCGGGTCCAATCGGACCGAATCGGTTCGATCTGAATCAAATCGAATCGGGACGGATCGCATCGAATCGGGTCGAATCGGACGAGTCGGTCCGGATCGTATCGGATCGGTTCGAATCGGACGGAATCGGTTCGATCTGAATAGAATCGAATCGGGTCGGATCGGATCCAGTCGGGTCGAATCGGTGTAATCGGACGAGTCGGTTCGGATCGGATGTGATCGGGTCGAATCGGATAGAATCGAATCGGGTCAGATCGGATCCAATCGGGTAGAATGGGTCGAATTGGACGAGTCGGACGAGTCGGGTCGAATCGGTTCGGATCGGGTCGAACCGGATCGAATCGGTTCGAACCGAATCGGGCCGAATCGGGTCGAATCGGACGAGTCGGTTTGGAGTGGACCGGATCGGGTCGAATCGGATCGAATCGGTTCGAACAGAATCGGGTCGAATCGGGTCGGATCGGATCCAATCGGATCGGATCGGGTCAAATCGGACGAGTCCGTTCGAATCGGATCGGATCGGGTAAAATCGGATCGAATCGGTTCGAACCGAATCGGGCCGAATCGGGTCGAATCGGACGTGTCGGTTCGGAGTGGACCGGATCGGGTCGAATGGGATCGAATCGGTTCGAACCGAATGGAATCGAATCGGTTCAGATCGGATGCAATCGGGTCGAGTGGTGTCGAATCGGACCGAATCGGTTGGATCTTAATCGCATCGAATCGGGTCTCATCGGATCCAATCGGGTCGTACCGGGTATAATCGGACGAGTCGGTTCGGATCGGATCGGATCGGGTCGTATCGGATCGGTTCCAATCGGTTCGAACCGAGTCGAGTCAAATCGGGTCGAATCGGACGAGTACGTTCGAATCAGATCGGATCGGGTAAAATCGGACCGAATCGGTTCGATCCGAATCGAATCGAATCCGTTCAGACCGGAACCAATCGGTTCGAACCGAGTCGAATCGAATCGGGTCGAATCGGACGAGTCCGTTCGGGTCGGATCGGACGAGTCGAATGGGATCGAATCGGTTCGAACCGAATCGAATCGAATCGGTTCAGATCGGATCCAATCGGGTCGAATCGGGTCGGATCGGATAGAATCGGGTCGAATGGGTCGAATTGGACGAGTCGGACGAGTCGGGTCGAATCGGATCGGATCGGGTCGAATCGGACGAGTCGGTTGGGATCGGATCGGATCGGGTCGAATCGGAAAGAATCGGTTGAATCTGAATCGAATCGAATCGGGTCTGATCGAATCCAATCGGGTCGAATCGGGTCGGATCGGATCCAATCGGGTCGAATGGGTCGAATCGGACGAGTCGGTTGGGATCGGATCGGATCGGGTCGAATCGGATCGGATCGGTTCGAACCGAATCGAATCGAATCGGGTCGGATCAGATCCAATCGGGTCCGATCGGGTCGGATCGGATCCAATCGGATCGGACCAGGTCGATCCGGACGAGTCGGTTCGAACCGAGTCGAATCGAATCGGGTCAGATCGGGTCCAATCGGGTCGAATCGGTCCGAATCGGACCACTCGGACGAGTCGAGTCGGATCGGATCGGATCGGGTCGAATCGGACCGAATCGGTTTGATCTGAATCGAATCGAGTCGGGTCAGATCGGATCCAATCGGATCGGATCACGTCGAATCGGACGAGTGGGTTCGAACCGAATCCAATCGAATCGGGTCAGATCGGATCCCGTCGGGTCGGATCGTGTCGAATCGGTTCGGAGCGAATCGGGCCGAATCGGGTCGGATCGGATCCAATCGGGTCAAATCGGGCCGAATCGGTTCGATCTGAATCGAATCGAATCGGGTCCGATCCCGATTGGATCCGATCCGACCCGACCTGATCGGACCCGATTGGATCTGATCGGACCCGATCGGACCCGATTGGATCTGATCCGACCCGATCGGTCCCGATTGGATCTGAACCGACCCGGTTCGATTCGATTCGGTTTAAACCGATTCGATCCGATTCGACCCGATCCGATCCGATCCGACTCCACTCGTCCGAGTGGTCCGATTCGGACCGATTCGACCCGACTGGATCCGACCCGATCCGACCCGAACGGACTCGTCCGATTCGACCCGTACCGACCCGATGGGATCTGATCCGATCCGATCGGACCTGATCGGATCTGATCGGGTCGAATCAGGTCGAATCGGACGAGTCGGTTCGAACCCAATCGAATTGAATCGAGTCGGATCGGATCCAATCGGGTCGAATCGGGTCCGATCAGATCCAATCGGGTCCGATCGAATCGATTCGAACCGTATCGAGTCGAATCGGGTGAGAGCGAATCCAATCGGGTCGAATCGGGCCGAATCCGACGAGTCGGACGAGGGGGTCGGATCGCGTCGGATCGGTAAGAATCGGGTCGGATCGGATCCAATCGGATCGGATCGGGTCGAATCGCACGAGCCGGTTCGGATCGAATCGAATCGGGTCAGATCGGATCCAGTCGGGTCAAATCGGGTCGGATCGGATCGGATCCAATGGAATTGGGTCGAATCGGTTCGGATCGGATCCCATCGGATCGGATCGGGTCGAATCGGACGAGTCCGTTCGGATCGGATCGGGTCGGATCCAATCGGGTCGAATTGGGCCAGATCGGATCCAGTCGGGTCGAATCGGTTCGGATCGGATCCAATCGGATCGGATCGGGTCGAATCGGTTCGAAGCGAATCGGGTCGAATCGGACGAGTCGGTTCGGGTCGGATCGGACGAGTCGAATCGGATCGAATCGGTTCGAACCTAATCGAATCGAATCGGGTCTGATCGGATCCAGTCGGGTCGACTCGGGTCTAATCGGACGAGCCGGTTCGGATCGGATCTGATCGGGTCGAACCGGATAGAATCGAATCGGGTCGGATCAGATCCAATCGGGTCCGATCGGGTCGGATCGGATCCAATCGGATCGGATCAGGTCGAATCGGTTCGAAGCGAATCGGGTCGAATCGGACGAGTCGGTTCGGGTCGGATCGGACGAGTCGAATCGGATCGAATCGGTTCGAACCTAATCGAATCGAATCGGGTCTGATCGGATCCAGTCGGGTCGACTCGGGTCTAATCGGACGAGCCGGTTCGGATCGGATCTGATCGGGTCGAACCGGATAGAATCGAATCGGGTCGGATCAGATCCAATCGGGTCCGATCGAGTCGGATCGGATCCAATCGGGTCGAATCGGGTCCGATCAGATCCAATCGGGTCCGATCGAATCGATTCGAACCGTATCGAGTCGAATCGGGTGAGAGCGAATCCAATCGGGTCGAATCGGGCCGAATCCGACGAGTCGGACGAGGGGGTCGGATCGCGTCGGATCGGTAAGAATCGGGTCGGATCGGATCCAATCGGATCGGATCGGGTCGAATCGCACGAGCCGGTTCGGATCGAATCGAATCGGGTCAGATCGGATCCAGTCGGGTCAAATCGGGTCGGATCGGATCGGATCCAATGGAATCGGGTCGAATCGGTTCGGATCGGATCCCATCGGATCGGATCGGGTCGAATCGGACGAGTCCGTTCGGATCGGATCGGGTCGGATCCAATCGGGTCGAATTGGGCCAGATCGGATCCAGTCGGGTCGAATCGGTTCGGATCGGATCCAATCGGATCGGATCGGGTCGAATCGGTTCGAAGCGAATCGGGTCGAATCGGACGAGTCGGTTCGGGTCGGATCGGACGAGTCGAATCGGATCGAATCGGTTCGAACCTAATCGAATCGAATCGGGTCTGATCGGATCCAGTCGGGTCGACTCGGGTCTAATCGGACGAGCCGGTTGGGATCGGATCGGATCGGGTCGAATCGGATCGGATCGGTTCGAACCGAATCGAATCGAATCGGGTCGGATCAGATCCAATCGGGTCCGATCGGGTCGGATCGGATCCAATCGGATCGGACCAGGTCGATCCGGACGAGTCGGTTCGAACCGAGTCGAATCGAATCGGGTCAGATCGGGTCCAATCGGGTCGAATCGGTCCGAATCGGACCACTCGGACGAGTCGAGTCGGATCGGATCGGATCGGGTCGAATCGGACCGAATCGGTTTGATCTGAATCGAATCGAGTCGGGTCAGATCGGATCCAATCGGATCGGATCACGTCGAATCGGACGAGTGGGTTCGAACCGAATCCAATCGAATCGGGTCAGATCGGATCCCGTCGGGTCGGATCGTGTCGAATCGGTTCGGAGCGAATCGGGCCGAATCGGGTCGGATCGGATCCAATCGGGTCAAATCGGGCCGAATCGGTTCGATCTGAATCGAATCGAATCGGGTCCGATCCGATTGGATCCGATCCGACCCGACCTGATCGGACCCGATTGGATCTGATCGGACCCGATCGGACCCGATTGGATCTGATCCGACCCGATCGGTCCCGATTGGATCTGAACCGACCCGGTTCGATTCGATTCGGTTTAAACCGATTCGATCCGATTCGACCGATCCGATCCGATCCGACTCGACTCGTCCGAGTGGTCCGATTCGGACCGATTCGACCCGACTGATCCGACCCGATCCGACCCGAACGGACTCGTCCGATTCGACGCGTACCGACCCGATGGGATCGATCCGATCCGATCGGACCTGATCGGATCTGATCGGGTCGAATCAGGTCGAATCGGACGAGTCGGTTCGAACCCAATCGAATTGAATCGAGTCGGATCGGATCCAATCGGGTCGAATCGGGTCCGATCAGATCCAATCGGGTCCGATCGAATCGATTCGAACCGTATCGAGTCGAATCGGGTGAGAGCGAATCCAATCGGGTCGAATCGGGCCGAATCCGACGAGTCGGACGAGGGGGTCGGATCGCGTCGGATCGGTAAGAATCGGGTCGGATCGGATCCAATCGGATCGGATCGGGTCGAATCGCACGAGCCGGTTCGGATCGAATCGAATCGGGTCAGATCGGATCCAATCGGGTCGAATTGGGCCAGATCGGATCCAGTCGGGTCGAATCGGTTCGGATCGGATCCAATCGGATCGGATCGGGTCGAATCGGTTCGAAGCGAATCGGGTCGAATCGGACGAGTCGGTTCGGGTCGGATCGGACGAGTCGAATCGGATCGAATCGGTTCGAACCTAATCGAATCGAATCGGGTCTGATCGGATCCAGTCGGGTCGACTCGGGTCTAATCGGACGAGCCGGTTCGGATCGGATCTGATCGGGTCGAACCGGATAGAATCGAATCGGGTCGGATCAGATCCAATCGGGCCGAATCGGGTCGGATCGGATCCAATCGGGTCGAACCGGGTCTAAGCGGACGAGCCGGTTCGGATCGGATCTGATCGGGTCGAACCGGATAGAATCGAATCGGGTCTGATCGGATCCAGTCGGGTCGGATCGTATCGGATCGGCTCGAACCGAATCGAATCGAATCGGGTCGGATCAGATCCAATCGGGTCCGATCGGGTCGGACCGGATCCAATCGGATCGGATCAGGTCGAATCGGTTCGAACCGAATCGAATCGAAACGGTTCAGATCGGATGCAATCGGGTCGAATGGGGTCGAATGGGGTCGAATCGGACGAGTCGGACGAGTCGGGTCGGATCGCATCGCATCGGGTCAAATCGGACGAGTCGGTTCGGATCGGACCGGATCGGGTCGAATCGGACCGAATCGGTTCGATCTGAATCGAATCGAATCGGGTCGGATCAGATCCAATCGGGTTCGATCGGGTGGGATCGGATCCAATCGGATCGGATCAGGTCGATCCGGACGAGTCCGTTCGAACCGAATCGAATCGAATCGGGTCAGATCGGGTCCAATTGGGTCGGATCGGTCCGAATCGGACCACTCGGACGAGTCGAGTCGGATCGGATCGGATCGGGTCGAATCGGACCGAATCGGTTTGAACCGAATCGAATCGAATCGGGTCGGATCAGATCCAATCGGGTCCGATCGGGTCGGATCAGATCCAATCGGGTCCGATCGGGTCCGATCAGATCCAATCGGGTCCGATCGAATCGGCTCGGATCGAATCCAATCGAATCGGGTCAGATCGGATCCCGTCGGGTCGGATCGGGTCGAATCGCACGAGCCGGTTCGGATCGAATCGAACCGGGTGAGATCGGATCCAGTCGGGTCGGATCGGACGAGTCGAATCGGATCGAATCGGTTCGAACCGAATCGAATCGAATCGGTTCAGATCGGATGCAATCGGGTCGAAAGGGGTCGAATCGGACGAGTCGGACGAGTCGGGTCGGATCGCATCGCATCGGGTCGAATCGGAAAGAATCGGTTGGATCTGAATCGAATCGAATCGGGTCTGATCGGATCCAATCGGGTCGAATCGGGTCGGATCGGATCCAATCGGGTCGAATGGGTCGAATTGGACGAGTCGGACGAGTCGGGTCGAATCTGATCGGATCGGCTCGAACCGAATCGAATCGAATCGGGTCGGATCAGATCCAATCGGGTCCGATCGGGTCGGATCGGATCCAATCGGATCGGACCAGGTCGATCCGGACGAGTCGGTTCGAACCGAGTCGAATCGAATCGGGTCAGATCGGGTCCAATCGGGTCGAATCGGTCCGAATCGGACCACTCGGACGAGTCGAACCGAATCGAATCGAATCGGGTCCGATCAGATCCAATCGGGTCCGATCGAATCGGCTCGGATCGAATCCAATCGAATCGGGTCAGATCGGATCCCGTCGGGTCGGATCGTTTAGAATCGGACGAGTCGGACGAGGGGTCGGATCGCGTCGGATGGGGAGGAATCGGGTCGGATCGGATCCAATCGGATCGGATCGGGTCGAATCGCACGAGCCGGTTCGGATCGAATCGAACCGGGTGAGATCGGATCCAGTCGGGTCGGATCGGACGAGTCGAATCGGATCGAATCGGTTCGAACCGAATCGAATCGAATCGGTTCAGATCGGATGCAATCGGGTCGAAAGGGGTCGAATCGGACGAGTCGGACGAGTCGGGTCGGATCGCATCGCATCGGGTCGAATCGGAAAGAATCGGTTGGATCTGAATCGAATCGAATCGGGTCTGATCGGATCCAATCGGGTCGAACCGGGTATAATCGGACGAGTCGGTTCGGATCGGATCGGATCGGGTCGTATCGGATCGGATCCAATCGGTTCGAACCGAGTCGAATCAAATCGGGTCAGATCGGGTCCAATCGGGTCGAATCGGTTCGGATCGGATCCAATCGGATCGGATCGGATCGGTTCGAATCGGATCGAATCGGTTCCAACCGAATCGGGCCGAATCGGGTCGGATCGGATCCAATCGGGTCGAACCGAATCGGGTCGAATCGGGTCGGATCGGATCCAATCGGATCGGATCGGTTCGGATCGGATCCAATCGGACCGGATCGGATCGGTTCGAATCGGATCGAATCGGTTCCAACCGAATCGGGCCGAATCGGGTCGGATCGGATCCAATCGGGTCGAACCGGTTATAATCGGACGAGTCGGTTCGGATCGGATCGGATCGGGTCGTATCGGATCGGATCCAATCGGTTCGAACCGAGTCGAATCAAATAGGGTCGAATCGGACGAGTCGGTTCGGAGTGGACCGGATCGGGTCGAATGGGATCGAATCGGTTCGAACCGAATGGAATCGAATCGGTTCAGATCGGATGCAATCGGGTCGAATAGTGTGGAATCGGACGAGTCGGACGAGTCGGGTCGGATCGCATCGGATCGGCTCGAATCGGACCGAATCGGTTGGATCTGAGTCGCATCGAATCGGGTCTCATCGGATCCAGTCGGGTCGAATCGGGTCGGGTCGGATCCAATCGTTTCGAATGGGTCGAACTGGACGAGTCGGACGAGTCGGGTCGAATCGGATCGGATCGGCTCGAACCGAATCGAATCGAACCGGGTCGGATCAGGTCCAATCGGGTCCGATCGGGTCGGATCAGATCCAATCGGGTCCGATCGGGTCCGATCAGATCCAATCGGGTCCGATCATGTCGGATCGGATCCGATCATATCGGATCAGGTCGAATCGGATCCCATCGGGTCGGATCGGGTCGAGTTGGACGAGTCGGACGAGTCGGGTCGGATCGCATCGGATTGGGTCGAATCCGACCGAATCGTTTCGATCTGAATCGAATCGAATCGGGACGGTTCGCATCGAATCGCGTCGAATCGGACGGAATCGGTTCGATCTGAATAGAATCGAATCGGGTCGGATCGGATCCAATGGGGTCGAGTCGGGTATAATCGGACGAGTCGGTTCGGATCGGATCGGATCGGGTCGTATCGGATCGGATCCAATCGGTTCGAACCGAGTCGAATCAAATCGGGTCAGATCGGGTCCAATCGGGTCGAATCGGTTCGGATCGGATCCAATCGGATCGGATCGGATCGGTTCGAATCGGATCGAATCGGTTCCAACCGAATGGGGCCGAATCGGGTCGGATCGGATCCAATCGGATCGAACCGGGTATAATCGGACGAGTCGGTTCGGATCGGATCGGATCGGGTCGTATCGGATCGGATCCAATCGGTTCGAACCGAGTCGAATCAAATAGGGTCGAATCGGACGAGTCCGTTCGGATTGGACCGGATCGGGTCGAATCGGATCGAATCGGTTCGAACCGAATCGGGTCGAATCGGGTCGCATCGGTTCCAATCGGATCGGATCGGGTCCAATCGGATCGGATCAGGTCGAATCGGATTCCATCGGGTCGGATCCGGTCGAATTGGACGAGTCGGACGAGTCGGGTCGGATCGCATCGGATCGGGTAGAATCGGACCGATCGTTTCGATCTGAATCGAATCGAATCGGGCGGATCGCATCGAATCGGGTCGAATCGGACGAGTCGGTCCGGATCGTATCGGATCGGGTCGAATCCGACGGAATCGGTTCGATCTGAATAGAATCGAATCGGGTCGGATCGGATCCAGTCGGGTCGAATCGGATCGGATCGGCTCGAACCGAATCGAATCGAATCGGGTCGGATCAGATCCAATCGGGTCCGATCGGGTCGGATCGGATCCAATGGGATCGGATCAGGTCGAATCGGATCCCATCGGGTCGGATCGGGTCGAGTTGGACGAGTCGGACGAGTCGGGTCGGATCGCATCGGGTCGGGTCCAATCGGACCGAATCGGTTCGATCCGAATCAAATCGAATCGGGACGGATCGGATCCAATGGGGTCGAGTCGGGTGTAATCGGACGAGTCGGTTCGGATCGAATCGGATCGGGTCGAATCGGATCCAGTCGGGTCGAATGAATCGGTCTAATCGGACGAGTCGGTTCGGATCGAATCGGATCGGGTCGAATCGGATCGAATCGGTTCGAACCGAATTGGGCCGAATCGGATCGGATCGGATCCAATGCGGTCGAACCGGGTATAATCGGACGAGTCGGTTCGGATCGGATCGGATCCAATCGTTTCGAACCGAGTCGAATCAAATCGGGTCAGATCGGGTCCAATCGGATCGGATCGGATCGGTTCGAATCGGATCGAATCGGTTCCAACCGAATCGGGCCGAATCGGGTCGGATCGGATCCAATCGGGTCGAACCGAGTCGAGTCAAATAGGGTCGAATCGGACGAGTCGAGTCGGATCGGATCGGATCGGGTCGAATCGGACCTAATCGGTTTGATCTGAATCCAATCGAGTCAGGTCAGATCGGATCCAATCGGATCGGGTCAGATCGGGTCCAATCGGGTCGAATCGGTCCGAATCGGACCACTCGGACGAGTCGAGTCGGATCGGATCGGATCGGGTCGAATCGGACCGAATCGGTTTGATCTGAATCGAATCGAGTCGGGTCAGATCGGATCCAATCGGATCGGATCACGTCGAATCGGACGAGTGGGTTCGAACCGAATCCAATCGAATCGGGTCAGATCGGATCCCGTCGGGTCGGATCGTTTAGAATCGGACGAGTCGGACGAGGGGTCGGATCGCGTCGGATCGGGAGGAATCGGGTCGGATCGCATCCAATCGGATCGGATCGGGTCGAATCGCACGAGCCGGTTCGGATCGAATCGAATCTGGTGAGATCGGATCCAGTCGGGTGGGATCGGGTCGGATCGGATCGGATCCAATCGAATCGGGTCGAATCGGTTCGGATCGGATCCAATCGGATCGGATCGGATCGGGTCGAGTCGGATCGAATCGGTTCGAACCGAATCTGGCCGAATCGGGTCGGATCGGATCCAATCGGGTGGAACCGGGTATAATCGGACGAGTCGGTTCGGATCGGACCGGATCGGGTCGAATCGGATCGAATCGGTTCGAACCCAATCAGGCCGAATCGGGTCGGATCGGATCCAATCGGGTCGTACCGGGTATAATCGGACGAGTCGGTTCGGATCGGATCGGATCGGGTCGTATCGGGTCGGTTCCAATCGGTTCGAACCGAGTCGAGTCAAATCGGGTCGAATCGGACGAGTACGTTCGAATCAGATCGGATCGGGTAAAATCGGACCGAATCGGTTCGATCCGAATCGAATCGAATCCGTTCAGACCGGAACCAATCGGTTCGAACCGAGTCGAATCGAATCGGGTCGAATCGGACGAGTCCGTTCGGGTCGGATCGGACGAGTCGAATGGGATCGAATCGGTTCGAACCGAATCGAATCGAATCGGTTCAGATCGGATCCAATCGGGTCGAATCGGGTCGGATCGGATCCAATCGGGTCGAATGGGTCGAATTGGACGAGTCGGACGAGTCGGGTCGAATCGGATCGGATCGGGTCGAATCGGACGAGTCGGTTGGGATCGGATCGGATCGGGTCGAATCGGAAAGAATCGGTTGGATCTGAATCGAATCGAATCGGGTCTGATCGAATCCAATCGGGTCGAATCGGGTCGGATCGGATCCAATCGGGTCGAATGGGTCGAATTGGACGAGTCGGACGAGTCGGGTCGAATGGGATCGGATCGGCTCGAACCGAATCGAATCGAATCGGGTCGGATCAGATCCAATCGGGTCCGATCGTTTCGGATCGGATCCAATCGGATCGGACCAGGTCGATCCGGACGAGTCGGTTCGAACCGAGTCGAATCGAATCGGGTCAGATCGGGTCCAATCGGGTCGAATCGGTCCGAATCGGACCACTCGGACGAGTCGAGTCGGATCGGACCGGATCGGGTCGAATCGGACCGAATCGGTTTGATCTGAATCGAATCGAGTCGGGTCAGATCGGATCCAATCGGATCGGATCACGTCGAATCGGACGAGTGGGTTCGAACCGAATCCAATCGAATCGGGTCAGATCGGATCCCGTCGGGTCGGATCGTTTAGAATCGGACGAGTCGGACGAGGGGGTCGGATCGCGTCGGATCGGGAGGAATCGGGTCGGATCGCATCCAATCGGATCGGATCGGGTCGAATCGCACGAGCCGGTTCGGATCGAATCGAATCTGGTGAGATCGGATCCAGTCGGGTGGGATCGGGTCGGATCGGATCGGATCCAATCGAATCGGGTCGAATCGGTTCGGATCGGATCCAATCGGATCGGACCGGATCGGGTCGAATCGGATCGAATCGGTTCGAACCCAATCAGGCCGAATCGGGTCGGATCGGATCCAATCGGGTCGTACCGGGTATAATCGGACGAGTCGGTTCGGATCGGATCGGATCGGGTCGTATCGGGTCGGTTCCAATCGGTTCGAACCGAGTCGAGTCAAATCGGGTCGAATCGGACGAGTACGTTCGAATCAGATCGGATCGGGTAAAATCGGACCGAATCGGTTCGATCCGAGTCGAATCGAATCCGTTCAGACCGGAACCAATCGGTTCGAACCGAGTCGAATCGAATCGGGTCGAATCGGACGAGTCCGTTCGGGTCGGATCGGACGAGTCGAATGGGATCGAATCGGTTCGAACCGAATCGAATCGAATCCGTTCAGATCGGATCCAATCGGGTCGAATCGGGTCGGATCGGATCCAATCGGGTCGAATGGGTCGAATTGGACGAGTCGGACGAGTCGGGTCGAATCGGATCGGATCGGGTCGAATCGGACGAGTCGGTTGGGATCGGATCGGATCGGGTCGAATCGGAAAGAATCGGTTGGATCTGAATCGAATCGAATCGGGTCTGATCGAATCCAATCGGGTCGAATCGGGTCGGATCGGATCCAATCGGGTCGAATGGGTCGAATTGGACGAGTCGGACGAGTCGGGTCGAATGGGATCGGATCGGCTCGAACCGAATCGAATCGAATCGGGTCGGATCAGATCCAATCGGGTCCGATCGTTTCGGATCGGATCCAATCGGATCGGACCAGGTCGATCCGGACGAGTCGGTTCGAACCGAGTCGAATCGAATCGGTTCAGATCGGATGCAATCGGGTCGAATAGTGTGGAATCGGACGAGTCGGACGAGTCGGGTCGGATCGCATCGGTTCGAACCTAATCGAATCGAATCGGGTCTGATCGGATCCAGTCGGGTCGACTCGGGTCTAATCGGACGAGCCGGTTCGGATCGGATCTGATCGGGTCGAACCGGATAGAATCGAATCGGGTCGGATCAGATCCAATCGGGTCCGATCGGGTCGGATCGGATCCAATCGGATCGGATCAGGTCGAATCGGTTCGAACCGAATCGGGCCGAATCGGGTCGGATCGGATCCAATCGGGTCGAACCGGGTCTAAGCGGACGAGCCGGTTCGGATCGGATCTGATCGGGTCGAACCGGATAGAATCGAATCGGGTCTGATCGGATCCAGTCGGGTCGGATCGCATCGGATCGGCTCGAACCGAATCGAATCGAATCGGGTCGGATCAGATCCAATCGGGTCCGATCGGGTCGGACCGGATCCAATCGGATCGGATCAGGTCGAATCGGTTCGAACCGAATCGAATCGAAACGGTTCAGATCGGATGCAATCGGGTCGAATGGGGTCGAATGGGGTCGAATCGGACGAGTCGGACGAGTCGGGTCGGATCGCATCGCATCGGGTCAAATCGGACGAGTCGGTTCGGATCGGACCGGATCGGGTCGAATCGGACCGAATCGGTTCGATCTGAATCGAATCGAATCGGGTCGGATCAGATCCAATCGGGTCCGATCGGGTGGGATCGGATCCAATCGGATCGGATCAGGTCGATCCGGACGAGTCCGTTCGAACCGAATCGAATCGAATCGGGTCAGATCGGGTCCAATTGGGTCGGATCGGTCCGAATCGGACCACTCGGACGAGTCGAGTCGGATCGGATCGGATCGGGTCGAATCGGACCGAATCGGTTTGAACCGAATCGAATCGAATCGGGTCGGATCAGATCCAATCGGGTCCGATCGGGTCGGATCAGATCCAATCGGGTCCGATCGGGTCCGATCAGATCCAATCGGGTCCGATCGAATCGGCTCGGATCGAATCCAATCGAATCGGGTCAGATCGGATCCCGTCGGGTCGGATCGTTTAGAATCGGACGAGTCGGACGAGGGGTCGGATCGCGTCGGATGGGGAGGAATCGGGTCGGATCGGATCCAATCGGATCGGATCGGGTCGAATCGCACGAGCCGGTTCGGATCGAATCGAACCGGGTGAGATCGGATCCAGTCGGGTCGGATCGGACGAGTCGAATCGGATCGAATCGGTTCGAACCGAATCGAATCGAATCGGTTCAGATCGGATGCAATCGGGTCGAAAGGGGTCGAATCGGACGAGTCGGACGAGTCGGGTCGGATCGCATCGCATCGGGTCGAATCGGAAAGAATCGGTTGGATCTGAATCGAATCGAATCGGGTCTGATCGGATCCAATCGGGTCCAATCGGGTCGGATCGGATCCAATCGGGTCGAATGGGTCGAATTGGACGAGTCGGACGAGTCGGGTCGAATCGGATCGGATCGGCTCGAACCGAATCGAATCGAATCGGGTCGGATCAGATCCAATCGGGTCCGATCGGGTCGGATCGGATCCAATCGGATCGGACCAGGTCGATCCGGACGAGTCGGTTCGAACCGAGTCGAATCGAATCGGGTCAGATCGGGTCCAATCGGGTCGAATCGGTCCGAATCGGACCACTCGGACGAGTCGGTTCGGATTGGACCGGATCGGGTCGAATCGGATCGAATCGGTTCGAACCGAATCGGGTCGAGTCGGGTCGGATCGGATCCAATCGGATCGGATCGGGTCCAATCGGATCGGATCAGGTCGAGTCGGATTCCATCGGGTCGGATCGGGTCGAATTGGACAAGTCGGACGAGTCGGGTCGGATCGCATCGGATCGGGTCGAATCGGACGAGTCGGTCCGGATCGTATGGGATCGGGTCGAATCGGACGGAATCGGTTCGATCTGAATAGAGTCGAATCGGGTCGGATCGGATCCAATCGGGTCGAATCGGGTGTAATGGGACGAGTCGGTTCGGATCGGACGTGATCCGGTCGAATCGGATAGAATCTAATCGGGTCAGATCGGATCCAATCGGGTCGGACCAGGTCGAATCGGACGAGTCCGTTCGGATCGGATCGGATCGGGTCGAATTGGACGAGTCGGACGAGTCGGGTCGGATCGCATCGGATCGGGTCCAATCGGACCGAATCGGTTCGATCCGAATCAAATCGAATCGGGACGGATCGCATCGGATCGGTTCGAATCGGACGGAGTCGGTTCGATCTGAATAGAATCGAATCGGGTCGGATCGGATCCAATCGGGTCGAATCGGTGTAATCGGACGAGTCGGTTCGGATCGGATGTGATCGGGTCGAATCGGATAGAATCGAATCGGGTCAGATCGGATCCAATCGGGTAGAATGGGTCGAATTGGACGAGTCGGACGAGTCGGGTCGAATCGGTTCGGATCAGGTCGAATCGGACGAGTCGGTTTGAACCGAATCGAATCGAGTCTGGTCAGATCGGATCCAGTCTAGTCGAATGTGGTCGAATCGGGTCGAATCGGACGAGTCGGACGAGTCGGTTCGGATCGCATCGGGTCGGGTCTAATCGGACGAGTCGGTTCGGATCGGATCTGATCGGGTCGAATCGGATCGAATCGGTTCGATCTGAGTCGAGTCGAATCGGTTCGAACCGAATCGAATCGAATCCGGTCAGATCGGGTCCAGTCGGGTCGAATGGTTTCGTATCGGACGATTCGGACGAGTCAAGTCGGATTGGATCGGATCGGGTCGGATCGGCTCGAATCGGTCCGAACCCAACCGAATCGAATCGAATCGAATCGGTTCCAATCGGATCGGATCGGGTCAAATCGGACCGAACCGGTTCGATCTGAATCGAATCGAATCGGGTCGGATCGAATCCAATCGGATCGAATCGTTTCGGATCGGATCTGATCGGGTCGAATCGGATCGAATCGGTTCGAACCGAATCGAATCGAATCGGGTCAGACCGGTTCCAATCGGGTCGAATAGGGTCGAATCGGACGAGTCGGACGAGTCGGGACGGTTCGCATCGAATCGCGTCGAATCGGACGGAATCGCTTCGATCTGAATAGAATCGAATCGGGTCGGATCGGATCCAATGGGGTCGAGTCGGGTATAATCGGACGAGTCGGTTCGGATCGGATCGGATCGGGTCGTATCGGATCGGATCCAATCGGTTCGAACCGAGTCGAATCAAATCGGGTCAGATCGGGTCCAATCGGGTCGAATCGGTTCGGATCGGATCCAATCGGATCGGATCGGATCGGTTCGAATCGGATCGAATCGGTTCCAACCGAATGGGGCCGAATCGGGTCGGATCGGATCCAATCGGATCGAACCGGGTATAATCGGACGAGTCGGTTCGGATCGGATCGGATCGGGTCGTATCGGATCGGATCCAATCGGTTCGAACCGAGTCGAATCAAATAGGGTCGAATCGGACGAGTCCGTTCGGATTGGACCGGATCGGGTCGAATCGGATCGAATCGGTTCGAACCGAATCGGGTCGAATCGGGTCGCATCGGTTCCAATCGGATCGGATCGGGTCCAATCGGATCGGATCAGGTCGAATCGGATTCCATCGGGTCGGATCCGGTCGAATTGGACGAGTCGGACGAGTCGGGTCGGATCGCATCGGATCGGGTCGAATCGGACCGATCGTTTCGATCTGAATCGAATCGAATCGGGCGGATCGCATCGAATCGGGTCGAATCGGACGAGTCGGTCCGGATCGTATCGGATCGGGTCGAATCGGACGGAATCGGTTCGATCTGAATAGAATCGAATCGGGTCGGATCGGATCCAGTCGGGTCGAATCGGATCGGATCGGCTCGAACCGAATCGAATCGAATCGGGTCGGATCAGATCCAATCGGGTCCGATCGGGTCGGATCGGATCCAATGGGATCGGATCAGGTCGAATCGGATCCCATCGGGTCGGATCGGGTCGAGTTGGACGAGTCGGACGAGTCGGGTCGGATCGCATCGGGTCGGGTCCAATCGGACCGAATCGGTTCGATCCGAATCAAATCGAATCGGGACGGATCGGATCCAATCGGGTCGAGTCGGGTGTAATCGGACGAGTCGGTTCGGATCGAATCGGATCGGGTCGAATCGGATCCAGTCGGGTCTAATGAATCGGTTTAATCGGACGAGTCGCTTCGGATCGGATCGGATCGGGTCGAATCGGATCGAATCGGTTCGAACCGAATCGGGCCGAATCGGATCGGATCGGATCCAATCCGGTCGAACCGGGTATAATCGGACGAGTCGGTTCGGATCGGATCGGATCCAATCGGTTCGAACCGAGTCGAATCAAATCGGGTCAGATCGGGTCCAATCGGATCGGATCGGATCGGTTCGAATCGGATCGAATCGGTTCCAACCGAATCGGGCCGAATCGGGTCGGATCGGATCCAATCGGGTCGAACCGAGTCGAGTCAAATAGGGTCGAATCGGACGAGTCGAGTCGGATCGGATCGGATCGGGTCGAATCGGACCGAATCGGTTTGATCTGAATCCAATCGAGTCAGGTCAGATCGGATCCAATCGGATCGGGTCAGATCGGGTCCAATCGGGTCGAATCGGTCCGAATCGGACCACTCGGACGAGTCGAGTCGGATCGGACCGGATCGAATCGGACCGAATCGGTTTGATCTGAATCGAATCGAGTCGGGTCAGATCGGATCCAATCGGATCGGATCACGTCGAATCGGACGAGTGGGTTCGAACCGAATCCAATCGAATCGGGTCAGATCGGATCCCGTCGGGTCGGATCGTTTAGAATCGGACGAGTCGGACGAGGGGGTCGGATCGCGTCGGATCGGGAGGAATCGGGTCGGATCGCATCCAATCGGATCGGATCGGGTCGAATCGCACGAGCCGGTTCGGATCGAATCGAATCTGGTGAGATCGGATCCAGTCGGGTGGGATCGGGTCGGATCGGATCGGATCCAATTGAATCGGGTCGAATCGGTTCGGATCGGATCCAATCGGATCGGACCGGATCGGGTCGAATCGGATCGAATCGGTTCGAACCCAATCAGGCCGAATCGGGTCGGATCGGATCCAATCGGGTCGTACCGGGTATAATCGGACGAGTCGGTTCGGATCGGATCGGATCGGGTCGTATCGGGTCGGTTCCAATCGGTTCGAACCGAGTCGAGTCAAATCGGGTCGAATCGGACGAGTACGTTCGAATCAGATCGGATCGGGTAAAATCGGACCGAATCGGTTCGATCCGAATCGAATCGAATCCGTTCAGACCGGAACCAATCGGTTCGAACCGAGTCGAATCGAATCGGGTCGAATCGGACGAGTCCGTTCGGGTCGGATCGGACGAGTCGAATGGGATCGAATCGGTTCGAACCGAATCGAATCGAATCCGCTCAGATCGGATCCAATCGGGTCGAATCGGGTCGGATCGGATCCAATCGGGTCGAATGGGTCGAATTGGACGAGTCGGACGAGTCGGGTCGAATCGGATCGGATCGGGTCGAATCGGACGAGTCGGTTGGGATCGGATCGGATCGGGTCGAATCGGAAAGAATCGGTTGGATCTGAATCGAATCGAATCGGGTCTGATCGAATCCAATCGGGTCGAATCGGGTCGGATCGGATCCAATCGGGTCGAATGGGTCGAATTGGACGAGTCGGACGAGTCGGGTCGAATCGGATCGGATCGGCTCGAACCGAATCGAATCGAATCGGGTCGGATCAGATCCAATCGGGTCCGATCGTTTCGGATCGGATCCAATCGGATCGGACCAGGTCGATCCGGACGAGTCGGTTCGAACCGAGTCGAATCGAATCGGTTCAGATCGGATCCAATCGGGTCGAATCGTGTGGAATCGGACGAGTCGGACGAGTCGGGTCGGATCGCATCGGTTCGAACTAATCGAATCGAATCGGGTCTGATCGGATCCAGTCGGGTCGACTCGGGTCTAATCGGACGAGCCGGTTCGGATCGGATCTGATCGGGTCGAACCGGATAGAATCGAATCGGGTCGGATCAGATCCAATCGGGTCCGATCGGGTCGGATCGGATCCAATCGGATCGGATCAGGTCGAATCGGTTCGAACCGAATCGGGCCGAATCGGGTCGGATCGGATCCAATCGGGTCGAACGGGTATAATCGGACGAGCCGGTTCGGATCGGATCTGATCGGGTCGAACCGGATAGAATCGAATCGGGTCTGATCGGATCCAGTCGGGTCGGATCGCATCGGATCGGCTCGAACCGAATCGAATCGAATCGGGTCGGATCAGATCCAATCGGGTCCGATCGGGTCGGACCGGATCCAATCGGATCGGATCAGGTCGAATCGGTTCGAACCGAATCGAATCGAATCGGTTCAGATCGGATGCAATCGGGTCGAATCGGGTCGAATCGGGGTCGAATCGGACGAGTCGGACGAGTCGGGTCGGATCGCATCGCATCGGGTCGAATCGGACGAGTCGGTTCGGATCGGACCGGATCGGGTCGAATCGGACCGAATCGGTTCGATCTGAATCGAATCGAATCGGGTCGGATCAGATCCAATCGGGTCCGATCGGGTCGGATCGGATCCAATCGGATCGGATCAGGTCGATCCGGACGAGTCGGTTCGAACCGAGTCGAATCGAATCGGGTCAGATCGGGTCCAATCGGGTCGGATCGGTCCGAATCGGACCACTCGGACGAGTCGAGTCGGATCGGATCGGATCGGGTCGAATCGGACCGAATCGGTTTGAACCGAATCGAATCGAATCGGGTCGGATCAGATCCAATCGGGTCCGATCGGGTCGGATCAGATCCAATCGGGTCCGATCGGGTCCGATCAGATCCAATCGGGTCCGATCGAATCGGCTCGGATCGAATCCAATCGAATCGGGTCAGATCGGATCCCGTCGGGTCGGATCGTTTAGAATCGGACGAGTCGGACGAGGGGTCGGATCGCGTCGGATGGGGAGGAATCGGGTCGAATCGGATCCAATCGGATCGGATCGGGTCGAATCGCACGAGCCGGTTCGGATCGAATCGAACCGGGTGAGATCGGATCCAGTCGGGTCGGATCGGACGAGTCGAATCGGATCGAATCGGTTCGAACCGAATCGAATCGAATCGGTTCAGATCGGATGCAATCGGGTCGAAAGGGGTCGAATCGGACGAGTCGGACGAGTCGGGTCGGATCGCATCGCATCGGGTCGAATCGGAAAGAATCGGTTGGATCTGAATCGAATCGAATCGGGTCTGATCGGATCCAATCGGGTCCAATCGGGTCGGATCGGATCCAATCGGGTCGAATGGGTCGAATTGGACGAGTCGGACGAGTCGGGTCGAATCGGATCGGATCGGCTCGAACCGAATCGAATCGAATCGGGTCGGATCAGATCCAATCGGGTCCGATCGGGTCGGATCGGATCCAATCGGATCGGACCAGGTCGATCCGGACGAGTCGGTTCGAACCGAGTCGAATCGAATCGGGTCAGATCGGGTCCAATCGGGTCGAATCGGTCCGAATCGGACCACTCGGACGAGTCGGTTCGGATTGGACCGGATCGGGTCGAATCGGATCGAATCGGTTCGAACCGAATCGTCGAGTCGGGTCGGATCGGATCCAATCGGATCGGATCGGGTCCAATCGGATCGGATCAGGTCGAGTCGGATTCCATCGGGTCGGATCGGGTCGAATGGACAAGTCGGACGAGTCGGGTCGGATCGCATCGGATCGGGTCGAATCGGACGAGTCGGTCCGGATCGTATCGGATCGGGTCGAATCGGACGGAATCGGTTCGATCTGAATCGAGTCGAATCGGGTCGGATCGGATCCAATCGGGTCGAATCGGGTGTAATGGGACGAGTCGGTTCGGATCGGACGTGATCCGGTCGAATCGGATAGAATCTAATCGGGTCAGATCGGATCCAATCGGGTCGGACCAGGTCGAATCGGACGAGTCCGTTCGGATCGGATCGGATCGGGTCGAATTGGACGAGTCGGACGAGTCGGGTCGGATCGCATCGGATCGGGTCCAATCGGACCGAATCGGTTCGATCCGAATCAAATCGAATCGGGACGGATCGCATCGGATCGGTTCGAATCGGACGGAGTCGGTTCGATCTGAATAGAATCGAATCGGGTCGGATCGGATCCAATCGGGTCGAATCGGTGTAATCGGACGAGTCGGTTCGGATCGGATGTGATCGGGTCGAATCGGATAGAATCGAATCGGGTCAGATCGGATCCAATCGGGTAGAATGGGTCGAATTGGACGAGTCGGACGAGTCGGGTCGAATCGGTTCGGATCAGGTCGAATCGGACGAGTCGGTTTGAACCGAATCGAATCGAGTCGGGTCAGATCGGATCCAGTCTAGTCGAATGTGGTCGAATCGGGTCGAATCGGACGAGTCGGACGAGTCGGTTCGGATCGCATCGGGTCGGGTCGAATCGGACGAGTCGGTTCGGATCGGATCGATCGGGTCGAATCGGATCGAATCGGTTCGATCTGAGTCGAGTCGAATCGGTTCGAACCGAATCGAATCGAATCCGGTCAGATCGGGTCCAGTCGGGTCGAATGGTTTCGTATCGGACGATTCGGACGAGTCAAGTCGGATTGGATCGGATCGGGTCGGATCGGCTCGAATCGGTCCGAACCCAACCGAATCGAATCGAATCGAATCGGTTCCAATCGGATCGGATCGGGTCAAATCGGACCGAACCGGTTCGATCTGAATCGAATCGAATCGGGTCGGATCGAATCCAATCGGATCGAATCGTTTCGGATCGGATCTGATCGGGTCGAATCGGATCGAATCGGTTCGAACCGAATCGAATCGAATCGGGTCAGATCGGATCCAATCGGGTCGAATCGGGTCGAATCGGACGAGTCGGACGAGTCGGGACGGTTCGCATCGAATCGCGTCGAATCGGACGGAATCGGTTCGATCTGAATAGAATCGAATCGGGTCGGATCGGATCCAATCGGGTCGAGTCGGGTGTAATCGGACGAGTCGTTTCGGATCGGATGTGATCGGGTCGAAGCGGATAGAATCGAATCGGGTCAGATCGGATCCAATCGGGTCGGATCGGGTCGAATCGGGTCGAATCGGACGAGTCGGTTCCTAGTGGACCGGATCGGGTCGAATCGGATCGAATCGGTTCGAACCGAATCGGGTCGGGTAAAATCGGATCTAATCGGTTCGAACCGAATCGGGCCGAATCGGGTCGAATCGGACGGAATCGGTTCGATCTGAATAGAATCGAATCGGGTCGGGTCGGATCCATTCGGGTCGAATGAATCGGTCTAATCGGACGAGTCGGTTCGGATCGGATCGGCTCGAACCGAATCGAATCGAACCGGGTCGGATCAGATCCAATCGGGTCCGATCGGGTCCGATCAGATCCAATCGGGTCCGATCATGTCGGATCGGATCCGATCGGATCGGATCAGGTCGAATCGGATCCCATCGGGTCAAATCGGGTCGAGTTGGACGAGTCGGACGAGTCGGGTCGGATCGCATCGGATTGGGTCGAATCGGACCGAATCGTTTCGATCTGAATCGAATCGAATCGGGACGGATCGGATCCAATCGGGTCGAGTCGGGTGTAATCGGACGAGTCGGTCCGGATCGTATCGGATCGGGTCGAATCGGACGGAATCGGTTTGATCTGAATAGAATCGAATCGGGTCGGGTCGGATCCAGTCGGGTCGAATGAATCGGTCTAATCGGACGAGTCGGTTCGGATCGGATCGGATCGGGTCGAATCGGATCGAATCGGTTCGAACCGAATTGGGCCGAATCGGATCGGATCGGATCCAATCGGGTCGAACCGGGTATAATCGGACGAGTCGGTTCGGATCGGATCGGATCGGGGCGTATCGGATCGGATCCAATCGGTTCGAACAGAGTCGAATCAAATCGGGTCAGATCGGGTCCAATCGGGTCGAATCGGATCGGTTCGAATCGGATCGAATCGGTTCCAACCGAATCGGGCCGAATACGGTCGGATCGGATCCAATCGGGTCGAACCGAATCGGGTCGAATCGGGTCGGATCGGATCCAATCGGATCGGATCGGGTCGAATCGGACGAGTCCTTTCGAATCGGATCGGATCGGGTAAAATCGGATCGAATCGGTTCGAACCGAATCGAATCGAATCGGTTCAGATCGGATGCAATCGGGTCGAAAGGGGTCGAATCGGACGAGTCGGACGAGTCGGGTCGGATCGCATCGCATCGGGTCGAATCGGAAAGAATCGGTTGGATCTGAATCGAATCGAATCGGGTCTGATCGGATCCAATCGGGTCCAATCGGGTCGGATCGGATCCAATCGGGTCGAATGGGTCGAATTGGACGAGTCGGACGAGTCGGGTCGAATCGGATCGGATCGGCTCGAACCGAATCGAATCGAATCGGGTCGGATCAGATCCAATCGGGTCCGATCGGGTCGGATCGGATCCAATCGGATCGGACCAGGTCGATCCGGACGAGTCGGTTCGAACCGAGTCGAATCGAATCGGGTCAGATCGGGTCCAATCGGGTCGAATCGGTCCGAATCGGACCACTCGGACGAGTCGGTTCGGATTGGACCGATCGGGTCGAATCGGATCGAATCGGTTCGAACCGAATCGGGTCGAGTCGGGTCGGATCGGATCCAATCGGATCGGATCGGGTCCAATCGGATCGGATCAGGTCGAGTCGGATTCCATCGGGTCGGATCGGGTCGAATTGGACAAGTCGGACGAGTCGGGTCGGATCGCATCGGATCGGGTCGAATCGGACGAGTCGGTCCGGATCGTATGGGATCGGGTCGAATCGGACGGAATCGGTTCGATCTGAATAGAGTCGAATCGGGTCGGATCGGATCCAATCGGGTCGAATCGGGTGTAATCGGACGAGTCGGTTCGGATCGGACGTGATCCGGTCGAATCGGATAGAATCTAATCGGGTCAGATCGGATCCAATCGGGTCGGACCAGGTCGAATCGGACGAGTCCGTTCGGATCGGATCGGATCGGGTCGAATTGGACGAGTCGGACGAGTCGGGTCGGATCGCATCGGATCGGGTCCAATCGGACCGAATCGGTTCGATCCGAATCAAATCGAATCGGGACGGATCGCATCGGATCGGTTCGAATCGGACGGAGTCGGTTCGATCTGAATCGAATCGAATCGGGTCGGATCGGATCCAATCGGGTCGAATCGGTGTAATCGGACGAGTCGGTTCGGATCGGATGTGATCGGGTCGAATCGGATAGAATCGAATCGGGTCAGATCGGATCCAATCGGGTAGAATGGGTCGAATTGGACGAGTCGGACGAGTCGGGTCGAATCGGTTCGGATCAGGTCGAATCGGACGAGTCGGTTTGAACCGAATCGAATCGAGTCTGGTCAGATCGGATCCAGTCTAGTCGAATGTGGTCGAATCGGGTCGAATCGGACGAGTCGGACGAGTCGGTTCGGATCGCATCGGGTCGGGTCGAATCGGACGAGTCGGTTCGGATCGGATCTGATCGGGTCGAATCGGATCGAATCGGTTCGATCTGAGTCGAGTCGAATCGGTTCGAACCGAATCGAATCGAATCCGGTCAGATCGGGTCCAGTCGGGTCGAATCGGTTCGAATCGGACGATTCGGACGAGTCAAGTCGGATCGGATCGATCGGGTCGGATCGGCTCGAATCGGTCCGAACCCAACCGAATCGAATCGAATCGAATCGGTTCCAATCGGATCGGATCGGGTCAAATCGGACCGAATCGGTTCGATCTGAATCGAATCGAATCGGGTCGGATCGAATCCAATCGGATCGAATCGTTTCGGATCGGATCTGATCGGGTCGAATCGGATCGAATCGGTTCGAACCGAATCGAATCGAATCGGGTCAGACCGGTTCCAATCGGGTCGAATAGGGTCGAATCGGACGAGTCGGACGAGTCGGGACGGGTCGCATCGAATCGCGTCGAATCGGACGGAATCGGTTCGATCTGAATCGAATCGAATCGGGTCGGATCGGATCCAATCGGGTCGAGTCGGGTGTAATCGGACGAGTCGTTTCGGATCGGATGTGATCGGGTCGAAGCGGATAGAATCGAATCGGGTCAGATCGGATCCAATCGGGTCGGATCGGGTCGAATCGGGTCGAATCGGACGAGTCGGTTCCTAGTGGACCGGATCGGGTCGAATCGGATCGAATCGGTTCGAACCGAATCGGGTCGGGTAAAATCGGATCTAATCGGTTCGAACCGAATCGGGCCGAATCGGGTCGAATCGGACGGAATCGGTTCGATCTGAATAGAATCGAATCGGGTCGGGTCGGATCCATTCGGGTCGAATGAATCGGTCTAATCGGACGAGTCGGTTCGGATCGGATCGGCTCGAACCGAATCGAATCGAATCGGGTCGGATCAGATCCAATCGGGTCCGATCGGTTCGATCAGATCCAATCGGGTCCGATCATGTCGGATCGGATCCGATCGGATCGGATCAGGTCGAATCGGATCCCATCGGGTCAAATCGGGTCGAGTTGGACGAGTCGGACGAGTCGGGTCGGATCGCATCGGATTGGGTCGAATCGGACCGAATCGTTTCGATCTGAATCGAATCGAATCGGGACGGATCGGATCCAATCGGGTCGAGTCGGGTGTAATCGGACGAGTCGGTCCGGATCGTATCGGATCGGGTCGAATCGGACGGAATCGGTTTGATCTGAATAGAATCGAATCGGGTCGGGTCGGATCCAGTCGGGTCGAATGAATCGGTCTAATCGGACGAGTCGGTTCGGATCGGATCGGATCGGGTCGAATCGGATCGAATCGGTTCGAACCGAATTGGGCCGAATCGGATCGGATCGGATCCAATCGGGTCGAACCGGGTATAATCGGACGAGTCGGTTCGGATCGGATCGGATCGGGGCGTATCGGATCGGATCCAATCGGTTCGAACAGAGTCGAATCAAATCGGGTCAGATCGGGTCCAATCGGGTCGAATCGGATCGGTTCGAATCGGATCGAATCGGTTCCAACCGAATCGGGCCGAATAGGGTCGGATCGGATCCAATCGGGTCGAACCGAATCGGGTCGAATCGGGTCGGATCGGATCCAATCGGATCGGATCGGGTCGAATCGGACGAGTCCTTTCGAATCGGATCGGATCGGGTAAAATCGGATCGAATCGGTTCGAACCGAATCGGGCCGAATCGGGTCGAATCGGACGAGTCGGTCCGGATCGTATCGGATCGGGTGGAATCGGACGGAATCGGTTCGATCTGAATAGAATCGAATCGGGTCGGATCGGATCCAATCGGGTCGAATCGGATCGGGTCGTATCGGATCGGATCCAATCGGTTCGAACCGAGTCGAATCAAATAGGGTCGAATCGGACGAGTCGGTTCGGAGTGGACCGGATCGGGTCGAATCGGATCGAATCGCTTCGAACCGAATCGGGTCGAATCGGGTCGGATCGGATCCAATCGGGTCGGATCGGGTCGAATCGGGTCGATTCGGACGAGTCGGTTCCTAGTGGACCGGATCGGGTCGAATCGGATCGAATCGGTTCGAACCGAATCGGGTCGGGTAAAATCGGATCGAATCGGTTCGAACCGAATCGGGCCGAATCGGGTCGAATCGGACGAGTCGGTTCGGAGTGGACCGGATCGGGTCGAATGGGATCGAATCGGTTCGAACCGAATGGAATCGAATCGGTTCAGATCGGATGCAATCGGGTCGAATGGTGTCGAATCGGACGAGTCGGTTCGGATCGGATCGGATCGGCTCGAATCGGACCGAATCGGTTGGATCTGAATCGCATCGGATCGGGTCTCATCGGATCCAGTCGGGTCGAATGGGTCGAACTGGACGAGTCGGATGAGTCGGGTCGAATCGGATCGGATCCGCTCGAACCGAATCGAATCGAACCGGGTCGGATCAGATCCAATCGGGTCCGATCGGGTCCGATCAGATCCAATCGGGTCCGATCATGTCGGATCGGATCCGATCGGATCGGATCAGGTCGAATCGGATCCCATCGGGTCAAATCGGGTCGAGTTGGACGAGTCGGACGAGTCGGGTCGGATCGCATCGGATTGGGTCGAATCGGACCGAATCGGTTCGATCTGAATCGAATCGAATCGGGACGGATCGGATCCAATCGGGTCGAGTCGGGTGTAGTCGGACGAGTCGGTCCGGATCGTATCGGATCGGGTCGAATCGGACGGAATCGGTTCGATCTGAATAGAATCGAATCGGGTCGGGTCGGATCCAGTCGGGTCGAATGAATCGGTCTAATCGGACGAGTCGGTTCGGATCGGATCGGATCGGGTCGAATCGGATCGAATCGGTTCGAACCGAATTGGGCCGAATCGGATCGGATCGGATCCAATCGGGTCGAACCGGGTATAATCGGACGAGTCGGTTCGGATCGGATCGGATCGGGTCGTATCGGATCGGATCCAATCGGTTCGAACCGAGTCGAATCAAATCGGGTCAGATCGGGTCCAATCGGGTCGAATCGGTTCGGATCGGATCCAATCGGATCGGATCGGATCGGTTCGAATCGGATCGAATCGGTTCCAACCGAATCGGGCCGAATCGGGTCGGATCGGATCCAATCGGGTCGAACCGAATCGGGTCGAATCGGGTCGGATCGGATCCAATCGGATCGGATCGGTTCGGATCGGATCCAATCGGACCGGATCGGATCGGTTCGAATCGGATCGAATCGGTTCCAACCGAATCGGGCCGAATCGGGTCGGATCGGATCCAATCGGGTCGAACCGGTTATAATCGGACGAGTCGGTTCGGATCGGATCGGATCGGGTCGTATCGGATCGGATCCAATCGGTTCGAACCGAGTCGAATCAAATAGGGTCGAATCGGACGAGTCGGTTCGGAGTGGACCGGATCGGGTCGAATGGGATCGAATCGGTTCGAACCGAATGGAATCGAATCGGTTCAGATCGGATGCAATCGGGTCGAATAGTGTGGAATCGGACGAGTCGGACGAGTCGGGTCGGATCGCATCGGATCGGCTCGAATCGGACCGAATCGGTTGGATCTGAGTCGCATCGAATCGGGTCTCATCGGATCCAGTCGGGTCGAATCGGGTCGGGTCGGATCCAATCGTTTCGAATGGGTCGAACTGGACGAGTCGGACGAGTCGGGTCGAATCGGATCGGATCGGCTCGAACCGAATCGAATCGAACCGGGTCGGATCAGGTCCAATCGGGTCCGATCGGGTCGGATCAGATCCAATCGGGTCCGATCGGGTCCGATCAGATCCAATCGGGTCCGATCATGTCGGATCGGATCCGATCATATCGGATCAGGTCGAATCGGATCCCATCGGGTCGGATCGGGTCGAGTTGGACGAGTCGGACGAGTCGGGTCGGATCGCATCGGATCGGGTCGAATCCGACCGAATCGTTTCGATCTGAATCGAATCGAATCGGGACGGATCGCATCGAATCGCGTCGAATCGGACGGAATCGGTTCGATCTGAATAGAATCGAATCGGGTCGGATCGGATCCAATGGGGTCGAGTCGGGTATAATCGGACGAGTCGGTTCGGATCGGATCGGATCGGGTCGTATCGGATCGGATCCAATCGGTTCGAACCGAGTCGAATCAAATCGGGTCAGATCGGGTCCAATCGGGTCGAATCGGTTCGGATCGGATCCAATCGGATCGGATCGGATCGGTTCGAATCGGATCGAATCGGTTCCAACCGAATGGGGCCGAATCGGGTCGGATCGGATCCAATCGGATCGAACCGGGTATAATCGGACGAGTCGGTTCGGATCGGATCGGATCGGGTCGTATCGGATCGGATCCAATCGGTTCGAACCGAGTCGAATCAAATCGGGTCAGATCGGGTCCAATCGGGTCGAATCGGTTCGGATCGGATCCAATCGGATCGGATCGGATCGGTTCGAATCGGATCGAATCGGTTCCAACCGAATGGGGCCGAATCGGGTCGGATCGGATCCAATCGGATCGAACCGGGTATAATCGGACGAGTCGGTTCGGATCGGATCGGATCGGGTCGTATCGGATCGGATCCAATCGGTTCGAACCGAGTCGAATCAAATAGGGTCGAATCGGACGAGTCCGTTCGGATTGGACCGGATCGGGTCGAATCGGATCGAATCGGTTCGAACCGAATCGGGTCGAATCGGGTCGCATCGGTTCCAATCGGATCGGATCGGGTCCAATCGGATCGGATCAGGTCGAATCGGATTCCATCGGGTCGAATCCGGTCGAATTGGACGAGTCGGACGAGTCGGGTCGGATCGCATCGGATCGGGTCGAATCGGACCGATCGTTTCGATCTGAATCGAATCGAATCGGGCGGATCGCATCGAATCGGGTCGAATCGGACGAGTCGGTCCGGATCGTATCGGATCGGGTCGAATCCGACGGAATCGGTTCGATCTGAATAGAATCGAATCGGGTCGGATCGGATCCAGTCGGGTCGGATCGGATCGATCGGCTCGAACCGAATCGAATCGAATCGGGTCGGATCAGATCCAATCGGGTCCGATCGGGTCGGATCGGATCCAATGGGATCGGATCAGGTCGAATCGGATCCCATCGGGTCGGATCGGGTCGAGTTGGACGAGTCGGACGAGTCGGGTCGGATCGCATCGGGTCGGGTCCAATCGGACCGAATCGGTTCGATCCGAATCAAATCGAATCGGGACGGATCGGATCCAATGGGGTCGAGTCGGGTGTAATCGGACGAGTCGGTTCGGATCGAATCGGATCGGGTCGAATCGGATCCAGTCGGGTCGAATGAATCGGTCTAATCGGACGAGTCGGTTCGGATCGAATCGGATCGGGTCGAATCGGATCGAATCGGTTCGAACCGAATTGGGCCGAATCGGATCGGATCGGATCCAATCCGGTCGAACCGGGTATAATCGGACGAGTCGGTTCGGATCGGATCGGATCCAATCGGTTCGAACCGAGTCGAATCAAATCGGGTCAGATCGGGTCCAATCGGATCGGATCGGATCGGTTCGAATCGGATCGAATCGGTTCCAACCGAATCGGGCCGAATCGGGTCGGATCGGATCCAATCGGGTCGAACCGAGTCGAGTCAAATAGGGTCGAATCGGACGAGTCGAGTCGGATCGGATCGGATCGGGTCGAATCGGACCTAATCGGTTTGATCTGAATCCAATCGAGTCAGGTCAGATCGGATCCAATCGGATCGGGTCAGATCGGGTCCAATCGGGTCGAATCGGTCCGAATCGGACCACTCGGACGAGTCGAGTCGGATCGGATCGGATCGGGTCGAATCGGACCGAATCGGTTTGATCTGAATCGAATCGAGTCGGGTCAGATCGGATCCAATCGGATCGGATCACGTCGAATCGGACGAGTGGGTTCGAACCGAATCCAATCGAATCGGGTCAGATCGGATCCCGTCGGGTCGGATCGTTTAGAATCGGACGAGTCGGACGAGGGGTCGGATCGCGTCGGATCGGGAGGAATCGGGTCGGATCGCATCCAATCGGATCGGATCGGGTCGAATCGCACGAGCCGGTTCGGATCGAATCGAATCTGGTGAGATCGGATCCAGTCGGGTGGATCGGGTCGGATCGGATCGGATCCAATCGAATCGGGTCGAATCGGTTCGGATCGGATCCAATCGGATCGGATCGGATCGGGTCGAGTCGGATCGAATCGGTTCGAACCGAATCTGGCCGAATCGGGTCGGATCGGATCCAATCGGGTGGAACCGGGTATAATCGGACGAGTCGGTTCGGATCGGACCGATCGGGTCGAATCGGATCGAATCGGTTCGAACCCAATCAGGCCGAATCGGGTCGGATCGGATCCAATCGGGTCGTACCGGGTATAATCGGACGAGTCGGTTCGGATCGGATCGGATCGGGTCGTATCGGGTCGGTTCCAATCGGTTCGAACCGAGTCGAGTCAAATCGGGTCGAATCGGACGAGTACGTTCGAATCAGATCGGATCGGGTAAAATCGGACCGAATCGGTTCGATCCGAATCGAATCGAATCCGTTCAGACCGGAACCAATCGGTTCGAACCGAGTCGAATCGAATCGGGTCGAATCGGACGAGTCCGTTCGGGTCGGATCGGACGAGTCGAATGGGATCGAATCGGTTCGAACCGAATCGAATCGAATCGGTTCAGATCGGATCCAATCGGGTCGAATCGGGTCGGATCGGATCCAATCGGGTCGAATGGGTCGAATTGGACGAGTCGGACGAGTCGGGTCGAATCGGATCGGATCGGGTCGAATCGGACGAGTCGGTTGGGATCGGATCGGATCGGGTCGAATCGGAAAGAATCGGTTGGATCTGAATCGAATCGAATCGGGTCTGATCGAATCCAATCGGGTCGAATCGGGTCGGATCGGATCCAATCGGGCCGAATCGGGTCGAATCGGACGAGTCGGTTCGGAGTGGACCGGATCGGGTCGAATGGGATCGAATCGGTTCGAACCGAATGGAATCGAATCGGTTCAGATCGGATGCAATCGGGTCGAATGGTGTCGAATCGGACGAGTCGGTTCGGATCGGATCGGATCGGCTCGAATCGGACCGAATCGGTTGGATCTGAATCGCATCGGATCGGGTCTCATCGGATCCAATCGGGTCGAATGGGTCGAACTGGACGAGTCGGATGAGTCGGGTCGAATCGGACCGTATCCGCTCGAACCGAATCGAATCGAACCGGGTCGGATCAGATCCAATCGGGTCCGATCGGGTCCGATCAGATCCAATCGGGTCCGATCATGTCGGATCGGATCCGATCGGATCGGATCAGGTCGAATCGGATCCCATCGGGTCAAATCGGGTCGAGTTGGACGAGTCGGACGAGTCGGGTCGGATCGCATCGGATTGGGTCGAATCGGACCGAATCGTTTCGATCTGAATCGAATCGAATCGGGACGGATCGGATCCAATCGGGTCGAGTCGGGTGTAGTCGGACGAGTCGGTCCGGATCGTATCGGATCGGGTCGAATCGGACGGAATCGGTTCGATCTGAATAGAATCGAATCGGGTCGGGTCGGATCCAGTCGGGTCGAATGAATCGGTCTAATCGGACGAGTCGGTTCGGATCGGATCGGATCGGGTCGAATCGGATCGAATCGGTTCGAACCGAATTGGGCCGAATCGGATCGGATCGGATCCAATCGGGTCGAACCGGGTATAATCGGACGAGTCGGTTCCGATCGGATCGGATCGGGTCGTATCGGATCGGATCCAATCGGTTCGAACCGAGTCGAATCAAATCGGGTCAGATCGGGTCCAATCGGGTCGAATCGGTTCGGATCGGATCCAATCGGATCGGATCGGATCGGTTCGAATCGGATCGAATCGGTTCCAACCGAATCGGGCCGAATCGGGTCGGATCGGATCCAATCGGGTCGAACCGAATCGGGTCGAATCGGGTCGGATCGGATCCAATCGGATCGGATCGGTTCGGATCGGATCCAATCGGACCGGATCGGATCGGTTCGAATCGGATCGAATCGGTTCCAACCGAATCGGGCCGAATCGGGTCGGATCGGATCCAATCGGGTCGAACCGGTTATAATCGGACGAGTCGGTTCGGATCGGATCGGATCGGGTCGTATCGGATCGGATCCAATCGGTTCGAACCGAGTCGAATCAAATAGGGTCGAATCGGACGAGTCGGTTCGGAGTGGACCGGATCGGGTCGAATCGGATCGAATCGGTTCGAACCGAATGGAATCGAATCGGTTCAGATCGGATGCAATCGGGTCGAATAGTGTGGAATCGGACGAGTCGGACGAGTCGGGTCGGATCGCATCGGATCGGCTCGAATCGGACCGAATCGGTTGGATCTGAGTCGCATCGAATCGGGTCTCATCGGATCCAGTCGGGTCGAATCGGGTCGGGTCGGATCCAATCGTTTCGAATGGGTCGAACTGGACGAGTCGGACGAGTCGGGTCGAATCGGATCGGATCGGCTCGAACCGAATCGAATCGAACCGGGTCGGATCAGGTCCAATCGGGTCCGATCGGGTCGGATCAGATCCAATCGGGTCCGATCGGGTCCGATCAGATCCAATCGGGTCCGATCATGTCGGATCGGATCCGATCATATCGGATCAGGTCGAATCGGATCCCATCGGGTCGGATCGGGTCGAGTTGGACGAGTCGGACGAGTCGGGTCGGATCGCATCGGATTGGGTCGAATCCGACCGAATCGTTTCGATCTGAATCGAATCGAATCGGGACGGTTCGCATCGAATCGCGTCGAATCGGACGGAATCGGTTCGATCTGAATAGAATCGAATCGGGTCGGATCGGATCCAATGGGGTCGAGTCGGGTATAATCGGACGAGTCGGTTCGGATCGGATCGGATCGGGTCGTATCGGATCGGATCCAATCGGTTCGAACCGAGTCGAATCAAATCGGGTCAGATCGGGTCCAATCGGGTCGAATCGGTTCGGATCGGATCCAATCGGATCGGATCGGATCGGTTCGAATCGGATCGAATCGGTTCCAACCGAATGGGGCCGAATCGGGTCGGATCGGATCCAATCGGATCGAACCGGGTATAATCGGACGAGTCGGTTCGGATCGGATCGGATCGGGTCGTATCGGATCGGATCCAATCGGTTCGAACCGAGTCGAATCAAATCGGGTCAGATCGGGTCCAATCGGGTCGAATCGGTTCGGATCGGATCCAATCGGATCGGATCGGATCGGTTCGAATCGGATCGAATCGGTTCCAACCGAATGGGGCCGAATCGGGTCGGATCGGATCCAATCGGATCGAACCGGGTATAATCGGACGAGTCGGTTCGGATCGGATCGGATCGGGTCGTATCGGATCGGATCCAATCGGTTCGAACCGAGTCGAATCAAATAGGGTCGAATCGGACGAGTCCGTTCGGATTGGACCGGATCGGGTCGAATCGGATCGAATCGGTTCGAACCGAATCGGGTCGAATCGGGTCGCATCGGTTCCAATCGGATCGGATCGGGTCCAATCGGATCGATCAGGTCGAATCGGATTCCATCGGGTCGAATCCGGTCGAATTGGACGAGTCGGACGAGTCGGGTCGGATCGCATCGGATCGGGTAGAATCGGACCGATCGTTTCGATCTGAATCGAATCGAATCGGGCGGATCGCATCGAATCGGGTCGAATCGGACGAGTCGGTCCGGATCGTATCGGATCGGGTCGAATCCGACGGAATCGGTTCGATCTGAATAGAATCGAATCGGGTCGGATCGGATCCAGTCGGGTCGGATCGGATCGGATCGGCTCGAACCGAATCGAATCGAATCGGGTCGGATCAGATCCAATCGGGTCCGATCGGGTCGGATCGGATCCAATGGGATCGATCAGGTCGAATCGGATCCCATCGGGTCGGATCGGGTCGAGTTGGACGAGTCGGACGAGTCGGGTCGGATCGCATCGGGTCGGGTCCAATCGGACCGAATCGGTTCGATCCGAATCAAATCGAATCGGGACGGATCGGATCCAATGGGGTCGAGTCGGGTGTAATCGGACGAGTCGGTTCGGATCGAATCGGATCGGGTCGAATCGGATCCAGTCGGGTCGAATGAATCGGTCTAATCGGACGAGTCGGTTCGGATCGAATCGGATCGGGTCGAATCGGATCGAATCGGTTCGAACCGAATTGGGCCGAATCGGATCGGATCGGATCCAATCCGGTCGAACCGGGTATAATCGGACGAGTCGGTTCGGATCGGATCGGATCCAATCGGTTCGAACCGAGTCGAATCAAATCGGGTCAGATCGGGTCCAATCGGATCGGATCGGATCGGTTCGAATCGGATCGAATCGGTTCCAACCGAATCGGGCCGAATCGGGTCGGATCGGATCCAATCGGGTCGAACCGAGTCGAGTCAAATAGGGTCGAATCGGACGAGTCGAGTCGGATCGGATCGGATCGGGTCGAATCGGACCTAATCGGTTTGATCTGAATCCAATCGAGTCAGGTCAGATCGGATCCAATCGGATCGGGTCAGATCGGGTCCAATCGGGTCGAATCGGTCCGAATCGGACCACTCGGACGAGTCGAGTCGGATCGGATCGGATCGGGTCGAATCGGACCGAATCGGTTTGATCTGAATCGAATCGAGTCGGGTCAGATCGGATCCAATCGGATCGGATCACGTCGAATCGGACGAGTGGGTTCGAACCGAATCCAATCGAATCGGGTCAGATCGGATCCCGTCGGGTCGGATCGTTTAGAATCGGACGAGTCGGACGAGGGGTCGGATCGCGTCGGATCGGGAGGAATCGGGTCGGATCGCATCCAATCGGATCGGATCGGGTCGAATCGCACGAGCCGGTTCGGATCGAATCGAATCTGGTGAGATCGGATCCAGTCGGGTCGGATCGGGTCGGATCGGATCGGATCCAATCGAATCGGGTCGAATCGGTTCGGATCGGATCCAATCGGATCGGATCGGATCGGGTCGAGTCGGATCGAATCGGTTCGAACCGAATCTGGCCGAATCGGGTCGGATCGGATCCAATCGGGTGGAACCGGGTATAATCGGACGAGTCGGTTCGGATCGGACCGGATCGGGTCGAATCGGATCGAATCGGTTCGAACCCAATCAGGCCGAATCGGGTCGGATCGGATCCAATCGGGTCGTACCGGGTATAATCGGACGAGTCGGTTCGGATCGGATCGGATCGGGTCGTATCGGGTCGGTTCCAATCGGTTCGAACCGAGTCGAGTCAAATCGGGTCGAATCGGACGAGTACGTTCGAATCAGATCGGATCGGGTAAAATCGGACCGAATCGGTTCGATCCGAATCGAATCGAATCCGTTCAGACCGGAACCAATCGGTTCGAACCGAGTCGAATCGAATCGGGTCGAATCGGACGAGTCCGTTCGGGTCGGATCGGACGAGTCGAATGGGATCGAATCGGTTCGAACCGAATCGAATCGAATCCGTTCAGATCGGATCCAATCGGGTCGAATCGTGTCGGATCGGATCCAATCGGGTCGAATGGGTCGAATTGGACGAGTCGGACGAGTCGGGTCGAATCGGATCGGATCGGGTCGAATCGGACGAGTCGGTTGGGATCGGATCGGATCGGGTCGAATCGGAAAGAATCGGTTGGATCTGAATCGAATCGAATCGGGTCTGATCGAATCCAATCGGGTCGAATCGGGTCGGATCGGATCCAATCGGGCCGAATCGGGTCGAATCGGACGAGTCGGTTCGGAGTGGACCGGATCGGGTCGAATGGGATCGAATCGGTTCGAACCGAATGGAATCGAATCGGTTCAGATCGGATGCAATCGGGTCGAATGGTGTCGAATCGGACGAGTCGGTTCGGATCGGATCGGATCGGCTCGAATCGGACCGAATCGGTTGGATCTGAATCGCATCGGATCGGGTCTCATCGGATCCAATCGGGTCGAATGGGTCGAATTGGACGAGTCGGACGAGTCGGGTCGAATCGGATCGGATCGGGTCGAATCGGACGAGTCGGTTGGGATCGGATCGGATCGGGTCGAATCGGAAAGAATCGGTTGGATCTGAATCGAATCGAATCGGGTCTGATCGAATCCAATCGGGTCGAATCGGGTCGGATCGGATCCAATCGGGTCGAATGGGTCGAATTGGACGAGTCGGACGAGTCGGGTCGAATGGGATCGGATCGGCTCGAACCGAATCGAATCGAATCGGGTCGGATCAGATCCAATCGGGTCCGATCGTTTCGGATCGGATCCAATCGGATCGGACCAGGTCGATCCGGACGAGTCGGTTCGAACCGAGTCGAATCGAATCGGGTCAGATCGGGTCCAATCGGGTCGAATCGGTCCGAATCGGACCACTCGGACGAGTCGAGTCGGATCGGATCGGATCGGGTCGAATCGGACCGAATCGGTTTGATCTGAATCGAATCGAGTCGGGTCAGATCGGATCCAATCGGATCGGATCACGTCGAATCGGACGAGTGGGTTCGAACCGAATCCAATCGAATCGGGTCAGATCGGATCCCGTCGGGTCGGATCGTTTAGAATCGGACGAGTCGGACGAGGGGGTCGGATCGCGTCGGATCGGGAGGAATCGGGTCGGATCGCATCCAATCGGATCGGATCGGGTCGAATCGCACGAGCCGGTTCGGATCGAATCGAATCTGGTGAGATCGGATCCAGTCGGGTGGGATCGGGTCGGATCGGATCGGATCCAATCGAATCGGGTCGAATCGGTTCGGATCGGATCCAATCGGATCGGACCGGATCGGGTCGAATCGGATCGAATCGGTTCCAACCGAATCGGGCCGAATCGGGTCGGATCGGATCCAATCGGGTCGAACCGGTTATAATCGGACGAGTCGGTTCGGATCGGATCGGATCGGGTCGTATCGGATCGGATCCAATCGGTTCGAACCGAGTCGAATCAAATAGGGTCGAATCGGACGAGTCGGTTCGGAGTGGACCGGATCGGGTCGAATGGGATCGAATCGGTTCGAACCGAATGGAATCGAATCGGTTCAGATCGGATGCAATCGGGTCGAATAGTGTGGAATCGGACGAGTCGGACGAGTCGGGTCGGATCGCATCGGATCGGCTCGAATCGGACCGAATCGGTTGGATCTGAGTCGCATCGAATCGGGTCTCTTCGGATCCAGTCGGGTCGAATCGGGTCGGGTCGGATCCAATCGTTTCGAATGGGTCGAACTGGACGAGTCGGACGAGTCGGGTCGAATCGGATCGGATCGGCTCGAACCGAATCGAATCGAACCGGGTCGGATCAGGTCCAATCGGGTCCGATCGGGTCGGATCAGATCCAATCGGGTCCGATCGGGTCCGATCAGATCCAATCGGGTCCGATCATGTCGGATCGGATCCGATCATATCGGATCAGGTCGAATCGGATCCCATCGGGTCGGATCGGGTCGAGTTGGACGAGTCGGACGAGTCGGGTCGGATCGCATCGGATTGGGTCGAATCCGACCGAATCGTTTCGATCTGAATCGAATCGAATCGGGACGGTTCGCATCGAATCGCGTCGAATCGGACGGAATCGGTTCGATCTGAATAGAATCGAATCGGGTCGGATCGGATCCAATGGGGTCGAGTCGGGTATAATCGGACGAGTCGGTTCGGATCGGATCGGATCGGGTCGTATCGGATCGGATCCAATCGGTTCGAACCGAGTCGAATCAAATCGGGTCAGATCGGGTCCAATCGGGTCGAATCGGTTCGGATCGGATCCAATCGGATCGGATCGGATCGGTTCGAATCGGATCGAATCGGTTCCAACCGAATGGGGCCGAATCGGGTCGGATCGGATCCAATCGGATCGAACCGGGTATAATCGGACGAGTCGGTTCGGATCGGATCGGATCGGGTCGTATCGGATCGGATCCAATCGGTTCGAACCGAGTCGAATCAAATAGGGTCGAATCGGACGAGTCCGTTCGGATTGGACCGGATCGGGTCGAATCGGATCGGATCCAATCGGTTCGAACCGAATCGGGTCGAATCGGGTCGCATCGGTTCCAATCGGATCGGATCGGCTCGAACCGAATCGAATCGAACCGGGTCGGATCAGGTCCAATCGGGTCCGATCGGGTCGGATCAGATCCAATCGGGTCCGATCGGGTCCGATCAGATCCAATCGGGTCCGATCATGTCGGATCGGATCCGATCATATCGGATCAGGTCGAATCGGATCCCATCGGGTCGGATCGGGTCGAGTTGGACGAGTCGGACGAGTCGGGTCGGATCGCATCGGATTGGGTCGAATCCGACCGAATCGTTTCGATCTGAATCGAATCGAATCGGGACGGTTCGCATCGAATCGCGTCGAATCGGACGGAATCGGTTCGATCTGAATAGAATCGAATCGGGTCGGATCGGATCCAATGGGGTCGAGTCGGGTATAATCGGACGAGTCGGTTCGGATCGGATCGGATCGGGTCGTATCGGATCGGATCCAATCGGTTCGAACCGAGTCGAATCAAATCGGGTCAGATCGGGTCCAATCGGGTCGAATCGGTTCGGATCGGATCCAATCGGATCGGATCGGATCGGTTCGAATCGGATCGAATCGGTTCCAACCGAATGGGGCCGAATCGGGTCGGATCGGATCCAATCGGATCGAACCGGGTATAATCGGACGAGTCGGTTCGGATCGGATCGGATCGGGTCGTATCGGATCGGATCCAATCGGTTCGAACCGAGTCGAATCAAATAGGGTCGAATCGGACGAGTCCGTTCGGATTGGACCGGATCGGGTCGAATCGGATCGAATCGGTTCGAACCGAATCGGGTCGAATCGGGTCGCATCGGTTCCAATCGGATCGGATCGGGTCCAATCGGATCGGATCAGGTCGAATCGGATTCCATCGGGTCGAATCCGGTCGAATTGGACGAGTCGGACGAGTCGGGTCGGATCGCATCGGATCGGGTAGAATCGGACCGATCGTTTCGATCTGAATCGAATCGAATCGGGCGGATCGCATCGAATCGGGTCGAATCGGACGAGTCGGTCCGGATCGTATCGGATCGGGTCGAATCCGACGGAATCGGTTCGATCTGAATAGAATCGAATCGGGTCGGATCGGATCCAGTCGGGTCGAATCGGATCGGATCGGCTCGAACCGAATCGAATCGAATCGGGTCGGATCAGATCCAATCGGGTCCGATCGGGTCGGATCGGATCCAATGGGATCGGATCAGGTCGATTCGGATCCCATCGGGTCGGATCGGGTCGAGTTGGACGAGTCGGACGAGTCGGGTCGGATCGCATCGGGTCGGGTCCAATCGGACCGAATCGGTTCGATCCGAATCAAATCGAATCGGGACGGATCGGATCCAATGGGGTCGAGTCGGGTGTAATCGGACGAGTCGGTTCGGATCGAATCGGATCGGGTCGAATCGGATCCAGTCGGGTCGAATGAATCGGTCTAATCGGACGAGTCGGTTCGGATCGAATCGGATCGGGTCGAATCGGATCGAATCGGTTCGAACCGAATTGGGCCGAATCGGATCGGATCGGATCCAATCCGGTCGAACCGGGTATAATCGGACGAGTCGGTTCGGATCGGATCGGATCCAATCGGTTCGAACCGAGTCGAATCAAATCGGGTCAGATCGGGTCCAATCGGATCGGATCGGATCGGTTCGAATCGGATCGAATCGGTTCCAACCGAATCGGGCCGAATCGGGTCGGATCGGATCCAATCGGGTCGAACCGAGTCGAGTCAAATAGGGTCGAATCGGACGAGTCGAGTCGGATCGGATCGGATCGGGTCGAATCGGACCTAATCGGTTTGATCTGAATCCAATCGAGTCAGGTCAGATCGGATCCAATCGGATCGGGTCAGATCGGGTCCAATCGGGTCGAATCGGTCCGAATCGGACCACTCGGACGAGTCGAGTCGGATCGGATCGGATCGGGTCGAATCGGACCGAATCGGTTTGATCTGAATCGAATCGAGTCGGGTCAGATCGGATCCAATCGGATCGGATCACGTCGAATCGGACGAGTGGGTTCGAACCGAATCCAATCGAATCGGGTCAGATCGGATCCCGTCGGGTCGGATCGTTTAGAATCGGACGAGTCGGACGAGGGGTCGGATCGCGTCGGATCGGGAGGAATCGGGTCGGATCGCATCCAATCGGATCGGATCGGGTCGAATCGCACGAGCCGGTTCGGATCGAATCGAATCTGGTGAGATCGGATCCAGTCGGGTGGGATCGGGTCGGATCGGATCGGATCCAATCGAATCGGGTCGAATCGGTTCGGATCGGATCCAATCGGATCGGATCGGATCGGGTCGAGTCGGATCGAATCGGTTCGAACCGAATCTGGCCGAATCGGGTCGGATCGGATCCAATCGGGTGGAACCGGGTATAATCGGAGGAGTCGGTTCGGATCGGACCGGATCGGGTCGAATCGGATCGAATCGGTTCGAACCCAATCAGGCCGAATCGGGTCGGATCGGATCCAATCGGGTCGTACCGGGTATAATCGGACGAGTCGGTTCGGATCGGATCGGATCGGGTCGTATCGGGTCGGTTCCAATCGGTTCGAACCGAGTCGAGTCAAATCGGGTCGAATCGGACGAGTACGTTCGAATCAGATCGGATCGGGTAAAATCGGACCGAATCGGTTCGATCCGAATCGAATCGAATCCGTTCAGACCGGAACCAATCGGTTCGAACCGAGTCGAATCGAATCGGGTCGAATCGGACGAGTCCGTTCGGGTCGGATCGGACGAGTCGAATGGGATCGAATCGGTTCGAACCGAATCGAATCGAATCGGTTCAGATCGGATCCAATCGGGTCGAATCGGGTCGGATCGGATCCAATCGGGTCGAATGGGTCGAATTGGACGAGTCGGACGAGTCGGGTCGAATCGGATCGGATCGGGTCGAATCGGACGAGTCGGTTGGGATCGGATCGGATCGGGTCGAATCGGAAAGAATCGGTTGGATCTGAATCGAATCGAATCGGGTCTGATCGAATCCAATCGGGTCGAATCGGGTCGGATCGGATCCAATCGGGTCGAATGGGTCGAATTGGACGAGTCGGACGAGTCGGGTCGAATGGGATCGGATCGGCTCGAACCGAATCGAATCGAATCGGGTCGGATCAGATCCAATCGGGTCCGATCGTTTCGGATCGGATCCAATCGGATCGGACCAGGTCGATCCGGACGAGTCGGTTCGAACCGAGTCGAATCGAATCGGGTCAGATCGGGTCCAATCGGGTCGAATCGGTCCGAATCGGACCACTCGGACGAGTCGAGTCGGATCGGATCGGATCGGGTCGAATCGGACCGAATCGGTTTGATCTGAATCGAATCGAGTCGGGTCAGATCGGATCCAATCGGATCGGATCACGTCGAATCGGACGAGTGGGTTCGAACCGAATCCAATCGAATCGGGTCAGATCGGATCCCGTCGGGTCGGATCGTTTAGAATCGGACGAGTCGGACGAGGGGGTCGGATCGCGTCGGATCGGGAGGAATCGGGTCGGATCGCATCCAATCGGATCGGATCGGGTCGAATCGCACGAGCCGGTTCGGATCGAATCGAATCTGGTGAGATCGGATCCAGTCGGGTGGGATCGGGTCGGATCGGATCGGATCCAATCGAATCGGGTCGAATCGGTTCGGATCGGATCCAATCGGATCGGACCGGATCTGGTCGAATCGGATCGAATCGGTTCGAACCCAATCAGGCCGAATCGGGTCGGATCGGATCCAATCGGGTCGTACCGGGTATAATCGGACGAGTCGGTTCGGATCGGATCGGATCGGGTCGTATCGGGTCGGTTCCAATCGGTTCGAACCGAGTCGAGTCAAATCGGGTCGAATCGGACGAGTACGTTCGAATCAGATCGGATCGGGTAAAATCGGACCGAATCGGTTCGATCCGAATCGAATCGAATCCGTTCAGACCGGAACCAATCGGTTCGAACCGAGTCGAATCGAATCGGGTCGAATCGGACGAGTCCGTTCGGGTCGGATCGGACGAGTCGAATGGGATCGAATCGGTTCGAACCGAATCGAATCGAATCCGTTCAGATCGGATCCAATCGGGTCGAATCGGGTCGGATCGGATCCAATCGGGTCGAATGGGTCGAATTGGACGAGTCGGACGAGTCGGGTCGAATCGGATCGGATCGGGTCGAATCGGACGAGTCGGTTGGGATCGGATCGGATCGGGTCGAATCGGAAAGAATCGGTTGGATCTGAATCGAATCGAATCGGGTCTGATCGAATCCAATCGGGTCGAATCGGGTCGGATCGGATCCAATCGGGCCGAATCGGGTCGAATCGGACGAGTCGGTTCGGAGTGGACCGGATCGGGTCGAATGGGATCGAATCGGTTCGAACCGAATGGAATCGAATCGGTTCAGATCGGATGCAATCGGGTCGAATGGTGTCGAATCGGACGAGTCGGTTCGGATCGGATCGGATCGGCTCGAATCGGACCGAATCGGTTGGATCTGAATCGCATCGGATCGGGTCTCATCGGATCCAGTCGGGTCGAATGGGTCGAACTGGACGAGTCGGATGAGTCGGGTCGAATCGGATCGTATCCGCTCGAACCGAATCGAATCGAACCGGGTCGGATCAGATCCAATCGGGTCCGATCGGGTCCGATCAGATCCAATCGGGTCCGATCATGTCGGATCGGATCCGATCGGATCGGATCAGGTCGAATCGGATCCCATCGGGTCAAATCGGGTCGAGTTGGACGAGTCGGACGAGTCGGGTCGGATCGCATCGGATTGGGTCGAATCGGACCGAATCGTTTCGATCTGAATCGAATCGAATCGGGACGGATCGGATCCAATCGGGTCGAGTCGGGTGTAGTCGGACGAGTCGGTCCGGATCGTATCGGATCGGGTCGAATCGGACGGAATCGGTTCGATCTGAATAGAATCGAATCGGGTCGGGTCGGATCCAGTCGGGTCGAATGAATCGGTCTAATCGGACGAGTCGGTTCGGATCGGATCGGATCGGGTCGAATCGGATCGAATCGGTTCGAACCGAATTGGGCCGAATCGGATCGGATCGGATCCAATCGGGTCGAACCGGGTATAATCGGACGAGTCGGTTCGGATCGGATCGGATCGGGTCGTATCGGATCGGATCCAATCGGTTCGAACCGAGTCGAATCAAATCGGGTCAGATCGGGTCCAATCGGGTCGAATCGGTTCGGATCGGATCCAATCGGATCGGATCGGATCGGTTCGAATCGGATCGAATCGGTTCCAACCGAATCGGGCCGAATCGGGTCGGATCGGATCCAATCGGGTCGAACCGAATCGGGTCGAATCGGGTCGGATCGGATCCAATCGGATCGGATCGGTTCGGATCGGATCCAATCGGACCGGATCGGATCGGTTCGAATCGGATCGAATCGGTTCCAACCGAATCGGGCCGAATCGGGTCGGATCGGATCCAATCGGGTCGAACCGGTTATAATCGGACGAGTCGGTTCGGATCGGATCGGATCGGGTCGTATCGGATCGGATCCAATCGGTTCGAACCGAGTCGAATCAAATAGGGTCGAATCGGACGAGTCGGTTCGGAGTGGACCGGATCGGGTCGAATGGGATCGAATCGGTTCGAACCGAATGGAATCGAATCGGTTCAGATCGGATGCAATCGGGTCGAATAGTGTGGAATCGGACGAGTCGGACGAGTCGGGTCGGATCGCATCGGATCGGCTCGAATCGGACCGAATCGGTTGGATCTGAGTCGCATCGAATCGGGTCTCATCGGATCCAGTCGGGTCGAATCGGGTCGGGTCGGATCCAATCGTTTCGAATGGGTCGAACTGGACGAGTCGGACGAGTCGGGTCGAATCGGATCGGATCGGCTCGAACCGAATCGAATCGAACCGGGTCGGATCAGGTCCAATCGGGTCCGATCGGGTCGGATCAGATCCAATCGGGTCCGATCGGGTCCGATCAGATCCAATCGGGTCCGATCATGTCGGATCGGATCCGATCATATCGGATCAGGTCGAATCGGATCCCATCGGGTCGGATCGGGTCGAGTTGGACGAGTCGGACGAGTCGGGTCGGATCGCATCGGATTGGGTCGAATCCGACCGAATCGTTTCGATCTGAATCGAATCGAATCGGGACGGTTCGCATCGAATCGCGTCGAATCGGACGGAATCGGTTCGATCTGAATAGAATCGAATCGGGTCGGATCGGATCCAATGGGGTCGAGTCGGGTATAATCGGACGAGTCGGTTCGGATCGGATCGGATCGGGTCGTATCGGATCGGATCCAATCGGTTCGAACCGAGTCGAATCAAATCGGGTCAGATCGGGTCCAATCGGGTCGAATCGGTTCGGATCGGATCCAATCGGATCGGATCGGATCGGTTCGAATCGGATCGAATCGGTTCCAACCGAATGGGGCCGAATCGGGTCGGATCGGATCCAATCGGATCGAACCGGGTATAATCGGACGAGTCGGTTCGGATCGGATCGGATCGGGTCGTATCGGATCGGATCCAATCGGTTCGAACCGAGTCGAATCAAATAGGGTCGAATCGGACGAGTCCGTTCGGATTGGACCGGATCGGGTCGAATCGGATCGAATCGGTTCGAACCGAATCGGGTCGAATCGGGTCGCATCGGTTCCAATCGGATCGGATCGGGTCCAATCGGATCGGATCAGGTCGAATCGGATTCCATCGGGTCGAATCCGGTCGAATTGGACGAGTCGGACGAGTCGGGTCGGATCGCATCGGATCGGGTAGAATCGGACCGATCGTTTCGATCTGAATCGAATCGAATCGGGCGGATCGCATCGAATCGGGTCGAATCGGACGAGTCGGTCCGGATCGTATCGGATCGGGTCGAATCCGACGGAATCGGTTCGATCTGAATAGAATCGAATCGGGTCGGATCGGATCCAGTCGGGTCGAATCGGATCGGATCGGCTCGAACCGAATCGAATCGAATCGGGTCGGATCAGATCCAATCGGGTCCGATCGGGTCGGATCGGATCCAATGGGATCGGATCAGGTCGAATCGGATCCCATCGGGTCGGATCGGGTCGAGTTGGACGAGTCGGACGAGTCGGGTCGGATCGCATCGGGTCGGGTCCAATCGGACCGAATCGGTTCGATCCGAATCAAATCGAATCGGGACGGATCGGATCCAATGGGGTCGAGTCGGGTGTAATCGGACGAGTCGGTTTGGATCGAATCGGATCGGGTCGAATCGGATCCAGTCGGGTCGAATGAATCGGTCTAATCGGACGAGTCGGTTCGGATCGAATCGGATCGGGTCGAATCGGATCGAATCGGTTCGAACCGAATTGGGCCGAATCGGATCGGATCGGATCCAATCGGTTCGAACCGAGTCGAATCAAATCGGGTCAGATCGTGTCCAATCGGATCGGATCGGATCGGTTCGAATCGGATCGAATCGGTTCCAACCGAATCGGGCCGAATCGGGTCGGATCGGATCCAATCGGGTCGAACCGAGTCGAGTCAAATAGGGTCGAATCGGACGAGTCGAGTCGGATCGGATCGGATCGGGTCGAATCGGACCTAATCGGTTTGATCTGAATCCAATCGAGTCAGGTCAGATCGGATCCAATCGGATCGGGTCAGATCGGGTCCAATCGGGTCGAATCGGTCCGAATCGGACCACTCGGACGAGTCGAGTCGGATCGGATCGGATCGGGTCGAATCGGACCGAATCGGTTTGATCTGAATCGAATCGAGTCGGGTCAGATCGGATCCAATCGGATCGGATCACGTCGAATCGGACGAGTGGGTTCGAACCGAATCCAATCGAATCGGGTCAGATCGGATCCCGTCGGGTCGGATCGTTTAGAATCGGACGAATCGGACGAGGGGGTCGGATCGCGTCGGATCGGGAGGAATCGGGTCGGATCGGATCCAATCGGATCGGATCGGGTCGTATCGGATCGGATCCAATCGGTTCGAACCGAGTCGAATCAAATAGGGTCGAATCGGACGAGTCGGTTCGGATTGGACCGGATCGGGTCGAATCGGATCGAATCGGTTCGAACCGAATCGGGTCGAGTCGGGTCGGATCGGATCCAATCGGATCGGAGCGGGTCCTATCGGATCGGATCAGGTCGAGTCGGATTCCATCGGGTCGGATCGGGTCGAATTGGACGAGTCGGACGAGTCGGGTCGGATCGCATCGGATCGGGTCGAATCGGACCGAATCGTTTCGATCTGACTCGAATCGAATCGGGACGGATCGTATGGGATCGGGTCGAATCGGACGGAATCGGTTCGATCTGAATAGAGTCGAATCGGGTCGGATCGGATCCAATCGGGTCGAATCGGGTGTAATGGGACGAGTCGGTTCGGATCGGACGTGATCCGGTCGAATCGGATAGAATCTAATCGGGTCGGATCGGATCCAATCGGGTCGAATCGGGTCGAATCGGACGAGTCGGTCCGGATCGTATCGGATCGGTTCGAATCGGACGGAATCGGTTCGATCTGAATAGAATCGAATCGGGTCGGATCGGATCCAATCGGGTCGAATCGGTGTAATCGGACGAGTCGGTTCGGATCGGATGTGATCGGGTCGAATCGGATAGAATCGAATCGGGTCGGATCAGATCCAATCGGGTCCGATCGGGTCGGATCGGATCCAATCGGATCGGATCAGGTCGAATCGGTTCGAACCGAATCGAATCGGAACGGTTCAGATCGGATGCAATCGGGTCGAATGGGGTCGAATGGGGTCGAATCGGACGAGTCGGACAAGTCGGGTCGGATCGCATCGCATCGGGTCAAATCGGACGAGTCGGTTCGGATCGGATCGGATCGGGTCGAATCGGACCGAATCGGTTCGATCTGAATCGAATCGAATCGGGTCTGATCGGATCCAATCGGGTGGAATCGGGTCGGATCGGATCCAATCGGGTCGAATGGGTCGAATTGGACGAGTCGGACGAGTCGTGTCGGATCGCATCGGATCGGGTCGAATCGGACCGAATCGGTTCGATCTGAATCGAACCGAATCGGGACGGATCGCATCGAATCGGGTCGAATCGGACCGAATCGGTTCGATCTGAATAGAATCGAATCGGGTCGGATCAGATCCAATCAAGTCCGATCGGGTCGGATCGGATCCAATCGGATCGGATCAGGTCGAACCGGACGAGTCGGTTCGAACCGAGTCGAATGAAATCTGGTCAGATCGGGTCCAATCGGGTCGAATCGGTCCGAATCGGTTTGAACCGAATCGAATCGAATGGGGTCAGATCGGATCCAATCGGGTCCGATCGGGTCCGATCAGATCCAATCGGGTCCGATCATGTCGGATGGGATCCAATCGGATCGGATCAGGTCGAATCGGATCCCATCGGGTCGGATTGGGTCGAATTGGACGAGTCCGACGAGTCGGGTCGGATCGCACCGAATCGGGTCGAATCGGACGAGTCGGTCCGGATCGGATCGGATCAGGTCGAATCGCATCCCATCGGGTCGGGTCGTGTCGAATTGGACCGAATCGGTTCGATCTGAATCGAATCGAATCGGGTCGGATCAGATCCGATCATGTGCGAACGGGTCGGATCAGATCCAATCGGGCCCGATCGGGTCTTATCGGATCCCATCGGGTCGGTACGCGTCGAATCGGGCGAGTCCGTTCGGGTCGGATCGGGTCGGATCCAGTCGGGTCGAATGAATCGGTCTAATCGGACGAGTCGGTTCGGACCGGATCGGATCAGGTCGAATCGGATCCCATCGGGTCGGATTGGGTCGAATTGGACGAGTCCGACGAGTCGGGTCGGATCGCATCGGATCGGGTCGAATCGGACCGAATCGGTTCGATCTGAATCGAATCGAATCGGGACGGATCAGATCCGATCATGTGCGATCGGGTCGGATCAGATCCAATCGGGTCCGATCAGGTCGGATGGGATCCAATCGGATCGGATCAGGTCGAATCGGATCCCATCGGGTCGGATTGGGTCGAATTGGACGAGTCCGACGAGTCGAGTCGGATCGAATCGGTTTGAACCGAATCGAACCGAATCGTGTCGGATCAGATCCAATGGGGTCCGATCGGGTCGGATTAGATCCAATGGGGTCCGATCGGGTCCGATCAGATCCAATCGGGTCCGATCGGGTCGGATCGGATCCAATCGGATCGGATCAGGTCGAATCGGATCCCATCGGGTCGGATCGGGTCGAATCGGACCGAATCGGTCCGATCTGAATCGAATCGAATCGGGTCGGATCGGATCCAATCGGGTCGAATCGGGTCTAATCGGACCACTCGGACGAGTCGAGTCGGATCGGATCGCATCGGGTCGAATCGCATCGAATCGGTTTGAATCGAATCGAATCGAATGGGGTCGGATCAGATCCAATCGGGTCGGATCGGGTCGGATCGGATCCAATCGGATCGGATCAGGTCGAATCGCATCCCATCGGGTCGGATCGGGTCGAGTTGGACGAGTCGGACGAGTCGGGTCGGATCGCATCGGATCGGGTCGAATCGGACCGAATCGGTTCGATCTGAATGGAACCGAATCGGGACGGATCGCACCGTATCGGGTCGAATCGGACGAGTCGGTCCGGATCCGATCGGATCGGGTCGAATCGGACCGAATCGGTTCGATCTGAATGGAATCGAATCGGGTCGGATCAGATCCAATCAGGTCCGATCGGGTCGGATCGGATCCAATCGAATCGGATCAGGTCAAACCGGACGAGTCGGTTCGAACCGGGTCGAATTTAATCGGGTCAGATCGGGTCCAGTCGGGTCGAATCGGTCCGAATCGGACCACTCGGACGAGTCGAGTCGAATCGGATCGAATCGGTTTGAACCGAATCGAATCGAATCGGGTCGGATCAGATCCAATCGGGTCCGATCGGATTGGATCGGGTCGGATGGGGTCGAATCGATTGGAACCGAATCGAATCGAATCGAATCGAATCGGATCGGATCGGGTCGGATCGGATCCAAACGGATCGGATCATGTCGAATCGGATCCCATCGGGTCGGATTGGGTCGAATTGGACGAGTCCGACGAGTCGGGTCGGATCGCATCGGATCGGGTCGAATCGGACCGAATCGGTTCGATCTGAATAGAATCGAATCGGGTCGGATCGGATCCAATCGGGTCGAATGGGGTCTAATCGGACCACTCGGACGAGTCGAGTCGGAACGGATCGGATCGGGTCGAATCGGATCGAATCGGTTTGAACCGAATGGAATCGAACCGGGTCGGTTCAGATCCAATCGGGACCGATCGGGTCGGATCAGATCCAATCGGGTCCGATCGGGTCCGATCAGATCCAATCGGGTCCGATCGGGTCAGATCGGATCCAATCGGATCGGATCAGGTCGAATCGGATCCCATCGGGTCGGATCGGGTCGAGTTGGACGAGTCGGACGAGTCGGGTCGAATCGCATCGGATCGGGTCGAATCGGACCGAATCGGTTCGATCTGAATGGAACCGAATCGGGTGAGATCGGGTCCTGTCGGGTCGAATCGGATCGAATCGGTTTGAACCGAATCGAATCGAATCGGGTCGGATCAGATCCAATCCGGTCCGATCGGATTGGATCGGGTCGGATGGGGTCGAATCGGTTGGAACCGAATCGAATCGAATCGAATCGAATCGGATCGGATCGGGTCGGATTGGACCGAATCTGTTCGATCCGAATCGAATCGAATCGGGTCAGATCGGTTGCAATCGGATCGGATCACGTCGAATCGGACGAGTGGGTTCGGGCCGGATCGGATCGGGTCGAATCGGATCGAATCGGTTCGAACCGTATCGAATCGAATCGGGTCAGAGCGGATACAATGGGGTCGAATCGGGCCGAATCGGACGAGTCGGACGAGGGGGTCGGATCGCGTCGGATCGGGAGGAATCGGGTCGGATCGGATCCAATCGGATCGGATCGGGTCGAATCACACGAGCCGGTTCGGATCGAATCGAATCGGGTCAGATCGGATCCAGTCGGGTCGAATCGGGTCGGATCGGATCAGATCCAATCGAATCGGGTCGAATCGGTTCGGATCGGATCCAATCGGATCGGCTCGGGTCGAATCGGACGAGTCCGTTCTGATCAGGCCAGATCGGATCCAGTCCGGCCGAATCGGTTCGGATCGGATCCAATCGGGTCGGATCGTGTCGAATCGGTTCGAAGCGAATCGGGCCGAATCGGGTCGGATCGGATCCAATCGGGTCAAATCGGACCGAATCGGTTCGATCTGAATCGAATCGAATCGGGTCCGATCCCGATTGGATCCGATCCGACCTGATCGGACCCGATTGGATCTGATCGGACCCGATCGGTCCCAATTGGATCTGAACCGACCCAATTCGATTCGATTCGGTTCAAACCGATTCGATCCGATTCTACCCGATCCGATCCGATCCGACTCGACTCGTCCGAGTGGTCCGATTCGGACCGATTCGACCCGACTGGACCCGATCTGACCCGATTCGGCCCGATTCGCTTCGAACCGAATCGATCCGATTCGACCCGATCCGATCCGGTCCGAACCGACTCGTCCGATTAGACCGATTCATTCGACCCGACTGGATCCGACCCGATCCGACCCGAACGGACTCGTCCGATTCGACCCGTACCGACCCGATGGGATCTGATCCGATCCGATCGGACCTGATCGGATCTGATCGGGTCTAATCGGACGAGTCGGTTCGAACCGGATCGATTCGAATCGGGTCGGATCGGATCCAATCGGGTCGAATCAGGTCGAATCGGACGAGTCGGTTCGAACCCAATCGAATTGAATCGGGTCGGATCGGATCCAATCGGGTCGAATCGGGTCCGATCAGATCCAATCGGGTCCGATCGAATCGATTCGAACCGTATCGAGTCGAATCGGGTGAGAGCGAATCCAATCGGGTCGAATCGGGCCGAATCCGACGAGTCGGACGAGGGGGTCGGATCGCGTCGGATCGGTAAGAATCGGGTCAGATCGGATCCAGTCGGGTCGAATCGGGTCGGATCGGATCGGATCCAATGTAATCGGGTCGAATCGGTTCGGATCGGATCCCATCGGATCGGATCGGGTCGGATCCAATCGGGTCGAATCGGGCCAGATCGGATCCAGTCGGGTCGAATCGGTTCGGATCGGATCCAATCGGATCGGATCGGGTCGAATCGGTTCGAAGCGAATCGGGACGAATCGGTTCGATCCTAATCAAATCGAATCGGTTCAGACCGGATGCAATCGTTTCGAACCGAGTCGAATCGAATCGGGTCGAATCGGACTAGTCGGTTCGGGTCGGATCGGACGAGTCGAATCGGATCGAGTCGGTTCGAACCTAATCGAATCGAATCGGGTCTGATCGGATCCAGTCGGGTCGACTCGGGTCTAATCGGACGAGCCGGTTCGGATCGGATCTGATCGGGTCGAACCGGATAGAATCGAATCGGGTCGGATCAGATCCAATCGGGTCCGTTCGGGTCGGATCGGATCCAATCGGATCGGATCAGGTCGAATCGGTTCGAACCGAATCGGGCCGAATCGGGTCGGATCGGATCCAATCGGGTCGAACCGGGTCTAATCGGACGAGCCGGTTCGGATCGGATCTCATCGGGTCGAACCGGATAGAATCGAATCGGCTCTGATCGGATCCAGTCGGGTCGGATCGCATCGGATCGGCTCGAACCGAATCGAATCGAATCGGGTCGGATCAGATCCAATCGGGTCCGATCGGGTCGGATCGGATCCAATCGGATCGGATCAGGTCGAATCGGTTCGAACCGTATCGAATCGAAACGGTTCAGATCGGATGCAATCGGGTCGAATGGGGTCGAATGGGGTCGAATCGGACGGGTCGGACGAGTCGGGTCGGATCGCATCGCATCGGGTCAAATCGGACGAGTCGGTTCGGATCGGATCGGATCGGGTCGAATCGGACCGAATCGGTTCGATCTGAATCGAATCGAATCGGGTCTGATCGGATCCAATCGGGTGGAATCGGGTCGGATCGGATCCAATCGGGTCGAATGGGTCGAATTGGACGAGTCGGACGAGTCGGGTCGAATGGGATCGGATCGGCTCGAACCGAGTCGAATCGAATCGGGTCGGATCAGATCCAATCGGGTCCGATCGGGTGGGATCGGATCCAATCGGATCGGATCAGGTCGATCCGGACGAGTCCGTTCGAACCAAGTAGAATCGAATCGGGTCAGATCTGGTCCAATCGGGTCGGATCGGTCCGAATCGGACCACTCGAACGAGTCGAGTCGGATCGGATCGGATCGGGTCGAATCGGACCGAATCGGTTTGAACCGAATCGAATCGAATCGGGTCGGATCAGATCCGATCGGGTCCGGTCGGGTCGGATCAGATCCAATCGGGTCCGATCGGGTCCGATCAGATCCAATCGGGTCCGATCGAATCGGCTCGGATCGAATCCAATCGAATCGGGTCAGATCGGATCCCGTCGGGTCAGATCGTTTAGAATCGGACGAGTCGGACGAGGGGTCGGATCGCGTCGGATGGGGAGGAATCGGGTCGGATCTCATCCAATCGGATCGGATCGGGTCGAATCGCACGAGCCGGTTCGGATCAAATCGAACCGGGTCAGATCGGATCCAGTCGGGTCGAATCGGGTCGGATCGGATCGGATCCCATGGAATCGGGTCGAATCGGTTCGGATCGGATCCCATCGGATCGGATCGGGTCGAATCGGACGAGTCCGTTCGGATCGGATCGGGTCGGATCCAATCGGGTCGAATCGGGCCAGATCGGATCCAGTCGGGTCGAATCGGTTCGGATCGGATCCAATCGGATCGGATCGGGTCGAATCGGTTCGAAGCGAATCGGGACGAATCGGTTCGATCCTAATCAAATCGAATCGGTTCAGACCGGATGCAATCGTTTCGAACCGAGTCGAATCGAATCGGGTCGAATCGGACTAGTCGGTTCGGGTCGGATCGGACGAGTCGAATCGGATCGAATCGGTTCGAACCTAATCGAATCGAATCGGGTCTGATCGGATCCAGTCGGGTCGACTCGGGTCTAATCGGACGAGCCGGTTCGGATCGGATCTGATCGGGTCGAACCGGATAGAATCGAATCGGGTCGGATCAGATCCAATCGGGTCCGTTCGGGTCGGATCGGATCCAATCGGATCGGATCAGGTCGAATCGGTTCGAACCGAATCGGGCCGAATCGGGTCGGATCGGATCCAATCGGGTCGAACCGGGTCTAATCGGACGAGCCGGTTCGGATCTGATCTCATCGGGTCGAACCGGATAGAATCGAATCGGGTCGGATCGGATCCAATCGGATCGGATCAGGTCGAATCGGTTCGAACCGTATCGAATCGAAACGGTTCAGATCGGATGCAATCGGGTCGAATGGGGTCGAATGGGGTCGAATCGGACGAGTCGGTTCGGATCGGATCGGATCGGGTCGAATCGGACCGAATCGGTTCGATCTGAATCGAATCGAATCGGGTCTGATCGGATCCAATCGGGTGGAATCGGGTCGGATCGGATCCAATCGGGTCGAATGGGTCGAACTGGACGAGTCGGACGAGTCGGGTCGAATGGGATCGGATCGGCTCGAACCGAGTCGAATCGAATCGGGTCGGATCAGATCCAATCGGGTCCGATCGGGTGGGATCGGATCCAATCGGATCGGATCAGGTCGATCCGGACGAGTCCGTTCGAACCAAGTCGAATCGAATCGGGTCAGATCGGGTCCAATCGGGTCGGATCGGTCCGAATCGGACCACTCGAACGAGTCGAGTCGGATCGGATCGGATCGGGTCGAATCGGACCGAATCGGTTTGAACCGAATCGAATCGAATCCGGTCGGATCAGATCCAATCGGGTCCGGTCGGGTCGGATCAGATCCAATCGGGTCCGATCGGGTCCGATCAGATCCAATCGGGTCCGATCGAATCGGATCGGATCGGATCCAATCGAATCGGGTCAGATCGGATCCCGTCGGGTCGGATCGTTTAGAATCGGACGAGTCGGACGAGGGGTCGGATCGCGTCGGATGGGGAGGAATCGGGTCGGATCGGATCCAATCGGATCGGATCGGGTCGAATCGCACGAGCCGGTTCGGATCGAATCGAACCGGGTGAGATCGGATCCAGTCGGGTCGGATCGGACGAGTCGAATCGGATCGAATCGGTTCGAACCGAATCGAATCGAATCGGGTCAGGTCGGATTCAATCGGGTCGAATCGGGTCTAATCGGACGAGTCGGATCGGATCGAGTCTGATGCGGTCGAATCGGATCGAATCGGCTCGAACCAGATCGAATCGAATCGGGTTGGATCGGATCGAGTCGGGTCGAGTGGGGTCGAATCGGACGAGTCGGACGAGTCGGGTCGGATCGCATCGGATCGGGTCGGATCGGATCCAATCGGATCAAATCGGGTTGGATCATGTCCAGTCTAGTCGAATCGGGTCGAATCGGACGAGTCGGACGAGTCGGTTCGGATCGGATCTGATCGGGTCGAATCGGATCGAATCGGTTCGATCTGAGTCGAGTCGAATCGGGTCGGATCGGATCCAATCGAATCGAATCCGGTCAGATCGGGTCCGGTCGGGTCGGATAGGGTCGTATCGGACGATTCGGACGAGTCGGTTCGGATCGGATCTGATCGGGTCGGATCGGCTCGGATCGTTCGAACCGAACCGAATCGAATCGAATCGGGTCCAATCGGATCGGATCGGGTCAAATCGGATCGGATCGGGTCGAATCGGATCGAATCGTTCGAACCGAATGCAATCGAATCGGGTCAGATCGGATCCAATGGGATCGAATCGGATCGGATCGGATCCAATCAAATCGGATCAGGTCGAATCGGACGAGTCGGTTCTAACCGAATCGAATCGAATCGGTTCAGATCGGATCCAACCTAGTCGAAAGGGGTCGAATCGGACGAGTCGGACGAGTCGGGTCGGATCGCATCGCATCGGGTCGAGTCGGAAAGAATCGGTTGGATCTGAATCGAATCGAATCGGGTCTGATCGGATCCAATCGGGTCGAATCGGGTCGGATCGGATCCAATCGGGTCGAATGGGTCGAATTGGACGAGTCGGACGAGTCGGGTCGAATCGGATCGGATCGGCTCGAACCGAATCGAATCGAATCGGGTCGGATCAGATCCAATCTGGTCCGATCGGGTCGGATCGGATCCAATCGGATCGGACCAGGTCGATCCGGACGAGTCCGTTCGAACCGAGTCGAATCGAATCGGGTCAGATGGGGTCCAATCGGGTCGAATCGGTCCGAATCGGACCACTCGGACGAGTCGAGTCGGATCGGATCGGATCACGTCGAATCGGACGAGTGGGTTCGAACCGAATCCAATCGAATCGGGTCAGATCGGATCCCGTCGGGTCGGATCGTTTAGAATCGGACGAGTCGGACGAGGGGGTCGGATCGCGTCGGATCGGGAGGAATCGGGTCGGATCGCATCCAATCGGATCGGATCGGGTCGAATCGCACGAGCCGGTTCGGATCGAATCGAATCTGGTGAGATCGGATCCAGTCGGGTCGGATCGGGTCGGATCGGATCGGATCCAATCGAATCGGGTCGAATCGGTTCGGATCGGATCCAATCGGATCGGATCGGATCGGGTCGAGTCGGATCGAATCGGTTCGAACCGAATCTGGCCGAATCGGGTCGGATCGGATCCAATCGGGTGGAACCGGGTATAATCGGACGAGTCGGTTCGGATCGGACCGGATCGGGTCGAATCGGATCGAATCGGTTCGAACCAAATCGGGCCGAATCGGGTCGGATCGGATCCAATCGGGTCGTACCGGGTATAATCGGACGAGTCGGTTCGGATCGGATCGGATCGGGTCGTATCGGGTCGGTTCCAATCGGTTCGAACCGAGTCGAGTCAAATCGGGTCGAATCGGACGAGTACGTTCGAATCAGATCGGATCGGGTAAAATCGGACCGAATCGGTTCGATCCGAATCGAATCGAATCCGTTCAGACCGGAACCAATCGGTTCGAACCGAGTCGAATCGAATCGGGTCGAATCGGACGAGTCCGTTCGGGTCGGATCGGACGAGTCGAATGGATCGAATCGGTTCGAACCGAATCGAATCGAATCGGTTCAGATCGGATCCAATCGGGTCGAATCGGGTCGGATCGGATCCAATCGGGTCGAATGGGTCGAATTGGACGAGTCGGACGAGTCGGGTCGAATCGGATCGGATCGGGTCGAATCGGACGAGTCGGTTGGGATCGGATCGGATCGGGTCGAATCGGAAAGAATCGGTTGGATCTGAATCGAATCGAATCGGGTCTGATCGAATCCAATCGAGTCGAATCGGGTCGGATCGGATCCAATCGGGTCGAATGGGTCCAATTGGACGAGTCGGACGAGTCGGGTCGAATCGGATCGGATCGGCTCGAACCGAATCGAATCGAATCGGGTCGGATCAGATCCAATCCGGTCCGATCGGGTCGGATCGGATCCAATCGGATCGGACCAGGTCGATCCGGACGAGTCGGTTCGAACCGAGTCGAATCGAATCGGGTCAGATCGGGTCCAATCGGGTCGAATCGGTCCGAATCGGACCACTCGGACGAGTCGAGTCGGATCGGATCGGATCGGGTCGAATCGGACCAAATCGGTTTGATCTGAATCGAATCGAGTCGGGTCAGATCGGATTCAATCGGATCGGATCACGTCGAATCGGACGAGTGGGTTCGAACCGAATCCAATCGAATCGGGTCAGATCGGATCCCGTCGAGTCGGATCGTTTAGAATCGGACGAGTCGGACGAGGGGGTCGGATCGCGTCGGATCGGGAGGAATCGGGTTGGATCGGATCCAATCGGATCGGATCGGGTCGTATCGGATCGAATCGGTTCGAACCGATTCGGGTCGAGTCGGGTCGGATCGGATCCAATCGGATCGGATCGGGTCCAATCGGATCGGATCAGGTCGAGTCGGATTCCATCGGGTCGGATCGGGTCGAATTGGACGAGTCGGACGAGTCGGGTCGGATCGCATCGGATCGGGTCGAATTGGACGAGTCGGACGAGTCGGGTCGGATCGCATCGGATCGGGTCCAATCGGACCGAATCGGTTCGATCCGAATCAAATCGAATCGGGACGGATCGCACCGAATCGGGTCGAATCGGACGAGTCGGTCCGGATCGTATCGGATCGGTTCGAATCGGACGGAATCGGTTCGATCTGAATAGAATCGAATCGGGTCGGATCGGATCCAGTCGGGTCGAATCGGTGTAATCGGACGAGTCGGTTCGGATCGGATGTTATCGGGTCGAATCGGATAGAATCGAATCGGGTCAGATCGGATCCAATCGGGTAGAATGGGTCGAATTGGACGAGTCGGACGAGTCGGGTCGAATCGGTTCGGGTCGGGTCGAATCGGATCGAATCGGTTCGAACCGAATCGGGCCGAATCGGGTCGAATCGGACGAGTCGGTTTGGAGTGGACCGGATCGGTTCGAATCGGATCGAATCGGTTCGAACCGAATCGGGTCGAATCGAGTCGGATCGGATCCAATCGGATCGGATCGGGTCGAATCGGACGAGTCCGTTCGAATCGGATCGGATCGGGTAAAATCGGATCGAATCGGTTCGAACCGAATCGGGCCGAATCGGGTCGAATCGGACGTGTCGGTTCGGAGTGGACCGGATCGGGTCGAATGGGATCGAATCGGTTCGAACCGAATGGAATCGAATCGGTTCAGATCGGATGCAATCGGGTCGAATGGTGTCGAATCGGACCGAATCGGTTGGATCTTAATCGCATCGAATCGGGTCTCATCGGATCCAATCGGGTCGTACCGGGTACAATCGGACGAGTCGGTTCGGATCGGATCGGATCGGGTCGTATCGGATCGGTTCCAATCGGTTCGAACCGAGTCGAGTCAAATCGGGTCGAATCGGACGAGTACGTTTGAATCAGATCGGATCGGGTAAAATCGGACCGAATCGGTTCGATCCGAATCGAATCGAATCCGTTCTGACCGGAACCAATCGGTTCGAACCGAGTCGAATCGAATCGGGTCGAATCGGACGAGTCCGTTCGGGTCGGATCGGATCGGGTCGAATCGGACCGAATCGGTTTGATCTGAATCGAATCGAATCGGGTCTGATCGAATCCAATCGGATCGGATCACGTCGAATCGGACGAGTGGGTTCGAACCGAATCCAATCGAATCGAATCAGATCGGATCCCGTCGGGTCGGATCGTGTCGAATCGGTTCGAAGCGAATCGGGCCGAATCGGGTCGGATCGGATCCAATCGGGTCAAATCGGATCGGATCGGGTCGAATCGGATCGAATCGTTCAAACCGTATGCAATCGAATCGGGTCAGATCGGATCCAATCGGATCGAATCGGCTCGAACCAGATCGAATCGAATCGGGTTGGATCGGATCGAGTCGGGTCGAGTGGGGTCGAATCGGACGAGTCGGACGAGTCGGGTCGGATCGCATCGGATCGGGTCGGATCGGATCCAATCGGATCAAATCGGGTTGGATCATGTCCAGTCTAGTCGAATCGGGTCGAATCGGACGAGTCGGACGAGTCGGTTCGGATCGGATCTGATCGGGTCGAATCGGATCGAATCGGTTCGATCTGAGTCGAGTCGAATCGGGTCGGATCGGATCCAATCGAATCGAATCCGGTCAGATCGGGTCCGGTCGGGTCGGATAGGGTCGTATCGGACGATTCGGACGAGTCGGTTCGGATCGGATCTGATCGGGTCGGATCGGCTCGATCGTTCGAACCGAACCGAATCGAATCGAATCGGGTCCAATCGGATCGGATCGGGTCAAATCGGATCGGATCGGGTCGAATCGGATCGAATCGTTCGAACCGAATGCAATCGAATCGGGTCAGATCGGATCCAATGGGATCGAATCGGATCGGATCGGATCCAATCAAATCGGATCAGGTCGAATCGGACGAGTCGGTTCTAACCGAATCGAATCGAATCGGTTCAGATCGGATCCAACCTAGTCGAAAGGGGTCGAATCTGACGAGTCGGACGAGTCGGGTCGGATCGCATCGCATCGGGTCGAGTCGGAAAGAATCGGTTGGATCTGAATCGAATCGAATCGGGTCTGATCGGATCCAATCGGGTCGAATCGGGTCGGATCGGATCCAATCGGGTCGAATGGGTCGAATTGGACGAGTCGGACGAGTCGGGTCGAATCGGATCGGATCGGCTCGAACCGAATCGAATCGAATCGGGTCGGATCAGATCCAATCTGGTCCGATCGGGTCGGATCGGATCCAATCGGATCGGACCAGGTCGATCCGGACGAGTCCGTTCGAACCGAGTCGAATCGAATCGGGTCAGATGGGGTCCAATCGGGTCGAATCGGTCCGAATCGGACCACTCGGACGAGTCGAGTCGGATCGGATCGGATCACGTCGAATCGGACGAGTGGGTTCGAACCGAATCCAATCGAATCGGGTCAGATCGGATCCCGTCGGGTCGGATCGTTTAGAATCGGACGAGTCGGACGAGGGGTCGGATCGCGTCGGATCGGGAGGAATCGGGTCGGATCGCATCCAATCGGATCGGATCGGGTCGAATCGCACGAGCCGGTTCGGATCGAATCGAATCTGGTGAGATCGGATCCAGTCGGGTCGGATCGGGTCGGATCGGATCGGATCCAATCGAATCGGGTCGAATCGGTTCGGATCGGATCCAATCGGATCGGATCGGATCGGGTCGAGTCGGATCGAATCGGTTCGAACCGAATCTGGCCGAATCGGGTCGGATCGGATCCAATCGGGTGGAACCGGGTATAATCGGACGAGTCGGTTCGGATCGGACCGGATCGGGTCGAATCGGATCGAATCGGTTCGAACCAAATCGGGCCGAATCGGGTCGGATCGGATCCAATCGGGTCGTACCGGGTATAATCGGACGAGTCGGTTCGGATCGGATCGGATCGGGTCGTATCGGGTCGGTTCCAATCGGTTCGAACCGAGTCGAGTCAAATCGGGTCGAATCGGACGAGTACGTTCGAATCAGATCGGATCGGGTAAAATCGGACCGAATCGGTTCGATCCGAATCGAATCGAATCCGTTCAGACCGGAACCAATCGGTTCGAACCGAGTCGAATCGAATCGGGTCGAATCGGACGAGTCCGTTCGGGTCGGATCGGACGAGTCGAATGGGATCGAATCGGTTCGAACCGAATCGAATCGAATCGGTTCAGATCGGATCCAATCGGGTCGAATCGGGTCGGATCGGATCCAATCGGGTCGAATGGGTCGAATTGGACGAGTCGGACGAGTCGGGTCGAATCGGATCGGATCGGGTCGAATCGGACGAGTCGGTTGGGATCGGATCGGATCGGGTCGAATCGGAAAGAATCGGTTGGATCTGAATCGAATCGAATCGGGTCTGATCGAATCCAATCGAGTCGAATCGGGTCGGATCGGATCCAATCGGGTCGAATGGGTCCAATTGGACGAGTCGGACGAGTCGGGTCGAATCGGATCGGATCGGCTCGAACCGAATCGAATCGAATCGGGTCGGATCAGATCCAATCCGGTCCGATCGGGTCGGATCGGATCCAATCGGATCGGACCAGGTCGATCCGGACGAGTCGGTTCGAACCGAGTCGAATCGAATCGGGTCAGATCGGGTCCAATCGGGTCGAATCGGTCCGAATCGGACCACTCGGACGAGTCGAGTCGGATCGGATGGGATCGGGTCGAATCGGACCAAATCGGTTTGATCTGAATCGAATCGAGTCGGGTCAGATCGGATTCAATCGGATCGGATCACGTCGAATCGGACGAGTGGGTTCGAACCGAATCCAATCGAATCGGGTCAGATCGGATCCCGTCGAGTCGGATCGTTTAGAATCGGACGAGTCGGACGAGGGGGTCGGATCGCGTCGGATCGGGAGGAATCGGGTTGGATCGGATCCAATCGGATCGGATCGGGTCGTATCGGATCGAATCGGTTCGAACCGATTCGGGTCGAGTCGGGTCGGATCGGATCCAATCGGATCGGATCGGGTCCAATCGGATCGGATCAGGTCGAGACGGATTCCATCGGGTCGGATCGGGTCGAATTGGACGAGTCGGACGAGTCGGGTCGGATCGCATCGGATCGGGTCGAATTGGACGAGTCGGACGAGTCGGGTCGGATCGCATCGGATCGGGTCCAATCGGACCGAATCGGTTCCATCCGAATCAAATCGAATCGGGACGGATCGCACCGAATCGGGTCGAATCGGACGAGTCGGTCCGGATCGTATCGGATCGGTTCGAATCGGACGGAATCGGTTCGATCTGAATAGAATCGAATCGGGTCGGATCGGATCCAGTCGGGTCGAATCGGTGTAATCGGACGAGTCGGTTCGGATCGGATGTTATCGGGTCGAATCGGATAGAATCGAATCGGGTCAGATCGGATCCAATCGGGTAGAATGGGTCGAATTGGACGAGTCGGACGAGTCGGGTCGAATCGGTTCGGGTCGGGTCGAATCGGATCGAATCGGTTCGAACCGAATCGGGCCGAATCGGGTCGAATCGGACGAGTCGGTTTGGAGTGGACCGGATCGGTTCGAATCGGATCGAATCGGTTCGAACCGAATCGGGTCGAATCGAGTCGGATCGGATCCAATCGGATCGGATCGGGTCGAATCGGACGAGTCCGTTCGAATCGGATCGGATCGGGTAAAATCGGATCGAATCGGTTCGAACCGAATCGGGCCGAATCGGGTCGAATCGGACGTGTCGGTTCGGAGTGGACCGGATCGGGTCGAATGGGATCGAATCGGTTCGAACCGAATGGAATCGAATCGGTTCAGATCGGATGCAATCGGGTCGAATGGTGTCGAATCGGACCGAATCGGTTGGATCTTAATCGCATCGAATCGGGTCTCATCGGATCCAATCGGGTCGTACCGGGTACAATCGGACGAGTCGGTTCGGATCGGATCGGATCGGGTCGTATCGGATCGGTTCCAATCGGTTCGAACCGAGTCGAGTCAAATCGGGTCGAATCGGACGCGTACGTTCGAATCAGATCGGATCGGGTAAAATCGGACCGAATCGGTTCGATCCGAATCGAATCGAATCCGTTCTGACCGGAACCAATCGGTTCGAACCGAGTCGAATCGAATCGGGTCGAATCGGACGAGTCCGTTCGGATCGGATCGGATCGGGTCGAATCGGACCGAATCGGTTTGATCTGAATCGAATCGAATCGGGTCTGATCGAATCCAATCGGATCGGATCACGTCGAATCGGACGAGTGGGTTCGAACCGAATCCAATCGAATCGAATCAGATCGGATCCCGTCGGGTCGGATCGTGTCGAATCGGTTCGAAGCGAATCGGGCCGAATCGGGTCGGATCGGATCCAATCGGGTCAAATCGGATCGGATCGGGTCGAATCGGATCGAATCGTTCGAACCGAATGCAATCGAATCGGGTCAGATCGGATCCAATCGGATCGAATCGGATCGGATCGGATCCAATCGAATCGGGTCAGATCGGATCCCGTCGGGTCGGATCGTTTAGAATCGGACGAGTCGGACGAGGGGTCGGATCGCGTCGGATGGGGAGGAATCGGGTCGGATCGGATCCAATCGGATCGGATCGGGTCGAATCGCACGAGCCGGTTCGGATCGAATCGAACCGGGTGAGATCGGATCCAGTCGGGTCGGATCGGACGAGTCGAATCGGATCGAATCGGTTCGAACCGAATCGAATCGAATCGGGTCAGGTCGGATTCAATCGGGTCGAATCGGGTCTAATCGGACGAGTCGGATCGGATCGAGTCTGATGCGGTCGAATCGGATCGAATCGGCTCGAACCAGATCGAATCGAATCGGGTTGGATCGGATCCAGTCGGGTCGAGTGGGGTCGAATCGGACGAGTCGGACGAGTCGGGTCGGATCGCATCGGATCGGGTCGGATCGGATCCAATCGGATCAAATCGGGTTGGATCATGTCCAGTCTAGTCGAATCGGGTCGAATCGGACGAGTCGGACGAGTCGGTTCGGATCGGATCTGATCGGGTCGAATCGGATCGAATCGGTTCGATCTGAGTCGAGTCGAATCGGGTCGGATCGGATCCAATCGAATCGAATCCGGTCAGATCGGGTCCGGTCGGGTCGGATAGGGTCGTATCGGACGATTCGGACGAGTCGGTTCGGATCGGATCTGATCGGGTCGGATCGGCTCGGATCGTTCGAACCGAACCGAATCGAATCGAATCGGGTCCAATCGGATCGGATCGGGTCAAACCGGATCGGATCGGGTCGAATCGGATCGAATCGTTCGAACCGAATGCAATCGAATCGGGTCAGATCGGATCCAATGGGATCGAATCGGATCGGATCGGATCCAATCAAATCGGATCAGGTCGAATCGGACGAGTCGGTTCTAACCGAATCGAATCGAATCGGTTCAGATCGGATCCAACCTAGTCGAAAGGGGTCGAATCGGACGAGTCGGACGAGTCGGGTCGGATCGCATCGCATCGGGTCGAGTCGGAAAGAATCGGTTGGATCTGAATCGAATCGAATCGGGTCTGATCGGATCCAATCGGGTCGAATCGGGTCGGATCGGATCCAATCGGGTCGAATGGGTCGAATTGGACGAGTCGGACGAGTCGGGTCGAATCGGATCGGATCGGCTCGAACCGAATCGAATCGAATCGGGTCGAATCGGACGAGTCCGTTCGGGTCGGATCGGATCGGGTCGAATCGGACCGAATCGGTTTGATCTGAATCGAATCGAATCGGGTCTGATCGAATCCAATCGGATCGGATCACGTCGAATCGGACGAGTGGGTTCGAACCGAATCCAATCGAATCGAATCAGATCGGATCCCGTCGGGTCGGATCGTGTCGAATCGGTTCGAAGCGAATCGGGCCGAATCGGGTCGGATCGGATCCAATCGGGTCAAATCGGATCGGATCGGGTCGAATCGGATCGAATCGTTCGAACCGAATGCAATCGAATCGGGTCAGATCGGATCCAATCGGATCGAATCGGATCGGATCGGATCCAATCGAATCGGGTCAGATCGGATCCCGTCGGGTCGGATCGTTTAGAATCGGACGAGTCGGACGAGGGGTCGGATCGCGTCGGATGGGGAGGAATCGGGTCGGATCGGATCCAATCGGATCGGATCGGGTCGAATCGCACGAGCCGGTTCGGATCGAATCGAACCGGGTGAGATCGGATCCAGTCGGGTCGGATCGGACGAGTCGAATCGGATCGAATCGGTTCGAACCGAATCGAATCGAATCGGGTCAGGTCGGATTCAATCGGGTCGAATCGGGTCTAATCGGACGAGTCGGATCGGATCGAGTCTGATGCGGTCGAATCGGATCGAATCGGCTCGAACCAGATCGAATCGAATCGGGTTGGATCGGATCCAGTCGGGTCGAGTGGGGTCGAATCGGACGAGTCGGACGAGTCGGGTCGGATCGCATCGGATCGGGTCGGATCGGATCCAATCGGATCAAATCGGGTTGGATCATGTCCAGTCTAGTCGAATCGGGTCGAATCGGATCGAATCGGTTCGATCTGAGTCGAGTCGAATCGGGTCGGATCGGATCCAATCGAATCGAATCCGGTCAGATCGGGTCCGGTCGGGTCGGATAGGGTCGTATCGGACGATTCGGACGAGTCGGTTCGGATCGGATCTGATCGGGTCGGATCGGCTCGGATCGTTCGAACCGAACCGAATCGAATCGAATCGGGTCCAATCGGATCGGATCGGGTCAAATCGGATCGGATCGGGTCGAATCGGATCGAATCGTTCGAACCGAATGCAATCGAATCGGGTCAGATCGGATCCAATGGGATCGAATCGGATCGGATCGGATCCAATCAAATCGGATCAGGTCGAATCGGACGAGTCGGTTCTAACCGAATCGAATCGAATCGGTTCAGATCGGATCCAACCTAGTCGAAAGGGGTCGAATCGGACGAGTCGGACGAGTCGGGTCGGATCGCATCGCATCGGGTCGAGTCGGAAAGAATCGGTTGGATCTGAATCGAATCGAATCGGGTCTGATCGGATCCAATCGGGTCGAATCGGGTCGGATCGGATCCAATCGGGTCGAATGGGTCGAATTGGACGAGTCGGAGGAGTCGGGTCGAATCGGATCGGATCGGCTCGAACCGAATCGAATCGAATCGGGTCGGATCAGATCCAATCTGGTCCGATCGGGTCGGATCGGATCCAATCGGATCGGACCAGGTCGATCCGGACGAGTCCGTTCGAACCGAGTCGAATCGAATCGGGTCAGATGGGGTCCAATCGGGTCGAATCGGTCCGAATCGGACCACTCGGACGAGTCGAGTCGGATCGGATCGGATCACGTCGAATCGGACGAGTGGGTTCGAACCGAATCCAATCGAATCGGGTCAGATCGGATCCCGTCGGGTCGGATCGTTTAGAATCGGACGAGTCGGACGAGGGGGTCGGATCGCGTCGGATCGGGAGGAATCGGGTCGGATCGCATCCAGTCGGATCGGATCGGGTCGAATCGCACGAGCCGGTTCGGATCGAATCGAATCTGGTGAGATCGGATCCAGTCGGGTCGGATCGGGTCGGATCGGATCGGATCCAATCGAATCGGGTCGAATCGGTTCGGATCGGATCCAATCGGATCGGATCGGATCGGGTCGAGTCGGATCGAATCGGTTCGAACCGAATCTGGCCGAATCGGGTCGGATCGGATCCAATCGGGTGGAACCGGGTATAATCGGACGAGTCGGTTCGGATCGGACCGATCGGGTCGAATCGGATCGAATCGGTTCGAACCAAATCGGGCCGAATCGGGTCGGATCGGATCCAATCGGGTCGTACCGGGTATAATCGGACGAGTCGGTTCGGATCGGATCGGATCGGGTCGTATCGGGTCGGTTCCAATCGGTTCGAACCGAGTCGAGTCAAATCGGGTCGAATCGGACGAGTACGTTCGAATCAGATCGGATCGGGTAAAATCGGACCGAATCGGTTCGATCCGAATCGAATCGAATCCGTTCAGACCGGAACCAATCGGTTCGAACCGAGTCGAATCGAATCGGGTCGAATCGGACGAGTCCGTTCGGGTCGGATCGGACGAGTCGAATGGGATCGAATCGGTTCGAACCGAATCGAATCGAATCGGTTCAGATCGGATCCAATCGGGTCGAATCGGGTCGGATCGGATCCAATCGGGTCGAATGGGTCGAATTGGACGAGTCGGACGAGTCGGGTCGAATCGGATCGGATCGGGTCGAATCGGACGAGTCGGGTCGGATCGCATCGCATCGGGTCGAATCGGAAAGAATCGGTTGGATCTGAATCGAATCGAATCGGGTCTGATCGGATCCAATCGGGTCGAATCGGGTCGGATCGGATCCAATCGGGTCGAATGGGTCGAATTGGTCGAGTCGGACGAGTCGGGTCGAATCTGATCGGATCGGCTCGAACCGAATCGAATCGAATCGGGTCGGATCAGATCCAATCGGGTCCGATCGGGTCGGATCGGATCCAATCGGATCGGACCAGGTCGATCCGGACGAGTCGGTTCGAACCGAGTCGAATCGAATCGGGTCAGATCGGGTCCAATCGGGTCGAATCGGTCCGAATCGGACCATTCGGACAAGTCGAACCGAATCGAATCGAATCGGGTCCGATCAGATCCAATCGGGTCCGATCGAATCGGCTCGGATCGAATCCAATCGAATCGGGTCAGATCGGATCCCGTCGGGTCGGATCGCTTAGAATCGGACGAGTCGGACGAGGGGTCGGATCGCGTCGGATGGGGAGGAATCGGGTCGGATCGGATCCAATCGGATCGGATCGGGTCGAATCGCACGAGCCGGTTCGGATCGAATCGAACCGGGTGAGATCGGATCCAGTCGGGTCGGATCGGACGAGTCGAATCGGATCGAATCGGTTCGAACAGAATCGAATCGAATCGGTTCAGATCGGATGCAATCGGGTCGAAAGGGGTCGGATCGGATCCAATCGGGTCGAATGGGTCGAATTGGACGAGTCGGACGAGTCGGGTCGAATCGGATCGGATCGGCTCGAACCGAATCGAATCGAATCGGGTCGGATCAGATCCAATCGGGTCCGATCGGGTCGGATCGGATCCAATCGGATCGGACCAGGTCGATCCGGACGAGTCGGTTCGAACCGAGTCGAATCGAATCGGGTCAGATCGGGTCCAATCGGGTCGAATCGGTCCGAATCGGACCACTCCGACGAGTCGAGTCGGATCGGATCGGATCGGGTCGAATCGGACCTAATCGGTTTGATCTGAATCGAATCGAGTCAGGTCAGATCGGATCCAATCGGATCGGATCACGTCGAATCGGACGAGTGGGTTCGAACCGAATCCAATCGAATCGGGTCAGATCGGATCCCGTCGGCTCGGATCGTTTAGAATCGGACGAGTCGGACGAGGGGGTCGGATCGCGTCGGATCGGGAGGAATCGGGTCGGATCGCATCCAATCGGATCGGATCGGGTCGCATCGGATCGGATCCAATCGGTTCGAACCGAGTCGAATCAAATAGGGTCGAATCGGACGAGTCGGTTCGAACCGAATCGGGTCGAGTCGGGTCGGATCGGATCCAATCGGATCGGATCGGGTCCAATCGGATCGGATCAGGTCGAGTCGGATTCCATGGGGTCGGATCGGGTCGAATTGGACGAGTCGGACGAGTCGGGTCGGATCGCGTCGGATCGGGTCGAATCGGATAGAATCTAATCGGGTCAGATCGGATCCAATCGGGTCGGACCAGGTCGAATCGGACGAGTCCGTTCGGATCGGATCGGGTCGGATCCAGTCGGGTCGAATGAATCGGTCTAATCGGACGAGTCGGGTCGGATCGCATCGGATCGGGTCCAATCGGACCGAATCGGTTCGATCCGAATCAAATCGAATCGGGACGGATCGCACGGAATCGGGTCGAATCGGACGAGTCGGTCCGGATCGCATCGGATCGGTTCGAATCGGATAGAATCGAATCGGGTCAGATCGGATCCAATCGGGTAGAATGGGTCGAATTGGACGAGTCGGACGAGTCGGTTGGGATCGGATCGGATCGGGTCGAATCGGAAAGAGTCGGTTGGATCTGAATCGAATCGAATCGGGTCGGATCGGATCCAATCGGGTCGAATGGTTCCAATTGGACGAGTCGGACGGGTCAGGTCGAATCGGATCGGATCGGCTTGAACCGAATCGAATCGAATCGGGTCGGATCAGATCCAATCGGGTCCGATCGGGTCGGATCGGATCCAATCGGATCGGACCAGGTCGATCCGGACGAGTCGGTTCGAACCGAGTCGAATCGAATCGGGTCAGATCGGGTCCAATCGGATCGGATCACGTCGAATCGGACGAGTGGGTTCGAAGCGAATCCAATCGAATCGGGTCAGATCGGATCCCGTCGGGTCGGATCGTTTAGAATCGGACGAGTCGGACGAGGGGGTCGGATCGCGTCGGATCGGGAGGAATCGGGTCGGATCGGATCCAATCGGATCGGATCGGGTCGTATCGGATCGGATCCAATCGGTTCGAACCGAGTCGAATCAAATAGGGTCGAATCGGACGAGTCGGTTCGGATTGGACCGGATCGGGTCGAATCGGATCGAATCGGTTCGAACCGAATCGGGTCGAGTCGGGTCGGATCGGATCCAATCGGATCGGACCAGGTCGATCCGGACGAGTCGGTTCGAACCGAGTCGAATCGAATCGGGTCAGATCGGGTCCAATCGGGTCGAATCGGTCCGAATCGGACCACTCGGACGAGTCGAACCGAATCGAATCGAATCGGGTCCGATCAAATCCAATCGGGTCCGATCGAATCGGCTCGGATCGAATCCAATCGAATCGGGTCAGATCGGATCCCGTCGGGTCGGATCGTTTAGAATCGGACGAGTCGGACGAGGGGTCGGATCGCGTCGGATGGGGAGGAATAGGGTCGGATCGGATCCAATCGGATCGGATCGGGTCGAATCGCACGAGCCGGTTCGGATCGAATCGAACCGGGTGAGATCGGATCCAGTCGGGTCGGATCGGACGAGTCGAATCGGATCGAATCGGTTCGAACCGAATCGAATCGAATCGGTTCAGATCGGATGCAATCGGGTCGAAAGGGGTCGAATCGGACGAGTCGGACGAGTCGGGTCGGATCGCATCGCATCGGGTCGAATCGGAAAGAATCGGTTGGATCTGAATCGAATCGAATGGGGTCTGATCGGATCCAATCGGGTCGAATCGGGTCGGATCGGATCCAATCGGGTCGAATGGGCCGAATTGGACTAGTCGGACGAGTCGGGTCGAATCGGATCGATCGGCTCGAACCGAATCGAATCGAATCGAATCGGGTCGGATCAGATCCAATCGGGTCCGATCGGGTCGGATCGGATCCAATCGGATCGGACCAGGTCGATCCGGACGAGTCGGTTCGAACCGAGTCGAATCGAATCGGGTCAGATGGGGTCCAATCGGGTCGAATCGGTCCGAATCGGACCACTCGGACGAGTCGAGTCGGATCGGATCGGATCGGGTCGAATCGGACCTAATCGGTTTGATCTGAATCCAATCGAGTCAGGTCAGATCGGATCCAATCGGATCGGATCACGTCGAATCGGACGAGTGGGTTCGAACCGAATCCAATCGAATCGGGTCAGATCGGATACCGTCGGGTCGGATCGTTTAGAATCGGACGAGTCGGACGAGGGGGTCGGATCGCGTCGGATCGGGAGGAATCGGGTCGGATCGCATCCAATCGGATCGGATCGGGTCGTATCGGATCGGATCCAATCGGTTCGAACCGAGTCGAATCAAATAGGGTCGAATCGGACGAGTCGGTTCGGATTGGACCGGATCGGGTCGAATCGGATCGAATCGGTTCGAACCGAATCGGGTCGAGTCGGGTCGGATCGGATCCAATCGGATCGGATCGGGTCCAATCGGATCGGATCAGGTCGAGTCGGATTCCATCGGGTCGGATCGGGTCGAATTGGACGAGTCGGACGAGTCGGGTCGGATCGCATCGGATCGGGTCGAATCGGACCGAATCGTTTCGATCTGAATCGAATCGAATCGGGACGGATCGCATCGAATCGGGTCGAGTCGGACGAGTCGGTCCGGATCGTATGGGATCGGGTCGAATCGGACGGAATCCGTTCGATCTGAATAGAGTCGAATCGGGTCGGATCGGATCCAATCGGGTCGAATCGGGTGTAATGGGACGAGTCGGTTCGGATCGGACGTGATCCGGTCGAATCGGATAGAATCTAATCGGGTCAGATCGGATCCAATCGGGTCGGACCAGGTCGAATCGGACGAGTCCGTTCGGATCGGATCGGGTCGGATCCAGTCGGGTCGAATGAATCGGTCTAATCGGACGAGTCGGTTCGAACCGGATCGATTCGAATCGGGTCAGATCGGATCCAGTCGGGTCGAATGGGGTCGTATCGGACGATTGGGACGAATCAAGTCGGATCGGATCGGATCGGCCCGAACCGAATGGAATCGAATCGGTTCGGATCGGTTCCAATCGGGTCGATTCGGGTCGAGTCGGAGGAGTCGGACGAGTCGGGTCGGATCGCATCGGATCGGGTCAAATCGGACCGAATCTCTTCGATCCGAATCGAATCGAATCGGATCGAACCGAATCGGGTCGAATCGAGTCGGATCGGATCCAATCGGATGGGATCAGGTCGAATCGGACGAGTCGGTTTGAGCCGAATCGAATCGAGTCTGGTCAGATCGGATCCAGTCTAGTCGAATGTGGTCGAATCGGGTCGAATCGGACGAGTCGGACGAGTCGGTTCGGATCGCATCGGGTCGGGTCTAATCGGACGAGTCGGTTCGGATCGGATCTGATCGGGTCGAATCGGACCGAATCGGTTTGATCTGAATCGAATCGAATCGGGTCTGATCGAATCCAATCGGATCGGATCACATCGAATCGGACGAGTGGGTTCGAATCGGACGAGTCCAATCGAATCGAATCCGATCGGAATCGGGTCGGATCGGATCCAATCGGTTCGATCGCGAATCGGGCCGAATCGGGTCGGATCGGATCCAATCGGGTCAAATCGGATCGGATCGGGTCGAATCGGATCGAATCGTTCGAACCGAATGCAATCGAATCGGGTCAGATCGGATCCAATCGGATCGAATCGGATCGGATCGGATCCAATCGAATCGGGTCAGATCGGATCCCGTCGGGTCGGATCGTTTAGAATCGGACGAGTCGGACGAGGGGTCGGATCGCGTCGGATGGGGAGGAATCGGGTCGGATCGGATCCAATCGGATCGGATCGGGTCGAATCGCACGAGCCGGTTCGGATCGAATCGAACCGGGTGAGATCGGATCCAGTCGGGTCGGATCGGACGAGTCGAATCGGATCGAATCGGTTCGAACCGAATCGAATCGAATCGGGTCAGGTCGGATTCAATCGGGTCGAATCGGGTCTAATCGGACGAGTCGGATCGGATCGAGTCTGATGCGGTCGAATCGGATCGAATCGGCTCGAACCAGATCGAATCGAATCGGGTTGGATCGGATCCAATCGGGTCGAGTGGGGTCGAATCGGACGAGTCGGACGAGTCGGGTCGGATCGCATCGGATCGGGTCGGATCGGATCCAATCGGATCAAATCGGGTTGGATCATGTCCAGTCTAGTCGAATCGGGTCGAATCGGATCGAATCGGTTCGATCTGAGTCGAGTCGAATCGGGTCGGATCGGATCCAATCGAATCGAATCCGGTCAGATCGGGTCCGGTCGGGTCGGATCGGTCGTATCGGACGATTCGGACGAGTCGGTTCGGATCGGATCTGATCGGGTCGGATCGGCTCGGATCGTTCGAACCGAACCGAATCGAATCGAATCGGGTCCAATCGGATCGGATCGGGTCAAATCGGATCGGATCGGGTCGAATCGGATCGAATCGTTCGAACCGAATGCAATCGAATCGGGTCAGATCGGATCCAATGGGATCGAATCGGATCGGATCGGATCCAATCAAATCGGATCAGGTCGAATCGGACGAGTCGGTTCTAACCGAATCGAATCGAATCGGTTCAGATCGGATCCAACCTAGTCGAAAGGGGTCGAATCGGACGAGTCGGACGAGTCGGGTCGGATCGCATCGCATCGGGTCGAGTCGGAAAGAATCGGTTGGATCTGAATCGAATCGAATCGGGTCTGATCGGATCCAATCGGGTCGAATCGGGTCGGATCGGATCCAATCGGGTCGAATGGGTCGAATTGGACGAGTCGGAGGAGTCGGGTCGAATCGGATCGGATCGGCTCGAACCGAATCGAATCGAATCGGGTCGGATCAGATCCAATCTGGTCCGATCGGGTCGGATCGGATCCAATCGGATCGGACGGTCGATCCGGACGAGTCCGTTCGAACCGAGTCGAATCGAATCGGGTCAGATGGGGTCCAATCGGGTCGAATCGGTCCGAATCGGACCACTCGGACGAGTCGAGTCGGATCGGATCGGATCACGTCGAATCGGACGAGTGGGTTCGAACCGAATCCAATCGAATCGGGTCAGATCGGATCCCGTCGGGTCGGATCGTTTAGAATCGGACGAGTCGGACGAGGGGTCGGATCGCGTCGGATCGGGAGGAATCGGGTCGGATCGCATCCAGTCGGATCGGATCGGGTCGAATCGCACGAGCCGGTTCGGATCGAATCGAATCGGGTGAGATCGGATCCAGTCGGGTCGGATCGGGTCGGATCGGATCGGATCCAATCGAATCGGGTCGAATCGGTTCGGATCGGATCCAATCGGATCGGATCGGATCGGGTCGAGTCGGATCGAATCGGTTCGAACCGAATCTGGCCGAATCGGGTCGGATCGGATCCAATCGGGTGGAACCGGGTATAATCGGACGAGTCGGTTCGGATCGGACCGGATCGGGTCGAATCGGATCGAATCGGTTCGAACCAAATCGGGCCGAATCGGGTCGGATCGGATCCAATCGGGTCGTACCGGGTATAATCGGACGAGTCGGTTCGGATCGGATCGGATCGGGTCGTATCGGGTCGGTTCCAATCGGTTCGAACCGAGTCGAGTCAAATCGGGTCGAATCGGACGAGTACGTTCGAATCAGATCGGATCGGGTAAAATCGGACCGAATCGGTTCGATCCGAATCGAATCGAATCCGTTCAGACCGGAACCAATCGGTTCGAACCGAGTCGAATCGAATCGGGTCGAATCGGACGAGTCCGTTCGGGTCGGATCGGACGAGTCGAATGGGATCGAATCGGTTCGAACCGAATCGAATCGAATCGGTTCAGATCGGATCCAATCGGGTCGAATCGGGTCGGATCGGATCCAATCGGGTCGAATGGGTCGAATTGGACGAGTCGGACGAGTCGGGTCGAATCGGATCGGATCGGGTCGAATCGGACGAGTCGGTTGGGATCGGATCGGATCGGGTCGAATCGGAAAGAATCGGTTGGATCTGAATCGAATCGAATCGGGTCTGATCGGATCCAATCGGGTCGAATCGGGTCGGATCGGATCCAATCGGGTCGAATGGGTCCAATTGGACGAGTCGGACGAGTCGGGTCGAATCGGATCGGATCGGCTCGAACCGAATCGAATCGAATCGGGTCGGATCAGATCAATCGGGTCCGATCGGGTCGGATCGGATCCAATCGGATCGGATCAGGTCGATCCGGACGAGTCGGTTCGAACCGAGTCGAATCGAATCGGGTCAGATCGGGTCCAATCGGGTCGGATCGGTCCGAATCGGACCACTCGGACGAGTCGAGTCGGATCGGATCGGATCGGGTCGAATCGGACCGAATCGGTTTGAACCGAATCGAATCGAATCGGGTCGGATCAGATCCAATCGGGTCCGATCGGGTCGGATCAGATCCAATCGGGTCCGATCGGGTCCGATCAGATCCAATCGGGTCCGATCGAATCGGCCCGGATCGAATCCAATCGAATCGGGTCAGATCGGATCCCGTCGGGTCGGATCGTTTAGAATCGGACGAGTCGGACGAGGGGTCGGATCGCGTCGGATGGGGAGGAATCGGGTCGGATCGGATCCAATCGGATCGGATCGGGTCGAATCGCACGAGCCGGTTCGGATCGAATGGAACCGGGTGAGATCGGATCCAGTCGGGTCGGATCGGACGAGTCGAATCGGATCGAATCGGTTCGAACCGAATCGAATCGAATCGGTTCAGATCGGATGCAATCGGGTCGAAAGGGGTCGAATCGGACGAGTCGGACGAGTCGGGTCGGATCGCATCGCATCGGGTCGAATCGGAAAGAATCGGTTGGATCTGAATCGAATCGAATCGGGTCTGATCGGATCCAATCGGGTCGAATCGGGTCGGATCGGATCCAATCGGGTCGAATGGGTCGAATTGGTCGAGTCGGACGAGTCGGGTCGAATCTGATCGGATCGGCTCGAACCGAATCGAATCGAATCGGGTCGGATCAGATCCAATCGGGTCCGATCGGGTCGGATCGGATCCAATCGGATCGGACCAGGTCGATCCGGACGAGTCGGTTCGAACCGAGTCGAATCGAATCGGGTCAGATCGGGTCCAATCGGGTCGAATCGGTCCGAATCGGACCATTCGGACAAGTCGAACCGAATCGAATCGAATCGGGTCCGATCAGATCCAATCGGGTCCGATCGAATCGGCTCGGATCGAATCCAATCGAATCGGGTCAGATCGGATCCCGTCGGGTCGGATCGCTTAGAATCGGACGAGTCGGACGAGGGGTCGGATCGCGTCGGATGGGGAGGAATCGGGTCGGATCGGATCCAATCGGATCGGATCGGGTCGAATCGCACGAGCCGGTTCGGATCGAATCGAACCGAGATCGGATCCAGTCGGGTCGGATCGGACGAGTCGAATCGGATCGAATCGGTTCGAACAGAATCGAATCGAATCGGTTCAGATCGGATGCAATCGGGTCGAAAGGGGTCGGATCGGATCCAATCGGGTCGAATGGGTCGAATTGGACGAGTCGGACGAGTCGGGTCGAATCGGATCGGATCGGCTCGAACCGAATCGAATCGAATCGGGTCGGATCAGATCCAATCGGGTCCGATCGGGTCGGATCGGATCCAATCGGATCGGACCAGGTCGATCCGGACGAGTCGGTTCGAACCGAGTCGAATCGAATCGGGTCAGATCGGGTCCAATCGGGTCGAATCGGTCCGAATCGGACCACTCCGACGAGTCGAGTCGGATCGGATCGGATCGGGTCGAATCGGACCGAATCGGTTTGATCTGAATCGAATCGAGTCAGGTCAGATCGGATCCAATCGGATCGGATCACGTCGAATCGGACGAGTGGGTTCGAACCGAATCCAATCGAATCGGGTCAGATCGGATCCCGTCGGCTCGGATCGTTTAGAATCGGACGAGTCGGACGAGGGGTCGGATCGCGTCGGATCGGGAGGAATCGGGTCGGATCGCATCCAATCGGATCGGATCGGGTCGCATCGGATCGGATCCAATCGGTTCGAACCGAGTCGAATCAAATCGGGTCGAATCGGACGAGTCGGTTCGAACCGAATCGGGTCGAGTCGGGTCGGATCGGATCCAATCGGATCGGATCGGGTCGGATCGGATCCCATCGGGTCGGATCGGGTCGAATCGGACGAGTCGGACGAGTCGGGTCGGATCGCGTCGGATCGGGTCGAATCGGATAGAATCTAATCGGGTCAGATCGGATCCAATCGGGTCGGACCAGGTCGAATCGAATCGGGTCAGATCGGATCGGTCGGGTCGGATCGTTTGAATCGGTCTAATCGGACGAGTCGGGTCGGATCGCATCGGATCGGGTCCAATCGGACCGAATCGGTTCGATCCGAATCAAATCGAATCGGGACGGATCGCACGGAATCGGGTCGAATCGGACGAGTCGGTCCGGATCGCATCGGATCGGTTCGAATCGGATAGAATCGAATCGGGTCAGATCGGATCCAATCGGGTCGAATCGGTCGAATTGGACGAGTCGGACGAGTCGGTTCGGATCGGATCCAATCGGGTCGAATCGGAAAGAGTCGGTTGGATCTGAATCGAATCGAATCGGGTCGGATCGGATCCAATCGGGTCGAACCGGTCGAATCGAATCGGATCGGATCGGGTCCGATCGGATCGAATCGGTTCGATCGGATCGAATCGGATCGAGTCGGGTCGGATCGGATCCGATCGGGTCGAATCGGATCGAATCGGTTCGAACCGGGTCGAATCGAATCGGGTCGGATCAGACCCAATCGGGTCCGATCGGGTCGGATCGGATCCCATCGGTTCGGACGGGTCGAATCGGATCGAGTCAGATCGGGTCGGATCCAGTCGGGTCGGAGTGAATCGGACGAATCGGACGAGTCGGTTCGGATCGGATCGGATCGGGTCGAATCGGATCGAATCGGGTCGGATCGGGTCCGATCGGGTCGAATCGGATCCAATCGGGTCGAATCGGATCGGATCGGGTCGGATCGTCGAATCGGTTCGAATCGGATCGAATCGAATCGAATCGGGTCGAATCGGGTCGGATCGGGCCGGATCGGATCGGATCGGGTCGGATCGGACCGAATCGGTTCGAACCGAGTCGAATCGAATCGGGTCAGATCGGATCCAATCGGGTCGAATCGGTCGAATCGGACCACTCGGGTTCGAACCGAATCGAATCGAATCGGGTCAGATCGGATCCAATCGGGTCGGATCGAATCGAATCGGACGAATCGGTTCGGGTCGGATCGGATCGGGTCGAATCGGATCGAATCGGTTCGAATCGCGTCGAATCGAATCGGGTCGGATCGGATCCAATCGGATCGGATCGGGTCGAATCGCACGAGCCGGTTCGGATCGAATCGAACCGGGTGAGATCGGATCCAGTCGGGTCGATCGACGAGTCGAATCGGATCGAATCGGTTCGAACCGAATCGAATCGAATCGGTTCGGATCGGATCCAATCGGGTCGGATCGGGTCGAATCGGACGAGTCCGAGTCGGATCGGGTCAGATCGGGTCCAATCGGATCCGATCGGGTCGAATCGGACGAATCGGTTCGGATCGAATCGAATCGGGTCGAATCGGGTCGGATCGGATCCAATCGGGTCGAATCGGGTCGAATCGGACCAGTCGGACGAGTCGGTCGGATCGCATCGGATCGGGTCGAATCGGACGAATCGAAATCGAATCGAATCGGGTCGGATCAGATCCAATCGGGTCCGATCGGGTCGGATCGGATCCAATCGGATCGGACCAGGTCGATCCGGACGAGTCGGTTCGAACCGAGTCGAATCGAATCGGGTCAGATCGGGTCGGGATCCAATCGGGTCGAACCGGTCCGAATCGGACCACTCGGACGAGTCGAGTCGGATCGGATCGGATCGGGTCGAATCGGACCGAATCGGTTTGATCCGAATCCAATCGAGTCGGGTCGATCGGATCCAATCGGATCGATCGGGTCGAATCGATCCAATCGGGTCCGATCGGGTCCGATCGGATCCAATCGGGTCCGATCGGGTCATCGGATCGAGTCGGGTCGGATCGGGTCGAATCGGACGAGTCGGACGAATCGGTTCGGATCGCATCGAATCGGATCGGGTCGGATCCCGATCGGATCGGACCAATCGGATCAATCGATCGGTTCAAACCGATCGATCCGATTCGACCCGATCCGATCGATCCGACTCGACTCGTCCGAGTGGTCCGATCGGACCGATTCGATCGACTGGACCCGATCTGACCCGATTCGGCCCGATTCGTTTCGAACCGAATCGATCCTATCGGATCCGATCCGGTCGAACGGACCCGTCCGATCGGATCGATTCATTCGACCCGACTGGATCGACCCGATCCGACCCGAACGGATCGTCCGATCGACCCGTACCGAATCGATGGGATCTGATCGATCCGATCGGACCGATCGGATCGATCGGGTCGAATCGGACGAGTCGGTTCGAATCGGATCGATTCGAATCGGGTCGGATCGGATCCAATCGGGTCGAATCAGGTCGAATCGGACCACTCGGACGAGTCGAGTCGGATCGGATCGGATCGGGTCGAATCGGACGAATCGGTTTGAACCGAATCGAATCGAATCGGGTCGGATCAGATCCAATCGGGTCGATCGGGTCGATCGGATCCAATCGTCCGATCGCGTCCGATCGATCCAATCGGGTCGATCGGTCGGATCGGATCCAATCGGGTCGATCGGGTCCGATCAGATCCAATCGGGTCCGATCGGGTCGGATCGGATCCAGTCGGGTCGATCGGGTCGAATCGGACGAGTCGGACGAATCGGTTCGAACCGTATCGAATCGGATCGGGTCCGATCCCGATTGGACCCGAATCAATTCGATTCGGTTCAAACCGATTCGATCCGATTCGAGATCCGATCCGATCCGACTCGAGTCGGGTGGTCGATCGGACCGATTCGACCCGACTGGACCCGATCTGATCCGATTCGGCCCGAATCGTTTCGAACCGAATCGATCCTATCGACCCGATCGGATCCAATCCGAACCGACCCGTCCGACTCGGACCGATTCATTCGACCCGACTCGATCCGACCCGATCCGACCGAACGGACTCGTCCGATTCGAGTACCGACCCGATGGGATCGATCCGATCGATCGGACCTGATCGGATCTGATCGGGTCTAATCGGACGAGTCGGTTCGAACCGGATCGATTCGAATCGGTCCAATCGGATCCGATCGGGTCGAATCGCACGAGCCGGTTCGGTTCGAAGCGAATAGGGTCGAATCGGGTCGGATCGGATCCAATCGGGTCGAATCGGGTCTAATCGGACGGACGAGTCGGTCGGATCGGATCGGATCGGGTCGAATCGGATCGAATCGGTTCCGAATCGAATCGAATCGGGTCGGATCGATCCAATCGGGTCGGATCGTCATATCAGATCCAATCGGGTCCGATCGGGTCCGATCGGATCGAATCGGATCCGATCGGGTCCGATCGGATCCAATCGGATCGGATCGGATCGAATCGGATCCCATCGGGTCGGATCGGGTCGAATCGCACGAGCCGGTTCGGTTCGAAGCGAATCGGGCCGAATCGGGTCGGAACGGATCCAATCGGGTCGAATCGGGTCTAATCGGATCGGACGAGTCGAGTCGGATCGCATCGAATCGGGTCGAATCGGACCGAATCGGTTCGATCTGAATCGAATCGAATCGGGTCGAATCGAAATCAGGTCCGATCGGGTCGGATCGGATCCAATCGGATCGGATCAGGTCGAATCGGACGAGTCGGTTCGAACCGAATCGAATCGAATCTGGTCAGATCGGTCGAATCGGATCCCATCGGGTCGAATCGGTTCGAATCGGACGACTCGGACGAGTCGGTCGGATCGGATCTGATCGGGTCGAATCGGATCGAATCGGTTTGAACCGAATCGAATCGAATCGGGTCGAATCAGATCCAATCGGGTCCGATCGGGTCGGATCAGATCCAATCGGGTCGATCGGGTCGATCAGATCCAGTCGGGTCGATCGGGTCGAATCGGATCCAGTCGGTCGGATCGGGTCGAATCGGACGAGTCGGACGAATCGGTTCGAATCGTATCGAATCGAATCGGATCGGATCCCGATCGGATCGACCCGACCCGATTCAATTCGATTCGGTTCAAACCGATTCGATCCGATTCGACCCGATCGGATCCGATCCGACTCGAATCGTCCGAGTGGTCCGTTCGGACCGATTCGACCCGATCGGATCCGATCGGACCCGATCGGCCCGATTCGTTTCGAACCGAATCGATCCTATTCGACCCGATCGGATCCGGTCGGAACGGACCCGTCCGATTAGACCGATTCATTCGACCCGGACTGGGACCGATCCGACCCGAACGGATCGTCCGATTCGACCCGTATCGACCCGAATGGGATCGATCCGATCGATCGGACCTGATCGGATCGGATCGGGTCGAATCGGACGAATCGGTTCGAACCGGATCCATTCGAATCGGGTCGGATCGGATCCAATCGGGTCGAATCAGGTCGAATCGGACCAATCGGACGAGTCGAGTCGCATCGGATCGGATCGGGTCGAATCGGATCGAATCGGTTCGAACCGAATCGAACCGAATCGTGTCGGATCAGATCCAATCGGGTCCGATCGGGTCGGATCGGATCCAGTCGGATCGGATCGGGTCGAATCGAGTCGGACGAATCGGTTCGAACCGTATCGAATCGAATCGGGTCCGATCCCGATCGGGTCGAATCCGATTCAATTCGATTCGGTTCGAACCGATTCGATCCGATTCGACCCGATCCGATCGGATCCGACTCGACTCGTCCGATTCGAGTCGGACCGATCGACCCGACTGGACCCGATCTGACCCGATTCGGCCCGATTCGTTTCGAACCGAATCGATCGATTCGACCCGATCCGATCCGGTCGAACCGGTCCGATTAGACGATTCATTCGACCCGACTGGATCGACCCGATCGAATCGGACTCGTCCGATCGACCCGTACCGACCCGATGGGATCGATCCGATCCGATCGGACCTGATCGGATCTGATCGGGTCTAATCGGACGAGTCGGTTCGAACCGGATCGAGTCGAATCGGGTCGGATCGGATCCAATCGGGTCGAATCGGGTCGAATCGGACCACTCGGACGAGTCGAGTCGCATCGGATCGGATCGGGTCGAATCGGATCGAATCGGTTTGAGAATCGAACCGAATCGGTCGGATCAGATCCAATCGGGTCCGATCGGGTCGGATCAGATCCAATCGGGTCGATCGCGTCCGATCAGATCCAATCGGGTCCGATCGGATCGGATCAGGTCGAATCGGATACCATCGGGTCGGATCGGGTCGAATGGGACGAGTCGGACGAGTCGGGTCGGATCGCATCGGATCGGGTCGAATCGGACCGAATCGGTTCGATCTGGATCGAATCGAATCGGGTCGGATCGCATCGAATCGGGTCGAATCGGATCGAATCGGTTTGAACCAAATCGAATCGAATCGGGTCGGATCGATCCAATCGGGTCGATCGGGTCGGATCGGATCCAATCGGGTCGAATCGGGTCCGATCAGAAATGGGGTCGGATCGGGTCGGATCGGATCCAATCGGATCGGATCAGGTCGAATCGCATCCCATCGGGTCGGATCGGGTCGAATTGGACGAGTCGGACGAGTCGGGTCGCATCGCATCGGATCGGGTCGAATCGGACCGAATCGGTTCGATCTGAATCGAACCGAATCGGGACGGATCGCATCGAATCGGGTCGAATCGGACCGAATCGGTTCGATCTGAATAGAATCGAATCGGGTCGGATCAGATCCAATCGGTCCGATCGGGTCGGATCGGATCCAATCGGATCGGATCAGGTCGAATCGGACGATCGGTTCGAACCGAGTCGAATGAAATCGGTCAGATCGGAATCGGGTCGAATCGGTCCGAATCGGTTCGAACCGAATCGAATCGAATCGGGTCAGATCGGATCCAATCGGGTCCGATCGGGTCGATCAGATCCAATCGGGTCGATCGGGTCGAATCAGATCGAATCGGGTCCGATCGGGTCCGATCAGATCCAATCGGGTCGATCAGGTCGGATGTCCAATCGGATCGGATCAGGTCGAATCGGATCCCATCGGGTCGGATCGGGTCGAATCGGACGAGTCGGACGAGTCGGGTCGGATCGCATCGGATCGGGTCGAATCGCACCGAATCGGTTCGATCTGAATCGAATCGAATCGGGTCGGATCGGATCCAATCGGGTCGGATCGGACCGAATCGGACGATCTGAACAGAATCGAATCGGGTCGGATCAGATCCAATCAGGTCCGATCGGGTCGGATCGGATCCAATCGGATCGGATCGGTCGAAACGGACGAGTCGGTTTGAACCGAATCGAATCGAATCGGGTCAGATCGGATCCAATCGGGTCCGATCGGGTCCGATCTGAATCGGGTCGGATCGGGTCGGATCGGATCCAATCGGATCGGATCAGGTCGAATCGCATCCCATCGGGTCGGATCGGGTCGAGTCGGACGAGTCGGATCGGGTCGGGTCGAATCGGATCGGATCGGCTCGAACCGAATCGAATCGAATCGGGTCGGATCAGATCCAATCGGGTCCGATCGGGTCGGATCGGATCCAATCGGATCGGATCAGGTCGATCCGGACGAGTCGGTTCGAACCGAGTCGAATCGAATCGGGTCAGATCGGGTCCAATCGGGTCGGATCGGTCCGAATCGGACCACTCGGACGAGTCGAGTCGGATCGGATCGGATCGGGTCGAATCGGACCGAATCGGTTTGAACCGAATCGAATCGAATCGGGTCGGATCGGATCCAATCGGGTCGATCGGGTCGGATCAGATCCAATCGGGTCGGATCGGGTCCGATCGGATCCAATCGGGTCCGATCGAATCGGTTCGAATCGAATCCAATCGAATCGGGTCAGATCGGATCCCTCGGGTCGGATCGTTTAGAATCGGACGAGTCGGACGAGGGGTCGGATCGCGTCGGATCGGGAGGAATCGGGTCGGATCGGATCCAATCGGATCGGATCGGGTCGAATCGCACGAGCCGGTTCGGATCGAATCGAATCGGGTGAGATCGGATCCAGTCGGGTCGGATCGGGTCGAATCGGATCGAATCGGTTCGAACCGAATCGAATCGAATCGGGTCAGATCGGATCAATCGGGTCGAATCGGGTCGAATCGGACGAATCGGACGAGTCGGGTCGGATCGGATCGCATCGGGTCGAATCGGAAAGAATCGGTTGGATCTGAATCGAATCGAATCGGGTCTGATCGGATCCAATCGGGTCGAATCGGGTCGGATCGGATCCAATCGGGTCGAATGGGTCGAATTGGACGAGTCGGACGAGTCGGGTCGAATCGGATCGGATCGGCTCGAACCGAATCGAATCGAATCGGGTCGGATCAGATCCAATCGGGTCCGATCGGGTCGGATCGGATCCAATCGGATCGATCAGGTCGATCCGGACGAGTCGGTTCGAACCGAGTCGAATCGAATCGGGTCAGATCGGGTCCAATCGGGTCGAATCGGTCCGAATCGGACCATTCGGACAAGTCGAATCGAATCGAATCGAATCGGGTCCGATCGGATCCAATCGAATCGGATCGAATCGGCTCGGATCGAATCCAATCGAATCGGGTCAGATCGGATCCCGTCGGGTCGGATCGGGTAGAATCGGACGAGTCGGACGAGGGGTCGGATCGCGTCGGATGGGAGGAATCGGGTCGGATCGGATCCAATCGGATCGGATCGGGTCGAATCGGACGAGCCGGTTCGGATCGATCGAACCGATCGGATCGGGGTCGGATCGGACGAGTCGAATCGGATCGAATCGGTTCGAACAGAATCGAATCGAATCGGGTCAGATCGGATCCAATCGGGTCGAATCGGGTCGGATCGGATCCAATCGGGTCGAATGGGTCGAATTGGACGAGTCGGACGAGTCGGGTCGAATCGGATCGGATCGGCTCGAACCGAATCGAATCGAATCGGGTCGATCAGATCCAATCGGGTCCGATCGGGTCGGATCGGATCCAATCGGATCGGACCAGGTCGATCCGGACGAGTCGGTTCGAACCGAGTCGAATCGAATCGGGTCAGATCGGGTCCAATCGGGTCGAATCGGTCCGAATCGGACCACTCGGACGAGTCGAGTCGGATCGGATCGGATCGGGTCGAATCGGACCGAATCGGTTTGATCTGAATCGAATCGAGTCGGGTCAGATCGGATCCAATCGGATCGGATCACGTCGAATCGGACGAGTGGGTTCGAACCGAATCCAATCGAATCGGGTCAGATCGGATCCCGTCGGGTCGGATCGTTTCGAATCGGACGAGTCGGACGAGGGGGTCGGATCGCGTCGGATCGGGAGGAATCGGGTCGGATCGGATCCAATCGGATCGGATCGGGTCGCATCGGATCGGATCGAATCGGTTCGAACCGAGTCGAATCGAATCGGGTCGAATCGGATCCAGTCGGTTCGAACCGAATCGGGTCGAGTCGGATCGGATCGGATCCAATCGGGTCGGATCGGGTCCAATCGGATCGGTCAGGTCGAGTCGGATTCCATCGGGTCGAATCGGGTCGAATCGGACGAGTCGGACGGTCGGGTCGGATCGGTCGGATCGGGTCGAATCGGATCGAATCGAATCGGGTCAGATCGGATCCAATCGGGTCGGACCGGTCGAATCGGACGAGTCCGATCGGGTCGGATCGGGTCGGATCCAGTCGGGTCGAATGAATCGGTCTAATCGGACGAGTCGGGTCGGATCGCATCGGATCGGGTCGAATCGGACCGAATCGGTTCGATCCGAATCGAATCGAATCGGGTCGGATCGCACGGATCGGGTCGAATCGGACGAGTCGGTCGGATCGCATCGGATCGGTCGAATCGGATCGAATCGAATCGGGTCAGATCGGATCCAATCGGGTAGAATGGGTCGAATCGGACGAGTCGGACGAGTCGGTTCGGATCGGATCGGATCGGGTCGAATCGGATCGAATCGGGTCGAATCGGTTCGATCGGACGAATCGGATCGGGTCGGGTCGAATCGGATCGATCGGTTGAACCGAATCGAATCGAATCGGGTCGGATCAGATCCAATCGGGTCCGATCGGGTCGGATCGGATCCAATCGGATCGACCGGGTCGATCGGACGAGTCGATCGGGTCGAATCCGAGTCGAATCGAATCGGGTCAGATCGGATCCAATCGGATCGGATCACGTCGAATCGGACGAGTGGGTTCGAAGCGAATCCAATCGAATCGGGTCAGATCGGATCCCGTCGGGTCGGATCGTTTAGAATCGGACGAGTCGGACGAGGGGGTCGGATCGCGTCGAATCGGGTCGGAATCGGGTCGGATCGGATCCAATCGGATCGGATCAGGTCGATCGGACCGAGTCGGTTCGATCCGAGTCGAATCGAATCGGGTCAGATCGGATCCAATCGGATCGGATCACGTCGAATCGGACGAGTGGGTTCGAACCGAATCCAATCGAATCGGGTCAGATCGGATCCCGTCGGGTCGGATCGTTTAGAATCGGACGAGTCGGACGAGGGGGTCGGATCGCGTCGGATCGGGACGAATCGGGTCGGATCGGATCCAATCGGATCGGATCGGGTCGTATCGGATCGGATCCAATCGGGTCGAATCGAGTCGAATCAAATCGGGTCGAATCGGACGAGTCGGTTCGGATCGGACCGGATCGGGTCGAATCGGATCGAATCGGTTCGGATCGAATCGGGTCGAGTCGGGTCGGATCGGATCCAATCGGATCGGACCAGGTCGATCCGGACGAGTCGGTTCGAACCGAGTCGAATCGAATCGGGTCAGATCGGGTCCAATCGGGTCGAATCGGGTCCGAATCGGACCACTCGGACGAGTCGAACCGAATCGAATCGAATCGGGTCCGATCGTCCAATCGGGTCCGATCGAATCGGCTCGGATCGAATCCAATCGAATCGGGTCAGATCGGATCCAATCGGGTCGGATCGGTCGAATCGGACGAGTCGGACGAGGGGTCGGATCGGTCGGATGGGGAGGAATCGGGTCGGATCGGATCCAATCGGATCGGATCGGGTCGAATCGGACGAGCCGGTTCGGATCGAATCGAACCGGGTGAGATCGGATCCAATCGGGTCGGATCGGACGAGTCGAATCGGATCGATCGGTTCGAACCGAATCGAATCGAATCGGGTCGGATCGGATCCAATCGGGTCGAATCGGGTCGAATCGGACGAGTCGGACGAGTCGGGTCGGATCGCATCGCATCGGGTCGAATCGGAAAGAATCGGTTGGATCTGAATCGAATCGAATCGGTCCGATCGGATCCAATCGGGTCGATCGGGTCGGATCGGATCCGATCGGGTCCCGAATTGGGTCGGACGATCGGATCGAATCGATCCGATCGGTCGAACCGAATCGAATCGAATCGAATCGGGTCGGATCAGATCCAATCGGGTCCGATCGGGTCGGATCGGATCCAATCGGATCGGATCGGGTCGATCCGGACGAGTCGGTTCGAACCGGTCGAATCGAATCGGGTCGGATCGGATCCAATCGGGTCGAATCGGTCGAATCGGACCACTCGGACGAGTCGAGTCGGATCGGATCGATCGGGTCGAATCGGATCGAATCGGTTTGAACCGAATCGAATCGAATCGGGTCGGATCAGATCCAATCGGGTCCGATCGGGTCGGATCGGATCCAATCGGGTCCGAACCGAATCAGATCGAATCGGGTCCGATCGGATCCGTCGGGTCCGATCGGGTCCGATCGGATCGATCGGACCGAGGGGGTCGGATCGCGTCGGATCGGGGAATCGGGTCGGATCGATCCAATCGGACCGATCGGGTCGTATCGGATCGGATCCCGATCGGATCTGACCCGACCCGATTCAATTCGGGTCGGTTCAAACCGATTCGATCCGATTCGACCGATCCGATCCGATCGGATCGAATCGTTCGAACCGATCGGGTCGAATCGCGGATCGGATCCGGATCGGATTCGTTTCGAACCGAATCGATCCTATCGACCCGATCCGATCCGGTCGGATCGGGTCCGACTAGACCGATTCATTCGACCCGGGTCGGATCGGATCGGATCGGGTCGAATCGGACCGACCCGATGGGATCTGATCGAATCCGATCGGACGGATCGATCGAATCGGGTCGAATCGGACGAGTCGGTTCGGATCGTTCGATCGGGTCGAATCGGATCCGAATCGGGTCGATCGAACGAGCCGGTTCGGTTCGAATCGAATCCAATCGGGTCGAATCGGATCCAATCGGGTCGAATCGGGTCTAATCGGACCACTCGGACGAGTCGAGTCGGATCGGATCGGATCGGGTCGAATCGGATCGAATCGGGTCGAACCGAATCGAATCGAATCGGGTCGGATCAGATCCAATCGGGTCCGATCGGGTCATATCGAATCCAATCGGGTCCGATCGGACCGATCGGATCCAATCGGATCCGATCGGGTCCGATCGGATCCAATCGGGTCGGATCAGATCGAATCGGATCCCATCGGGTCGGATCGGGTCGAATCGCACGATCGGTTCGGTTCGAACCGAATCGGGCCGAATCGGGTCGGATCGGATCCAATCGGGTCGAATCGGGTCGAATCGGACCACTCGGACGAGTCGAGTCGGATCGCATCGAATCGGGTCGAATCGGACCGAATCGGTTCGATCTGAATCGAATCGAATCGGATCGATCCAATCAGGTCCGATCGGGTCGGATCGGATCCAATCGGATCGGATCAGGTCGAATCGGACGAGTCGGTTCGAACCGAGTCGAATCGAAATCTGGTCAGATCAGGTCGAATCGGATCCCATCGGGTCGAACCGGTTCGAATCGGACCACTCGGACGAGTCGAGTCGGATCGATCGGATCGGGTCGAATCGGACGAATCGGTTTGAACCGAATCGAATCGAATCGGGTCGAATCAGATCCAATCGGGTCGATCGGTCGATCGAATCGGTTCGAACCGAATCCAATCGAATCGGGTCGGATCGGATCCAGTCGGGTCGGATCGGGTCGAATCGGACGAGTCGGACGATCGGGTCGGATCGACCGATCGGGACGAATCGGGTCGGATCGATCCAATCGGATCGATCGGGTCGAATCGACGAGCCGATTCGATCGAATCGAATCGATCCGATCGGATCCGTCCGGTCCGATCGGATCGGATCGGATCGGATCCGATCGAATCGGCCCGATTCGGTTCGGATCGGATCCTATCGACCCGATCCGATCGGGTCGAACCGGATCGATTCGGTTCGAACCGAATCTGGCCGAATCCGGTCCGATCGGATCCAATCGGGTACCGACCCGGGTATAATCGGACGATCGGGTCGATCGGATCGGATCGGGTCGAATCGGACGAGTCGGTTCGAACCGAATCGATTCGAATCGGGTCGGATCGAATCCAATCGGGTCGAATCGGGTCGGATCGGATCCAATCGGACGAGGGTCGAATCGGACGATCGGATCGATCGGGTCGAATCGGATCGAATCGGTTCGAACCGAATCGAATCGAATCGGGTCGGATCAGATCCAATCGGGTCCGATCGGGTCGGATCGGATCCAATCGGGTCGGACCGGGTCGATCCGACGAGTCGGTTCGAACCGGTCGAATCGAATCGGGTCAGATCGGGTCCGATCGGGTCGAATCGGTCCGAATCGGACCATTCGGACGAATCGAGTCGGATCGGATCGATCGGGTCGAATCGGACCGATCGGTTTGATCCGAATCGAATCGATTCGATCGATTCGATCCGATCGGATCCGATCACGTCGAATCGGACGAGTGGGTTCGAACCGAATCGATCGAATCGGGTCGATCGGATCCCGTCGGGTCGGATCGTCCGAATCGACGATTCGGACGACCCGTCGGATCCGTCCGATCCGGACGAATCGGGTCGTCGGATCCCGATCGGACCCGATCGGATCGGATCCGATCGTTCGAACCGATCGAATCTGGGTCGAATCGGACGAGTCGGTTCGGATCGGATCGATCGGGTCGAATCGGACGAATCGGTTCGAACCGAATCGGGTCGAATCGGGTCGGATCGGATCCAATCGGATCGATCAGGTCGAATCGGATCATCGGGTCGAATCGATCGAATCGATCGGGTCGAATCGGACGAATCGGTTCGGATTGACCGATCGGGTCGAATCGGATCCAATCGGGTCGATCAATCGGATCGATCCGGGTCCGATCGGTCCGATCGGATCCAATCGGGTCCGATCGGATCGGATCAGGTCGAATCGGATACCATCGGGTCGGATCGGGTCGAATGGGACGAGTCGGACGAGTCGGGTCGGATCGCATCGGATCGGGTCGAATCGGACCGAATCGGTTCGATCTGGATCGAATCGAATCGGGTCGGATCAAATCCAATCGGGTCGAATCGGATCGAATCGGTTTGAACCAAATCGAATCGAATCGGGTCGGATCAGATCCAATCGGGTCCGATCGGGTCGGATCAGATCGAATCGGGTCGATCGGATCCAATCGGGTCGAATCGGGTCGGATCGGATCGAATCGGATCGGATCGGTCGAATCGATCCCATCGAATCGGATCGGGTCGAATCGGACGAGTCGGACGAGTCGGGTCGCAATCGCATCGGATCGGGTCGAATCGGACCGAATCGGTTCGATCTGAATCGAACCGAATCGGGACGGATCGCATCGAATCGGGTCGAATCGGACCGAATCGGTTCGGATCGAATAGATCGAATCGGGTCGGATCAGATCCAATCAGGTCCGATCGGGTCGGATCGGATCCAATCGGATCGGATCAGGTCGAACCGGACGAGTCGGTTCGAACCGAGTCGAATGAAATCTGGTCAGATCGGGTCCAATCGGTCGGAATCGGTTTGAACCGAATCGAATCGAATCGGGTCAGATCGGATCCAATCGGGTCCGATCGGGTCCGTCAGATCCAATCGGGTCGGATCGGATCGAATCAGATCCAATCGGGTCCGATCGGATCCGATCCAATCGGGTCAGATCAGGTCGGATCCAATCGGGTCGGATCAGGTCGAATCGGATCCCATCGGGTCGAGTCGGGTCGAATCGAGTCGGACGGGTCGAATCGGATCGCATCGGATCGGGTCGAATCGCACCGAATCGGTTCGATCTGAATCGAATCGAATCGGGACGGATCGCATCGAATCGGGTCGAATCGGACCGAATCGGTTCGATCTGAACAGAATCGAATCGGGTCGGATCAGATCCAATCAGGTCCGATCGGGTCGGATCGGATCCAATCGGATCGGATCAGGTCGAAACGGACGAGTCGGTTTGAACCGAATCGAATCGAATGGGGTCAGATCGGATCCAATCGGGTCCGATCGGGTCCGATCAGATGCAATCGGGTCGGATCGGGTCGGATCGGATCCAATCGGATCGGATCAGGTCGAATCGCATCCCATCGGGTCGGATCGGGTCGAGTTGGACGAGTCGGACGAGTCGGGTCGAATCGGATCGGATCGGCTCGAACCGAATCGAATCGAATCGGGTCGGATCAGATCCAATCGGGTCCGATCGGGTCGGATCGGATCCAATCGGATCGGATCAGGTCGATCCGGACGAGTCGGTTCGAACCGAGTCGAATCGAATCGGGTCAGATCGGGTCCAATCGGGTCGGATCGGTCCGAATCGGACCACTCGGACGAGTCGAGTCGGATCGGATCGGATCGGGTCGAATCGGACCGAATCGGTTTGAACCGAATCGAATCGAATCGGGTCGGATCAGATCCAATCGGGTCGATCGGATCGGATCGTCGAATCGGATCGGGTCCGATCAGATCCAATCGGGTCCGATCGAATCGGCCCGGATCGAATCCAATCGAATCGGGTCAGATCGGATCCCTCGGGTCGGATCGTTTAGAATCGGACGAGTCGGACGAGGGGTCGGATCGCGTCGGATGGGGAGGAATCGGGTCGGATCGGATCCAATCGGATCGGATCGGGTCGAATCGCACGAGCCGGTTCGGATCGAATGGAACCGGGTGAGATCGGATCCAGTCGGGTCGGATCGGACGATCGGATCGGATCGAATCGGTTCGAACCGAATCGAATCGAATCGGTTCAGATCGGATCGAATCGGGTCGAAAGGGGTCGAATCGGGTCGGATCGGATCGAGTCGGGTCGGATCGCATCGCATCGGGTCGAATCGGAAAGGATCGGTTGGATCTGAATCGAATCGAATCGGGTCGGATCGGATCCAATCGGGTCGAATCGGGTCGGATCGGATCCAATCGGGTCGAATGGGTCGAATTGGTCGAGTCGGACGAGTCGGGTCGAATCTGATCGGATCGGCTCGAACCGAATCGAATCGAATCGGGTCGGATCAGATCCAATCGGGTCCGATCGGGTCGGATCGGATCCAATCGGATCGGACCAGGTCGATCCGGACGAGTCGGTTCGAACCGAGTCGAATCGAATCGGGTCAGATCGGGTCCAATCGGGTCGAATCGGTCCGAATCGGACCATTCGGACAAGTCGAACCGAATCGAATCGAATCGGGTCCGATCAGATCCAATCGGGTCCGATCGAATCGGCTCGGATCGAATCCAATCGAATCGGGTCAGATCGGATCCCGTCGGGTCGGATCGGTCGGACGAGTCGGATCGGATCGGGTCGAATCGGGTCGGATCGGATCGAATCGGATCGGATCGGGTCGAATCGCACGAGCCGGTTCGGATCGAATCGAACCGGGTGAGATCGGATCCAGTCGGGTCGGATCGGACGAGTCGAATCGGATCGAATCGGTTCGAACAGAATCGAATCGAATCGGTTCAGATCGGATGCAATCGGGTCGAAAGGGGTCGGATCGGATCCAATCGGGTCGAATGGGTCGAATTGGACGAGTCGGACGAGTCGGGTCGAATCGGATCGGATCGGCTCGAACCGAATCGAATCGAATCGGGTCGGATCAGATCCAATCGGGTCCGATCGGGTCGGATCGGATCCAATCGGATCGGACCAGGTCGATCCGGACGAGTCGGTTCGAACCGAGTCGAATCGAATCGGGTCAGATCGGGTCCAATCGGGTCGAATCGGTCCGAATCGGACCACTCCGACGAGTCGAGTCGGATCGGATCGGATCGGGTCGAATCGGACCTAATCGGTTTGATCTGAATCGAATCGAGTCAGGTCAGATCGGATCCAATCGGATCGGATCACGTCGAATCGGACGAGTGGGTTCGAACCGAATCCAATCGAATCGGGTCAGATCGGATCCCGTCGGCTCGGATCGTTTAGAATCGGACGAGTCGGACGAGGGGGTCGGATCGCGTCGGATCGGGAGGAATCGGGTCGGATCGCATCCAATCGGATCGGATCGGGTCGCATCGGATCGGATCCAATCGGTTCGAACCGAGTCGAATCAAATAGGGTCGAATCGGACGAGTCGGTTCGAACCGAATCGGGTCGAGTCGGGTCGGATCGGATCCAATCGGATCGGATCGGGTCCAATCGGATCGGATCAGGTCGAGTCGGATTCCATGGGGTCGGATCGGGTCGAATTGGACGAGTCGGACGAGTCGGGTCGGATCGCGTCGGATCGGGTCGAATCGGATAGAATCTAATCGGGTCAGATCGGATCCAATCGGGTCGGACCAGGTCGAATCGGACGAGTCCGTTCGGATCGGATCGGGTCGGATCCAGTCGGGTCGAATGAATCGGTCTAATCGGACGAGTCGGGTCGGATCTCATCGGATCGGGTCCAATCGGACCGAATCGGTTCGATCCGAATCAAATCGAATCGGGACGGATCGCACGGAATCGGGTCGAATCGGACGAGTCGGTCCGGATCGCATCGGATCGGTTCGAATCGGATAGAATCGAATCGGGTCAGATCGGATCCAATCGGGTAGAATGGGTCGAATTGGACGAGTCGGACGAGTCGGTTGGGATCGGATCGGATCGGGTCGAATCGGATCCAATCGGGTCGAATGGTTCGAATTGGACGAGTCGGGTCGGGTCGGGTCGAATCGGATCGATCGAACGAATCGAATCGAATCGGGTCGGATCGGATCCGATCGGGTCGGATCGGATCCAATCGGATCGGACCAGGTCGATCCGGACGAGTCGGTTCGAACCGAGTCGAATCGAATCGGGTCAGATCGGGTCCAATCGGATCGGATCACGTCGAATCGGACGAGTGGGTTCGAAGCGAATCCAATCGAATCGGGTCAGATCGGATCCCGTCGGGTCGGATCGTTTAGAATCGGACGAGTCGGACGAGGGGGTCGGATCGCGTCGGATCGGGAGGAATCGGGTCGGATCGGATCCAATCGGATCGGACCAGGTCGATCCGGACGAGTCGGTTCGAACCGAGTCGAATCGAATCGGGTCAGATCGGGTCCAATCGGATCGGATCACGTCGAATCGGACGTCGGTTCGGATCGAATCCAATCGAATCGGAGATCGGATCCCGTCGGGTCGGATCGTTTAGAATCGGACGATCGGATCGGATCGCGTCGGATCGGAGGAATCGGTCGGATCGGATCCAATCGGATCGGATCGGGTCGTATCGGATCGGATCCAATCGGTTCGAACCGATCGAATCAAATAGAATCGGACGAGTCGGTTCGGATTGGACCGGATCGGGTCGAATCGGATCGAATCGGTTCGAACCGAATCGGGTCGAGTCGGGTCGGATCGGATCCAATCGGATCGGACCAGGTCGATCCGGACGAGTCGGTTCGAACCGAGTCGAATCGAATCGGGTCAGATCGGGTCCAATCGGGTCGAATCGGTCCGAATCGGACCACTCGGACGAGTCGAACCGAATCGAATCGAATCGGGTCCGATCAAATCCAATCGGGTCCGATCGAATCGGCTCGGATCGAATCCAATCGAATCGGGTCAGATCGGATCCCGTCGGGTCGGATCGTTTAGAATCGGACGAGTCGGACGAGGGGTCGGATCGCGTCGGATGGGGAGGAATCGGGTCGGATCGGATCCAATCGGATCGGATCGGGTCGAATCGCACGAGCCGGTTCGGATCGAATCGAACCGGGTGAGATCGGATCCAGTCGGGTCGGATCGGACGAGTCGAATCGGATCGAATCGGTTCGAACCGAATCGAATCGAATCGGTTCAGATCGGATGCAATCGGGTCGAAAGGGGTCGAATCGGACGAGTCGGACGAGTCGGGTCGGATCGCATCGCATCGGGTCGAATCGGAAAGAATCGGTTGGATCTGAATCGAATCGAATGGGGTCTGATCGGATCCAATCGGGTCGAATCGGGTCGGATCGGATCCAATCGGGTCGAATGGGCCGAATTGGACTAGTCGGACGAGTCGGGTCGAATCGGATCGGATCGGCTCGAACCGAATCGAATCGAATCGAATCGGGTCGGATCAGATCCAATCGGGTCCGATCGGGTCGGATCGGATCCAATCGGATCGGACCAGGTCGATCCGGACGAGTCGGTTCGAACCGAGTCGAATCGAATCGGGTCAGATGGGGTCCAATCGGGTCGAATCGGTCCGAATCGGACCACTCGGACGAGTCGAGTCGGATCGGATCGGATCGGGTCGAATCGGACCTAATCGGTTTGATCTGAATCCAATCGAGTCAGGTCAGATCGGATCCAATCGGATCGGATCACGTCGAATCGGACGAGTGGGTTCGAACCGAATCCAATCGAATCGGGTCAGATCGGATACCGTCGGGTCGGATCGTTTAGAATCGGACGAGTCGGACGAGGGGGTCGGATCGCGTCGGATCGGGAGGAATCGGGTCGGATCGCATCCAATCGGATCGGATCGGGTCGTATCGGATCGGATCCAATCGGTTCGAACCGAGTCGAATCAAATAGGGTCGAATCGGACGAGTCGGTTCGGACCGGACCGGGTCGATTCGAATCGAATCGGTTCGAACCGAATCGGGTCGAGTCGGGTCGGATCGGATCCAATCGGATCGGATCGGGTCCAATCGGATCGGATCAGGTCGAGTCGGATTCCATCGGGTCGGATCGGGTCGAATTGGACGAGTCGGACGAGTCGGGTCGGATCGCATCGGATCGGGTCGAATCGGACCGAATCGTTTCGATCTGAATCGAATCGAATCGGGACGGATCGCATCGAATCGGGTCGAGTCGGACGAGTCGGTCCGGATCGTATGGGATCGGGTCGAATCGGACGGAATCGGTTCGATCTGAATAGAGTCGAATCGGGTCGGATCGGATCCAATCGGGTCGAATCGGGTGTAATGGGACGAGTCGGTTCGGATCGGACGTGATCCGGTCGAATCGGATAGAATCTAATCGGGTCAGATCGGATCCAATCGGGTCGGACCAGGTCGAATCGGACGAGTCCGTTCGGATCGGATCGGGTCGGATCCAGTCGGGTCGAATGAATCGGTCTAATCGGACGAGTCGGTTCGAACCGGATCGATTCGAATCGGGTCAGATCGCATCCAGTCGGGTCGAATGGGGTCGTATCGGACGATTGGGACGAATCAAGTCGGATCGGATCGGATCGGCCCGAACCGAATGGAATCGAATCGGTTCGGATCGGTTCCAATCGGGTCGATTCGGGTCGAGTCGGAGGAGTCGGACGAGTCGGGTCGGATCGCATCGGATCGGGTCAAATCGGACCGAATCTCTTCGATCCGAATCGAATCGAATCGGATCGAACCGAATCGGGTCGAATCGAGTCGGATCGGATCCAATCGGATGGGATCAGGTCGAATCGGACGAGTCGGTTTGAGCCGAATCGAATCGAGTCTGGTCAGATCGGATCCAGTCTAGTCGAATGTGGTCGAATCGGGTCGAATCGGACGAGTCGGACGAGTCGGTTCGGATCGCATCGGGTCGGGTCTAATCGGACGAGTCGGTTCGGATCGGATCTGATCGGGTCGAATCGGATCGAATCGGTTCGATCTGAGTCGAGTCGAATCGGTTCGAACCGAATCCAATCGAATCGGGTCAGATCGGATACCGTCGGGTCGGATCGTTTAGAATCGGACGAGTCGGACGAGGGGGTCGGATCGCGTCCGATCGGGAGGAATCGGGTCGGATCGCATCCAATCGGATCGGATCGGGTCGAATCGCACGAGCCGGTTCGGATCGAATCGAATCTGGTGAGATCGGATCCAGTCGGGTCGGATCGGGTCGGATCGGATCGGATCCAATCGAATCGGGTCGAATCGGTTCGGATCGGATCCAATCGGATCGGATCGGATCGGGTCGAGTCGGATCGAATCGGTTCGAACCGAATCTGGCCGAATCTGGTCGGATCGGATCCAATCGGGTGGAACCGGGTATAATCGGACGAGTCGGGTCGAATCGGATCGGATCGGGTCGAATCGGAAAGAATCGGTTGGATCTGAATCGAATCGAATCGGGTCTGATCGAATCCAATCGGGTCGAATCGGGTCGGATCGGATCCAATCGGGTCGAATGGGTCGAATTGGACGAGTCGGACGAGTCGGGTCGAATCGGATCGGGTCGGCTCGAACCGAATCGAATCGAATTGGGTCGGATCAGATCCAATCGGGTCCGATCGGGTCGGATCGGATCCAATCGGATCGGACCAGGTCGATCCGGACGAGTCGGTTCGAACCGAGTCGAATCGAATCGGGTCAGATCGGGTCCAATCGGGTCGAATCGGTCCGAATCGGACCACTCGGACGAGTCGAGTCGGATCGGATCGGATCGGGTCGAATCGGACCGAATCGGTTTGATCTGAATCGAATCGAGTCGGGTCAGATCGGATCCAATCGGATCGGATCACGTCGAATCGGACGAGTGGGTTCGAACCGAATCCAATCGAATCGGGTCAGATCGGATCCCGTCGGGTCGGATCGTTTAGAATCGGACGAGTCGGACGAGGGGGTCGGATCGCGTCGGATCGGGAGGAATCGGGTCGGATCGGATCCAATCGGATCGGATCGGGTCGTATCGCATCGGATCCAATCGGTTCGAACCGAGTCGAATCAAATAGGGTCGAATCGGACGAGTCGGTTCGGATTGGACCGGATCGGGTCGAATCGGATCGAATCGGTTCGAACCGAATCGGGTCGAGTCGGGTCGGATCGGATCCAATCGGATCGGATCGGGTCGTATCGGATCGGATCCAAACGGTTCGAACCGAGTCGAATCAAATAGGGTCGAATCGGACGAGTCGGTTCGGATTGGACCGGATCGGGTCGAATCGGATCGAATCGGTTCGAACCGAATCGGGTCGAGCCGGGTCGGATCGGATCCAATCGGATCGGATCGGGTCCAATCGGATCGGATCAGGTCGAGTCGGATTCCATCGGGTCGGATCGGGTCGAATTGGACGAGTCGGACGAGTCGGGTCGGATCGCATCGGATCGGGTCGAATCGGACCGAATCGTTTCGATCTGAATCGAATCGAATCGGGACGGATCGCATCGAATCGGGTCGAGTCGGATGAGTCGGTCCGGATCGTATGGGATCGGGTCGAATCGGACGGAATCGGTTCGATCTGAATAGAGTCGAATCGGGTCGGATCGGATCCAATCGGGTCGAATCGGGTGTAATGGGACGAGTCGGTTCGGATCGGACGTGATCCGGTCGAATCGGATAGAATCTAATCGGGTCAGATCGGATCCAATCGGGTCGGACCAGGTCGAATCGGACGAGTCCGTTCGGATCGGATGGGGTCGGATCCAGTCGGGTCGAATGAATCGGTCTAATCGGACGAGCCGGTTCGGATCGGATCGGATCGGGTCGAATTGGACGAGTCGGACGAGTCGGGTCGGATCGCATCGGATCGGGTCGAATCGGACGAGTCGGTCCGGATCGTATCGGATCGGTTCGAATCGGACGGAATCGGTTCGATCTGAATAGAATCGAATCGGGTCGGATCGGATCCAATCGGGTCGAATCGGTGTAATCGGACGAGTCGGTTCGGATCGGATGTGATCGGGTCGAATCGGATAGAATCGAATCGGGTCAGATCGGATCCAATCGGGTAGAATGGGTCGAATTGGACGAGTCGGACGAGTCGGGTCGAATCGGTTCGGATCGGGTCGAATCGGATCGAATCGGTTCGAACCGAATCGATCCGAATCGGGTCGGATCGGACGAGTCGGTTCGGAGTGGACCGGATCGGGTCGAATCGGATCGAATCGGTTCGAACCGAATCGGGTCGAATCGGGTCGGATCGGATCCAATCGGATCGGATCGGGTCGAATCGGACGAGTCCGTTCGAATCGGATCGGATCGGGTATAATCGGATCGAATCGGTTCGAACCGAATGGAATCGAATCGGTTCAGATCGGATGCAATCGGGTCGAATGGTGTCGAATCGGACCGAATCGGTTGGATCTGAATCGCATCGAATCGCGTCTCATCGGATCCAATCGGGTCGTACCGGGTATAATCGGACGAGTCGGTTCGGATCGGATCGGATCGGGTCGTATCGGATCGGTTCCAATCGGTTCGAACCGAGTCGAGTCAAATCGGGTCGAATCGGACGAGTACGTTCGAATCAGATCGGATCGGGTAAAATCGGACCGAATCGGTTCGAACCGAATCGAATCGAATCGGTTCAGATCGGATCCAATCGGGTCGAATCGGGTCCAATCGGGTCGAATCGGTCCGAATCGGACCACTCGGACGAGTCGAGTCGGATCGGATCGGATCGGGTCGAATCGGACCTAATCGGTTTGATCTGAATCGAATCGAGTCAGGTCAGATCGGATCCAATCGGATCGGATCACGTCGAATCGGACGAGTGGGTTCGAACCGAATCCAATCGAATCGGGTCAGATCGGATCCCGTCGGGTCGGATCGTTTAGAATCCGACGAGTCGGACGAGGGGGTCGGATCGCGTCGGATCGGGAGGAATCGGGTCGGATCGCATCCAATCGGATCGGATCGGGTCGAATCGCACGAGCCGGTTCGGATCGAATCGAATCTGGTGAGATCGGATCCAGTCGGGTCGGATCGGGTCGGATCGGATCGGATCCAATCGAATCGGGTCGAATCGGATCGGATCGGGTCGAGTCGGATCGAATCGGTTCGAACCGAATCTGGCCGAATCGGGTCGGATCGGATCCAATCGGGTGGAACCGGGTATAATCGGACGAGTCGGTTCGGATCGGACCGGATCGGGTCGAATCGGATCGAATCGGTTCGAACCGAATCGGGCCGAATCGGGTCGGATCGGATCCAATCGGGTCGTACCGGGTATAATCGGATGAGTCGGTTCGGATCGGATCGGATCGGGTCGTATCGGGTCGGTTCCAATCGGTTCGAACCGAGTCGAGTCAAATCGGGTCAAATCGGACGAGTACGTTCGAATCAGATCGGATCGGGTGAAATCGGACCGTATCGGTTCGATCCGAATCGAATCGAATCCGTTCAGACCGGAACCAATCGGTTTGAACCGAGTCGAATCGAATCGGGTCGAATCGGACGAGTCCGTTCGGGTCGGATCGGACGAGTCGAATGGGATCGAATCGGTTCGAACCGAATCGAATCGAATCGGTTCAGATCGGATCCAATCGGGTCGAATCGGGTCGGATCGGATCCAATCGGGTCGAATGGGTCGAATTGGACGAGTCGGACGAGTCGGGTCGAATCGGATCGGATCGGGTCGAATCGGACGAGTCGGTTGGGATCGGATCGGATCGGGTCGAATCGGAAAGAATCGGTTGGATCTGAATCGAATCGAATCGGGTCTGATCGAATCCAATCGGGTCGAATCGGGTCGGATCGGATCCAATCGGGTCGAATGGGTCGAATTGGACGAGTCGGACGAGTCGGGTCGAATCGGATCGGATCGGCTCCAACCGAATCGAATCGAATCGGGTCGGATCAGATCCAATCGGGTCCGATCGGGTCGGATCGGATCCAATCGGATCGGACCAGGTCGATCCGGACGAGTCGGTTCGAACCGAGTCGAATCGAATCGGGTCAGATCGGGTCCAATCGGGTCGAATCGGTCCGAATCGGACAACTCGGACGAGTCGAGTCGGATCGGATCGGATCGGGTCGAATCGGACCGAATCGGTTTGATCTGAATCGAAACGAGTCGGGTCAGATCGGATCCAATCGGATCGGATCACGTCGAATCGGACGAGTGGGTTCGAACCGAATCCAATCGAATCGGGTCAGATCGGATCCCGTCGGGTCGGATCGTTTAGAATCGGACGAGTCGGACGAGGGGGTCGGATCGCGTCGGATCGGGAGGAATCGGGTCGGATCGGATCCAATCGTATCGGATCGGATCGGGTGGAATCGGATCGAATCGGTTTGAACCGAATCGAATAGAATCGGGTTGGATCAGATCCAATCGGGTCTGATCGGGTCGGATCAGATCCAATCGGGTCCGATCGGGTCGGATCTGATCCCATCGGGTCGGTACGGGTCGAATCGGACGAGTCCGTTCGAATCGAATCGGGTCAGATCGGATCCAATCGGATCGGATCACGTCGAATCGGACGAGTGGGTTCGAACCGAATCCAATCGAATCGGGTCAGATCGAATCCCGTCGGGTCGGATCGTTTAGAATCGGACGAGTCGGACGAGGGGGTCGGATCGCGTCGGATCGGGAGGGATCGGGTCGGATCGGATCCAATCGGATCGGATCGGGTCGAATCGCACGAGCCGGTTCGGATCGAATCGAATCGGGTCAGATCGGATCCAGTCGAATCGAATCGGTTCGGATCGGATCCAATCGGGCCGGATCGGGTCGAATCGGTTCGAAGCGAATCGGGCCGAATCGGGTCGGTTCGGATCCAATCGGGTCAAATCGGACCGAATGGGTTCGATCCTAATCGAATTGAATCGGTTCAGACCGGATCCAATCGGTTCGAACCGAGTCGAATCGAATCGGCTCAGATCGGGTCCGATCGGGTCGAATCGGTTCGATTCGGACGATTTGGACGAGTCGAGTCGGATCGGATCGGATCGGGTCGAATCGGATCGAATCGGTTTGAACCGGGTCGAATCGAATCGGGTCGGATCAGACCCAATCGGGTCCGATCGGGTCGGATCGGATCCCATCGGTTCGGTACGGGTCGAATCGGACGAGTCCGATCGGGTCGGATCCAGTCGGGTCCAGTGAATCGGTCTAATCGGACGAGTCGGTTCGGACCGGATTGGATCGGGTCGAATCGGATCGAATCGGGTCGGATCGGGTCCGATCGGGTCGAATCGGATCCAATCGGGTCGGATCGGATCGGATCGGGTCGGATGAAGTCGAATCGGTTCGAACCGAATCGAATCGAATCGAATCGGGTCGGATCGGGTCGGATCGGGCCGGATCAGATCGGATCGGGTCGGATCGGACCGAATCTGTTCGATCCGAGTCGAATCGAATCGGGTCAGATCGGATCCAATCGGATCGGATCACGTCGAAACGGACGAGTGGGTTCGAACCGAATCAAATCGAATCGAGTCAGATCGGATCCCGTCGGGTCGGATCGTTTAGAATCGGACGAGTCGGTTCGGGCCGGATCGGATCGGGTCGAATCGGATCGAATCGGTTCGAACCGTATCGAATCGAATCGGGTCAGAGCGGATCCAATCGGATCCGATCGGGTCGAATCGCACGAGCCGGTTCGGATCGAATCGAATCGGGTCAGATCGGATCCAGTCGGGTCGAGACGGGTCGGATCGGATCGGATCCAGTCGAATCGGGTCGAATCGGTTCGGATCGGATCCAATCGGATCGGATCGGGTCGAATCGGACGAGTCCGTTCGGATCGGGTCAGATCGGATCCAATCGGATCCGATCGGGTCGAATCGCACGAGCCGGTTCGGTTCGAAGCGAATCGGGCCGAATCGGGTCGGAACGGATCCAATCGGGTCGAATCGGGTCTAATCGGACCACTCGGACGAGTCGAGTCGGATCGGATCGGATCGGGTCGAATCGGATCAAATCGGTTTGAACCGAATCGAATCGAATCGGGTCGGATCAGATCCAATCGGGTCCGATCGGGTCGGATCAGATCCAATCGGGTCCGATCGGGTCCGATCAGATCCAATCGGATCCGATCGAGTCCGATCGGATCCAATCGGATCGGATCAGGTCGAATCGGATCCCATCGGGTCGGATCGGGTCGAATCGCACGAGCCGGTTCGGTTCGAAGCGAATCGGGCCGAATCGGGTCGGAACGGATCCAATCGGGTCGAATCGGGTCTAATCGGACCACTCGGACGAGTCGAGTCGGATCGCATCGAATCGGGTCGAATCGGACCGAATCGGTTCGATCTGAATAGAATCGAATCGGGTCGGATCAGATCCAATCAGGTCCGATCGGGTCGGATCGGATCCAATCGGATCGGATCAGGTCGAACCGGACGAGTCGGTTCGAACCGAGTCGAATGAAATCTGGTCAGATCAGGTCGAATCGGATCCCATCGGGTCGAACCGGTTCGAATCGGACCACTCGGACGAGTCGAGTCGGATCGGATCTGATCGGGACGAATCGGATCGAATCGGTTTGAACCGAATCGAATCGAATCGGGTCGAATCAGATCCAATCGGGTCCGATCGGTCGGATCAGATCCAATCGGGTCCGATCGGGTCCGATCAGATCCAATCGGGTCCGATCGGGTCGGATCGGATCCAGTCGGGTCGGATCGGGTCGAATTGGACGAGTCGGACGAATCGGTTCGAACCGTATCGAATCGAATCGGGTCCGATCCCGATTGGATCTGACCCGACCCGATTCAATTCGATTCGGTTCAAACCGATTCGATCCGATTCGACCCGATCCGATCCGATCCGACTCGACTCGTCCGAGTGGTCCGATTCGGACCGATTCGACCCGACTGGACCCGATCTGACCCGATTCGGCCCGATTCGTTTCGAACCGAATCGATCCTATTCGACCCGATCCGATCCGGTCCGAACCGACCCGTCCGACTAGACCGATTCATTCGACCCGACTGGATCCGACCCGATCCGACCCGAACGGACTCGTCCGATTCGACCCGTACCGACCCGATGGGATCTGATCCGATCCGATCGGACCTGATCGGATCTGATCGGGTCTAATCGGACGAGTCGGTTCGAACCGGATCGATTCGAATCGGATCCAATCGGATCCGATCGGGTCGAATCGCACGAGCCGGTTCGGTTCGAAGCGAATAGGGCCGAATCGGGTCGGAACGGATCCAATCGGGTCGAATCGGGTCTAATCGGACCACTCGGACGAGTCGAGTCGGATCGGATCGGATCGGGTCGAATCGGATCGAATCGGTTTGAACCGAATCGAATCGAATCGGGTCGGATCAGATCCAATCGGGTCCGATCGGGTCATATCAGATCCAATCGGGTCCGATCGGGTCCGATCAGATCCAATCGGATCCGATCGGGTCCGATCGGATCCAATCGGATCGGATCAGATCGAATCGGATCCCATCGGGTCGGATCGGGTCGAATCGCACGAGCCGGTTCGGTTCGAAGCGAATCGGGCCGAATCGGGTCGGAACGGATCCAATCGGGTCGAATCGGGTCTAATCGGACCACTCGGACGAGTCGAGTCGGATCGCATCGAATCGGGTCGAATCGGACCGAATCGGTTCGATCTGAATAGAATCGAATCGTGTCGGATCAGATCCAATCAGGTCCGATCGGGTCGGATCGGATCCAATCTGATCGGATCAGGTCGAACCGGACGAGTCGGTTCGAACCGAGTCGAATGAAATCTGGTCAGATCAGGTCGAATCGGATCCCATCGGGTCGAACCGGTTCGAATCGGACCACTCGGACGAGTCGAGTCGGATCGGATCTGATCGGGACGAATCGGATCGAATCGGTTTGAACCGAATCGAATCGAATCGGGTCGAATCAGATCCAATCGGGTCCGATCGGGTCGGATCAGATCCAATCGGGTCCGATCGGGTCCGATCAGATCCAATCGGGTCCGATCGGGTCGGATCGGATCCAGTCGGGTCGGATCGGGTCGAATTGGACGAGTCGGACGAATCGGTTCGAACCGTATCGAATCGAATCGGGTCCGATCCCGATTGGATCTGACCCGACCCGATTCAATTCGATTGGGTTCAAACCGATTCGATCCGATTCGACCCGATCCGATCCGATCCGACTCGACTCGTCCGAGTGGTCCGATTCGGACCGATTCGACCCGACTGGACCCGATCTGACCCGATTCGGCCCGATTCGTTTCGAACCGAATCGATCCTATTCGACCCGATCCGATCCGGTCCGAACCGACCCGTCCGATTAGACCGATTCATTCGACCCGACTGGACCCGACCCGATCCGACCCGAACGGACTCGTCCGATTCGACCCGTACCGACCCGATGGGATCTGATCCGATCCGATCGGACCTGATCGGATCTGATCGGGTCTAATCGGACGAGTCGGTTCGAACCGGATCCATTCGAATCGGGTCGGATCGGATCCAATCGGGTCGAATCAGGTCGAATCGGACCACTCGGACGAGTCGAGTCGCATCGGATCGGATCGGGTCGAATCGGATCGAATCGGTTTGAACCGAATCGAACCGAATCGTGTCGGATCAGATCCAATCGGGTCCGATCGGGTCGGATCGGATCCAGTCGGGTCGGATCGGGTCGAATTGGACGAGTCGGACGAATCGGTTCGAACCGTATCGAATCGAATCGGGTCCGATCCCGATTGGATCTGACCCGACCCGATTCAATTCGATTCGGTTCAAACCGATTCGATCCGATTCGACCCGATCCGATCCGATCCGACTCGACTCGTCCGAGTGGTCCGATTCGGACCGATTCGACCCGACTGGACCCGATCTGACCCGATTCGGCCCGATTCGTTTCGAACCGAATCGATCGTATTCGACCCGATCCGATCCGGTCCGAACCGACCCGTCCGATTAGACCGATTCATTCGACCCGACTGGACCCGACCCGATCCGACCCGAACGGACTCGTCCGATTCGACCCGTACCGACCCGATGGGATCTGATCCGATCCGATCGGACCTGATCGGATCTGATCGGGTCTAATCGGACGAGTCGGTTCGAACCGGATCGATTCGAATCGGGTCGGATCGGATCCAATCGGGTCGAATCAGGTCGAATCGGACCACTCGGACGAGTCGAGTCGCATCGGATCGGATCGGGTCGAATCGGATCGAATCGGTTTGAACCGAGTCGAACCGAATCGTGTCGGATCAGATCCAATCGGGTCCGATCGGGTCGGATCAGATCCAATCGGGTCCGATCGCGTCCGATCAGATCCAATCGGGTCCGATCGGATCGGATCAGGTCGAATCGGATACCATCGGGTCGGATCGGGTCGAATGGGACGAGTCGGACGAGTCGGGTCGGATCGCATCGGATCGGGTCGAATCGGACCGAATCGGTTCGATCTGGATCGAATCGAATCGGGTCGGATCAAATCCAATCGGGTCGAATCGGATCGAATCGGTTTGAACCAAATCGAATCGAATCGGGTCGGATCAGATCCAATCGGGTCCGATCGGGTCGGATCAGATCCAATCGGGTTCGATCGGGTCCGATCAGATCCAATGGGGTCGGATCGGGTCGGATCGGATCCAATCGGATCGGATCAGGTCGAATCGCATCCCATCGGGTCGGATCGGGTCGAATTGGACGAGTCGGACGAGTCGGGTCGCATCGCATCGGATCGGGTCGAATCGGACCGAATCGGTTCGATCTGAATCGAACCGAATCGGGACGGATCGCATCGAATCGGGTCGAATCGGACCGAATCGGTTCGATCTGAATAGAATCGAATCGGGTCGGATCAGATCCAATCAGGTCCGATCGGGTCGGATCGGATCCAATCGGATCGGATCAGGTCGAACCGGACGAGTCGGTTCGAACCGAGTCGAATGAAATCTGGTCAGATCGGGTCCAATCGGGTCGAATCGGTCCGAATCGGTTTGAACCGAATCGAATCGAATGGGGTCAGATCGGATCCAATCGGGTCCGATCGGGTCCGATCAGATCCAATCGGGTCCGATCGGGTCGAATCAGATCCAATCGGGTCCGATCGGGTCCGATCAGATCCAATCGGGTCCGATCAGGTCGGATGGGATCCAATCGGATCGGATCAGGTCGAATCGGATCCCATCGGGTCGGATTGGGTCGAATTGGACGAGTCGGACGAGTCGGGTCGGATCGCATCGGATCGGGTCGAATCGCACCGAATCGGTTCGATCTGAATCGAATCGAATCGGGACGGATCGCATCGAATCGGGTCGAATCGGACCGAATCGGTTCGATCTGAACAGAATCGAATCGGGTCGGATCAGATCCAATCAGGTCCGATCGGGTCGGATCGGATCCAATCGGATCGGATCAGGTCGAAACGGACGAGTCGGTTTGAACCGAATCGAATCGAATGGGGTCAGATCGGATCCAATCGGGTCCGATCGGGTCCGATCAGATGCAATCGGGTCGGATCGGGTCGGATCGGATCCAATCGGATCGGATCAGGTCGAATCGCATCCCATCGGGTCGGATCGGGTCGAGTTGGACGAGTCGGACGAGTCGGGTCGGATCGCATCGGATCGGGTCGAATCGGACCGAATCGGTTCGATCTGAATGGAACCGAATCGGGACAGATCGCACCGAATCGGGTCGAATCGGAGGAGTCGGTCCGGATCCGATCGGATCGGGTCGAATCGGACCGAATCGGTTCGATCTGAATAGAATGGAATCGGGTCGGATCAGATCCAATCAGGTCCGATCGGGTCGGATCGGATCCAATCGAATCGGATCAGGTCAAACCGGACGAGTCGGTTCGAACCGGGTCGAATGGAATCGGGTCAGATCGGGTCCAGTCGGGTCGAATCGGTCCGAATCGGACCACTCGGACGAGTCGAGTCGAATCGGATCGAATCGGTTTGAACCGAATCGAATCGAATCGGGTCGGATCAGATCCAATCGGGTCCGATCGGATTGGATCGGGTCGGATGGGGTCGAATCGGTTGGAACCGAATCGAATCGAATAGAATCGAATCGGGTCGGATCAGATCCAATCAGGTCCGATCGGGTCGGATCGGATCCAGTCGAATCGGTTCAGGTCGAACCGGACGAGTCGGTTCGAACCGAGTCCAATGAAATCTGGTCAGATCGGGTCCAATCGGGTCGAATCGGTCCGAATCGGTTTGAACCGAATCGAATCGAAGGGGTCAGATCGGATCCAATCGGGTCCGATCGGGTCCGATCAGATCCAATCGGGTCCGATCGGGTCGGATCAGATCAAATCGGGTCCGATCGGGTCCGACCAGATCCAATCGGGTCGGATCGGGTCGGATCGGATCCAATCGGATCGGATCAGGTCGAATCGCATCCCATCGGGTCGGATCGGGTCGAGTTGGACGAGTCGGACGAGTCGGTCCGGATCCGATCGGATCGGGTCGAATCGGACCGAATCGGTTCGATCTGAATAGAATCGAATCGGGTCGTATCAGATCCAATCAGGTCCGATCGGGTCGCATCGGATTCAATCGAATCGGATCAGGTCAAACCGGACGAGTCGGTTCGAACCGGGTCGAATGGAATCGGGTCAGATCGGGTCCAGTCGGGTCGAATCGGTCCGAATCGGACCACTCGGACGAGTCGAGTCGAATCGGATCGAATCGGTTTGAACCGAATCGAATCGAATCGGGTCCGATCAGATCCAATCGGGTCCGATCGAATCGATTCGAACCGTATCGAGTCGAATCGGGTGAGAGCGAATCCAATCGGGTCGAATCGGGCCGAATCCGACGAGTCGGACGAGGGGTCGGATCGCGTCGGATCGGTAAGAATCGGGTCGGATCGGATCCAATCGGATCGGATCGGGTCGAATCGCACGAGCCGGTTCGGATCGAATCGAATCGGGTCAGATCGGATCCAGTCGGGTCGAATCGGGTCGGATCGGATCGGATCCAATGGAATCGGGTCGAATCGGTTCGCATCGGATCCCATCGGATCAGATCGGGTCGAATCGGACGAGTCCGTTCGGATCGGATCGGGTCGGATCCAATCGGGTCGAATCGGGCCAGATCGGATCCAGTCGGGTCGAATCGGTTCGGATCGGATCCAATCGGATCGGATCGGGTCGAATCGGTTCGAAGCAAATCGGGACGAATCGGTTCGATCCTAATCAAATCGAATCGGTTCAGACCGGATGCAATCGTTTCGAACCGAGTCGAATCGAATCGGGTCGAATCGGACTAGTCGGTTCGGGTCGGATCGGACGAGTCGAATCGGATCGAATCGGTTCGAACCTAATCGAATCGAATCGGGTCTGATCGGATCCAGTCGGGTCGACTCGGGTCTAATCGGACGAGCCGGTTCGGATCGGATCTGATCGGGTCGAACCGGATAGAATCGAATCGGGTCGGATCAGATCCAATCGGGTCCGATCGGGTCGGATCGGATCCAATCGGATCGGATCAGGTCGAATCGGTTCGAACCGAATCGGGCCGAATCGGGTCGGATCGGATCCAATCGGGTCGAACCGGGTCTAATCGGACGAGCCGGTTCGGATCGGATCTGATCGGGTCGAACCGGATAGAATCGAATCGGGTCTGATCGGATCCAGTCGGGTCGGATCGCATCGGATCGGCTCGAACCGAGTCGAATCGAATCGGGTCGGATCAGATCCAATCGGGTCCGATCGGGTCCGATCAGATCCAATCGGGTCCGATCGAATCGGCCCGGATCGAATCCAATCGAATCGGGTCAGATCGGATTCCGTCGGGTCGGATCGTTTAGAATCGGACGAGTCGGACGAGGGGTCGGATCGCGTCGGATGGGGAGGAATCGGGTCGGATCGGATCCAATCGGATCGGATCGAATCGGTTCGAACCGAATCGAATCGAATCGGTTCAGATCGGATGCAATCGGGTCGAAAGGGGTCGAATCGGACGAGTCGGACGAGTCGGGTCGGACCGCATCGCATCGGGTCGAATCGGAAAGAATCGGTTGGATCTGAATCGAATCGAATCGGGTCTGATCGGATGCAATCGGGTCGAAAGGGGTCGAATCGGACGAGTCGGACGAGTCGGGTCGGATCGCATCGCATCGGGTCAAATCGGAAAGAATCGGTTGGATCTGAATCGAATCGAATCGGGTCTGATCGGATCCAATCGGGTCGAATCGGGTCGGATCGGATCCAATCGGGTCAAATGGGTCGAGTTGGACGAGTCGGACGAGTCGGGTCGAATCTGATCGGATCGGCTCGAACCGAATCGAATCGAATCGGGTCGGATCAGATCCAATCGGGTCCGATCGGGTCGGATCGGATCCAATCGGATCGGACCAGGTCGATCCGGACGAGTCGGTTCGAACCGAGTCGAATCGAATCGGGTCAGATCGGGTCCAATCGGGTCGAATCGGTCCGAATCGGACCACTCGGACGAGTCGAACCGAATCGAATCGAACCGGGTCCGATCAGATCCCATCGAGTCCGATCGAATCGGCTCGGATCGAATCCAATCGAATCGGGTCAGATCGGATCCCGTCGGGTCGGATCGTTTAGAATCGGACGAGTCGGACGAGGGGGTCGGATCGCGTCGAATCGGGAGGAATCGGGTCGGATCGCATCCAATCGGATTGGATCGGGTCGTATCGGATCGGATCCAATCGGTTCGAACCGAGTCGAATCAAATAGGGTCGAATCGGACGAGTCGGTTCGGATTGGACCGGATCGGGTCGAATCGGATCGAATCGGTTCGAACCGAATCGGGTCGAGTCGGGTCGGATCGGATCCAATCGGATCGGATCGGGTCCAATCGGATCGGATCAGGTCGAGTCGGATTCCATCGGGTCGGATCGGGTCGAATTGGACGAGTCGGACGAGTCGGGTCGGATCGCATCGGATCGGGTCGAATCGGACCGAATCGTTTCGATCTGAATCGAATCGAATCGGGACGGATCGCATCGAATCGGGTCGAGTCGGACGAGTCGGTCCGGATCGTATGGGATCGGGTCGAATCGGACGGAATCGGTTCGATCTGAATAGAGTCGAATCGGGTCGGATCGGATCCAATCGGGTCGAATCGGGTGTAATGGGACGAGTCGGTTCGGATCGGACGTGATCCGGTCGAATCGGATAGAATCTAATCGGGTCAGATCGGATCCAATCGGGTCGGACCAGGTCGAATCGGACGAGTCCGTTCGGATCGGGTCGGATCGGATCCAATCGGGTCGAATCGGTGTAATCGGACGAGTCGGTTCGGATCGGATGTGATCGGGTCGAATCGGATAGAATCGAATCGGGTCAGATCGGATCCAATCGGGTAGAATGGGTCGAATTGGACGAGTCGGACGAGTCGGGTCGAATCGGATCGAATCGGCTCGAACCGAATCGGGCCGAATCGGGTCGAATCGGACGAGTCGGTTCCTAGTGGACCGGATCGGGTCGAATCGGATCGAATCGGTTCGAACCGAATCGGGTCAGGTAAAATCGGATCGAATCGGTTCGAACCGAATCGGGCCGAATCGGGTCGAATCGGACGAGTCGGTTCGGAGTGGACCGGATCGGGTCGAATGGTGTCGAATCGGACGAGTCGGTTCGGATCGGATCGGATCGGCTCGAATCGGACCGAATCGGTTGGATCTGAATCGCATCGAATCGGGTCTCATCGGATCTAGTCGGGTCGAATGGGTCGAACTGGACGAGTCGGACGAGTCGGGTCGAATCGGATCGGATCGGCTCGAACCGAATCGAATCGAACCGGGTCGGATCAGGTCCAATCGGGTCCGATCGGGTCGGATCAGATCCAATCGGGTCCGGTCGGGTCCGATCAGATCCAATCGGGTCCGATCATGTCGGATCGGATCCGATCGGATCGGATCAGGTCGAATCGGATCCCATCGGGTCAAATCGGGTCGAGTTGGACGAGTCGGACGAGTCGGGTCGGATCGCATCGGATTGGGTCGAATCGGACCGAATCGTTTCGATCTGAATCGAATCGAATCGGGACGGATCGGATCCAATCGGGTCGAGTCGGGTGTAATCGGACGAGTCGGTCCGGATCGTATCGGATCGGGTCGAATCGGACGGAATCGGTTCGATCTGAATAGAATCGAATCGGGTCGGGTCGGATCCAGTCGGGTCGAATGAATCGGTCTAATCGGACGAGTCGGTTCGGATCGGATCGGATCGGGTCGAATCGGATCGAATCGGTTCGAACCGAATTGGGCTGAATCGGATCGGATCGGACCCAATCGGGTCGAACCGGGTATAATCGGACGAGTCGGTTCGGATCGGATCGGATCGGGTCGTATCGGATCGGATCCAATCGGTTCGAACCGTGTCGAATCAAATCGGGTCAGATCGGGTCCAATCGGGTCGAATCGGTTCGGATCGGATCCAATCGGATCGGATCGGGTCGAATCGGACGAGTCCTTTCGAATCGGATCGGATCGGGTAAAATCGGATCGAATCGGTTCGAACCGAATCGGGCCGAATCGGGTCGAATCGGACGAGTCGGTCCGGATCGTATGGGATCGGGTCGAATCGGACGGAATCGGTTCGATCTGAATAGAATCGAATCGGGTCGGATCGGATCCAATCGGGTCGAATCGGACGAGTCGGTTCGGATCGGATCCAATCGGGTCGAACGGGTCGAATTGGACGAGTCGGACGAGTCGGGTCGAATCGGATCGGATCGGCTCGAACCGAATCGAATCGAATCGGGTCGGATCAGATCCAATCGGGTCCGATCGGGTGGGATCAGATCCAATCGGGTCCGATCGGGTCCGATCAGATCCAATCGGGTCCGACCATGTCGGATCGGATCCGATCGGTTCGGATCAGGTCGAATCGGATCCGATCGGGTCGGATCTGGTCAAATTGGACGAGTCGGACGAGTCGGGTCGGATCGCATCGGATTGGGTCGAATCGGACCGAATCGTTTCGATCTGAATCGAATCGAATCGGGACGGATCGCATCGAATCGCGTCGAATCGGACGAGTCGGTCCGGATCGTATCGGATCGGGTCGAATCGGACGGAATCGGTTCGATCTGAACAGAATCGAATCGGGTCGGATCGGATCCAATCGGGTCGAGTCGGGTGTAATCGGACGAGTCGGTTCGGATCGGATGTGATCGGGTCGAATCGGATAGAATCGAATCGGGTCATATCGGATCCAATCGCGTCGGACCAGGTCGAATCGGACGAGTCGGTTCGGATCGGATGTGATCGGCTCGAACCGAATGGAATCGAATCGGTTCGGATCGGTTCCAATCGGGTCGATTCGGGTCGAGTCGGAGGAGTCGGACGAGTCGGGTCGGATCGCATCGGATCGGGTCAAATCGGACCGAATCTCTTCGATCCGAATCGAGTCGAATCGGATCGAACCGAATCGGGTCGAATCGAGTCGGATGGGATCCAATCGGATGGGATCAGGTCGAATCGGACGAGTCGGTTTGAACCGAATCGAATCGAGCCTGGTCAGATCGGATCCAGTCTAGTCGAATGTGGTCGAATCGGGTCGAATCGGACGAGTCGGACGAGTCGGTTCGGATCGCATCGGGTCGGGTCTAATCGGACGAGTCGGTTCGGATCGGATCTGATCGGGTCGAATCGGATCGAATCGGTTCGATCTGAGTCGAGTCGAATCGGTTCGAACCGAATCGAATCGAATCCGGTCAGATCGGGTCCAGTCGGGTCGAATGGTTTCGTATCGGACGATTCGGACGAGTCAAGTCGGATTGGATCGGATCGGGTCGAAACGGATCGGATCGGCCCGAACCGAATCGAATCGAATCGGGTCGCATCGGATCGAATCGGTTCGAACCGAACCGAATCGAATCGAATCGAATCGGTTCCAATCGGATCGGATCGGGTCAAATCGGACCGAACCGGTTCGATCTGAATCGAATCGAATCGGGTCGGATCGAATCCAATCGGATCGAATCGTTTCGGATCGGATCTGATCGGGTCGAATCGGATCGAATCGGTTCGAACCGAATCGAATCGAATCGGGTCAGACCGGTTACAATCGGGTCGAATAGGGTCGAATCGGACGAGTCGGACGAGTCGGGACGGTTCGCATCGAATCGCGTCGAATCGGACGGAATCGGTTCGATCTGAATAGAATCGAATCGGGTCGGATCGGATCCAATCGGGTCGAGTCGGGTGTAATCGGACGAGTCGTTTCGGATCGGATGTGATCGGGTCGAAGCGGATAGAATCGAATCGGGTCAGATCGGATCCAATCGGGTCGGACCAGGTCGAATCGGACGAGTCGGTCCGGATCGTATCGGATCGGGTCGAATCGGACGGAATCGGTTCGATCTGAATAGAATCGAATCGGGTCGGGTCGGATCCATTCGGGTCGAATGAATCGGTCTAATCGGACGAGTCGGTTCGGATCGGATCGGGTCGGATCCAGTCGGGTCGAATGAATCGGTCTAATCGGACGAGTCGGGTCGGATCTCATCGGATCGGGTCCAATCGGACCGAATCGGTTCGATCCGAATCAAATCGAATCGGGACGGATCGCACGGAATCGGGTCGAATCGGACGAGTCGGTCCGGATCGCATCGGATCGGTTCGAATCGGATAGAATCGAATCGGGTCAGATCGGATCCAATCGGGTAGAATGGGTCGAATTGGACGAGTCGGACGAGTCGGTTGGGATCGGATCGGATCGGGTCGAATCGGATCCAATCGGGTCGAATGGTTCGAATTGGACGAGTCGGACGGGTCGGGTCGAATCGGATCGGATCGGCTTGAACCGAATCGAATCGAATCGGGTCGGATCAGATCCAATCGGGTCCGATCGGGTCGGATCGGATCCAATCGGATCGGACCAGGTCGATCCGGACGAGTCGGTTCGAACCGAGTCGAATCGAATCGGGTCAGATCGGGTCCAATCGGATCGGATCACGTCGAATCGGACGAGTGGGTTCGAAGCGAATCCAATCGAATCGGGTCAGATCGGATCCCGTCGGGTCGGATCGTTTAGAATCGGACGAGTCGGACGAGGGGGTCGGATCGCGTCGGATCGGGAGGAATCGGGTCGGATCGGATCCAATCGGATCGGATCGGGTCGTATCGGATCGGATCCAATCGGTTCGAACCGAGTCGAATCAAATAGGGTCGAATCGGACGAGTCGGTTCGGATTGGACCGGATCGGGTCGAATCGGATCGAATCGGTTCGAACCGAATCGGGTCGAGTCGGGTCGGATCGGATCCAATCGGATCGGACCAGGTCGATCCGGACGAGTCGGTTCGAACCGAGTCGAATCGAATCGGGTCAGATCGGGTCCAATCGGGTCGAATCGGTCCGAATCGGACCACTCGGACGAGTCGAACCGAATCGAATCGAATCGGGTCCGATCAAATCCAATCGGGTCCGATCGAATCGGCTCGGATCGAATCCAATCGAATCGGGTCAGATCGGATCCCGTCGGGTCGGATCGTTTAGAATCGGACGAGTCGGACGAGGGGTCGGATCGCGTCGGATGGGGAGGAATCGGGTCGGATCGGATCCAATCGGATCGGATCGGGTCGAATCGCACGAGCCGGTTCGGATCGAATCGAACCGGGTGAGATCGGATCCAGTCGGGTCGGATCGGACGAGTCGAATCGGATCGAATCGGTTCGAACCGAATCGAATCGAATCGGTTCAGATCGGATGCAATCGGGTCGAAAGGGGTCGAATCGGACGAGTCGGACGAGTCGGGTCGGATCGCATCGCATCGGGTCGAATCGGAAAGAATCGGTTGGATCTGAATCGAATCGAATGGGGTCTGATCGGATCCAATCGGGTCGAATCGGGTCGGATCGGATCCAATCGGGTCGAATGGGCCGAATTGGACTAGTCGGACGAGTCGGGTCGAATCGGATCGGATCGGCTCGAACCGAATCGAATCGAATCGAATCGGGTCGGATCAGATCCAATCGGGTCCGATCGGGTCGGATCGGATCCAATCGGATCGGACCAGGTCGATCCGGACGAGTCGGTTCGAACCGAGTCGAATCGAATCGGGTCAGATGGGGTCCAATCGGGTCGAATCGGTCCGAATCGGACCACTCGGACGAGTCGAGTCGGATCGGATCGGATCGGGTCGAATCGGACCTAATCGGTTTGATCTGAATCCAATCGAGTCAGGTCAGATCGGATCCAATCGGATCGGATCACGTCGAATCGGACGAGTGGGTTCGAACCGAATCCAATCGAATCGGGTCAGATCGGATACCGTCGGGTCGGATCGTTTAGAATCGGACGAGTCGGACGAGGGGGTCGGATCGCGTCGGATCGGGAGGAATCGGGTCGGATCGCATCCAATCGGATCGGATCGGGTCGTATCGGATCGGATCCAATCGGTTCGAACCGAGTCGAATCAAATAGGGTCGAATCGGACGAGTCGGTTCGGATTGGACCGGATCGGGTCGAATCGGATCGAATCGGTTCGAACCGAATCGGGTCGAGTCGGGTCGGATCGGATCCAATCGGATCGGATCGGGTCCAATCGGATCGGATCAGGTCGAGTCGGATTCCATCGGGTCGGATCGGGTCGAATTGGACGAGTCGGACGAGTCGGGTCGGATCGCATCGGATCGGGTCGAATCGGACCGAATCGTTTCGATCTGAATCGAATCGAATCGGGACGGATCGCATCGAATCGGGTCGAGTCGGACGAGTCGGTCCGGATCGTATGGGATCGGGTCGAATCGGACGGAATCGGTTCGATCTGAATAGAGTCGAATCGGGTCGGATCGGATCCAATCGGGTCGAATCGGGTGTAATGGGACGAGTCGGTTCGGATCGGACGTGATCCGGTCGAATCGGATAGAATCTAATCGGGTCAGATCGGATCCAATCGGGTCGGACCAGGTCGAATCGGACGAGTCCGTTCGGATCGGATCGGGTCGGATCCAGTCGGGTCGAATGAATCGGTCTAATCGGACGAGTCGGTTCGAACCGGATCGATTCGAATCGGGTCAGATCGGATCCAGTCGGGTCGAATGGGGTCGTATCGGACGATTGGGACGAATCAAGTCGGATCGGATCGGATCGGCCCGAACCGAATGGAATCGAATCGGTTCGGATCGGTTCCAATCGGGTCGATTCGGGTCGAGTCGGAGGAGTCGGACGAGTCGGGTCGGATCGCATCGGATCGGGTCAAATCGGACCGAATCTCTTCGATCCGAATCGAATCGAATCGGATCGAACCGAATCGGGTCGAATCGAGTCGGATCGGATCCAATCGGATGGGATCAGGTCGAATCGGACGAGTCGGTTTGAGCCGAATCGAATCGAGTCTGGTCAGATCGGATCCAGTCTAGTCGAATGTGGTCGAATCGGGTCGAATCGGACGAGTCGGACGAGTCGGTTCGGATCGCATCGGGTCGGGTCTAATCGGACGAGTCGGTTCGGATCGGATCTGATCGGGTCGAATCGGATCGAATCGGTTCGATCTGAGTCGAGTCGAATCGGTTCGAACCGAATCCAATCGAATCGGGTCAGATCGGATACCGTCGGGTCGGATCGTTTAGAATCGGACGAGTCGGACGAGGGGGTCGGATCGCGTCCGATCGGGAGGAATCGGGTCGGATCGCATCCAATCGGATCGGATCGGGTCGAATCGCACGAGCCGGTTCGGATCGAATCGAATCTGGTGAGATCGGATCCAGTCGGGTCGGATCGGGTCGGATCGGATCGGATCCAATCGAATCGGGTCGAATCGGTTCGGATCGGATCCAATCGGATCGGATCGGATCGGGTCGAGTCGGATCGAATCGGTTCGAACCGAATCTGGCCGAATCTGGTCGGATCGGATCCAATCGGGTGGAACCGGGTATAATCGGACGAGTCGGGTCGAATCGGATCGGATCGGGTCGAATCGGAAAGAATCGGTTGGATCTGAATCGAATCGAATCGGGTCTGATCGAATCCAATCGGGTCGAATCGGGTCGGATCGGATCCAATCGGGTCGAATGGGTCGAATTGGACGAGTCGGACGAGTCGGGTCGAATCGGATCGGGTCGGCTCGAACCGAATCGAATCGAATTGGGTCGGATCAGATCCAATCGGGTCCGATCGGGTCGGATCGGATCCAATCGGATCGGACCAGGTCGATCCGGACGAGTCGGTTCGAACCGAGTCGAATCGAATCGGGTCAGATCGGGTCCAATCGGGTCGAATCGGTCCGAATCGGACCACTCGGACGAGTCGAGTCGGATCGGATCGGATCGGGTCGAATCGGACCGAATCGGTTTGATCTGAATCGAATCGAGTCGGGTCAGATCGGATCCAATCGGATCGGATCACGTCGAATCGGACGAGTGGGTTCGAACCGAATCCAATCGAATCGGGTCAGATCGGATCCCGTCGGGTCGGATCGTTTAGAATCGGACGAGTCGGACGAGGGGGTCGGATCGCGTCGGATCGGGAGGAATCGGGTCGGATCGGATCCAATCGGATCGGATCGGGTCGTATCGCATCGGATCCAATCGGTTCGAACCGAGTCGAATCAAATAGGGTCGAATCGGACGAGTCGGTTCGGATTGGACCGGATCGGGTCGAATCGGATCGAATCGGTTCGAACCGAATCGGGTCGAGTCGGGTCGGATCGGATCCAATCGGATCGGATCGGGTCGTATCGGATCGGATCCAAACGGTTCGAACCGAGTCGAATCAAATAGGGTCGAATCGGACGAGTCGGTTCGGATTGGACCGGATCGGGTCGAATCGGATCGAATCGGTTCGAACCGAATCGGGTCGAGCCGGGTCGGATCGGATCCAATCGGATCGGATCGGGTCCAATCGGATCGGATCAGGTCGAGTCGGATTCCATCGGGTCGGATCGGGTCGAATTGGACGAGTCGGACGAGCCGGGTCGGATCGCATCGGATCGGGTCGAATCGGACCGAATCGTTTCGATCTGAATCGAATCGAATCGGGACGGATCGCATCGAATCGGGTCGAGTCGGATGAGTCGGTCCGGATCGTATGGGATCGGGTCGAATCGGACGGAATCGGTTCGATCTGAATAGAGTCGAATCGGGTCGGATCGGATCCAATCGGGTCGAATCGGGTGTAATGGGACGAGTCGGTTCGGATCGGACGTGATCCGGTCGAATCGGATAGAATCTAATCGGGTCAGATCGGATCCAATCGGGTCGGACCAGGTCGAATCGGACGAGTCCGTTCGGATCGGATGGGGTCGGATCCAGTCGGGTCGAATGAATCGGTCTAATCGGACGAGCCGGTTCGGATCGGATCGGATCGGGTCGAATTGGACGAGTCGGACGAGTCGGGTCGGATCGCATCGGATCGGGTCGAATCGGACGAGTCGGTCCGGATCGTATCGGATCGGTTCGAATCGGACGGAATCGGTTCGATCTGAATAGAATCGAATCGGGTCGGATCGGATCCAATCGGGTCGAATCGGTGTAATCGGACGAGTCGGTTCGGATCGGATGTGATCGGGTCGAATCGGATAGAATCGAATCGGGTCAGATCGGATCCAATCGGGTAGAATGGGTCGAATTGGACGAGTCGGACGAGTCGGGTCGAATCGGTTCGGATCGGGTCGAATCGGATCGAATCGGTTCGAACCGAATCGATCCGAATCGGGTCGGATCGGACGAGTCGGTTCGGAGTGGACCGGATCGGGTCGAATCGGATCGAATCGGTTCGAACCGAATCGGGTCGAATCGGGTCGGATCGGATCCAATCGGATCGGATCGGGTCGAATCGGACGAGTCCGTTCGAATCGGATCGGATCGGGTATAATCGGATCGAATCGGTTCGAACCGAATGGAATCGAATCGGTTCAGATCGGATGCAATCGGGTCGAATGGTGTCGAATCGGACCGAATCGGTTGGATCTGAATCGCATCGAATCGCGTCTCATCGGATCCAATCGGGTCGTACCGGGTATAATCGGACGAGTCGGTTCGGATCGGATCGGATCGGGTCGTATCGGATCGGTTCCAATCGGTTCGAACCGAGTCGAGTCAAATCGGGTCGAATCGGACGAGTACGTTCGAATCAGATCGGATCGGGTAAAATCGGACCGAATCGGTTCGAACCGAATCGAATCGAATCGGTTCAGATCGGATCCAATCGGGTCGAATCGGGTCCAATCGGGTCGAATCGGTCCGAATCGGACCACTCGGACGAGTCGAGTCGGATCGGATCGGATCGGGTCGAATCGGACCTAATCGGTTTGATCTGAATCGAATCGAGTCAGGTCAGATCGGATCCAATCGGATCGGATCACGTCGAATCGGACGAGTGGGTTCGAACCGAATCCAATCGAATCGGGTCAGACCGGATCCCGTCGGGTCGGATCGTTTAGAATCGGACGAGTCGGACGAGGGGGTCGGATCGCGTCGGATCGGGAGGAATCGGGTCGGATCGCATCCAATCGGATCGGATCGGGTCGAATCGCACGAGCCGGTTCGGATCGAATCGAATCTGGTGAGATCGGATCCAGTCGGGTCGGATCGGGTCGGATCGGATCGGATCCAATCGAATCGGGTCGAATCGGATCGGATCGGGTCGAGTCGGATCGAATCGGTTCGAACCGAATCTGGCCGAATCGGGTCGGATCGGATCCAATCGGGTGGAACCGGGTATAATCGGACGAGTCGGTTCGGATCGGACCGGATCGGGTCGAATCGGATCGAATCGGTTCGAACCGAATCGGGCCGAATCGGGTCGGATCGGATCCAATCGGGTCGTACCGGGTATAATCGGATGAGTCGGTTCGGATCGGATCGGATCGGGTCGTATCGGGTCGGTTCCAATCGGTTCGAACCGAGTCGAGTCAAATCGGGTCAAATCGGACGAGTACGTTCGAATCAGATCGGATCGGGTGAAATCGGACCGTATCGGTTCGATCCGAATCGAATCGAATCCGTTCAGACCGGAACCAATCGGTTTGAACCGAGTCGAATCGAATCGGGTCGAATCGGACGAGTCCGTTCGGGTCGGATCGGACGAGTCGAATGGGATCGAATCGGTTCGAACCGAATCGAATCGAATCGGTTCAGATCGGATCCAATCGGGTCGAATCGGGTCGGATCGGATCCAATCGGGTCGAATGGGTCGAATTGGACGAGTCGGACGAGTCGGGTCGAATCGGATCGGATCGGGTCGAATCGGACGAGTCGGTTGGGATCGGATCGGATCGGGTCGAATCGGAAAGAATCGGTTGGATCTGAATCGAATCGAATCGGGTCTGATCGAATCCAATCGGGTCGAATCGGGTCGGATCGGATCCAATCGGGTCGAATGGGTCGAATTGGACGAGTCGGACGAGTCGGGTCGAATCGGATCGGATCGGCTCCAACCGAATCGAATCGAATCGGGTCGGATCAGATCCAATCGGGTCCGATCGGGTCGGATCGGATCCAATCGGATCGGACCAGGTCGATCCGGACGAGTCGGTTCGAACCGAGTCGAATCGAATCGGGTCAGATCGGGTCCAATCGGGTCGAATCGGTCCGAATCGGACAACTCGGACGAGTCGAGTCGGATCGGATCGGATCGGGTCGAATCGGACCGAATCGGTTTGATCTGAATCGAAACGAGTCGGGTCAGATCGGATCCAATCGGATCGGATCACGTCGAATCGGACGAGTGGGTTCGAACCGAATCCAATCGAATCGGGTCAGATCGGATCCCGTCGGGTCGGATCGTTTAGAATCGGACGAGTCGGACGAGGGGGTCGGATCGCGTCGGATCGGGAGGAATCGGGTCGGATCGGATCCAATCGTATCGGATCGGATCGGGTGGAATCGGATCGAATCGGTTTGAACCGAATCGAATAGAATCGGGTTGGATCAGATCCAATCGGGTCTGATCGGGTCGGATCAGATCCAATCGGGTCCGATCGGGTCGGATCTGATCCCATCGGGTCGGTACGGGTCGAATCGGACGAGTCCGTTCGAATCGAATCGGGTCAGATCGGATCCAATCGGATCGGATCACGTCGAATCGGACGAGTGGGTTCGAACCGAATCCAATCGAATCGGGTCAGATCGAATCCCGTCGGGTCGGATCGTTTAGAATCGGACGAGTCGGACGAGGGGGTCGGATCGCGTCGGATCGGGAGGAATCGGGTCGGATCGGATCCAATCGGATCGGATCGGGTCGAATCGCACGAGCCGGTTCGGATCGAATCGAATCGGGTCAGATCGGATCCAGTCGAATCGAATCGGTTCGGATCGGATCCAATCGGGCCGGATCGGGTCGAATCGGTTCGAAGCGAATCGGGCCGAATCGGGTCGGTTCGGATCCAATCGGGTCAAATCGGACCGAATGGGTTCGATCCTAATCGAATTGAATCGGTTCAGACCGGATCCAATCGGTTCGAACCGAGTCGAATCGAATCGGCTCAGATCGGGTCCGATCGGGTCGAATCGGTTCGATTCGGACGATTTGGACGAGTCGAGTCGGATCGGATCGGATCGGGTCGAATCGGATCGAATCGGTTTGAACCGGGTCGAATCGAATCGGGTCGGATCAGACCCAATCGGGTCCGATCGGGTCGGATCGGATCCCATCGGTTCGGTACGGGTCGAATCGGACGAGTCCGATCGGGTCGGATCCAGTCGGGTCCAGTGAATCGGTCTAATCGGACGAGTCGGTTCGGACCGGATTGGATCGGGTCGAATCGGATCGAATCGGGTCGGATCGGGTCCGATCGGGTCGAATCGGATCCAATCGGGTCGGATCGGATCGGATCGGGTCGGATGAAGTCGAATCGGTTCGAACCGAATCGAATCGAATCGAATCGGGTCGGATCGGGTCGGATCGGGCCGGATCAGATCGGATCGGGTCGGATCGGACCGAATCTGTTCGATCCGAGTCGAATCGAATCGGGTCAGATCGGATCCAATCGGATCGGATCACGTCGAAACGGACGAGTGGGTTCGAACCGAATCAAATCGAATCGAGTCAGATCGGATCCCGTCGGGTCGGATCGTTTAGAATCGGACGAGTCGGTTCGGGCCGGATCGGATCGGGTCGAATCGGATCGAATCGGTTCGAACCGTATCGAATCGAATCGGGTCAGAGCGGATCCAATCGGATCCGATCGGGTCGAATCGCACGAGCCGGTTCGGATCGAATCGAATCGGGTCAGATCGGATCCAGTCGGGTCGAGACGGGTCGGATCGGATCGGATCCAGTCGAATCGGGTCGAATCGGTTCGGATCGGATCCAATCGGATCGGATCGGGTCGAATCGGACGAGTCCGTTCGGATCGGGTCAGATCGGATCCAATCGGATCCGATCGGGTCGAATCGCACGAGCCGGTTCGGTTCGAAGCGAATCGGGCCGAATCGGGTCGGAACGGATCCAATCGGGTCGAATCGGGTCTAATCGGACCACTCGGACGAGTCGAGTCGGATCGGATCGGATCGGGTCGAATCGGATCAAATCGGTTTGAACCGAATCGAATCGAATCGGGTCGGATCAGATCCAATCGGGTCCGATCGGGTCGGATCAGATCCAATCGGGTCCGATCGGGTCCGATCAGATCCAATCGGATCCGATCGAGTCCGATCGGATCCAATCGGATCGGATCAGGTCGAATCGGATCCCATCGGGTCGGATCGGGTCGAATCGCACGAGCCGGTTCGGTTCGAAGCGAATCGGGCCGAATCGGGTCGGAACGGATCCAATCGGGTCGAATCGGGTCTAATCGGACCACTCGGACGAGTCGAGTCGGATCGCATCGAATCGGGTCGAATCGGACCGAATCGGTTCGATCTGAATAGAATCGAATCGGGTCGGATCAGATCCAATCAGGTCCGATCGGGTCGGATCGGATCCAATCGGATCGGATCAGGTCGAACCGGACGAGTCGGTTCGAACCGAGTCGAATGAAATCTGGTCAGATCAGGTCGAATCGGATCCCATCGGGTCGAACCGGTTCGAATCGGACCACTCGGACGAGTCGAGTCGGATCGGATCTGATCGGGACGAATCGGATCGAATCGGTTTGAACCGAATCGAATCGAATCGGGTCGAATCAGATCCAATCGGGTCCGATCGGTCGGATCAGATCCAATCGGGTCCGATCGGGTCCGATCAGATCCAATCGGGTCCGATCGGGTCGGATCGGATCCAGTCGGGTCGGATCGGGTCGAATTGGACGAGTCGGACGAATCGGTTCGAACCGTATCGAATCGAATCGGGTCCGATCCCGATTGGATCTGACCCGACCCGATTCAATTCGATTCGGTTCAAACCGATTCGATCCGATTCGACCCGATCCGATCCGATCCGACTCGACTCGTCCGAGTGGTCCGATTCGGACCGATTCGACCCGACTGGACCCGATCTGACATGATTCGGCCCGATTCGTTTCGAACCGAATCGATCCTATTCGACCCGATCCGATCCGGTCCGAACCGACCCGTCCGATTAGACCGATTCATTTGACCCGACTGGACCCGACCCGATCCGACCCGAACGGACTCGTCCGATTCGACCCGTACCGACCCGATGGGATCTGATCCGATCCGATCGGACCTGATCGGATCTGATCGGGTCTAATCGGACGAGTCGGTTCGAACCGGATCCATTCGAATCGGGTCGGATCGGATCCAATCGGGTCGAATCAGGTCGAATCGGACCACTCGGACGAGTCGAGTCGCATCGGATCGGATCGGGTCGAATCGGATCGAATCGGTTTGAACCGAATCGAACCGAATCGTGTCGGATCAGATCCAATCGGGTCCGATCGGGTCGGATCGGATCCAGTCGGGTCGGATCGGGTCGAATTGGACGAGTCGGACGAATCGGTTCGAACCGTATCGAATCGAATCGGGTCCGATCCCGATTGGATCTGACCCGACCCGATTCAATTCGATTCGGTTCAAACCGATTCGATCCGATTCGACCCGATCCGATCCGATCCGACTCGACTCGTCCGAGTGGTCCGATTCGGACCGATTCGACCCGACTGGACCCGATCTGACCCGATTCGGCCCGATTCGTTTCGAACCGAATCGATCGTATTCGACCCGATCCGATCCGGTCCGAACCGACCCGTCCGATTAGACCGATTCATTCGACCCGACTGGACCCGACCCGATCCGACCCGAACGGACTCGTCCGATTCGACCCGTACCGACCCGATGGGATCTGATCCGATCCGATCGGACCTGATCGGATCTGATCGGGTCTAATCGGACGAGTCGGTTCGAACCGGATCGATTCGAATCGGGTCGGATCGGATCCAATCGGGTCGAATCAGGTCGAATCGGACCACTCGGACGAGTCGAGTCGCATCGGATCGGATCGGGTCGAATCGGATCGAATCGGTTTGAACCGAGTCGAACCGAATCGTGTCGGATCAGATCCAATCGGGTCCGATCGGGTCGGATCAGATCCAATCGGGTCCGATCGCGTCCGATCAGATCCAATCGGGTCCGATCGGATCGGATCAGGTCGAATCGGATACCATCGGGTCGGATCGGGTCGAATGGGACGAGTCGGACGAGTCGGGTCGGATCGCATCGGATCGGGTCGAATCGGACCGAATCGGTTCGATCTGGATCGAATCGAATCGGGTCGGATCAAATCCAATCGGGTCGAATCGGATCGAATCGGTTTGAACCAAATCGAATCGAATCGGGTCGGATCAGATCCAATCGGGTCCGATCGGGTCGGATCAGATCCAATCGGGTTCGATCGGGTCCGATCAGATCCAATGGGGTCGGATCGGGTCGGATCGGATCCAATCGGATCGGATCAGGTCGAATCGCATCCCATCGGGTCGGATCGGGTCGAATTGGACGAGTCGGACGAGTCGGGTCGCATCGCATCGGATCGGGTCGAATCGGACCGAATCGGTTCGATCTGAATCGAACCGAATCGGGACGGATCGCATCGAATCGGGTCGAATCGGACCGAATCGGTTCGATCTGAATAGAATCGAATCGGGTCGGATCAGATCCAATCAGGTCCGATCGGGTCGGATCGGATCCAATCGGATCGGATCAGGTCGAACCGGACGAGTCGGTTCGAACCGAGTCGAATGAAATCTGGTCAGATCGGGTCCAATCGGGTCGAATCGGTCCGAATCGGTTTGAACCGAATCGAATCGAATGGGGTCAGATCGGATCCAATCGGGTCCGATCGGGTCCGATCAGATCCAATCGGGTCCGATCGGGTCGAATCAGATCCAATCGGGTCCGATCGGGTCCGATCAGATCCAATCGGGTCCGATCAGGTCGGATGGGATCCAATCGGATCGGATCAGGTCGAATCGGATCCCATCGGGTCGGATTGGGTCGAATTGGACGAGTCGGACGAGTCGGGTCGGATCGCATCGGATCGGGTCGAATCGCACCGAATCGGTTCGATCTGAATCGAATCGAATCGGGACGGATCGCATCGAATCGGGTCGAATCGGACCGAATCGGTTCGATCTGAACAGAATCGAATCGGGTCGGATCAGATCCAATCAGGTCCGATCGGGTCGGATCGGATCCAATCGGATCGGATCAGGTCGAAACGGACGAGTCGGTTTGAACCGAATCGAATCGAATGGGGTCAGATCGGATCCAATCGGGTCCGATCGGGTCCGATCAGATGCAATCGGGTCGGATCGGGTCGGATCGGATCCAATCGGATCGGATCAGGTCGAATCGCATCCCATCGGGTCGGATCGGGTCGAGTTGGACGAGTCGGACGAGTCGGGTCGGATCGCATCGGATCGGGTCGAATCGGACCGAATCGGTTCGATCTGAATGGAACCGAATCGGGACAGATCGCACCGAATCGGGTCGAATCGGAGGAGTCGGTCCGGATCCGATCGGATCGGGTCGAATCGGACCGAATCGGTTCGATCTGAATAGAATGGAATCGGGTCGGATCAGATCCAATCAGGTCCGATCGGGTCGGATCGGATCCAATCGAATCGGATCAGGTCAAACCGGACGAGTCGGTTCGAACCGGGTCGAATGGAATCGGGTCAGATCGGGTCCAGTCGGGTCGAATCGGTCCGAATCGGACCACTCGGACGAGTCGAGTCGAATCGGATCGAATCGGTTTGAACCGAATCGAATCGAATCGGGTCGGATCAGATCCAATCGGGTCCGATCGGATTGGATCGGGTCGGATGGGGTCGAATCGGTTGGAACCGAATCGAATCGAATAGAATCGAATCGGGTCGGATCAGATCCAATCAGGTCCGATCGGGTCGGATCGGATCCAGTCGAATCGGTTCAGGTCGAACCGGACGAGTCGGTTCGAACCGAGTCCAATGAAATCTGGTCAGATCGGGTCCAATCGGGTCGAATCGGTCCGAATCGGTTTGAACCGAATCGAATCGAAGGGGTCAGATCGGATCCAATCGGGTCCGATCGGGTCCGATCAGATCCAATCGGGTCCGATCGGGTCGGATCAGATCAAATCGGGTCCGATCGGGTCCGACCAGATCCAATCGGGTCGGATCGGGTCGGATCGGATCCAATCGGATCGGATCAGGTCGAATCGCATCCCATCGGGTCGGATCGGGTCGAGTTGGACGAGTCGGACGAGTCGGTCCGGATCCGATCGGATCGGGTCGAATCGGACCGAATCGGTTCGATCTGAATAGAATCGAATCGGGTCGTATCAGATCCAATCAGGTCCGATCGGGTCGCATCGGATTCAATCGAATCGGATCAGGTCAAACCGGACGAGTCGGTTCGAACCGGGTCGAATGGAATCGGGTCAGATCGGGTCCAGTCGGGTCGAATCGGTCCGAATCGGACCACTCGGACGAGTCGAGTCGAATCGGATCGAATCGGTTTGAACCGAATCGAATCGAATCGGGTCCGATCAGATCCAATCGGGTCCGATCGAATCGATTCGAACCGTATCGAGTCGAATCGGGTGAGAGCGAATCCAATCGGGTCGAATCGGGCCGAATCCGACGAGTCGGACGAGGGGGTCGGATCGCGTCGGATCGGTAAGAATCGGGTCGGATCGGATCCAATCGGATCGGATCGGGTCGAATCGCACGAGCCGGTTCGGATCGAATCGAATCGGGTCAGATCGGATCCAGTCGGGTCGAATCGGGTCGGATCGGATCGGATCCAATGGAATCGGGTCGAATCGGTTCGCATCGGATCCCATCGGATCAGATCGGGTCGAATCGGACGAGTCCGTTCGGATCGGATCGGGTCGGATCCAATCGGGTCGAATCGGGCCAGATCGGATCCAGTCGGGTCGAATCGGTTCGGATCGGATCCAATCGGATCGGATCGGGTCGAATCGGTTCGAAGCAAATCGGGACGAATCGGTTCGATCCTAATCAAATCGAATCGGTTCAGACCGGATGCAATCGTTTCGAACCGAGTCGAATCGAATCGGGTCGAATCGGACTAGTCGGTTCGGGTCGGATCGGACGAGTCGAATCGGATCGAATCGGTTCGAACCTAATCGAATCGAATCGGGTCTGATCGGATCCAGTCGGGTCGACTCGGGTCTAATCGGACGAGCCGGTTCGGATCGGATCTGATCGGGTCGAACCGGATAGAATCGAATCGGGTCGGATCAGATCCAATCGGGTCCGATCGGGTCGGATCGGATCCAATCGGATCGGATCAGGTCGAATCGGTTCGAACCGAATCGGGCCGAATCGGGTCGGATCGGATCCAATCGGGTCGAACCGGGTCTAATCGGACGAGCCGGTTCGGATCGGATCTGATCGGGTCGAACCGGATAGAATCGAATCGGGTCTGATCGGATCCAGTCGGGTCGGATCGCATCGGATCGGCTCGAACCGAGTCGAATCGAATCGGGTCGGATCAGATCCAATCGGGTCCGATCGGGTCCGATCAGATCCAATCGGGTCCGATCGAATCGGCCCGGATCGAATCCAATCGAATCGGGTCAGATCGGATTCCGTCGGGTCGGATCGTTTAGAATCGGACGAGTCGGACGAGGGGTCGGATCGCGTCGGATGGGGAGGAATCGGGTCGGATCGGATCCAATCGGATCGGATCGAATCGGTTCGAACCGAATCGAATCGAATCGGTTCAGATCGGATGCAATCGGGTCGAAAGGGGTCGAATCGGACGAGTCGGACGAGTCGGGTCGGACCGCATCGCATCGGGTCGAATCGGAAAGAATCGGTTGGATCTGAATCGAATCGAATCGGGTCTGATCGGATGCAATCGGGTCGAAAGGGGTCGAATCGGACGAGTCGGACGAGTCGGGTCGGATCGCATCGCATCGGGTCAAATCGGAAAGAATCGGTTGGATCTGAATCGAATCGAATCGGGTCTGATCGGATCCAATCGGGTCGAATCGGGTCGGATCGGATCCAATCGGGTCAAATGGGTCGAGTTGGACGAGTCGGACGAGTCGGGTCGAATCTGATCGGATCGGCTCGAACCGAATCGAATCGAATCGGGTCGGATCAGATCCAATCGGGTCCGATCGGGTCGGATCGGATCCAATCGGATCGGACCAGGTCGATCCGGACGAGTCGGTTCGAACCGAGTCGAATCGAATCGGGTCAGATCGGGTCCAATCGGGTCGAATCGGTCCGAATCGGACCACTCGGACGAGTCGAACCGAATCGAATCGAACCGGGTCCGATCAGATCCCATCGAGTCCGATCGAATCGGCTCGGATCGAATCCAATCGAATCGGGTCAGATCGGATCCCGTCGGGTCGGATCGTTTAGAATCGGACGAGTCGGACGAGGGGGTCGGATCGCGTCGAATCGGGAGGAATCGGGTCGGATCGCATCCAATCGGATTGGATCGGGTCGTATCGGATCGGATCCAATCGGTTCGAACCGAGTCGAATCAAATAGGGTCGAATCGGACGAGTCGGTTCGGATTGGACCGGATCGGGTCGAATCGGATCGAATCGGTTCGAACCGAATCGGGTCGAGTCGGGTCGGATCGGATCCAATCGGATCGGATCGGGTCCAATCGGATCGGATCAGGTCGAGTCGGATTCCATCGGGTCGGATCGGGTCGAATTGGACGAGTCGGACGAGTCGGGTCGGATCGCATCGGATCGGGTCGAATCGGACCGAATCGTTTCGATCTGAATCGAATCGAATCGGGACGGATCGCATCGAATCGGGTCGAGTCGGACGAGTCGGTCCGGATCGTATGGGATCGGGTCGAATCGGACGGAATCGGTTCGATCTGAATAGAGTCGAATCGGGTCGGATCGGATCCAATCGGGTCGAATCGGGTGTAATGGGACGAGTCGGTTCGGATCGGACGTGATCCGGTCGAATCGGATAGAATCTAATCGGGTCAGATCGGATCCAATCGGGTCGGACCAGGTCGAATCGGACGAGTCCGTTCGGATCGGGTCGGATCGGATCCAATCGGGTCGAATCGGTGTAATCGGACGAGTCGGTTCGGATCGGATGTGATCGGGTCGAATCGGATAGAATCGAATCGGGTCAGATCGGATCCAATCGGGTAGAATGGGTCGAATTGGACGAGTCGGACGAGTCGGGTCGAATCGGATCGAATCGGCTCGAACCGAATCGGGCCGAATCGGGTCGAATCGGACGAGTCGGTTCCTAGTGGACCGGATCGGGTCGAATCGGATCGAATCGGTTCGAACCGAATCGGGTCAGGTAAAATCGGATCGAATCGGTTCGAACCGAATCGGGCCGAATCGGGTCGAATCGGACGAGTCGGTTCGGAGTGGACCGGATCGGGTCGAATGGGATCGAATCGGTTCGAACCGAATGGAATCGAATCGGTTCAGATCGGATGCAATCGGGTCGAATGGTGTCGAATCGGACGAGTCGGTTCGGATCGGATCGGATCGGCTCGAATCGGACCGAATCGGTTGGATCTGAATCGCATCGAATCGGGTCTCATCGGATCTAGTCGGGTCGAATGGGTCGAACTGGACGAGTCGGACGAGTCGGGTCGAATCGGATCGGATCGGCTCGAACCGAATCGAATCGAACCGGGTCGGATCAGGTCCAATCGGGTCCGATCGGGTCGGATCAGATCCAATCGGGTCCGGTCGGGTCCGATCAGATCCAATCGGGTCCGATCATGTCGGATCGGATCCGATCGGATCGGATCAGGTCGAATCGGATCCCATCGGGTCAAATCGGGTCGAGTTGGACGAGTCGGACGAGTCGGGTCGGATCGCATCGGATTGGGTCGAATCGGACCGAATCGTTTCGATCTGAATCGAATCGAATCGGGACGGATCGGATCCAATCGGGTCGAGTCGGGTGTAATCGGACGAGTCGGTCCGGATCGTATCGGATCGGGTCGAATCGGACGGAATCGGTTCGATCTGAATAGAATCGAATCGGGTCGGGTCGGATCCAGTCGGGTCGAATGAATCGGTCTAATCGGACGAGTCGGTTCGGATCGGATCGGATCGGGTCGAATCGGATCGAATCGGTTCGAACCGAATTGGGCTGAATCGGATCGGATCGGACCCAATCGGGTCGAACCGGGTATAATCGGACGAGTCGGTTCGGATCGGATCGGATCGGGTCGTATCGGATCGGATCCAATCGGTTCGAACCGTGTCGAATCAAATCGGGTCAGATCGGGTCCAATCGGGTCGAATCGGTTCGGATCGGATCCAATCGGATCGGATCGGGTCGAATCGGACGAGTCCTTTCGAATCGGATCGGATCGGGTAAAATCGGATCGAATCGGTTCGAACCGAATCGGGCCGAATCGGGTCGAATCGGACGAGTCGGTCCGGATCGTATGGGATCGGGTCGAATCGGACGGAATCGGTTCGATCTGAATAGAATCGAATCGGGTCGGATCGGATCCAATCGGGTCGAATCGGACGAGTCGGTTCGGATCGGATCCAATCGGGTCGAACGGGTCGAATTGGACGAGTCGGACGAGTCGGGTCGAATCGGATCGGATCGGCTCGAACCGAATCGAATCGAATCGGGTCGGATCAGATCCAATCGGGTCCGATCGGGTGGGATCAGATCCAATCGGGTCCGATCGGGTCCGATCAGATCCAATCGGGTCCGACCATGTCGGATCGGATCCGATCGGTTCGGATCAGGTCGAATCGGATCCGATCGGGTCGGATCTGGTCAAATTGGACGAGTCGGACGAGTCGGGTCGGATCGCATCGGATTGGGTCGAATCGGACCGAATCGTTTCGATCTGAATCGAATCGAATCGGGACGGATCGCATCGAATCGCGTCGAATCGGACGAGTCGGTCCGGATCGTATCGGATCGGGTCGAATCGGACGGAATCGGTTCGATCTGAACAGAATCGAATCGGGTCGGATCGGATCCAATCGGGTCGAGTCGGGTGTAATCGGACGAGTCGGTTCGGATCGGATGTGATCGGGTCGAATCGGATAGAATCGAATCGGGTCATATCGGATCCAATCGCGTCGGACCAGGTCGAATCGGACGAGTCGGTTCGGATCGGATGTGATCGGCTCGAACCGAATGGAATCGAATCGGTTCGGATCGGTTCCAATCGGGTCGATTCGGGTCGAGTCGGAGGAGTCGGACGAGTCGGGTCGGATCGCATCGGATCGGGTCAAATCGGACCGAATCTCTTCGATCCGAATCGAGTCGAATCGGATCGAACCGAATCGGGTCGAATCGAGTCGGATGGGATCCAATCGGATGGGATCAGGTCGAATCGGACGAGTCGGTTTGAACCGAATCGAATCGAGCCTGGTCAGATCGGATCCAGTCTAGTCGAATGTGGTCGAATCGGGTCGAATCGGACGAGTCGGACGAGTCGGTTCGGATCGCATCGGGTCGGGTCTAATCGGACGAGTCGGTTCGGATCGGATCTGATCGGGTCGAATCGGATCGAATCGGTTCGATCTGAGTCGAGTCGAATCGGTTCGAACCGAATCGAATCGAATCCGGTCAGATCGGGTCCAGTCGGGTCGAATGGTTTCGTATCGGACGATTCGGACGAGTCAAGTCGGATTGGATCGGATCGGGTCGAAACGGATCGGATCGGCCCGAACCGAATCGAATCGAATCGGGTCGCATCGGATCGAATCGGTTCGAACCGAACCGAATCGAATCGAATCGAATCGGTTCCAATCGGATCGGATCGGGTCAAATCGGACCGAACCGGTTCGATCTGAATCGAATCGAATCGGGTCGGATCGAATCCAATCGGATCGAATCGTTTCGGATCGGATCTGATCGGGTCGAATCGGATCGAATCGGTTCGAACCGAATCGAATCGAATCGGGTCAGACCGGTTACAATCGGGTCGAATAGGGTCGAATCGGACGAGTCGGACGAGTCGGGACGGTTCGCATCGAATCGCGTCGAATCGGACGGAATCGGTTCGATCTGAATAGAATCGAATCGGGTCGGATCGGATCCAATCGGGTCGAGTCGGGTGTAATCGGACGAGTCGTTTCGGATCGGACGTGATCGGGTCGAAGCGGATAGAATCGAATCGGGTCAGATCGGATCCAATCGGGTCGGACCAGGTCGAATCGGACGAGTCGGTCCGGATCGTATCGGATCGGGTCGAATCGGACGGAATCGGTTCGATCTGAATAGAATCGAATCGGGTCGGGTCGGATCCATTCGGGTCGAATGAATCGGTCTAATCGGACGAGTCGGTTCGGATCGGATCGGATCGGGTCGAATCGGATCGAATCGGTTCGAACCAAATTGGGCCGAATCGGATCGGATCGGATCCAATCGGGTCGAACCGGGTATAATCGAACGAGTCGGTTCGGATCGGATCGGATCGGGTCGTATCGGATCGGATCCAATCGGTTCGAACCGAGTCGAATCAAATCGGGTCAGATCGGGTCCAATCGGGTCGAATAGGTTCGGATCGGATCCAATCGGACCGGATCGGATCGGTTCGAATCGGATCGAATCGGTTCCAACCGAATCGGGCCGAATCGGGTCGGATCGGATCCAATCGGGTCGAACCGGGTATAATCGGACGAGTCGGTTCGTATCGGATCGGATCCAATCGGTTCGAACCGAGTCGAATCAAATAGGGTCGAATCCGACGAGTCGGTTCGGAGTGGACCGGATCGGGTCGAATCGGACGGAATCGGTTCGATCTGAATAGAATCAAATCGGGTCGGGTCGAATCCAGTCGGGTCGAATGAATCGGTCTAATCGGACGAGTCGGTTCGGATCGGATCGGATCGGGTCGAATCGGGTCGAACCGGGTATAATCGGACGAGTCGGTTCGGATCGGATCGGATCGGGTCGTATCGGGTCGGATCCAATCGGTTCGAACCGAGTCGAATCAAATCGGGTCAGATCGGGTCCAATCGGGTCGAATCGGTTCGGATCGGATCCAATCGGATCGGATCGGATCGGTTCGAATCGGATCGAATCGGTTCCAACCGAATCGGGCCGAATCGGGTCGGATCGGATCCAATCGGATCGGATCGGGTCGAATCGGACGAGTCCTTTCGAATCGGATCGGATCGGGTAAAATCGGATCGAATCGGTTCGAACCGAATCGGGCCGAATCGGGTCGAATCGGACGGAATCGGTTCGATCTGAATAGAATCGAATCGGGTCGGATCGGATCCAATCGGGTCGAATCGGACGAGTCGGTTCGGACCGGATCCAATCGGGTCGAATGGGTCGAATTGGACGAGTCGGACGAGTCGGGTCGAATCGGATCGGATCGGCTCGAACCGAATCGAATCGAATCGGGTCGGATCAGATCCAATCGGGTCCGATCGGGTGGGATCAGATCCAATCGGGTCCGATCGGGTCCGATCAGATCCAATCGGGTCCGATCATGTCGGATCGGATCCGATCGGATCGGATCAGGTCGAATCGGATCCGATCGGGTCGGATCGGGTCAAATTGGACGAGTCGGACGAGTCGGGTCGGATCGCATCGGATTGGGTCGAATCGGACCGAATCGTTTCGATCTGAATCGAATCGAATCGGGACGGATCGCATCGAATCGCGTCGAATCAGACGAGTCGGTCCGGATCGTATCGGATCGGGTCGAATCGGACGGAATCGGTTCGATCTGAACAGAATCGAATCGGGTCGGATCGGATCCAATCGGGTCGGACCAGGTCGAATCGGACGAGTCGGTTCGGATCGGATGTGATCGGCTCGAACCGGATAGAATCGAATCGGGTCATATCGGATCCAATCGCGTCGGACCAGGTCGAATCGGACGAGTCGGTTCGGATCGGATGTGATCGGCTCGAACCGAATCGAATCGAATCGGGTGAGATCGGTTTCAATCGGGTCCGATCGGGTCGGATCGGTTCCAATGGGATCGGATCAGGTCGAATCGGACGAGTCGGTTCGAACCGGATCGATTCGAATCGGGTCAGATCGGATACAGTCGGGTCGAATGGGGTCGTATCGGACGATTGGGACGAATCAAGTCGGATCGGATCGGATCGGCCCGAACCGAATGGAATCGAATCGGTTCGGATCGGTTCCAATCGGGTCGATTCGGGTCGAGTCGGAGGAGTCGGACGAGTCGGGTCGGATCGCATCGGATCGGGTCAAATCGGACCGAATCTCTTCGATCCGAATCGAATCGAATCGGATCGAACCGAATCGGGTCGAATCGAGTCGGATCGGATCCAATCGGGTCGAACCGGGTATAATCGGACGAGTCGGTTCGGATCGGATCGGATCGGGTCGTATCGGATCGGATCCAATCGGTTCGAACCGAGTCGAATCAAATAGGGTCGAATCGGACGAGTCGGTTCGGAGTGGACCGGATCGGGTCGAATCGGATCGAATCGCTTCGAACCGAATCGGGTCGAATCGGGTCGGATCGGATCCAATCGGATCGGATCGGGTCGAATCGGGTCGAATCGGACGAGTCGGTTCGGAGTGGACCGGATCGGGTCGAATGGGATCGAATCGGTTCGAACCGAATGGAATCGAATCGGTTCAGATCGGATGCAATCGGGTCGAATAGTGTGGAATCGGACGAGTCGGACGAGTCGGGTCGGATCGCATCGCATCGGGTCGAATCGGACGAGTCGGTTCGGATCGGATCGGATCGGCTCGAATCGGGTCGAATGGGTCGAACTGGGCGAGTCGGACGAGTCGGGTCGAATCGGATCGGATCGGCTCGAACCGAATCGAATCGAACCGGGTCGGATCAGGTCCAATCGGGTCCGATCGGGTCGGATCAGATCCAATCGGGTCCGATCGGGTCCGATCAGATCCAATCGGGTCCGACAATGTCGAATCGGATCCCATCGGGTCGGATCGGGTCGAGTTGGACGAGTCGGACGAGTCGGGTCGGATCGCATCGGATTGGGTCGAATCGGACGGAATCGTTTCGATCTGAATCGAATCGAATCGGGACGGTTCGCATCGAATCGCGTCGAATCGGACGGAATCGGTTCGATCTGAATAGAATCGAATCGGGTCGGATCGGATCCAATGGGGTCGAGTCGGGTATAATCGGACGAGTCGGTTCGGATCGGATCGGATCGGGTCGTATCGGATCGAATCCAATCGGTTCGAACCGAGTCGAATCAAATCGGGTCAGATCGGGTCCAATCGGGTCGAATCGGTTCGGATCGGATCCAATCGGATCGGATCGGATCGGTTCGAATCGGATCGAATCGGTTCCAACCGAATCGGGCCGAATCGGGTCGGATCGGATCCAATCGGGTCGAACCGGGTATAATCGGACGAGTCGGTTCGGATCGGATCGGATCGGGTCGTATCGGATCGGATCCAATCGGTTCGAACCGAGTCGAATCAAATAGGGTCGAATCGGACGAGTCCGTTCGGATTGGACCGGATCGGGTCGAATCGGATCGAATCGGTTCGAACCGAATCGGGTCGAATCGGGTCGGATCGGTTCCAATCGGATCGGATCGGGTCCAATCGGATCGGATCAGGTCGAATCGGATTCCATCGGGTCGGATCCGGTCGAATTGGACGAGTCGGACGAGTCGGTCCGGATCGTATCGGATCGGGTCGAATCGGACGGAATCGGTTCGATCTGAATAGAATCGAATCGGGTCGGATCGGATCCAGTCGGGTCGAATCGGATCGGATCGGCTCGAACCGAATCGAATCGAATCGGGTCGGATCAGATCCAATCGGGTCCGATCGGGTCGGATCGGATCCAATGGGATCGGATCAGGTCGAATCGGATCCCATCGGGTCGGATCGGGTCGAGTTGGACGAGTCGGACGAGTCGGGTCGGATCGCATCGGGTCGGGTCCAATCGGACCGAATCGGTTCGATCCGAATGAAACCGAATCGGGACGGATCGCATCGAATCGGGTCGAATCGGACGAGTCGGTCCGGATCGTATCGGATCGGGTCGAATCGGACGGAATCGGTTCGATCTGAATAGAATCGAATCGGGTCGGATCGGATCCAATGGGGTCGAGTCGGGTGTAATCGGACGAGTCGGTTCGGATCGGATGTGATCGGGTCGAATCGGATAGAATCGAATCGGGTCAGATCGGGTCCAATCGGGTCGAATCGGTTCGGATCGGATCCAATCGGTTCCAACCGAATCGGGCCGAATCGGGTCGGATCGGATCCAATCGGGTCGGACCAGGTCGAATCGGGCGAGTCGGTCCGGATCGTATCGGATCGGGTCGAATCGGACGGAATCGGTTCGATCTGAATAGAATCGAATCGGGTCGGGTCGGATCCAGTCGGGTCGAATGAATCGGTGTAATCGGACGAGTCGGTTCGGATCGAATCGGATCGGGTCGAATCGGATCGAATCGGTTCGAACCGAATTGGGCCGAATCGGATCGGATCGGATCCAATCGGGTCGAACCGGGTATAATCGGACGAGTCGGTTCGGATCGGATCGGATCCAATCGGTTCGAACCGAGTCGAATCAAATCGGGTCAGATCGGGTCCAATCGGGTCGAATCGGTTCGGATCGGATCCAATCGGATCGGATCGGATCGGTTCGAATCGGATCGAATCGGTTCCAACCGAATCGGGCCGAATCGGGTCGGATCGGATCCAATCGGGTCGAACCGAGTCGAATCAAATAGGGTCGAATCGGACGAGTCCGTTCGGATCGTATCGGATCGGGTCGAATCGGACGGAATCGGTTCGATCTGAATAGAATCGAATCGGGTCGGATCGGATCCAATCGGGTCGAATCGGTGTCGAATCGGACGAGTCGGACGAGTCGGGTCGGATCGCATCGCATCGGGTCGAATCGGACGAGTCGGTTGGATCTGAATCGCATCGAATCGGGTCTCATCGGATCCAGTCGGGTCGAATCGGGTCGGATCGGATCCAATTGGGTCGAATCGGACCGAATCGTTTCGATCTGAATCGAATCGAATCGGGACGGATCGCATCGAATCGCGTCGAATCGGACGAGTCGGTCCGGATCGTATCGGATCGGGTCGAATCGGACGGAATCGGTTCGATCTGAACAGAATCGAATCGGGTCGGATCGGATCCAATCGGGTCGAGTCGGGTGTAATCGGACGAGTCGGTTCGGATCGGATGTGATCGGGTCGAATCGGATAGAATCGAATCGGGTCATATCGGATCCAATCGGGTCGGACCAGGTCGAATCGGACGAGTCGGTCAGGATCGTATCGGATCGGGTCGAATCGGACGGAATCGGTTCGATCTGAATAGAATAGGATCGGTTCGGCTCGAACCGAATCGAATCGAATCGGGTGAGATCGGTTTCAATCGGGTCCGATCGGGTCGGATCGGTTCCAATGGGATCGGATCAGGTCGAATCGGACGAGTCGGTTCGAACCGGATCGATTCGAATCGGGTCAGATCGGATCCAGTCGGGTCGAATGGGGTCGTATCGGACGATTGGGACGAATCAAGTCGGATCGGATCGGATCGGCCCGAACCGAATGCAATCGAATCGGTTCGGATCGGTTCCAATCGGGTCGATTCGGGTCGAGTCGGACGAGTCGGGTCGGATCGCATCGGATCGGGTCCAATCGGACCGAATCGGTTCGATCTGAATCAAATCGAATCGGGACGGATCGCATCGAATCGGGTCGAATCGGACGAGTCGGTCCGGATCGTATCGGATCGGTTCGAATCGGACGGAATCGGTTCGATCTGAATAGAATCGAATCGGGTCGGATCGGATCCAATCGGGTCGAATGGGTCGAATTGGACGAGTCGGACGAGTCGGGTCGAATCGGTTCGGATCGGGTCGGATCGGATCGAATCGGTTCGAACCGAATCGGGCCGAATCGGGTCGAATCGGACGAGTCGGTTCGGAGTGGACCGGATCGGGTCGAATCGGATCGAATCGGTTCGAACCGAATCGGGTCGAATCGGGTCGGATCGGATCCAATCGGATCGGATTGGGTCGAATCGGACGAGTCCGTTCGAATCGGATCGGATCGGGTAAAATCGGATCGAATCGGTTCGAACCGAATCGGGCCGAATCGGTTCAGATCGGATGCAATCGGGTCGAATGGTGTCGAATCGGACGAGTCGGACGAGTCGGGTCGGATCGCATCGCATCGGCTCGAATCGGACCGAATCGGTTGGACCTGAATCGCATCGAATCGGGTTTCATCGGATCCAGTCGGGTCGAATCGGGTCGGATCGGATCCAATCGGGTCGATTCGGGTCGAGTCGGACGAGTCGGGCGAGTCGGGTCGGATCACATCGGATCGGGTCAAATCGGACCGAATCTCTTCGATCCGAATCGAATCGAATCGGATCGAACAGAATCGGGTCGAATCGAGTCGGATCGGATCCAATCGGATGGGATCAGGTCGAATCGGACGAGTCGGTTTGAACCGAATCGAATCGAGTCGGTGCGGATCGGATCTGATCGGGTCGAATCGAATCGAGTCTGGTCAGATCGGATCCAGTCTAGTCGAATGTGGTCGAATCGGGTCGAATCGGACGAGTCGGACGAGTCGGTTCGGATCGCATCGGGTCGGGTCTAATCGGACGAGTCGGTTCGGATCGGATCTGATCGGGTCGAATCGGATCGAATCGGTTCGATCTGAGTCGAGTCGAATCGGGTCGGATCGGATCCAATCGAATCGAATCCGGTCAGATCGGGTCCGGTCGGGTCGGATAGGGTCGTATCGGACGATTCGGACGAGTCATGTCGGATTGGATCGGATCGGGTCGAATCGGATCGGATCGGCCCAAACCGAATCGAATCGAATCGGGTCGGATCGGATCGGATCGGGTCAAATCGGACCAAATCGGCTCGATCTGAATCGAATCGAATCGGGTCGGATCGAATCTAATCGGATCGAATCGTTTCGGATCGGATCTGATCGGGTCGAATCGGATCGAATCGGTTCGAACCGAATCGAATCGAATCGGGTCAGACCGGTTCCAATCGGGTCGAATAGGGTCGAATAGGACGAGTCGGACGAGTCGGGTCGGATCGCATCGGATCGGGTCGAATCGGACCGAATCGGTTCGATCTGAATCGAATCGAATCGGGTCGGATCGGATCCGATCGGATCGAATCGTTTCGGATCGGATCTGATCGGGTCGAATCGGATCGAATCGGTTCGAACCGAATCGAATCGAATCGGGTCAGACCGGTTCCAATCGGGTCGAATAGGGTCGAATCGGACGAGTCGGTTCGGAGTGGACCGGATCGGGTCGAATCGGACGGAATCGGTCCGATCTGAATAGAATCGAATCGGGTCGGGTCGGATCCAGTCGGGTCGAATGAATCGGTCTAATCGGACGAGTCGGTTCGGATCGGATCGGATCGGGTCGAATCGGATCGAATCGGTTCGAACCGAATTGGGCCGAATCGGATCGGATCGGATCCAATCGGGTCGAACCGGGTATAATCGGACGAGTCGGTTCGGATCGGATCGGATCGGGTCGTATCGGATCGGATCCAATCGGTTCGAACCGAGTCGAATCAAATCGGGTCAGATCGGGTCCAATCGGGTCGAATCGGTTCGGATCGGATCCAATCGGATCGGATCGGATCGGTTCGAATCGGATCGAATCGGTTCCAACCGAATCGGGCCGAATCGGGTCGGATCGGATCCAATCCGATCGGATCGGGTCGAATCGGACGAGTCCTTTCGAATCGGATCGGATCGGGTAAAATCGGATCGAATCGGTTCGAACCGAATCGGGCCGAATCGGGTCGAATCGGACGAGTCGGTCCGGATCGTATGGGATCGGGTCGAATCGGACGGAATCGGTTCGATCTGAATAGAATCGAATCGGGTCGGATCAGATCCAATCGGGTCCGATCGGGTGGGATCAGATCCAATCGGGTCCGATCGGGTCCGATCAGATCCAATCGGGTCCGATCATGTCGGATCGGATCCGATCGGATCGGATCAGGTCGAATCGGATCCGATCGGGTCGGATCGGGTCAAATTGGACGAGTCGGACGAGTCGGGTCGGATCGCATCAGATTGGGTCGAATCGGACCGAATCGTTTCGATCTGAATCGAATCGAATCGGGACGGATCGCATCGAATCGCGTCGAATCGGACGAGTCGGTCCGGATCGTATCGGATCGGGTCGAACCTAACGGAATCGGTTCGATCTGAACAGAATCGAATCGGGTCGGATCGGATCCAATCGGGTCGAGTCGGGTGTAATCGGACGAGTCGGTTCGGATCGGATGTGATCGGGTCGAATCGGATAGAATCGAATCGGGTCATATCGGATCCAATCGCGTCGGACCAGGTCGAATCGGACGAGTCGGTTCGGATCGTATCGGATCGGGTCGAATCGGACGGAATCGGTTCGATCTGAATAGAATAGGATCGGTTCGGCTCGAACCGAATCGAATCGAATCGGGTGAGATCGGTTTCAATCGGGTCCGATCGGGTCGGATCGGTTCCAATGGGATCGGATCAGGTCGAATCGGACGAGTCGGTTCGAACCGGATCGATTCGAATCGGGTCAGATCGGATCCAGTCGGGTCGAATGGGGTCGTATCGGACGATTGGGACGAATCAAGTCGTATCGGATCGGATCGGCCCGAACCGAATGCAATCGAATCGGTTCGGATCGGTTCCAATCGGGTCGATTCGGGTCGAGTCGGACGAGTCGGACGAGTCGGGTCGGATCACATCGGATCGGGTCAAATCGGACCGAATCTCTTCGATCCGAATCGAATCGAATCGGATCGAACAGAATCGGGTCGAATCGAGTCGGATCGGATCCAATCGGATGGGATCAGGTCGAATCGGACGAGTCGGTTTGAACCGAATCGAATCGAGTCGGTTCGGATCGGATCTGATCGGGTCGAATCGAATCGAGTCTGGTCAGATCGGATCCAGTCTAGTCGAATGTGGTCGAATCGGGTCGAATCGGACGAGTCGGACGAGTCGGTTCGGATCGCATCGGGTCGGGTCTAATCGGACGAGTCGGTTCGGATCGGATCTGATCGGGTCGAATCGGATCGAATCGGTTCGATCTGAGTCGAGTCGAATCGGGTCGGATCGGATCCAATCGAATCGAATCCGGGCAGATCGGGTCCGATCGGGTCGGATAGGGTCGTATCGGACGATTCGGACGAGTCAAGTCGGATTGGATCGGATCGGGTCGAATCGGATCGGATCGGCCCGAACCGAATCGAATCGAATCGGGTCGGATCGGATCGGATCGGGTCAAATCGGACCGAATCGGCTCGATCTGAATCGAATCGAATCGGGTCGGATCGAATCTAATCGGATCGAATCGTTTCGGATCGGATCTGATCGGGTCGAATCGGATCGAATCGGTTCGAACCGAATCGAATCGAATCGGGTCAGACCGGTTCCAATCGGGTCGAATAGGGTCGAATCGGACGAGTCGGACGAGTCGGGTCGGATCGCGTCGGATCAGGTCGAATCGGTTCCATCTGAATCGAATCGAATCGGGTCAGATCGGATCCAGTCGGGTCGAATGGGGTCGAATCGGACAAGTCGGACGAGTCGGGTCGGATCGCATCGGATCGGGTCGGATGGGACCGAATCGGTTCGACCTGAATCGAATCGAATCGGGTCGGATCGGATCCAATCGGATCGAATCGGGTCGGATCGGATCCAATCAAATCGGATCAGGTCGAATCGGACGAGTCGGTTCTAACCGAATCGAATCGAATCGGGTCAGATCGGATCGGATCGGGTCAAATCGGAGGGGATCTGTTCGATCCGATTCAAATCGAATCGGATCGAATCGGACGAACCGAATCGGGTCGAATCGGGTCGGATCGGGTCCAATCGGATCGGATCGGGTCGAATCGGATCGGATCGGCTCAAACCGAATCGAATCGAATCGGTTCGGATCGGGTCCAATCGGGTCCGATAGGGTCGGATCGGATCCAATCGGATCGGGTCAGGTCGAATCGGACGAGTCGGTTCGAACCGAATCGAATCGAATCGGGTCAGATCGGGTCCAATCGGGTCGATTCGGGTCGAGTCGGACGAGTCGGACGAGTCGGGTCGGATCGCATCGAATCGGGTCGAATCGGATCGGATCGGCCCAAACCGAATCGAATCGAATCGGGTCGGATCGGATCGGATCGGGTCGGATCGGCTCGAATCGGTTCGAACCGAACCGAATCGAATTCGATCGAATCGGACGAGTCGAATCGGATCGAATCGTTCGAACCGAATGCAATCGAATCGGGTCAGATCGGATCCAATCGGATCGAATCGGATCGGATCGGATCCAATCGAATGGGATCAGGTCGAATCGGACGAGTTGGACGAGTCGGGTCGGATCGCATCGGATCGGGTCGGATGGGACCGAATCGGTTCGATCTGAATCGAATCGAATCGGGTCGGATCGGGTCCAATCGGATCGAATCGGGTCGGATCGGATCCAATCAAATCGGATCAGGTCGAATCGGACGAGTCGGTTCGAACCGAATCGAATCGAATCGGGTCGGATCGGATCCAATCGGGTCGAGTCGGGTCTAATCGCACGAGTCGGTGCGGATCGCATCGGATCGGGTCGAATCGGACCGAATCGGTTCGATCTGATTCGAATCGAATCCTGTCGGATCGGATCCAATCGGATCGAATCGGGTCGGATCGGATCCAATCGAATCGGATCAGGTCGAATCGGACGAGTCGGTTCGAACCGAATCGAGTCGAATCGGTTCGGATCGGATCCAACCTAGTCGAATATGGTCGAATCGGACGAGTCGGACGAGTCGGGTCGGATCGCATCGGATCGGGTCGGATCGGATCCAATCGGATCGGATCAGGTCCAATCGGATCGGATCAGGTCCAATCGGATTCCATCGGGTCGGATCGGGTCGAATTGGACGAGTCGGACGAGTCGGGTCGGATCGCATCTTATCGGGTCGAATCGGACCGAATCGTTTCGATCTGAATCGAATCGAATCGGGTCGGATCGGATCCAATCGGGTCGAATCGGGTGTAATGGGACGAGTCGGTTCGGATCGGACGTGATCCGGTCGAATCGGATAGAATCGAATCGGGTCAGATCGGATCCAATCGGGTCGGACCAGGTCGAATCGGACGAGTCCGTTCGGATCGGATCGGGTCGGATCCAGTAGGGTCGAATGAATCGGTCTAATCGGACGAGTCGGTTCGGATCGGAACGGATCGGGTCGAATTGGACGAGTCGGACGAGTCGGGTCGGATCGCATCGGATCGGGTCCAATCGGACCGAATCGGTTCGATCTGAATCAAATCGAATCTGGACGGATCGCATCGAATCGGGTCGAATCGGACGAGTCGGTCCGGATCGTATCGGATCGGTTCGAATCGGACGGAATCGGTTCGATCTGAATAGAATCGAATCGGGTCGGATCGGATCCAATCGGGTCGAATGGGTCGAATTGGACGAGTCGGACGAGTCGGGTCGAATCGGTTCGGATCGGGTCGGATCGGATCGAATCGGTTCGAACCGAATCGGGCCGAATCGGGTCGAATCGGACGAGTCGGTTCGGAGTGGACCGGATCGGGTCGAATCGGATCGAATCGGTTCGAACCGAATCGGGTCGAATCGGGTCGGATCGGATCCAATCGGATCGGATTGGGTCGAATCGGACGAGTCCGTTCGAATCGGATCGGATCGGGTAAAATCGGATCGAATCGGTTCGAACCGAATCGGGCCGAATCGGTTCAGATCGGATGCAATCGGGTCGAATGGTGTCGAATCGGACCAGTCGGACGAGTCGGGTCGGATCGCATCGCATCGGCTCGAATCGGACCGAATCGGTTGGACCTGAATCGCATCGAATCGGGTTTCATCGGATCCAGTCGGGTCGAATCGGGTCGGATCGGATCCAATCGGGTCGAATGGGTCGAACTGGACGAGTCGGACGAGTCGGGTCGAATCGGATCGGATCGGCTCGAACCGAATCGAATCGAACCGGGTCGGATGAGATCCAATCGGGTCCGATCGGGTCGGATCAGATCCAATCGGGTCCGATCGGGTCCGATCAGATCCAATCGGGTCCGATCATGTCGGATCGGATCCGATCGGATCGGATCAGGTCGAATCGGATCCCATCGGGTCGGATCGGGTCGAGTTGGACGAATCGGACGAGTCGGGTCGGATCGCATCGGATTGGGTCGAATCGGACCGAATCGTTTCGATCTGAATCGAATCGAATCGGGACGGTTCGCATCGAATCGCGTCGAATCGGACGGAATCGGTTCGATCTCAATAGAATCGAATCGGGTCGGGTCGGATCCAGTCGGGTCGAATGAATCGGTCTAATCGGACGAGTCGGTTCGGATCGGATCGGATCGGGTCGAATCGGATCGAATCGGTTCCAACCGAATTGGGCCGAATCGGATCGGATCGGATCCAATCGGGTCGAACCGGGTATAATCGGACGAGTCGGTTCGGATCGGATCGGATCGGGTCGTATCGGATCGGATCCAATCGGTTCCAACCGAGTCGAATCAAATCGGGTCAGATCGGGTCCAATCGGGTCGAATCGGTTCGCATCGGATCCAATCGGATCGGATCGGATCGGTTCGAATCGGATCGAATCGGTTCCAACCGAATCGGGCCGAATCGGGTCGAATCGGATCCAATCGGATCGGATCAGGTCGAATCGGATCGAATTGGTTCGAACCGAATCGAATCGAATCCGGATCGGATCGGGTCCAATCGGATCGGATCAGGTCGAATCGGATTCCATCGGGTCGGATCGGGTCGAATTGGACGAGTCGGACGAGTCGGGTTGGATCGCATCGGATCGGGTCGAATCGGACCGAATCGTTTCGATCTGAATCGAATCGAATCGGGACGGATCGTATCGAATCGGGTCGAATCGGACGAGTCGGTCCGGATCGTATGGGATCGGGTCGAATCGGACGGAATCGGTTCGATCCGAATAGAGTCGAATCGGGTCGGATCGGATCCAATCGGGTCGAATCGGGTGTAATGGGACGAGTCGGTTCGGATCGGACGTGATCCGGTCGAATTGGATAGAATCGAATCGGGTCAGATCGGATCCAATCGGGTCGGACCAGGTCGAATCGGACGAGTCCGTTCGGATCGGATCGGGTCGGGTCGAATTGGACGAGTCGGACGAGTCGGGTCGGATCGCATCGGATCGGGTCCAATCGGACCGAATCGGTTCGATCCGAATCAAATCGAATCGGGTCGGATCGGATCCAATCGGGTCGAATCGGTGTAATCGGACGAGTCGGTTCGGATCGGATGTGATCGGGTCGAATCGGATAGAATCGAATCAGGTCAGATCGGATCCAATCGGGTAGAATGGGTCGAATTGGACGAGTCGGACGAGTCGGGTCGAATCGGTTCGGATCGGGTCGAATCGGATCGAATCGGTCCGAACCGAATCGGGCCGAATCGGGTCGAATCGGACGAGTCGGTTCGGAGTGGACCGGATCGGGTCGAATCGGATCGAATCGGTTCGAACCGAATCGGGTCGAATCGGGTCGGATCGGATCCAATCGGATCGGATCGGGTCGAATCGGACGAGTCCGTTCGAATCGGATCGGATCGGGTAAAATCGGATCGAATCGGTTCGAACCGAATCGGGCCGAATCGGGTCGAATCGGACGAGCCGGTTCGGAGTGGACCGGATCGGGTCGAATGGGATCGAATCGGTTCGAACCGAATGGAATCGAATCGGTTCAGATCGGATGCAATCGGGTCGAATGGTGTCGAATCGGACGAGTCGGTTCGGATCGGATCGGATCGGCTCGAATCGGACCGAATCGGTTGGATCTGAATCGCATCGAATCGGGTCTCATCGGATCCAGTCGGGTCGAATCGGGTCGGATCGGATCCAATTGGGTCGAATGGGTCGAACTGGACGAGTCGGACGAGTCGGGTCGAATCGGATCGGATCGGCTCGAACCGAATCGAATCGAACCGGGTCGGATCAGATCCAATCGGGTCCGATCGGGTCGGATCAGATCCAATCGGGTCCGATCGGGTCCGATCAGATCCAATCGGGTCCGATCATGTCGGATCGGATCCGATCGGATCGGATCAGGTCGAATCGGATCCCATCGGGTCGGATCGGGTCGAGTTGGACGAGTCGGACGAGTCGGGTCGGATCGCATCGGATTGGGTCGAATCGGACCGAATCGTTTCGATCTGAATCGAATCGAATCGGGACGGTTCGCATCGAATCGCGTCGAATCGGACGGAATCGGTTCGATCTCAATAGAATCGAATCGGGTCGGGTCGGGTCTAATCGGACGAGTCGGTTCGGATCGGATCGGATCGGGTCGAATCGGATCGAATCGGTTCCAACCGAATTGGGCCGAATCGGATCGGATCGGATCCAATCGGGTCGAACCGGGTATAATCGGACGAGTCGGTTCGGATCGGATCGGATCGGGTCGTATCGGATCGGATCCAATCGGTTCCAACCGAGTCGAATCAAATCGGGTCAGATCGGGTCCAATCGGGTCGAATCGGTTCGCATCGGATCCAATCGGATCGGATCGGATCGGTTCGAATCGGATCGAATCGGTTCCAACCGAATCGGGCCGAATCGGGTCGGATCGGATCCAATCGGGTCAAACCGGGTATAATCGGACGAGTCGGTTCGGATCGCATCGGATCGGGTCGAATCGGATCGAATTGGTTCGAACCGAATGGAATCGAATCCGGATCGGATCGGGTCCAATCGGATCGGATCAGGTCGAATCGGATTCCATCGGGTCGGATCGGGTCGAATTGGACGAGTCGGACGAGTCGGGTTGGATCGCATCGGATCGGGTCGAATCGGACCGAATCGTTTCGATCTGAATCGAATCGAATCGGGACGGATCGTATCGAATCGGGTCGAATCGGACGAGTCGGTCCGGATCGTATGGGATCGGGTCGAATCGGACGGAATCGGTTCGATCCGAATAGAATCGAATCGGGTCGGATCGGATCCAATCGGGTCGAGTCGGGTGTAATCGGACGAGTCGGTTCGGATCGGATGTGATCGGGTCGAATCGGACAGAATCGAATCGGGTCATATCGGATCCAATCGGGTCGGACCAGGTCGAATCGGACGAGTCGGTCCGGATCGTATCGGATCGGGTCGAATCGGACGGAATCGGTTCGATCTGAATAGAATCGAATCGGGTCGGGTCGGATCCAATCTGGTCGAATGAATCGGTCTAATCGGACGAGTCGGTTCGGATCGGATCGGATCGGGTCGAATCGGATCGAATCGGTTCGAACCGAATTGGGCCGAAACGGATCGGATGGGATCCAATCGGGTCGAATCGGTTCGATTCGGACGATTTGGACGAGTCGAGTCGGATCGGGTAAAATCGGACCGAATCGGTTCGATCCGAATCGAATCGAATCCGTTCAGATCGGATCCGATCGGTTCGAACCGAGTCGAATCGAATCGGGTAGAATCGGACGAGTCGGTTCGAACCGGATCGATTCGAATCGGGTCAGATCGGATCCAGTCGGGTCGAATGGGGTCGTATCGGACGATTGGGACGAATCAAGTCGGATCGGATCGGATCGGCCCGAACCGAATGGAATCGAATCGGTTCGGATCGGTTCCAATCGGGTCGATTCGGGTCGAGTCGGACGAGTCGGACGAGTCGGGTCGGATCGCATCGGATCGGGTCAAATCGGACCGAATCTCTTCGATCCGAATCGAATCGCATCGGATCGAACCGAATCGGGTCGAATCGAGTCGGATCGGATCCAATCGGATGGGATCAGGTCGAATCGGACGAGTCGGTTTGAACCGAATCGAATCGAGTCGGTTCGGATCGGATCTGATCGGGTCGAATCGAATCGAGTCTGGTCAGATCGGATCCAGTCTAGTCGAATGTGGTCGAATCGGGTCGAATCGGACGAGTCGGACGAGTCGGTTCGGATCGCATCGGGTCGGGTCTAATCGGACGACTCGGTTCGGATCGGATCTGATCGGGTCGAATCGGATCGAATCGGTTCGATCTGAGTCGAGTCGAATCGGTTCGAACCGAATCGAATCGAATCCGGTCAGATCGGGTCCAGTCGGGTCGAATGGGGTCGTATCGGACGATTCGGACGAGTCAAGTCGGATTGGATTGGATCGGGTCAAATCGGGCCCAATCGGTTCGATCAGGGTCGAATCGAATAGGATCGGATCCAGTCGGGTCGAATTGGGTCGAATCGAACGAGTCGAATAAGATGGAATCGGTTCGAACCGAATCGAGTCGAATCGGGTCAGATCGGATCCAATCGGGTGGAATCGAATCGAATCGGGCCGAGTCGGATCCAATCGGTTCGAATCGGGTCGAATCGGGTCGAATCGGACGAGTCGTGCGAGTCGGATCGAACCGCATCGAATCGGGTCGGATCGGACGCAATCGGGACGAATCGGGTCGAATCGTACGAGTCGGACCAGTCTGTTCGGGTCGGATCGGATCGGGTCGAATCGGATCCAGTCAGGTCGAGTGGGTCGAATCGGACGAGTCGGACGAGTCGGGTCGGATCGCGTCAGATCGGCTCGAATCGGATCGGATCGGCTCGATCCGAATCGAATCGAATCGGATCGAATCGGACGACTCGAATCGGATCGAATCGGTTCGAACCGAATCGGTCGAATCGGGTCGGATCGGATCCAGTCGGGTCGAGTGGGTCGAATCGGATCCAGTCGGATCGGTTCAGGTCGAATCGGACGAATCGGTTCGAACCGAATCGAATCGAATCGGTCAGATCGGATCCAATCGAGTCGGATCGGTTCGAATCGGTTCCATCTGAATCGAATCGAATCGGATCGAATCGGACGAGTCGAATCGGATCGAATCGGTTCGAAACGAATCGGGTCGAATCGGGTCGGATCGGATCCAATCAGATCGGATCGGGTCGAACCGAATCGAATCGGGTCGGATCGGATCCAACCGGGTCGAGTCGAGTCGGATCGGATCCAATCGGGCCCAATCGGTTCGATCCGGGTCGAATCGAATAGGATCGGATCCAGTCGGGTCGAATCGGGTCGAATCGGACGAGTCGAATCGGATGGAATCGGTTCGAACCGAATCGAATCGAATCGGGTCAGATCGGATCCAACCGGGTGGAATCGGGTCGAATCGGACGAGTCGGCGAGTCGGGTCGGATCGGCTCGAACCGAATCGAATCGAATCGGGTCGTATCGGATCCAATCGGGTCGAGTCGAGTCGCATCGGATCCAATCGGGACGAAACGGGTCGAATCTGACGAGTCGGTTCGAACCGAATCCAAGCGACTCTGGTCGGATCGGATCGGATCGGGTCGAATCGCACTTAATCGGTTCGATCCGAATCGAATCGAATCGGGTTAGATCGGATTCAATCGGGTCGAATCGGGTCGAATCGGATCCTATCGGGTCGGATCGGGTCGAATCGGTCGAGTCGGTTCGAACCGAATCCAAGCGACTCTGGTCGGATCGTATCGGATCGGGTCGAACCGAATCGAATCGAGTCGGGTCGGGTCGGTTCCAGTCGGGTCGAATCGGGTTGGATCGGATCCAATCGAATCGTATCAGGTCGAATCGGACGAGTCGCTTCGAACCGAATCGAATCGGGTCGGATCGGGTCGAATCGGTCGAATCGGATCGAACCGCCTCGAACCGAATCGAATCGAATCGGGTCAGATCGGATCCAATCTGGTCGAATGGGGTCGAATCGGACGAGTCGGACGAGTCGGTTCCGATTGGATCTGATCGGGTCGAATCGGATCGAATCGGTTCGAACCGAATCGAATCGAATCGGATCGAATCGGACGAGTCGAATCGGATCGATTCGGTTCGAACCGAATCGAATCGAATCGGGTCAGATCGGATCCAGTCAGGTCGAATGGGTCGAATCGGACGAGTCGGACGAGTCGGTTCGGATCGGATGGGATCGGGTCGAATCGGATCGGATCGGCTCGAACCGAGTCGAGTCGAATCGGGTCGGATCGGATCCAATCGGGTCGAATCGGGTCGGATCGGATCCAGTCGGGTCGAGTGGGTCGAATTGGACGAGTCGAACGAGTCGGATCCAATCGAATCGGATCAGGTCTAATCGGACGAGTCGGTTCGGATCGGATCTGATCGGCTCGAATCGGATCGAGTCGGCTTGAACCGGATCGAATCGAATCGGGTCAGATCGGATCCAATCGGGTCCGATCGGGTCGGATCGGATCCAGTCGGATCGGTTCAGGTCGAATCGGACGAATCGGTTCGAACCGAATCGAATCGAATCGGTCAGATCGGATCCAATCGAGTCGGATCGGTTCGAATCGGTTCCATCTGAATCGAATCGAATCGGATCGAATCGGACGAGTCGAATCGGATCGAATCGGTTCGAAACGAATCGGGTCGAATCGGGTCGGATCGGATCCAATCAGATCGGATCGGGTCGAATCGGACCGAATCGGGTCGGATCGGATCCAATCGGATCGAGTCGGTCGAATCGGCTCGAGCCGAACCGAATCGAATCGGGTCGGATCGGATCCAACCGGGTCGAGTCGAGTCGGATCGGATCCAATCGGGCCCAATCGGTTCGATCCGGGTCGAATCGAATAGGATCGGATCCAGTCGGGTCGAGTCGGGTCGAATCGGACGAGTCGAATCGGATGGAATCGGTTCGAACCGAATCGAATCGAATCGGGTCACATCGGATCCAACCGGGTGGAATCGGGTCGAATCGGACGAGTCGGCGAGTCGGGTCGGATCGGCTCGAACCGAATCGAATCGAATCGGGTCGGATCGGATCCAATCGGGTCGAGTCGAGTCGCATCGGATCCAATCGGGACGAAACGGGTCGAATCTGACGAGTCGGTTCGAACCGAATCCAAGCGACTCTGGTCGGATCGGATCGGATCGGGTCGAATCGCACCTAATCGGTTCGATCCGAATCGAATCGAATCGGGTTAGATCGGATTCAATCGGGTCGAATCGGGTCGAATCGGATCCTATCGGGTCGGATCGGGTCGAATCAGTCGAGTCGGTTCGAACCGAATCCAAGCGACTCTGGTCGGATCGTATCGGATCGGGTCGAACCGAATCGAATCGAGTCGGGTCGGGTCGGTTCCAGTCGAGTCGAATCGGGTTGGATCGGATCCAATCGAATCGTATCAGGTCGAATCGGACGAGTCGCTTCGAACCGAATCGAATCGGGTCGGATCGGGTCGAATCGGTCGAATCGGATCGAACCGCCTCGAACCGAATCGAATCGAATCGGGTCAGATCGGATCCAATCTGGTCGAATGGGGTCGAATCGGACGAGTCGGACGAGTCGGTTCCGATTGGATCTGATCGGGTCGAATCGGATCGAATCGGTTCGAACCGAATCGAATCGAATCGGATCGAATCGGACGAGTCGAATCGGATCGATTCGGTTCGAACCGAATCGGGTCGAATCGGGTCGGATCGGATCCAGTCGGGTCCAGTGGGTCGAATCGTAGGAGTCGGACGAGTCGGATCCAATCGAATCGTATCAGGTCGAATCGGACGAGTCGCTTCGAACCGAATCGAATCGGGTCGGATCGGGTCGAATCGGTCGAATCGGATCGAACCGCCTCGAACCGAATCGAATCGAATCGGGTCAGATCGGATCCAATCTAGTCGAATGGGGTCGAATCGGACGAGTCGGACGAGTCGGTTCCGATTGGATCTGATCGGATCGAATCGGCTTGAACCGGATCGAATCGAATCGGGTCAGATCGGATCCAATCGCGACGAATCGGGTCGAATCGGACGAGTCGGTTCGAGCCGAATGCAATCGAATCGGGTCAGATCGGATCGAGTCAGGTCGAATGGGTCGAATCGGACGAGTCGGACGAGTCGGTTCGGATCGGATGGGATCGGGTCGAATCGGATCGGATCGGCTCGAACCGAGTCGAGTCGAATCGGGTCGGATCGGATCCAATCGGGTCGAATCGGGTCGGATCGGATCCAGTCGGGTCGAATGGGGTCGAATCGGACGAGTCGGACGAGTCGGTTCCGATTGGATCTGATCGGGCCGAATCGGATCGAATCGGTTCGACCCGAGTCGAATCCAATCGGATCGGATCGGACGAGTCGAATCGGATAGAATCGATTCGAACCGAATCGAATCGAATCTAGTCAGATCGGATCCGATCGGGTCGAATCGGGTCGGGTCGGATCCAATCCGGTCGGGTCGCATCCAGTCGGGTCGAATCGGGTCGGATCGCGTCGGATCGGGTCGAATCGAATCGGATCGAATCGGACGAGTCGGTTCGGATCGGATGGGATCCGGTCGAATCGGATCGAATCGGTTCGAAATGAATCGGATCGAATCGGGCCGAATCGGATCCAATCGGTTCGAATCGGGTCGGTCGAATCGAGTCGAATCGGACGAGTCGTGCGAGTCGAGTCGAACCGCATCGGATCGGGTCGGATCGCACCGAATCGAATCGGGTCGGATCGGATGCAACCGGGACGAATCGGATCGAATCGGACGAGTCGGACCAGTCTGTTCGGATCGGATCGGATCGGGTCGAATCGGACCGAATCGGTTCGAACCGAATCGAATCGAATCGGGTCAGATCGGATGCAACCGGGACGAATCGGATCGAATCAGACGAGTCGGACTAGTCTGTTCGGATCGGGTCGAATCGGGTCGAATAGGATCCCATCGGGTCGAGTCGGTCGAGCCGGATCGGATCGGATCGGTTCGGGTCGAATCAGGTCGGATCGGCTCGAACCGAGTCGAGTCGATTCGTGTCAGATCGGATCCAATCGGGTCGGATCGGATCCAATCGGGTCGGGTCGGGTCGAATCGGACGAGTCGGATCGGATCGGATCGGACCGGATCGAATCGGATCGGATCGGCTCGAACCGAATCGAATCGAATCGGGTCAGATCGGATCCAATCGGGTCGAGTCGAGTCGGATCGGATCCAATCGGGACGAATCGGGTCGAGTCGGACGAGTCGTACGAGTCGGGTCAGATCGGATGCAATCGGGTCGGTTCGGATCGCATCGGATCGGGTCGAATCGGATCGAATCGGTTTGAACCGAATCGAATCGAATCTAGTCAGATCGGATCCAATCGGGTCGAATCGGGTCGAATCAGACGAGCCGGACGAGTCTGGTCGGACCGCATCGGATCGGGTCGAATCGGGTCAGATCGGATCCAATCGGGTCGCATCGGATCCAATCGGATCGGATCGGGTCGAATCCGATCGGATCGGCTCGAATCCGATCGGATCGGCTCGAATCCGATCGGATCGGCTCGAACCGAATCGAATCGAATCGGGTCAGATCGGATCCAATCGTGTCGGATCGGATCCAATCGGGACGAATCGGCTCGAATCGGACCAGTCGGACGGATCGGCACGGATCGGATCGGGCGAGTCGAATCGGATCGAATCAGTTCGAAACGAATCGAATCGAGTCGGGTCAGATCGGATCCAATCGAGTCGAATCGGGTCGAGTCGGTTCCCATCGGGTCGGATCGGGTCGAATCGGTCGAGTCGGATCGGATCGGATCGGATCGGATCGAATCGGATCGGATCGGCTCGAACCGAATCGAATCGAATCGGTTCGAACCGAGTCGAATCGAATCGGGTCAGATCGGATCCAGTCGGGTCGAATCGGATCGGATCGGATCGGGTCGAACCGGATCAAATCGGTTCGAACCGAATCGAATCGAATCGGATCAGATCGGATCCAATCGGGTCGGATCGGGTCGATTCGGAAGAGTCGGCGAGTCGGGTCGGATCGGCTCGAACCGAATCGAATCGAATCGGGTCGGATCGGATCCAATCGGGTCGGATCGGGTAGAATCGAACGAGTCGGCTCGGATCGGATGGGATCGGGTCGAATCGGATCGAATCGGTTTGAACCGAATCGAATCGAATCGGATCAGATCGGATCCAATCGGGTCGGATCGGGTCGAATCGGAAAAGTCGGCGAGTCGGGTCGGATCGGCTCGAACCGAATCGAATCGAATCGGGTCGGATCGGATCCAATCGGATGGGATCGGGTCGAATCGGACCGAATCGGTTCGGTCCGATTCGAATCGAATCGGGTCGGATGGGATCCAATCGGGTCGGATCGGGTCGGATCGGGCCCATTCGGATGGGTCGGGTCGAATCGGACGAGTCGGTTCGGATCGGGTCGGATCGGATCGAATCGGACCGAATCGGTTCGATCCGAATCGAATCGAATCGAGTCAGATCGGATCCAATCGGTTCGGATCGGGTCGAATCGGACGAGTCGGACGAGTCGGGTCGGACCGGATCGGCTCAAACCGAATCGAATCGAATCGGGTCGGATCGGATCCACTGGGGTCGAATCGGGTCGGATCGGATCCAATCGGATCGAATCGGGTCGAATCGGCTCGAGTCGGTTTGAACCGAGTCGAATCGAGTCGGGTCGGATCGGATCGGATCGGATTGGGTCGAATCGGATCGAATCGGTTCGAACCGGATCGAATCGAATCGGATCGAATCGAATCGGATCGGATCGGATCGGGTCGAATCGGATCGAATCGGGTCCGATCGGATGCAATCGGGTGGTCGGGTCGGGTAGAATCGGATCGAATCAGCTCGAAGCGAATCGAGTCGAATGGGATCGAATCGGGTCGAGTCGGGTCAAATCGGACGATTCGGATCGGAACCGATCGTTTCGGGTAGAATCGGATCGAATCAGCTCGAAGCGAATCGAATCGAGTCGGATCGAACCGGATCGAGTCGGACCGAGTCGGTTCGGATCGAATCGAATCGGGTCCGACCGAATCGAATCGGATCGAAGCTTGTCGAACCGGGTCGAATCGGAACGAGTCGGTTCGGATCGAATCGAATCGGGTCCGATCGAATCGAATCGGATCGGATCGGGTCGAGTCGGATCGAATCGGTTCGAACCCAATCGAATGGAATCGGATCCAATCGAATCGGATCGGATCGGATCGGTTCGAATCGGATCGAATCGTTCGAACCCAATTGAATGGAATCGGGTCGGATCGGATCCAATCGGGGCGGGTCGGGTAGAATCGGATCGAATCAGTTCGAAGCAAATCGGAGGAATCTGGTCGAATCGGGCGAGTCGGATCGGATCGGATCGGATTGGGTCGAATCGGATCGAATCGGTTCGAACCGAATCGAATCGAATCGGATCGAATCGAATCGGATCGGATCGGATCGGGTCGAATCGGATCGAATCGGGTCCGATCGGATGCAATCGGGTGGTCGGGTCGGGTAGAATCGGATCGAATCAGCTCGAAGCGAATCGAGTCGAATGGGATCGAATCGGGTCGAGTCGGGTCAAATCGGACGATTCGGATCGGAACCGATCGTTTCGGGTAGAATCGGATCGAATCAGCTCGAAGCGAATCGAATCGAGTCCGATCGAACCGGATCGAGTCGGACCGAGTCGGTTCGGATCGAATCGAATCGGGTCCGACCGAATCGAATCGGATCGAAGCTTGTCGAACCGGGTCGAATCGGACCGAGTCGGTTCGGATCGAATCGAATCGGGTCCGATCGAATCGAATCGGATCGGATCGGGTCGAGTCGGATCGAATCGGTTCGAACCCAATCGAATGGAATCGGATCCAATCGAATCGGATCGGATCGGATCGGTTCGAATCGGATCGAATCGGTTCGAACCCAATCGAATGGAATCGGGTCGGATCGGATCCAATCGGGGCGGGTCGGGTAGAATCGGATCGAATCAGTTCGAAGCAAATCGGAGGAATCTGGTCGAATCGGGCGAGTCGGATCGGATCGGATCGGATTGGGTCGAATCGGATCGAATCGGTTCGAACCGAATCGAATCGAATCGGATCGAATCGAATCGGATCGGATCGGATCGGGTCGAATCGGATCGAATCGGGTCCGATCGGATGCAATCGGGTGGTCGGGTCGGGTAGAATCGGATCGAATCAGCTCGAAGCGAATCGAGTCGAATGGGATCGAATCGGGTCGAGTCGGGTCAAATCGGACGATTCGGATCGGAACCGATCGTTTCGGGTAGAATCGGATCGAATCAGCTCGAAGCGAATCGAATCGAGTCGGATCGAACCGGATCGAGTCGGACCGAGTCGGTTCGGATCGAATCGAATCGGGTCCGACCGAATCGAATCGGATCGAAGCTTGTCGAACCGGGTCGAATCGGAACGAGTCGGTTCGGATCGAATCGAATCGGGTCCGATCGAATCGAATCGGATCGGATCGGGTCGAGTCGGATCGAATCGGTTCGAACCCAATCGAATGGAATCGGATCCAATCGAATCGGATCGGATCGGATCGGTTCGAATCGGATCGAATCGTTCGAACCCAATCGAATGGAATCGGGTCGGATCGGATCCAATCGGGGCGGGTCGGGTAGAATCGGATCGAATCAGTTCGAAGCAAATCGGAGGAATCTGGTCGAATCGGGCGAGTCGGATCGGATCGGATCGGATTGGGTCGAATCGGATCGAATCGGTTCGAACCGAATCGAATCGAATCGGATCGAATCGAATCGGATCGGATCGGATCGGGTCGAATCGGATCGAATCGGGTCCGATCGGATGCAATCGGGTGGTCGGGTCGGGTAGAATCGGATCGAATCAGCTCGAAGCGAATCGAGTCGAATGGGATCGAATCGGGTCGAGTCGGGTCAAATCGGACGATTCGGATCGGAACCGATCGTTTCGGGTAGAATCGGATCGAATCAGCTCGAAGCGAATCGAATCGAGTCCGATCGAACCGGATCGAGTCGGACCGAGTCGGTTCGGATCGAATCGAATCGGGTCCGACCGAATCGAATCGGATCGAAGCTTGTCGAACCGGGTCGAATCGGACCGAGTCGGTTCGGATCGAATCGAATCGGGTCCGATCGAATCGAATCGGATCGGATCGGGTCGAGTCGGATCGAATCGGTTCGAACCCAATCGAATGGAATCGGATCCAATCGAATCGGATCGGATCGGATCGGTTCGAATCGGATCGAATCGGTTCGAACCCAATCGAATGGAATCGGGTCGGATCGGATCCAATCGGGGCGGGTCGGGTAGAATCGGATCGAATCAGTTCGAAGCAAATCGGAGGAATCTGGTCGAATCGGGCGAATCGGATCGGATCCGATCGGGTCGGGTCGAATCGGATCGAATCGAGTCGAATCGGGCGGGTCGGATCGGATCGGATCCGTTCGAGCCGAATCGAATCGAATCGGGTCGGATCGGATCCAATCGGGTCGGATTGGGTAGAATCGGATCGAGTCGGGTCGGATGGGGTCGAATCGGACGAGTCGGATCGGATAGGATCGAATCGGATCGAATCGGATCGGGTCGGATCTAGTCGGATCGAATCGCGTCGAATCGGATCGAATCGGGTCAGGCCGAATCGAATCGAATAGAATAGAATGGAATCGAATCCGTTCGATTCGGGTCGAGTCGGAGCGAATCGGGTCAAACCGAATCGAATCGAAAAGAATCGAATCGAATCGAATCCGATCGAATCGGGTCGAGTCGGATCGAATCGGGTCGAACCGAATCGAATCAGGTCGAGTCGGATCGAATCTGGTCGAGCCGATTCGAATCGAATCGGGTCGAGTCGGATCGAATCGGGTCGAACCGAATCGAATCGAATCGGATCGAGTCGAATCGAATCGGATCGAGTCGGATCGAATCCGATCACATAGGATGGAATCGAATCGAATCGGATCGAATCGGATCGGGTCGGATCGAATCTGATCGAATCGGATCGACTCGGGTCAAGCCGAGTCGAATCGAAAAGAATCGAATCGAACCTCATCGAATCGGATCGGACCGGATTGAATCGGATCGAATCCGATCGAGTCGGGCCGAGTCGTGTCGAATCGGGTCCAATCGAATCGAATCGAATCGAATCGGGTCGAACCGGATCGAATCCGATCGGATAGGATGGAATCGCATCGAATCCGATCGAATCGAGCCGAATCGGACCGAATCGGGTCGAATCGTGTCGGATAGGATCGAATCGGATCGAATCCGATCGGATCGGGTCCAATCGAACCGAATCAAATCGAATCGACCCTTATCGAATCGGATCGGATCGGATCGAATCGAATCGAATCAAATCAAATCGAATCAAATCGATGTCTGTGTCTGTGTGTGTCCATGTGTCTGTTTGTGTCTGTGTGTGCCTATGTTTATGTATCTGTGCGTCCGTCTATGTGTCACTGTATGTGTCTGTGTGTGTGTCTGTGACAGCGTGTGTCTGCATGAATGTCTGTGTCTGTGCGTGCGTCTGTGCATATCTGTATTGTGTGTCCGTGTGTCTGTGTGTGCCGTATCTGTGTGTTTCTGTGTGTGCCTGAGTATGTGTCTGTGTGTGTCTATGTGTGCGTCTGTGTGTCTCACAACAAAAATCATCACTGAACCTCTACGCTATCTGACATATTCCATTCTAAATCGAGTTAATCCCAATAAAACATATTCCACCTTCAACCGCAAACAACAATACTGATAGCTTGAGTCATGAGCTACTGATCCCAAATATTTTAAGGTTTTGAGGAGTGAAATCGACCAACTCGTCTTGTTAGGGGGGGGGGGGGAGGGTTCCGCAGTTCCGCAGCCAAAATTTCACTCCCGTTCTTGGTCATGGAGCCAAACCCTTCGAATGATCGCTTTTTTTCGCTCCTTTCACATGAATTCGACTGAAGATGAAGCTTTTCCTCTCAACAGATTCTCACAAGTTATTATATATATATATATATATATATATATATATATATATATATGTATATGTATATATATATACATATATATATATATATGTATATATATATATATATATATATATATACTTATAGAAATTAACGATTGAGCATGTTTCTAATACATTTGTTGAATGCATTCCCTCTTTGCATATATCGAAGACGTACGAATAACAACGCTTCATATGCAGCGAACCAGTGAAATACGTTAAACACAAAAAATCCTCTTACAATGGTTACGACAGAAGCAGTCGTATGAGAAAAATGCGAATACCCTCACTGCAAAATATGCTCGAATATCAGTGATTTTTGGCTGAGCCATTTATGATCACCTAGCAGCATAGCAGACCAAAATTGTAAGACGGAGTGTCATGCGAATATAATCACTTATTAAGATGTTTACCACAGGTAAAAGATATAAAATGCATAGAAACGTCACATCTAAACATTAGAAGCTATATAACATTTACTGTTTGTACTGCATCATTCTTATGTTGGACAGTATGGCGTCCGTGGCAGCTCCGCTAAATTGTATTACATTCACCACTTATGAACAATTTCAGGCTAGGCATACATGCATAACCAGATATTGCAACTCACAAATTGGCTTTAAATGACGAAATCCGTTTCGTTATTATCCTAATGGAAGGAAAAAAAGCTCATAGCTTCATACAAACGACATCCTCACACTATGATTCCACACCAGATACCTTGTGCTTTCTTCTCTGAGGGAAAATACAACAGAAGACAATAAACAAAATTTCGCTTTGCCATATCTCTAGCCTTATATGTCACAAGAAACCCCGTCATATACATTTGTTTGCTATGCCCTAGGTCTTACCACACCTCCATATGAATGCAAATACGATTCAGACTGCTGTCAGTTTAGCACTTCGCCATTTTCCCGATTATTATTTGGCTCGTGATGCATCCGCTCATCTTCGCTGACCTCCTTGTTTTCAGTGCTTATTCTCCTGTCATCTATCCTGTCACGCATTTCTTTAGCAGTATATAAGCGCTGACTCATTACGCGATCGTAGTACGATGTTGATACAACGTCTCGAGGCTTCTGAAAGCCGCCTGTCCGCGACTGGGATTGCAACGTCAGCTAGAAATAAGCTTTCTTATCTTATGCTGTGTCCTGCGATGAGCATTCACTACAGAAATGACTTGAAAATAGTCTCGTGAGACCTTTCCCGGATTTGAGGGGCATCTGCTTCACTTGTCAGGAAAAGTGTAGGCAGTTAAATGCCTCTCTCCCAAAAATTCGCTTCAAGAATGGCACAGGACCGGCTAATAGAAGTCGTCGCTTCTCGCATACCTTTCTGCGCTTGAGGATAGCTCGCCCCGATGTCAACGTCACAAAAAATGGCGGAAAATTTCGACGGACCAATTTGGTGATGTCCATATCCCTAAACTATGCTACATATTACCGTACTTTAGAACATACCGTAGTTCTACGGTTATTTTTAAACATATGCAACATTGTACTGCACCATCAGCGTTCCGAATGAAAACTGTACTGTATTGAACGAAGGGTTTAACAGCAAGTATTGTAGTGCAATTTGAACTTGTAGTGCAGTATAGCTGCGCTATATGTTCAAGCATACGAATCTACTGATTACACTCTCCGTAAGATGGTTTTAAAAGGCGAATGTTTTTACTATACCTTCCGTACCTTTCACAACATACTTCACCAGCAATTGAGAGCTAATCGCATGTTAGTGAATACAGTTATTTTCTTACCTGACCACCGAGCCAAGCCATGTATCTATTAGAATCGATCTCGTTCTGCTGGGTCCTATCAAGTCCGTCAATGTGCATCACTGTTTTCCGATTGTTATGAAACCCTGTTGCACGACCCTAGAAAAGAATTTAGAAATTCAACATAAATAAAGAACATGAAAAATAATGTGAAATATTTCAACCTATCGAAGAAAAAAAATTCTTCGTGGAAAATGCGGTCTATTCACCGCTGCTTTTCTTGCCATTAGAATTCATGAAACGGCATCAACTTGTGCACATGAACGACGCTATGAATTCCTCTTATATTATAAGACATCTCTTGTATATTATGTAAATGTTGGATCAAAAAAAAGAACAAATCCGAAAGCTTTAGACATAAAAAAGTTTCGATTTATGGTGGCCAAGCATGTTTGTGCACTTATGATTTTGGTATATTTCTTCAAATCCTGAATACTTCGATATTCCTCCTTTCATCCACGATCTCATCGACTTCGCAATGAAATCTTCACAGCGGAAAATTCTCTCTTAATAACCGGATGCTTTATTTGGATATATTTTTATCTGGAATCGAATTCGAAAAACATAGCCGTATCAAAAATCTACTGATTGCAACGACCATGAACTCTATCTCAAATCACATATTGGCAAAATGACAAATAAAGAGCAATAAAAATTCGCAAATTTTTTACATCAGAAATTTGGTTGGAAATCAATCAAATTTTTCGATAGAAAAAGATAGAAAAAGGGGATCATTTTGCAGTTAGCCGAGAATGTCTCTTCTTTTTTTCTTTGCGTTAACGCAAACTCCCGGCATATGGGCATGACTCAGTTATGTAGGCATAGGTATCTTCTCGAATTTCTCCTTGGTATCATTACTACCTATATGAATACTTAGAGCAGGAAAAAAATTGCTCTTTGACCACTCTAATATGAGTAAAAATAGAATATATCGTTTACAGGTTTGAACTTTCCCTACAATTACATCTTCGATATATGATATCTGCCAGTACGAAGTTAATCATACGTATGCTCACAATGAAAAATTAAACCAATAAAGCAGCACAAATAATATACTGAATTGCATCACTTACAGCCACTCATCATCATGATGCTAGTTGAGTGTTCCCATTAATTTTGCTAATTTGTGCCTTGCAAATGAGCATACTGATCGATTGTTGATGCAATTAACACTTTTATATGCAAAATTTAGTACAAAATAATTGAATGAGGTTAGGATTTGATAAATAAAAAAATTTTTTTGAAGTTTTATCGATATCTTACTTCGGCTGGTTTTTGAGCTTTTGCGGCTACAGTCTCGCGAGGATCTTGAAATCGAGGTATAGCAGCACGGCATTCATTGAGCTCTTTTTGACTGAACCTTCTCCCGCCAACCATTGTTGTGATTGCATCACGATGCTTGCCTGAATATTATACGAACACTGCATAATTGCTCCCCTTCCTATAAGAAATGAATAGTTGCTTTTCTCATTAAGAAACAGTAACTTCCAACTCTTGAAGCACCTGCTTCAGGGAAAGTAATGAAGAAATTCCTAAAATATGAGTGAATTTCTTCAACTTTTAAAAGAACAAATAGGAAGCAAGCCAAGATGGAGGCAAGACAGGAAGAATAGGACAGAGATTAATTATTATAAGATGCGCACTTAGTAATATTACATAATGAAACAAATCGTTGCGCTAATCATTAAGAAAAAAAAGTAATAACAGAATAATCTCTCACATATTTTCTTCAATGCGCCTGACTGCTAGTAGAAATCCTCTACACTAAAGTGATTTTCTGTTAGCATCCTATCGATATTATCGACTGGCAAGTTTTACATTACCAATTACGGTCACCTTCCTACTCATGCAAAAGATAATCAACCGGAAGGAGACATATTTAGAGCGTCACCTTTTGTTGAATATTCCGCCGTCCGGAATTTCATTACCCTAGCTTTGCGGCGTTATGAGTTATGGTATTGTATATACAAAAAGGCGCAGACATACATTGTGAAATTGTCATCATGCTGTTATGCAAAAAAAAATTACTTGCAAACACCGATTGTCTTGTACCCGTCCTTAATATGGCAGCAGTTGAACGACTATTTCTTACGCAATGAAGTTCACTGTTAAGGTGTACTTATGGGATATTTTATTGGGGAATTTGCATATTTGAATGCTCATTTAAATGAAAACGCTTTTCGTAAATGAGAATCTACAAAGTCCAACTTGCAGTAATAATCAATATCATCGATTCTAATATTTGAATTGAATAAAAATTAATCATAGCTGAGGATTAAAAAAAATTTTATATTATAGAAAAACTCAAAGTTGTTTGCAACTTTATAATAATTAGATCAACGTTCTCATGCAATATATTTGGCATTATCGATATTCTGTTCACATAGGAACTGTGCTGAATTCCCTTATGAAAACTCTTCTAGAAAATGATGCCAAATGCCAGAAGATGCTAAGTGTAGTGAAAGTAATTAAAAATAAAAGTAGAACAGTTGACATTTAAGACGGAATAGTGACGATTATTTTCTAAATTGGTAACGACGATTTTTCTAGAAGTTGATTCTATGAGGTGCTACAAGAGATAGAGGACCTAAATTCAAACTGGTACTCGAAGATAAATTTTTTCATGAATAAAGAAAACTGGAGGCGATTTCAAAAATTATTCCAATAAAACTTTACATTATGATGATTGCAGATCACAGCAAAAGCCAATAATGGCCACAACATTCAATCAACCGATGACAAAAAAGAGCTCACCAAACGATTGAAGATTTTTCGCTTGGGGACTCGGTTGTGACCATATTTTTAGAATTTTTTCTGAATTTGGATCATTGACAAGTTTGTTGATATCTTTCTTCGCCTCTCCTTCCTGAAAAAAAATTCGCTTGCGAATGAATGGTATTCACAATTATTAGGTCATACTGACATCATAGACAAGCTGGCCTCATTAATTTAGACGAATGTTATAATATCAGTTTACTAAACAACATAGTTGATTGAGGCAACAAAAACCATTAACAAAAAAAGGACTAAGGAGTGAAAAAAGTTCGAAATTGGAGAAGAAGAAATGAAAAATTGAAGAAAAAATACTCCAAAGGTAGAAAATATCAGTCAAGGAATGGCGCCTTTAAAAGAGAGATATCGTTTACTTTGACTAGATCCTGAAAGAAAAGAAAGAAAAGACCACAAAGCAATCCAGCAGGAATCCAAAAACGTCATCTGAATCATTTTGCGAATTTAATTTCGTGAACAGTGGTCCTCAAACAATGAAGTGTGGAACAGCACGTATGAATTGCCCATACACATACTTGACTTTTAGATAGAGACATCGAACTTAGTGATATGAGGTGTTGCAAAGCTGCTTGAAGGAGATAACGAAGTATATGATGGCTACGGTTGCATTCATAGATGTCTCTTCATACACCCTAGAAGTTGGTCTGAGAAAGAACTCCGAAGCAAGAAATTTCTCCCTCCTTCCAAATGAAGGAAGAGCGGAAGAAGAGAACTTTCACGACAAAGATGTATAAAGAGGTTGGATGAACCAACAAAACAGATACCGTCACAGCAGATATGAGAATTTTTCGCTCCCCCTCTTCGCCCAATAGAGAGTCCTCTATCGAAAAGAATAGTTAGAAGCACTCTATTTCTGACAGTGGTGCAAAAAACATGCTCTACGAGTTACAGTAGACATTAGCTGTCCTCTAAGGTTGGAAGACTTAGCTAAAAGAAGGTAAAAAAAAACGAACGCGGGACTAATAGCATTTCGAAATGCGCAGTCCATTTTTTATAGAGTGATGGCGTATTTTACTCAAAAAAAAAAACGAAGCTTCAAAAAGTAATTGTTGAAAAAAAAGGAAGTGAATAAACGAAATATAAGATTGTAAATTTTTGAAACTATTCATCTATCTAGAGTTAGAGAGGTGATAATATCAATACTTGGAAGAAAATAAGGAAACATATTCTCCTGCTTATTTAAGCCAATCCAGAATATTTTAAGGTTGAAATTTTCTACTACCGATCTAAAACATAAACTGCATAACCCAGCAAACATTCTTCAATCAGCCTAAAAGCCGTTGAAGTAAATAAGTGAATATGATACCCAGATGGAATGCAACTTTTGAATGCAGCAATCAAATTCACTCACCCTCTCTTGAACCTTGGCGATATGCTCTCGAAAGCCACCGAAAGGAGTGAGACCCGACTGCGAGGCGAGTTCCTTGTCTCGCAATGGAGGACAATTCATCCATGGCACAACACCATCATTACTTTCACTCAACTCCTTACTGCTTTTCACTACCGTTGCTGAAAATGGCATACAATCTCTTCAACGACATTCGACTCAGTAAGTCAGATTTTAGTTTCCAATTGTTTAAGTTTATCTTAATAGATAAAGATTAGTTACGAATGATGATAAAAAGTGCTTTCGTTATCCGGCGAAGAAATTATCAAGTGAGCGTTTCTTTATTTATAGAAAAAGACGATATTTTAATAAAAAAAGAATAAAATATCATAATTTAATCGCACAAAACATGTCAATTTCATAAAACGAAATGTAGTGAATAGGAAAATTCAATAATCCTTCATATAATCCAAATTACAAAAAAAAAAAAAACACACTATTTAACTTTAAGAAAATAACGAATGTGATGCATATCAATTGTGAATTCGCCTTTCGCTCACCTCTTATGGCAGAAAAATTGGAGGATTAAGTGACTAATGACAGTTTTCAATAATTCATGCGTAAAGTAGTGACGCCTATGATTACGACATTACAGGAGAGAACATTATTAAAAGACGCTTCTTAATCAGCGATCTTTTCCAAATGTTTTCAATCAGCGATCTTTTCTAAATGTTTTCCAAATCCCTTATCTTTAATTTCCGATTTGATGCGGAGATTTCGTGATCAGCAAAGACATATGAAACAAGACATAAGACGCCTACACAATATACGATTACCAGATAAAAAACGATTGACTATATACACTAAATATGGAGCGTGATCGAAGAAAGAGTTATTTATGCAAATAGACAACAAATAGAGGTAGTCTATTCAAATGACGTAAATATCTGTCAATAAAAAAGAGAGGAATGAATAATATTGTTATGATCAAAATTATGCAGATTTTATAGGTGGTAAATACTTTTGTGGCATGTTGCGATATAAATTCGGTTAATTAGACACCGCTGATTTTTTCAATAATACCATTTCATAAAGATATACTCTCGTTGACAATTGCTAGAAATTATAAGCTTCCTATAGATCACAAAGTTCCAGCTTACTCCAGTTTACTTTAATTAGTAAATATTAATCGAAATAAACAGTAAATTGTAAAGTCTGTCTTTGATGGATTTGGTCAAAAGTGTTGTTTGATGCATACTTCTCGAAACAATCGCCATTTGCACTCTAATACCCCCTACAAGCCGGATCACATATAACCCACACCACACATTGCACAACTGACGACGCATCCTCTCGTATCCTTTTCTCGTCGGTTTTAGAAAAGAAACTCGAATACTCTCAAAGATATTTCTTTGAGCCTTTAGCAATTATAAGACCTGACTTGTTAATCCGAGAATGAATCGGGAGAGAAATCTCTTCCATCCAATAAAAAACGACAGCTTTTGATAATAACCTTTACAAGCCTCATAAGCTGCATCAGCTGTAGGTCTCTTTTATCGTGATCTGCATTAAAGTGGAGGGATGGAAAGTAGGCAGCGGGTGCGGCGGATAACTCTAATGTTTTCAATGGAGATTAGAATACAGGGCTGTTGGAGAAGAAAAGCCAAGGATGACGAAAAATGTGGTGTTCTTACATCTAGTTGTGCTGCGGCAAATAATTCGTTTCAATATAATTTTCAATATAAAATGTTTCAAGTGAACAATGTCTCGAAAGGATCGTCGTCTATTCCAGTTTAAAAGACGCCGCATGACGGAAGCATAAACGGAGTCCTAGGTGAATTCTCACCTTCACAGAAATTGCACTTAATGAGTGAACGTCTGGCATACGCAATGATGCACTCACTATCACAAACATTACGAGCGAAAGCGAATGCGAAATCGCTCGTTCGCATATATTCTCTCTTAGCCTTATTTCCCCCTCCCCTCCTTTCTGCCATTGCACTGATTCACATGCAGTCCAGTAATATTTCGCAGGCCGTTTTCTACAGTTAGTTCAATAATTCGAAAACAAATGCAGTTCATTAATATCTTCCACAAAATAACAAACCTCGGAATCTTACTTTTTTCGACTATCGGTTCCCTACAGATTACCAAAACGGCTCTCATCAGTATGAGTTGAGTGTTTCTGCTAAACAGGGCGAAGAAAATAATCAAAATACGAATTTAATTACATAAAAGAGAAATGAAGGCGTATGTACCAAACAAATCATGGAAAGGAAACTCTTAAAAAAGAAAAAAATACCTCTAAAAAATAGGAGAAAAGATAAAGACGAAATAAAAATAAATAAACATCTAGAACGTTGAAATCGAAAAACGAAGTTGGATAGGTAGGTAACAGAAAGACTACGTGGTAATGAATGATATTTGAACGATTCGATAAAGCTTACTTGCATTGCGAATGGTGCCAAATCCACCAGTGCCTTTTTGGCTAGCGTATTTATTAGTACCGTATTCCCATGGTATTACACAAGGTAGTACGATCTTACGACGATGTTTCTCGGCTTGGGCGTTCGCATATTCCTGCTGCAAAAGACATGCGTTCAGCACACATCTGTAGCAGTGTACGCAATTGTACGGTGGTGATTGCATCTTAAGAAAAAAAAAAGCAACACACTTAGCGCCACAATACGAACACATCCAGGATGCACCGCCCTCATAAACACCTGTTCACCATTCGTCTACATCAATTCCGATTTCGCAGTGCTTCACTCAGAATATTGGATGAATAAACAACATATCTTCCCACCTCGACTACTGAATAATTATAGTCGTTCTGCATCAATATATATCACAGTGTGCATCAATAAATATTCTATTCTACTATTTCATATTCACAAGTGGAAGACCTGGAAACTGTGCGCATCGGAGCACTGAAAATTTCATCATTTAAAATAAAATGAGATTTTGAATGTGTTTATGCGTTTCCGTAAATTTGCACTTGCACAATGCACATGGCAATGTTGCATCCTGAGTTTCTTTTTATTGTATATATATATATATATATATATATATATATATATATAAATTACATGCACGTTAATCTCCTATTCAGAAAGCACTTGAAGGCATTTAAATTAGCCAGAAACTTAGCATGCTCTTACGAAGACAATGCCATCGAAATGGATGCTTGGAAATAATGTGGCTCTTCATTTAGCATAAAATATTAACAAGATCTAGCCGAATGCATTCACATTTCGAGTATATCGTATCACGCTTTTTTTAAAGATATTGGGTAGCCTAACTAAAGATATTTTTCCATTCATTAGCCTTCAATTCCTGCATAATTTCTATCGATTCTAGTTAGCAAAAGAATGTTGAGGTAAAGTAGATTCAATCTGCAACCAAAAAGCTCAAATGTGTCTTTTCTGTGAACAAGCTAAGAAAGAGTATTGAAAGAAGCTATGGCTAGTGTTTGAAATTTTATTTTAGAAACCTTAAAAGATTTGCGTCGCAGAAAAGACCATACCAATAGATATCCTTTATCTTTTATGAATGAGAAACGAGTCGAAACGAGATATCGGTATCTATCAAAATGAGATGGGGCGAAAAAAAGCGCTTGTATTCAAACAACGATCACATAGTTGAGCAATGTTTTAATCAAAAATCGCATGAAGAATTTTTTTTTGAAATGTTTACGAAAATGAAAATGAACTCAAAAATAAGAATAACAAATGAGTCGGATAAATAAGGGGGAATTAGGCTGGAAAAAAACCTTCACAACAAATGAATAACGTTATACAAGAAGGATTTATGAGTCTATTGAACTAGATGTTCCACTAAAGCGTCTCAAAAAGGGATTACAATTGGAGCACATATGATTGAGTGGAGAGAGGTTAATTGTACCATGAAATTTGTTGTCATGTTCAGCACTCAGTAGAATGGCCTGTAGGGACTCAAACGTCTTTAAACGAGCAGCCTCTGTTCTTTTTTTCCGACGATTGATAGGAAACAAGAAAAATGATACACGATAGAAGTCGGAAAATTTAAAACATTAATGCTGCAAACGTATCAGCTAATGAGGAAACCTCTAAACATAAATATGGTGAAATACAAATAGTCATATTTGTAATTAATATTTGATTAAATGAAATATCTAGTATTCATATGGGATAAATAATACATAAGCGTCTATAAGGATATCATAAAGAGAATTGATGAACTGTATTCCTAGGTCCTAATTACTTTACGATTAGCAATTCCTTTAAGAATTTTCGAAAAATCTGCTTTATTGTTAACTTTGTAATCTTTTGACAAATACTTCTAAGCGTATAAAAATAAGTAAGCCTGGCGCGTACAATTGAGGATTTTAAAGAGGGATTGCAAAAAATTCCCTTTCCCTGCATTTTTGGATGTAATTTTGGGAAAAATCTACATAATGATAGGATATTGCGCAAAAACAAATTCCAGCAATGAGTTGAACTCCTTAACTTTTCGATGAGTCATTATCAGAATATGTGTCTGCACCTTCTAATGATGGATTATATTCGAAACGTTAAGTAAAATGCTCCATTCCGTGACGGATTTCTCTATTCTTACACATCACTCATTAATGCCTGTTTTCATCTCATTTTATGATGGATCCGTTTAACAGGCAAACAAAAATTATGCTATGGAGAACTGTGTAAAGACTATTACGACTGCAATCAAAGAACTGCATCAAACAATTCATTCCTCCCTATGACACATATTTTGCATATACAGCCAAAAACTGTAATAGGGTATGCTAATTGGTCGAATAATTCCTCTATAAGGTATGCACATCTACACCTGTGAAACTCTTACCGTATTCTTGGCCATGATCAGCTAGCTGGTTAAGACAGTTACGCAACGTACTGGAGAAGTGTGCCAATGCGACGAATGGTAGTTGTTGACCAAGTGAGTGGCAACAAGAGGCACGCAGCAAGCCGAACGATCTTGTTGACTTATCGTAATAGAATTGCGCAGTCGGTGTGCTTTCGATGTCGAGTGCGCATAGCTGCTCTTGAGGTGATGCTGCTGCTCTATCTCTCTCAACTTTTGAAATCCTTTTTGGTTCTTTCGTTTCGATGACTGCCTTCCTTCTCAAATTTTCAATGATCCTTTTCTAAATGAACATAACAACAATAACAAACGCTCTATCCGACAATCAACGCGTGTACAAACATACGAATGTAAGAAAGCAACAAAACGCGCAAACAAATAAGTACGAGTCATTGCAAAAGTTTGAGCTTGAAACGTTTACTTTGTGCGGCACACTAACCCAATTCTTTCAACAACATTACCGTTGCTGCAAAAAACATTGATCCCGGGACGCCCTCCCACCGACAATTGCGGATAGCAAAAGTTAGCTGAGAACAAGTGGGAAAGCACTACAGCGTAACTGGCAAAAAAAGGGGCCTATCAGATCGAATAATATTATACATTAATTAAAACTTATGCAGGCATGCATTCATGATTGAGTTCATCCAATTGCTCTAATGAACACTCAATAAAAAGGTTTTTTTGAACGCAATGCAACTTTGCTTTACTATGGCGACGCCATTATGTTTGACCACACTTGCATTTACGAGGCGATAAGAGCATGAATGAATGTAGTTTAAGGTCTCGCTTCGGATGGGAAGCGCCGCTTGTGCCGCCTCCCTTGTGTATATTCTGCTATCCACAAAAAAAAACAATTTGTGAATGAAACACTTCCTCGATCGAAGATGCGAGCAAACCGATTAGTGAACGCCAACTTCATTAATCCTGCTTAGATGTTTGTGTTCATTTCAAGGAGTATCATAAAATTTAGTGCTGTTCTGTATTGCGAAGCGAACATGTAAGGTATATTTGTTACTGAATGAACGATGCTTCAATGAGCAGCCAACATTTTATGTGCCTCAGGTATTTCGGCAAATCAAGGTAGCTTCAAGCAAAATTCACTTCCACCCTATCCGGAAAGAATGTAATTCATATTGCGATAGCAATTGTTGGTGGGATAACAACACTTGTTGCTGGTTGAAGATAATCGTTGAAGGTCCTACGAACTTGGAGCATAGTTCCAACAGGTCCGATTTCAGTTCGTCAATCCCGAATTTTCTAGGCACTTTGCTGAAGTTATTTGGATCCAGCTGCCCACTATGAAACGAAAGGGAAACAAGACAGATGCGATTGTCTGTTCAATGTGGGTCTGCTATATCTTCCTTTTGCTTTCTTTGGCATCCCTGACTTGTTTTACATCACAGATTTAAAGATTTGCAAAAAAAAAAAACGGAAAATATGCCTAGAGACCACATAGTTCGCATCATAAAAATTCAACAGATGCGATAAAGACAATCGTAGGCGATAGGCTAAAAGACCGCTATAACGCATAATGAGAATAAAGTGAAAAATTCTGATACAAATGGCCGAAAAAAACGTGAGACAATGGAAAAGTTGCCCTTTTCCCAGCCCCTCCTCCCCCCTCAAAGTTCAAAATATTTCTATAAATTATCAGAGGCAATACGCTTGCCTAATTAAATATTTAGAGAATATATGCTTTCACGGTTCAACTAAACATTTACTGAATTGCTAGATTAATTCACATCATGGCACATTAAATTGCTCGATAAGTCGCTATTTTTATACAAAGTAATAACGGCATCATGCCTAAATCTGTGTAAAACATAGCGTACGATCAGAGAATCACAACTAACTAAACTCCTCTCTTTAATAATAATATGCGCCGAATTGTCTCCTCTTCAGAAATTTCTATTGAAGAGACCAACGCCTAAAAAAGTTCGAGAAGAGTTATTTCCATATGTTTATTGAAGGACATAATCGAAGAAATAGGTCATATGAAACAAGCAGAAAGTAATATGAGACTAATGTATTTGCATCGACGACGAGTCAACATTTGTAAGTGAAGTTGACAATAGTAGCAAATAAGCCGTTGTTTAGTGTGTTGATTGAGAATAACGGAAATGCATAGGCGGATGGAAGCAAATGTGAAATGTTAGTGTTGAGTCAATAAGCTAATAAATGACTGAAGTTGAGAGATAATTCGGCTAATAAGCAGGCTTTATACTGGGAAAATCTAGCGCATCTCATGCCCTATTGACTTGATAACAATAACTTGCATATTACCGCATAAATGTGTGAATGAAATTAGACGTAAAACCGGAAGAGAAAAAAATAAATTAATTAATTACAAATGTGCTATTGTTGAACTTCAAATATTGTCACTAAAAGGGGAAAAAAAAAGAAATTACGGCATAACCAGGAAATTTATGTATAAAAAGGTATTTAAGGGTTGTGGATGTAACAAGAGAAAATATTTGAAATTTGTATGGGACTTCGATAAAAAATGCAATCCAACATTTTTATACGGTTAATTTTTTATTAACTTTTAAGGTTTATAAAGTTATATGAGTTCATAAAAACTTTTTTAGAAACGCTATGTTGGAACGAACATATCTGAGCGTATTTTATTTCAGCCAACGACAGTTAAATCTTCTTTTAGAAAGAAGACGCATTTCGAGGTTTCATCTTCCCCTTTCTCTCTTACTTGACAGCCCAGCTGGAGGTATCGAGAGTGCCCACTGGTCAGCCTCTAAAGACCAACAACTACATGCATAATTCATCACAGTCAACTTCTGTGTTTCTTCGTTGATGAAGAACATATGCTACATCAACACGATAACAATGAAAGCTGAATACTGTAATATACAGAAAGACCAAAAATATCAAATTGTTGACTTCGTCAGCGTAGTGGAATTCCCCTTAAAAGGTGCCTAGAACGCCGCCAAGACCTATCTCAGCATAAGCCTGACATTTATGAAAAATTTAAAACTATAAACCCATTCAGAATGAAAAAACCTTTACGCCAAATGGTTGAAATTTTAGCGCTTCGAATGCTCCGCTAAACTTTAACTATATCCGTAAGCTTAATGCGATGTGAATAGAAGCTAACAAACATGTCGTAAAATATAACACATCTTCACGATATAAGTGAATTCGCCACAAAACGAGGGGAAATATTATTCACTTGAACTCAAACGTAGAAAATAAACTAATTAAGCTCAGTTAGATATCTAAAGGTTCGATAAACTGAAATGTTCCATATAAAAAACTGCTCAAAAAAATCAACAACACTTTACGATCCAAATATAATCAGTAAATATGCGTCTAGCAGTTAAAAATCTATGTTATAATAATACGAGTACAACAAAATAACTGCACAGCTAGCCGAATAATATGAACTGTTCTATACGTGTACGTAAACGTGCGATTACGTAAACGTCCGATATGAACATGTTAAAGAAGTGGAACCCAATAAAGCGATTTGTGGACGAACGAATTATACAGCGTGAATATGAACGAATAAATTTACGTTTTCGGATGCTCGACGCCTTCAAAAGTAACGCGACACATTTCTCTCCGCGATCGTCCTCTGACACTACAAATAAGGCACACACACATAGACATATAAACACGCATACATACACACAAGTATTGCCAGTTGAACGCGCAAAATCGATAACGGTTGGCAAAAGCAGGCTCCACGAAGAGGAGGGAGTACTTCTGTTATTAGTGAGTCAAAGTGGTGGCAAATCTTTCAATATGACCACTGCGGCCCCTTGAAACCCGCTAATAAGATCATAAATTTCGATGTGCGCATTCACTCTGTTGATACTTCGCTCAAAATGTTCTATACCGAGGTTATTGCTTTATTCAGTGTTTACTTCGATCGCTAGTTATGTCAAATGATTGGCTAAGTTCAAACTCTCACAGGTGGCAATTCAAACGACGTAACACAACGATCTTCATGACCACGGTAGTGTGGAGCGGCAAGAAAATTTTCGCTCCAGAGATGAACTCCGGCGCAAAGGCGTTTGACAAGGCAAAGAGAACAATGAAAAAGTTTGAGGAGAAAAATTTAGGAAATTACACAACAGAAAGCAGTTTTTTTCAGGATTGGGGTTCCGATGAAAGGTCGGAGAGGAAAAAGTCGGGAATTAACTAATGACGACCTCATTAGAGAACAGTTCGTTAATATCGTCCCTATCAGTCAAAAGTATTACTACTAGCACAGAAGTACCATCGACAGTATCGCCACTGATAGAAGTGCTGATTATTACTAGCGGGACATTGCCAGCAACAAACGCTTTCCTACTGCAATTTGATGGCTCTAGGAATACCATGGTCACGCATTCTGGTGCCTATAATGAGGCCGAATCGCACAAGCATCGTCAAGGGCCGCGAAAGTGTGACAATCAAAATACACAGCTACAACTTTCATCCGGTTTAACCGGTCCTGATTCACACATCAAATATTACTATGATTTCGATCAGTTAGCCCGATCACTTTCATTGCCAAATTATAAAAAAAAATGTTCGGAATTTTGCATTGTAGAAATTTTTGATCAAATTGCTACCTCGATGAACTATATAAAAATTGTCATATTTGATATAAAACTTCTCAATATAACAATGCAATTATGTCATGCTTGGCAAAATTTTGTTGAAGAGTCTGAATGAAATTAACTGCAATAAATTCCTAAAGAGAGGTAAAAGATGATATGAATATCAATTCGTAAAATTGAGTTTCTCTAAAAAATATGAGGTCAAATTCAGAAAAGAAATTTCAACTAGATGAGGGGAATTTTCTCTGAAATGTTAGAAAGTTTCACTCATTTTTTTTTATTCCATTCATAGCGAGAATTCTGGCAAAAAGTGTTGAGCATTTTGAGAGATATTTATTGAATTTGTTAGTGAAAAAAGAATCCCTAGGAAGCAGCTAATGGCATTTTGCAGTATAAGGATGATAAGAAATCATTGGATTGATTATATCGCTCATCGACTTTGAATGGCATTGAATAGGATCACTTTTGAATAAAATCCACGATGGGAGATGCATGGCGTCAATAAGCAACAAACTACATTATTCAGGATAGCCCATAAATTGAGCAATTTATCAAGTTTTATAAAGATCTTAACAAAACAAATTCGCAAACCTTTACTATTTCTTCTTGCGGAATTATATCGTACTTCTGCAACGGACGATTTGTATTTTCTTGGCTATGCCGCAAACGCTATCCTCGTGAAACAAATCAATGAGCGTGAATTGAACAAGCATCGTGGAACCTCGATTGATCTCGGAGACCTATAAGCGCATTTTTAACGGATGCATCGAGCCGGAAAGAAAAAACAATCGGAACATAGGCAATTAGTATCAATTCAAAGTCGCTAAAATGAAGCAAGAAACAGCAATCGGCTCAATGCATAACAAAAAAAAAAAAAAAAATCGACTGCTATGATCTGTATTGAATGCGATAAAAAAAAAATGCCGCAACCATTGGCAATGAGTTGTGCTATTTATGCAAAAATTCAACGTTTGCGAAAGAACACACTCATGCATATGGATGCTTCAGTGAATGCTCATCCAACAGCTAAATTCCCGGTGCAGAAAAGTTGCTTTTTAAGATCTGATACAATTTATCTGTGTTATAAGGCCGATGGACCGTCAAATTTCGAGTAAGTCAATGAATTTGCGCAAATTTTGTGAAACTGTATTCATTGAGTCTTTATGCGTAAAGGACCGCCTACTATCAATAGAATCAATTGTATGTATATCAAATTCATCATGTAGTGCAAATATGATTGACGAAAGTAAAACATGTAGGAAATTGATGTGGTCAAACGTGAGGTATTCATTTATTGTTGTTTGTTGTTAACGAGTGACCTAATATAATCAATTAAGTTTTTGTGATCTCCATAATAGTGGTGATCTTCATTTTGTGTAACAATACTTGTCTTGATCTTGATGTGATATCACCTCCATGTGGATTATGATCTCCCCATGCTTTCTGGGCAGTAGCTGAAGATATAAATAAGCTACTGCCTTGCTATCCAATCAGTATGTGTTACTCATTGTCGTGTTATTCTTCTTGCCCTGTTTTTCTTCTTGCCCGTAGTCGTGTTGTTCTTCTTGCCCGTGCTTGCCCGTAGCTTCACTATTCCCCTCAAACCTTTCACACATCAGAACGGTACAATTTGTGAACGTAACTGATGAGAACTTGATTGCGGTTGGAGAGGCGGCGATTGCCTGTGCAATTTGAGAAATACTTACTGTTAAATGTTTTCTCCATATACGCCCGATGCATATTTGTCTCCAATCTTTTTCTATAGGAACTAAATTGTTTCTATATAATATTTAGTTTCTATATTATATTGGCACATAATATAGAAACTAAACTGCTTTAATTTTTGAGAAGCTTGCCCCATAAACTTTAGAGGTTTTAATCGATGAAGCAAGCCGATATGAACATATGAATACAAAGACATCGTGTTTATATTATTACTCTCATTGTTATTTAAAAATTTTCGAGCAACAGCGAAAAAAAAACTAATTCTTTTTCCTCTCTTCGCAACCACTTTTGCTTTCAATAGCAATAGTTTTTTCATCGTTAGACTTAAAAAAACAAGCCAATAACTGCATCTTTAGGCATAACAATTGCAATAAATATGAAAATTTTATTAAAATATCTTATTTTCTTCATAGCTATCATTGTTCGTTAAGCATCAACACTACCCATGTAAACAATGAGCTGCATTATACTCAACTTCCTGTGATGATAACAAGTTGGATGAAATCGTTAGGGAATACGAACAAAATGAATCATGTTAATTGAAATTTCCATTCCATCATTCTTCTCGAATGGCTTTTATTTGAAAAAAAAAAAACTCATTCATAAACATTGTGCTGATGATCGACATAGGTTATAAATGATTCATCGAAACATCGTTATAGTGCACAACAATATCGATGCAAAGTTATTGATTGAACAAGCAATGAACTGTACTTAGACGTTGAGAAGTAAATAATCATCGAATGTTCTTCCTTTAAGATGATAGCCATGTTTAGCGTTAAAATTTGGCAGCAAATGCAAATTTTAACAAAAATCCGTCAACAAACGGAGAATATTAATCATTGGAAGAGATATTCTGGATGGATGACGTTTAACAAGCAAGTAGTTGTGCCAATTTTAAGCTGGAGGAGCTCCTGCTGCTGCTGCCGCTGCTGGTTGTGGTGGCTGCTCGACATTTTTGGTGTTTGCTTCGTTCTTCGGTTGTGCTGCATCGACGATTTTCGATAGAGCCGCATGTTTCGTATTGTTATCGTCCTGGAATTTCTCGCCGATCATATGCCCTTTAAATTAATAACCCCTTATTTTCTAAACGAATTTATGGCTTCATCCGACTTCCGAGTCAATCGCTTTGGAAAACTGTGTGCAGCAATTAATATCACCGTAGAATTGGCAAATATACGCAATGTTTTGTGCCTAGCGAATGTAATAGGCTGACAGGCGAACGGACCGTCCCGTCTATGCAAGCATTACGGATGAATCTATACTTAATTGTTTGCGAATGTGCTGCGCAATGACCGCCGCATTAAAAGTTTGATAAGATCGCTGCGAACTTGATGGCACGATGCACGAAAATTCTCACGTCATTTTGCAAACAGCAATCGAGTAAAGCAGATTCGCAAAGCGGAATTCTGATATGACTGTAGCTGATATCCTGTAGCTGATATCCTGTAGCTGATATCGATGTAGCTGACATCGCGTATTTTCATAACTGCCGAATTAGCTGCGATACTTTGATGCGATTTGCATAACGGATCAATTCCCATCGAGTCCGTGAGAACTGTGTAAACAGATTGTAGAAGGTGATAGGAATAGTCAAGCTACAAGCAATCTTCTCCTCAGTCATTGCTTCTTATCCAAATATGTCGTCATTGGGGGCAGTTAGCAACGACGCTCGAATAACCTGAGTCGACGAACTGCATATGACAGCAATGCATTACAGTTATTTGCATTTTCAATACACAAAAGGGCGAAAGAATCACGTTCCAAGGCTCACAACATACCGGAGGCACTATCAATTCTTTGAGTTTGTCTTCTGGAATTTTGGCGACCTCTTCTTCATATTTTTTCACTACCTCATATACCCGATCGGCTAAAAACCTGTAGTCGGGGACCTTGAGCGTATTTGCTGCAAGAAACCATCCGATTTTACCATGTAAGTAAAACGTTACGATTAACATATAATCGCCACGATATATCCAACAGATGGGCAGTAAACGCTCTAAATAAATAAACGCTGCAGTAGAAATTCTGACAGGAAAAAGTGAGTGTAACTTGAATAGGCTGAAAAATGCCTCCAGTTGGCTCCGAAGCAAACTCATGAAAATACCGTGATATGTAAAGCAAGCACAAAAGTGGCATAAACAGATCGTCGCCAGTAAGTATGGTCAGTCGCATTGTCCACCAATCCCGTCGGTGCAGTTTTGAAAGAAATTTTGGTCTCGGAAAGCTTTTCTAGCTATTCTCTTATCATTAATGTTCTTGATCGTGCTCCGTCTCCTCCCCACCCCCCCCCCCCCTGATTAGATCATTTCACCGAATGGTAATCATTTTGGAGCACATGAATTATATTTATAAGTTCATGAACGCTCATGAGTCGTTCATCTATAAGTGCTCGTAATTTACTCACATGTGAATAATAAAGGTTGATAAAATTCATTAACCTGTATAGGTTGACTACTAATTCATTACGAAAACCATCGATAACCAAAAATGCTAATACCTGTCATGAGATATGTGTTGATTGAGTAGTACTGTGGAGGAAGTTTCTGCAGAAGGTATCGCGCTGGGCAAAAGACTGATTTTAAATATTTATGCGCCTAAATGATTCGTCTTTCATAAACAACGGATACGTTTGCAGATTTGAAATTATAATATTGAATAAAACCATAAAATTATACTTTTAACAATTTAAATGCTCCCATCGAAATACCTCTTTTCCTCGCCCATAAGCCTCCCCCCTCTCTCGACAAGTACCCAAATAAGCAGCAGTGATCAATGTCTATTTTATTGTCATTTATCATTTGACCGACTTGCGAGTAAGTTTATACCTACTGATTACAGATATTTAATCGGTTTAACTAGATTAGTATCTAATTTTTGATTTTTTAGAATAATTTTTGGGAATTTAATGATGAAGAAGAAGTAAACACATGAAACACCGTATTGTATTTCATTCGATATATTAGCAACTAAATTCCCGAGGATGCCCACTTTGTTTCCCAAGCAAGAATTTTACCATCTTCAGATCTCTCTTCGTATAGTCACTTTTCAACGAATAAAACAGGAACAATAAACACAAGTTTTCCATTGAAATAAAAAGGCTATATATCGTACATCAGCGATAAAAAACTTTAAAAAAACCATTTCATTCGCTCAAGTTGTACTCGAAAAGTGAAGCATGGATAACTCACTCGATTGTTGGTTCTGTAGGTCCAAGGAAGTGGCTGAGTGGGATCCTTCTCGGATGCGAACAGTTCACACGAGACATAAAGCCATGCAATCAAATCGTCGAAGCGAGTCTGTTCGCGTCCTTTCTGTGCATGCCCACTTGCCCATTCTGGAGTTCCACGAAATGGGCAGCACGTTCGTGGCGGACGAATCTAAACATTTCTGCTTCGCAGCGAACGCATATGTGGCTAAAAAACGGAACGTGGCGGATGCAAAATCGTGTCATTTCTGAACTCGATTTTTACACCTGTCAATAAAAATGCTAGGCTTTTCTTGAGATGCCGGTGCTTTTAATTAAACATTGGGAAAGGGGTGGAGTAATACGCATCATTGCTATATCTTGTCTAATATAATCGACCTCTTAGCATACATGAGAGGGGAGGGGAAAAGAAGTCAAAAATTTTCATCCCACTTCACTCACCTTACTTCACAGGTACTTTACAAGCTTGGTGTCCTTGAAGCGCTATTAACTTTTGGCCATTAAGGGGGAAATCCACTCCCTCTCTCCCCAAACTCATGTCTGCGGTCACAAAAAAAACGCAAGCAATGGCGATATTTATGGCATTTTATTTCTCAGAAACGATAGAAATAACATACATCGCTCTCTCCATCGGTATACATGCGCGACATTCCAAGATCGAAAAGTAATGTTACAGGTTGTTCTTCTGAGCAAAGACCCATATTATCTGGTTTTAAATCCCTGTGCAAGAGACCTGCAATTTACATATTCTAAAGCGTAAAATACACGAATAACTCAGTATTTTCAAAAGTTTCAAGCATGGGTCGGCGAAGGTTAATCAACGCAAATCATCAGTGCAGGAAATAATCAAAATAAGCAAAATTACCCATCCTCTATGAAATTTATTGAACTGAAACACAGAAATCCGATCGGAAAATTGCCAGAAAAAATTTGATCTAATTGGATGCTTATTTTTTGAATAGTTCAGCGATCCATCAAAAGTAATTTCCTGTTTTTTTCTGCAATATTGCGGAAATCTTCGATTATTTAATACTGAATGTTTTCTTATTTCAAAATTTATATTCTTTTTTTTTATTTATAAATAAATTTTTGCTCCACTGATATCGATAGCATTGATTCGATCAATAAGAGTAGAATACTTTCTAATAAACAGAATAACCTTGCTGATGAAGATCGTAGATTCCTTTCAACATCTGCAGAGAAACTTTCGCAGCTCGGAGTTTCCTTAAGGGACCGAGCGACTGAAATAAACATCACGATATTGTTTTTTATGGAATAAGAAGGGGGAATTTCCCATTTTCATAGGCAGGTACATTTTGACAGTGAAAAGACGCTTTTCTTCTCCTTTTTATTCGATTTGAAAGGAAACTGCTAAAAAATCAACTTTGGTGGGTGTTTTATATATAGTTCGACAATGAAGAACTATTAGAGGCCGACTGGATAGTGTTGAAGTGATTAGAAAGGCACATACATGATCTGTTCTTTCCTTCTTCCCTCTTGTCCCCATTAATGATCGGAGGGAACAAAACAATCTGTGCTTTACATAACTGCTGCAGCCACCTGGCCTTAACATATTACCTTTTTATTAGTAACCAAGTGCATTATTATATGAGCTTTAATAAATAACTAATAGAAAGATCTCAACATTTGGAAGATATCACAAGCATTGTTCGCTTTGTTCTCTTATTGCTTTCTAAGGATAAAGAAATCCTCAAAACATTTGAAACTTCATTTATTGATACCTAAACGAGTGTAAGTGAAACTGTGAAAGTCTATTAGTTAATAATAATAATAGTACATCATTTTGCAAAATAGGAAAACTATGTTAAGTAGGCAAAAACTATGAACGGTACTATCAATGATTTATGGGGAGTTTAGTTGGAAGGAAACACAATGAAAATAGGAAATCAAACTCACATCGAAGATGTAATCCTTTACAGGAACCCCAGCTTTCTCGAGAACAACGAACTCCATTCCCTCACCGTTTTGATCGGCCAACATTCCTTTGTCCAATAATCGTACCACAGACGCTATCTCCGACTTTCGAAACATCGCAGTAATATGTTAGCAATTTAACGATTTCATTAATTATGCTCACATGTGGATCAAAAATGCTTCAAACCATCGAAATTAGAAACGAAGGAAACTCGCTTAAAAGTCGCACAAGGAACACGAATGAAGTAATCGAAAAAGAGTGAAATGCCCAAAATGTCTGAGGACCACTCAGCAAATGAATATAGAACTAAGAATACGTCGAAAATTTCGGAAGTGCCCTTTCAGCAGAACATCCTCATGAACAGTTTTAAACTGCTTAAAGAAAAATACGCATATTGGCCTATGTTTCTTTACATAATACGGGTATAGCGGTGACTTCCAAATGACACCTTGATCGAAACATATTCTTAAGGGATCAATGCAACGTAGCTAAGTAACACCCATAACAGAATAGAGGAAAATTCTTTTGAAGTGCATCACATAAGTGAGCGGATGATCTCCAGCATGAATAGTAATTAGAAAACGAAACAGATAAAAGACGTCATTTCATTCTTTTTTCTATCATGAAAAGCGATGAATAAGTAAGAAAATATGTGCGAGGAAATCGGAAATTACGAAGGAAGAAAGTTGCTAGAGATCCTCTCTTTATTTTCGCGAGGGAATGCTCAGAGAAAGTTTGTTCCACGAATATTGCTGTAGGGATTCCGATTTACTAAGGTTTCGAAAATTTTCACAAGTTATAGCTTCTGTAATATAAAAATAAAATATGCAAAGTTTGAGCTTGAAAGTGATCTGCATATTGATAAGTTTAAAGGTCTCAGTTGGGCGATGTACAATACTCAACTTTTGCAGCCTATAAATTCTCATCCTTAAATTCAAAAGTAATGCAAAGGAAGTGAGCGACTAACTCTTTTAAACATCGTTTCGAGTATAAACCCTTCCCATTCGGCGGACGCATTTCCCGAATCGTTAGCTAAAGACTTCGCGACCTTGATCACACCAAACACCTTGGTGATTACATCTTGCACCGAGAATACTACACCATAGGTGCCTTGATTGATTGTCTCGATCACCTGGCAAAACAATGACGGATGAGACCACCCTGACGAAACTGTACATTCATATGTATATTTCAGCGCAATTTTTGAGGTGCATAAAGATGAATTCCGGGATTACTAAAATTGTCTAGTTGTTGTATGCTTTGACAGACATCAATTTCAATGAACTATTATGAAACTAATGATAAAGAATAAAGTGATGAAAGCATTGCTTGAAGTTTGTTGCTGTATAAACATTGAACAAATATATGCTTTAAATATACTAAGACAACATTCACATGACAAGAAAATAATTGATTTTGAAACTGTACAATGATGCAATATCATTATTTGCAAATGAGTCGTCTCAGCGGGTCCACCTGATAGCTTATCAAACAATGCACGATTAACATCTCCAGTACTTCAACGACGTTTAGATTTCTAGGCACTTCTTAACTGATATTCATGTCAAAGCATAATTGAGCGAATACCTGCCATCTCTTGTTGAATGGTGCGATTCGTTTGAGGTGCTCGACAAGTTCCTCCACCATTTTATCCTCTGCTTCCTTGTCTTTTTGACGTTTTTCAACCCCCAAAGCGCTTGAAATCGCCTTTCCTGATGCCATTGTGCTATGCATTAAACGTCGATTAGTTCGTCGATTCGCCGACACACAAGATAACTAAACTCTGTCCGATTTAGAAAAACCTCACCGTTATATTTATATATTCCAACAGTCGTTGCTTTTAATTTCTCTTTTCTGTTTCCGTTACACCGTGAAATGTGAAATGCTTTTAGTGTGAAATGCTTATAGTGTGTTTCCGTTACCTTATACAATAGTGTGAAATGCTTTGCTTTTTCCAATCAAACAGAAAATATAACAAAATGCTTTAATACTCTTTCCAACAGAAAATGCAAGCAAACGCTTTAATTCAAACGTTTCGTTGAGCAGTAGCAACAGCTCCCTAGTTACTTGGTCAAGAATGCCATCGTTGTAGAAGCAGAATTTTGTATTTCAACCGAGGAGAAGGCGCTGATATGATTGTACTGACGAGAATGCATTACGAATTTGCTTAGGAAATGTTGATTTAAGTGTGAGACAAATCGTGTCATTCATTGTTTCGTTATCCTTAGCAGAAAACCGATTTATCCAATTGGCATATCGCTTTTCAATTGAAAGCATTCTTCCTTTGCCAAAACAAAACGTGCAAAGTCACTTTGAAATGACCAAAGCTAACTTCCTTAAGATGCTAGCACAGTCACATTTATGTAGACCTTTTAAATGAAGTGGAATTGAAAAATTTACATATTGCAGCCTGATCATGCATCTAGCGTATGTAGGGGATAGCGTTGCATAAATATGAATCGTGAATTAATTGTGAATCAACTCCATCGAACATATCCGCTGATCCTTTGTATGCACATGAGAAAGGAATCTAAGGAACCAAAAACAGCCTAATGACTAGTGCTGACACTGAAAAGACTCCATTCAAGAGCATAGAATTTCAGGGAGACACCTGCTTCGTCTAGATAACATTGAATCTTGTTCGGGGATCCTCGGCTTTTAAGGACCAGAAATTTTGGCAATTCTGAATGCTGGAACGCACTCGCCAACACAATTGAATCAATTCGTTCAGAAGAAACCGAGCCCCGTTGTGGAGCTATGATTCTCTACCAACAGCACTATTAGGATCAGCAAGACCTTGCTTCCATAATCCTTGCCTTCCATATTATATATGAGTTCTAAGCGAATGAAGAGTTATTAAATAAGTGTGATTGATCACCGCAATGTTTGTTAATAATGTCTGTTGTATTGTTAGTGAATGAATGCAAATATCTAATCTCAACAGCTCAAATATATGCAGTAATCACTAGATGATCTCTAGGCAGTGGTTACTTCTCAATACGAGAGGTGGATAAGTGGACACTTTTGATTAGTCACAGAAAATATTGCCTGTCTTGTCGCTATTGTTTTCTGAGCATCCGCAGCCAATCGGTTGCATCGTTTCGCTGATAGATATTCTTTCTTCTTCTTTGCAGCACTACGATTTAAACTCCTAAAACATTTCATCGCCTGCAGCAACAAAACAAACGTTAAGAAGCGAGGGAAAAAGGAACATTGATGAGGCAGATGAGCGGGATTATCCGATATATTTTGCCTATTTATTTCTTGCAGTGGTGGAATTGACATTGCTTTTCTTTCGCTGATTGCCTCAGAAAGTATTATTGAGCTAGTCTATAGCCTTCAAATCTTGCCTTCTAGGTAAAAAAACGGGGAACTACCTAAATCAAGATGCAATATAATTTTTTTATTAGTATATCGGCGATAATTGAGTTCATCATAAACTGTACGTGAGCATCAAAAAAGAACATGTGTAATGAGAAGAAATGCTACTTAATAGGTCAATAAAACAAAGGAATGTTGAATTCACAAACAACCGACTAATACAACTATTAATGAAAGAGATAGTCTACCTTTGTTATATTTTAGATGCTCACCAGAAATATTCATAATCAAACATCAATACAACATAATACAACTGTGCGGTTAAAGCTCGCTCAAGATTAATACAATGCAAATAACAAACAATTACTTCAGCCGTTCGCCTTAATTTTCTATTCTCGCTCAAAATACCTTACGTTTTTCAATTTTTTCCAGTTTTTATGGAAAATTGCCTTTCGATGTTGAGATTAGAAAATCTTTCAACGATTAAGCGTGACTAAATTTTATATCACTCCAACTGTTTTAATTTGTTCGTGTCTTGCACGATATGTCGTCTATACATTGAAAAGTGCAAATATTTATCCACATTCCTGCTCTAGCATTGTGAAGTGAAGATTCGAACAATATTGTACATAACCAAAAATAGTAGGCTATTCCTCTTCTATCCTTCCAAATCTCCAATTCTTCATCGTTGCGGTGACCCCCTCCCCTTATCGTTCACTCTCTCCTTGCCACTTCAATGCTCGACACAGTTTCACAGCACCATCAACGTGAAAGGCACAGTGCACATGCCAATATTCACTTGGTAAAATCCGTACTTGGTTGAAACTCAAACTCCCTTCTATGATAATCCATTCAGAATGCATTTTCTAATCAGCGTCTCTTGGAAATTGTGATATGGATATTACGAAAGCCTCATTAAGAAGCGTCATGGCCGTGCTCTCAGCATATGATGACCCAGAGTGTAACCATACCAACCTCTCTAGGTTCTATGAGTGTGGTCTTAAGAATTGCAGTACTTTTTAAAAGATGAGGTTCGTGAACCGCTTATGCTACGTGCAGTTTCCCGCCCTCGCATCCATGAGGAAAATTACGTGGAATTGCAACAGTGAAAAGGACAAATATACATATGCACAGATGCATACATACACGCCTGTCTATATATACATGCGTACTCCTATAGACGAAAGAACAAAGTAATGCTTCTATATACGCTGTTCCCATGCGATTTGCAAATAATAAAATGAAAATACCACAAACGCATCAAGATGCACCCTTTAAACCAGCAAACAAAAATAGACGAACTTCACCAAAGAAGCCATCGCTCCACCATGCAGCTCGACACAGAAGAATACAATGAATATGGCCGCAATCTTGGTGCGATCGGTGGTCAACATTTTTTGATCAATATGCTAATTTAATCTTCTTGTGTTTTCTAATCAGTTTTTAATCAATTTGATCAATTTTCTGATCAATTTTCCTTTTCTTATCGTTCATTTTTTTTTCCTTAATGGAAAAAAGCTTCGAAGCACTGCTAAGGGCTTCGCCCGATGGGTGAGTTTGATCTGTTCTTGTTGTATTTTACAAATATGAATTGATGCTTGCGTTCGTATGTCTATATGCTGTGACTGTTCGTTTAGTGGTTTCAATCTGTGAAAAAGGATAGTTGCCTCGATCAAACTAGCTTGTTGCAATCTGCAAAAAGCTCAACATTTATAGACTTAAAGACGCCATAAAATCTGCATACGCAAATTTACTCCACAACCACCGGTTATGATTCACAAATGTCTTATCTGCGTCGCACAGGAATTATGTAATTGATCGTTGGCAAATGCATAATGTTGACTATTTCCTTATGTAAGTTTTTCTCATATTTACGCAACAATTGATTGAATTTCAAAAATACACAGCGTGATAACGTCCAGCTTTCTGCTGGTGTCTTTATTAACGTTGTCTCATTATTTTTTAATCGATGCAATTGCAATAGGAAATTTTTTATTACAATTTATGAACGATATATGACAAAATGTCTTCATGCATTTAAATGAGTTCCATTGTTTTAATATTCACATAAATATGCTAAATGCATCTATAAATGCGGCACAAATTTAATGCAAATTCATACTTTTACAGCAACAAATTTCTTCATAAATCTAAAAAAAAACATCGACATTTTACAATAATATTTGCAGCAGCAAATGCGCGAATTTCAACAAAATTTATCATCAACTACTCTACAAATATTACTGCTAATAGAGAAATTTATCGGTTCTTTATTCGATGAATGTGGAATCGATTTGAATATTTTAGTCTCTTCTGACTGCAGAAGCTTTCATCTATAGAGGCTTTTTTATGCTGATTCGACTACATTGATGAATTTTTTTTTTTTAATGAGCAAGATGTTTACAAAGTGTTGCTGACATCAAAAACACATTCAGCGATCTTGCACTTCTGCATTCACGAGTAATTCAAACAGTGCCCAACGCAACAGTACATCTAAAGAATTATAGCAACAATACAAAGTTATAGCCTCTTTCGCAAGGGCTACGACTCGGGTGTGGAATAGGTAAGATGCTAGCTAGTTGCTTTTCTCCTCCTGAACATTCCCGCATAGTTCGACTTTTTGCATATTTTAGTGTGCTTTCGATCGCGCTTTCATATTTCGTTGAGGATAACTGTTCACAGGATGTGGAAGCATTTTAATAAATACCCACTCAATGAAGCCAAGGATATCATAATAGTGACGAATAAAGTGAACTATGAAGCATATTGATGCATTCAATGCTCGGCTCATTCACTTTCCGTAAAAGTATGGCGTATTAAAGGGAATAATCGAGATATTCTCTACATTATGAAAAGTGAATTGTTCACGCATTTCGTATGCAAAAATATATAACACATTTCGAGAAGACCACTTGTTTTAAGCAATTTGCACAAGAAGGCGTTTCACTATGAACTCATATCCATTGTAAGTGCTTGAACGATCCATGGATCGCTTTTTGAGCCCGCTTTGAACTCTTCGAGCGTTAGACGACCGTCGAGATTCTGAAATTTGAGAGGTTTTACTTGCTTGAAGCGCTAAGACAAGAACTAAACCTTTCGAATCGCAGATCTTTCTAGTTGTATCATTGCAAATATAAGAATACAGAACCTATCGAAGATTTGTAATTTCTTCTATAACGCTAGTTCATTGCACAACATTACGTTTGCAATTCGCTATAGTATATAAAACATGAAATGCTGCTGAATTATACCACAAGCTGCATAAAATTATGAAGTGACCTCATTTTGTATTATACCAAGTTTCGGCTTAGTGAGTAGTCTTAAATAAATTGCTTAAATATGAACAATTGAAGTGAGCCCATTCGTGATGACAAAATTATCGTCAAACGTCTAAGCAGTTCTTATATTCCAAATGAATAACTCGATTTTGTTGATGATTTCTGTGATTTGGCCATTTAAAAAATCACGATTTCTCGCAAATGGCTATTGAACGTCTAAAAAAGGAAATAATGGGCACACATTTCGTTTGCAAGATTATATAACGCCTATTCGTCTTCGCGCAAAGTTCATTTCAGAAATGAATAATTTTTAGGTGTTTATCTCTTTAGTTAGCCTAATAATTTAGGTAATTTGGGTAACAGAAATGAGTAATTCGGCTAAACGCTATCGTTATGAAAATGCCATCATATGTTGAAATTATAATAAAACGAGTAAAAAACAATCAAATTGAAGTAATAAAAGTTTAAAACGAACGAGATCCATATTGGAGAAGATCTTAGCGACCCTCTTCTCGGGAGTATCCTCATCTTTTGGTAATTCGAGCATATCGCCGATCATCGAATAGATTGCTTCTACTATGTTACCCATCTCTTCTTTTGTTATATATCCATCTTTATCGACATCATAAAGCGAGAATGCCCCTCAAATATTAATAGTTACTCTACAAACAAAGTTGCAAACCGGATTTCGGCCAGTACAAACCGATAGACAATCGATCGATCTATTACATACAGAATCAGTTTCTATAGAAGATCACTACTGAAGCCCCCATACATCCCTTATTACGAGTACTATCTCAGAAATTATTTTCAATCTCCGTAGGAGCGACAACAGAAGGATCTTCATGAACTTAATCTTTGCTTCAAAGTGGTTTTTAGCAACCAGTGACATTGAAATCAACTAACATTTCGAATGGATTTCAGGAGGATGAAGCATATACGAATTTCAGCCCAAACAATACTCAAATGGAGGTGATATCAATAGGTAGAGGAACGTTTTGAACGACTTAAAATTGATTTGTCAATATCTTTATAACTACATCTGCATGTAATGGGCCATTCGAAAATTTCATTCGCAATATGGAAAATTTTTAGCGAATGTTGAAATTCAGCACGATGAAATATTATGCAAATTAAGTGGGCTATCGTTCGAAACGCCCGTAAAAGATGTGAGTGCAAGCCTCGTTAAATTTAAATTGCTCGTTTCCTTAGGGAAATATGCAACGAAACAAGCACACAACTTTTTTATAATCTAGATTTTTCTAGTTTGCAAAAACGAAGTTGCCGAAATAGAAAAAAAAAACAAACAAAAACAACGCACAATCGAGTTTTTCATCAAGCGTCCCTCGTGAAGTAATCGAAAGTGCAGCGATGAATTCACGAAAAGATATATGACCATCCTAAAGTATGGCACGTTAAGGATCCGTACCGCTGCCCGAAATGGGCAGAGCAGTACGTTTCGTAACTGCAGCTCTTCGACTGATGTGTTCATTTTTTTTCATTCATTATCCGCATTATAGCATGAGATGCATTTAAAAGACGTTAAAATTTGATATACATTATTGAACATCAATTTCATTGTTAGCACCATAATGCTCCATTATCTTATCATTAAAATTTAAATGACGTCACGGTGACTCGAATAAACTACTAAATTTAAAAAAAAAGTTATACGATATTAAAATAAAAGCTTAGGAGTTCTTTAAAATAAATTTTTTATGACAACACAACACCAATCAATGATATTACATTGAACACTTCATGTTATAATTGGAGAATTTTTAAAGAATAAACCACACATACCTTATTACTATCGAAGACATTGAAAACGAATGCAGCAAATTTAGAAGGATCTCCATTTGGAAAGAATTGCTTATATATACTTTGGAATTCCTCCATTTTAAGCTCGCCTGAGGGACAATCCCTCACGAAATCCTTGTACCATTTCTTCAGCTCCCTACGACTAACTGTAAACATATTTCAATTTAGTGAAATTCAACATTCTCTCGATATTCTCAAGCAAGCAAATAAGATATTTATTTACTATGCAAATATGCTAGTACGACAAAATGAGTGCATGAAATTTGGAGACAGTTGTCGTCCTTTAATGATTTAATTAGTGGGCATCTTGAAATATCCCATCGCGAAATAACGTGCAATCTATGGCAGAATTTAAATCTTTACAAGCTTCTTTTCTCGGAATCCTCAATGTCGGCTTCACTATCATAAGGCTAACGATCAAAAAAAAAAAAAAAAACAGCTCGAGTTGACCCCGTAGAAGGATGATCGGCCCTTCTCCACCAGACTATCACCGTCATAAAGGTCGAAATCACAAAACTCGCTTCCGTAATCGGAGCTCTATGAATACAACGATGCAGAGACAATTTGGAAAAACGCACCAAGGAGATTCGTACGATATGTGCTTAATATGTGAGGAGCCTAACAAGCCGAAATATATAAAACTAAGTATAAAACACTTTATGCTAAAGCGATAGAATACAGAAATCCACCACTAAAAAGCCATCTCCGGCCACATTCGATCAGACTTTTTAGAATACTGCACTCATATATGGTCTTTTTATTTAGTTGCTACAGAATATCCACAAATGCTTCATCAGCATTGCTTTAGCCAAATGAGAGCATGAATGGGAGTAATCAAATGACTTCAGTGAAATAGAAAAATTCTTGGGAGAGTTCTTTTTCCATAGAAAATAATCCAATGCAATAGATGAGAAATTACGCGAATTTATTTCATTAGAACTATCAACAAAGATCATAAGAATTTTTCTTCGGTGCACCATTATTCCTGGTGGGATTTCAATAAGAGAACAAACTAAGGCCGGACGAGAATGTCCGCTAATTAAATTCATTTAAAATTTGGCATCGCAAATAACCGAATTCATCCCGATGCTAATTAAGTTCATCAAACGTGAAAATAGTGAACGCCAATGTTGCGTTGATCAAAAAATAACCAATGAAATCGTCATTTCAATTCAAATTAATTTCCTCAAAAATTGTTGACATGATTAAATGATAAATTTTGAAAAGTTTTTGGAATTTTATGGGTAATATTTCCGGTTTATGGCTAACATTTTCTAGTAGTAGAAGACTGGATACGATTCCGAAAGATGTAATTTTTGTCAGGAAAATAGAAAAGGTTTTTGTGAAAGATTTTCAACAATCATTCACTTAGAGCCAAAGAAAGAGTTTGAGAAAATGTTCGCTCCAAATCGAGCAATTTATACGGAAGTTATGATGCCCATTCTGGGGAAGAATTGGCTAAGATCGGAAAAAAAATCCACTTACAGTAGGTTTTCGCTTCAAGATCACGTAGATCCTCAGGCGAGAGTTTCTTAGTTGCTTTCTTTGATTTTCCTCCACCTTCTTCTGTGTTTTCTGTGCTCTGTTTGCTGTTGGCTTTACCCATTGGCTGAACATCAAAATCTACGACGGCACCAATCGCTCGTTTGCTCTATTCTCATCCAGTTCAATGATACATTTGCCAGCTTTCTTGTTCACTTCTCTTCTTTTTTTCGACGTTTCTTCAACTATCTATTCGAAAGTAATGCAAATTGTTATTTGCTTATGAAGGTGATAATATGTATATCTGGTAGCGTATAATGCAATACGGTAATACAGTAAACTTATAAACCAACAATGAATCAATGCATCACATTGAAGTTGAATTCAACTATAGAGGTATGCAAATTATGGCTAATGCAAAAAATATAAAAATTTGCAAAAAAGCTGCAGTTGATCGATGATGGCAATTGCTGTATCAGATTAAACTATTTCATCGAGGAATTATCGGTGGAGCATAGAGAAAGCTATAAGTGAAAATAGAGAACAGGCATAAAAAAAAGAAGGAATATGAACAGTGCGTCACCTTAAAAATGATTATTGCCTTGCCTTGCAGACTAAGAAAGCAGCTTCCATACTCTCATTAGTAAGAATCATTTCGATATTAAACGGCTCAAGGAATGATGAAAATATTTAATTCAAATCATCAAAATTTTCGATTGAGCTAGCCTTTTTTACTTCATAACGAGCAAGAAATGAAGTTATAATAATAGCGCACAATGATTTTCCATTCTCCTGACTTATTCGGATGGTATTTCTTTGCAATTAACTATTTTAACTCAACAGCTCAATGCCTCACGAAGAACACACAAGTTGATTTGATAATCCATCATAGCTTACGATACCGAGAAAAAAAAATTACTCTCTAACAAAGCTATATTTCATTTAGATAAGGATATGTCGTTTTTTTTTCTTGCATATAAGTAACCTTTAAATGCGTCTCATTTCAGTTAATTATTTCATCTTTAAAAATTCAATAAAAGTATAATGACTCGATTTTTCACTTTCTTAAAACTTCAACAATCGACCATTTGAGGCATTATTTTATGTCCCACAGAGATATTTTAGAAGATAATTTTACGTTTTAAAATGTTATTTCTAAGGAATGAACGCTAACAGATAAATCAGAAAGATTAAATAATTCAGTTTTTCTTTGCGCTGAAATTATCAAAAAATTCAGTAATGAAGAAATAAACAACGTTGAGTATAAGGCAAGAAGAGCGCAAATTTCTATGAGGTCGAGTGCAAAGCAATAAAGCGCAATAATGAGAAAGCTGGTACGTTATGCGTTTTTTTTTTTGCAATTCAATGAAACAATGCACAACTTGCAATGTGAATTTTTAAAAGAATGCAAAGAATGGATGCTGCAATTGCAATGTGTGTTGTAATAATAAAACGAACAGATGTTTTTAATAATAGTTATTTAACGTTTGCAATGTGAAACATCTGTTAAATGCAGTCAATCAAATGTTATGTTGCATTGCATAAAGCATTCAAAGAATGACGACACTATCGTGATGTGAAAGCAATCATGAAGTAATGCTCAAAAAAAAGCATCCGTTCACTTTTCGAGGTTATTTCGGTAACAATCAATCGTTACCATCTGACTCCTCATTGTTGCTACTAAAGAAACATTAGAAAAATAGCGAACATTTCTGCCATGTCGCGTCAAAATCGTAAAGAAAATCTTTCACCGCCATTAAATTAAAAAACGTCGCATTGATACGATACCATCTTTCTTTCAGAAACACAACACAATGACAGCTCCAGATCATTAACTGTAAGTCCAGTCGACTATCTTCTATTAGCGCCGTTCATAAACAGTTTAAATTTTATTCCACCTGAGAAAGGCGATGTCATTCATGCTGTAATGCACTCCCAACTATGCGCCTGTATAGTAAGAAAGTAATGTAGTAATCGGTAAGCACAAGAGCGAATATAATACTTAGAAAGGACTAAAAAATAGTTGATCTATTGGTGGTGAAAAATGATAATTGACCAAATTTGCGGGCATATCAAAATTCATGGCATGTTCACACAATGCGCTTTCAAGCATTTTATTTTCAGTGAAAAGAATTTGTTAGAACACAACAATGAATGAGTTTTCAACGTGAAAACCTTGCAGAGTACTAACAAGCTACAATAAAAAAACTTCAATAAAAGCACAAGGCAACAATCTTCGCAAGCGAATATTCTCTCATTTCCGAAATCTTTGCTTCTAGGAAGCAAGAGGAAGAAGGAGGGTGGGAAATGAGGAGAGGGGGCGGCTCACTCACATTGCCTCATTATCAATGAGTCGTTGATCGTCTTAGAGACATATGAATCGATTTCTAATCCAATAAACAAATCCACTGAAATTATTGGGAATCCCTAAGTCATGAATGAAAACTTCAATGAACCTCTTTAGACGCTACTGCACTTCCATTCGTTCAAACATTCTGTATTATATTGAGATCGGGTTGGAGGGTGGGGGAGGGGGGGAGGTGGAGGAGGGGAGAGTAAGGGGGGGGGGGGGGAATATCGTCCATCTTGCCATAAACCTAACCGTATTTAAATTTTGCATTTTCATATATTGCGAGCCCCCTGCCCCCACATTCTCGATTCTTTATTTCCCCGTCTATCATTAATCACAGCACTAAAAAGTCAGAGACCTTATGTCTCCAAAACAGTCTCTGCTCATTGAGATCAAAGCGACTGTGAGAATGCTTTGCATCATGCTCACACTATAGCCTCTATGATTTTTATATGTTTTTGCAAATATGCAAAAATTGCAATATAGGCTGAATGATCGTAACGTGTATGCACGCGCATGTACTTTTCTGTGTTTATCAGTGTGCCTCGAAGTGGTTTTCATTAGCGGTTTGCAGAATCTTGAGTGATAAAGCTTGATAGTTATCATACATATCATGATTAACCTTATGAACTGAAGTTTGAGTTCGTTCAGCAAATTCAATGGAAATTTTAGACAGAAAAGGATATTGAAATGTGATGCAAAGTTTGCAGTTGTTTTGCATGCGTTTTTGCACGGGCGTTTTGCAATTTGCGTTTCCTAAGTGAAAACAATTGCAAAAAACGATAACGTGTACAATAGCCTTAACAAATGCCTAAAATACAACATAACCGCTCGTAACATATTTCCTAAAGATGTAGGCTATCCAAAATAGATAAACACAATAAAAGGAAAAGAAGATAATCGAAATAAATTTGATACTTAGGTGATGCGATGCAAAGAAGAGCGCGAATTCGTTAAAATCTGTGGGTGTTGTCAGATAGAAAAGAAAGAATATTAGTGCACATCCTAACGCAATTTAAAAGCGCCATAAATCAGCGTTTGAATCTGTGTCTATCTTATTCAGCAAAGCGAAGAAAATAGTCAGGCGGCTAGCACAACATATGTGTTTGCAATTCAATAAAAGATAAAAAATCATTAATAAAAAATATTTTAAAAACACTACAAAAACACTTATATAGGCATTATTTCACCATCACTCTCTGCAGATCTTCACAAAACTTTCTGTCTTGAAACCACTAAGTAAATCCACAAATATGACAAAAGTTAAATGGATTTAATGTGACGTATAAGTTCACTGTATGCCTTATAACCTTCCTAAATAAGCCAAATACTAGTTCTACAAAAAATTTTTAACCTAGATTGAATACTTTAGGCGGAGTATGTAAAAATGCAGACAATTTGCATGAATTTCATTAACTCAGCATATATATATATATATATATATATATATATATATATATATATATATGCTGTTTTAGTGTGCAGATTTTTACGATAAATATAGCACTATAAGTGCTATGTTTATCGCAAAAATTGCGATTTTAATGTGCAAAATGTATCATTACAATAGAACTCTTCTCCATTAAACTTAACGCATCCATGGAGCCATAAAACAATTTCATATATAATGGATATATATATATATATATATATATATATATATATATATATATATATATATATATATATATATATATATATATATATATGCAATGAGAAATATCAAAACGATAAAAATAGAATTTATTTCGAACAAAGTGGAGAGAGGAAGAGGATACTGTTGGAGTTCTTATCAGAGCATAAAGGATCAATTGGAAGATTGGATAGAAGGAGCATCCGATTGAACTTCACTAAGGCGTATGAGTTGCCACTGTTGTTGGTGGAAAGTTTATATGTTATATTTCAATTGATTGACATCAAAAGTTTTAACTACACATAAGAAAATCTAACATATTCATCATTGGCTAAACAACAAAAAAAAAATCCTCGAAAATTCGTGTTCTCCCACTTATCATGTTTTTGTTGTTTTTCTCATGTTTTGCTTGGATTACACTTGAAGTGAAAATTAAAATGCTTTTGTCAATCATTAAAAGCAAGCAAGTAACAACTCAAAATGTTAAAATAACATTTCCACCTTCTTTTGTGAATTTCTTTTGTTTGCTCCCCATGAAGCATTTACAAATTATAAACGAATATGATGTGATATTCATAAAGATTAAATAAGTGAAAAAGCATGCTAAACAGACTGACATGATATGTGCTCTTCCATCCGGTTGACTTCACCAATCATTTTCATATGTCATCAATGAAAAAAAAAACAGAACATGCAAAAAAAAACGCTTTTTTATTTCAACTGATTTGGTGGTCCATCTAAATCCTCATCAAAAGATTACTCTTTTAAGACCCAAGCTATGCAGGAGGAAAATTCAACCGATGCACACCTATGCTCATCTCTTTCACTTTAAATGTTTGCAGATGTGTTTTAGAACTTGATGCTACAAGAAATCATCATCTTATGCTATGCATTGCACCTTTCGAATTTCATAACTCTCTAGCTTTTGTTGTTTCCTAGTTGAGTTCATCTAGCGGAAAGAGAATTAAATGCTTATGCAAAAATACGTTGTAGCGATAAAGTGAGATTTGTAAATCAAATTTGTGTGGGACATTGAAAATTACGTTCGCAGAAACGCTGAAATTGATTTACATTTATATGGAGGAATTTTTTAACATAACGAAGTGGCTTGAATGCAAGATAATAGTTAATAAGCGAAATAGTATCCCATTTTGTTAGATTTTCTTTTACCTCAAGCGAAGATTCCCGTAAATTAACAATCATACAAGACTTTTATAGAGAAGAAATGTGCCAATGCCTATAATAGAACTATCTCATATCACAATGCCCTAAAAACATAACTTGATTTGATAATCTGAAAGATTATCGCTGCTGTTGTAGCTCGCCGCAATTTTAAGATTGCGAGAAATACCAGCCTTAGTATAATCTCTTCTCACAGTGAAATACCTTTTAAAAATGTAGAAGTTGAAGATTCGCTGAAGCACGTAAGGAAAAATTGTATATATATATATATATATATATATATATATATATATATATATATATATATATATATATATATATATATATATATATATATATATATATATATAGAACGTAAAACGTTTGGTTAGTGCTTTCTGATTTGATAAGCCTAAATTGGACTCTTTGAACAGCAGCTGCTTATAGGTAATGGGTGGGGCAGCAACCCGATAGGAGATCTCAACAAGCGACAGCAATATTGAAGTTCATTTTCTCGCAGCAGTCTCTATGAGTGCGATATTGTGCTGATCTGTAATAACGATTGAAGGCGCCTGCGGCACATATGGTTTGAAATGATTCTGAATAGCTAATAGAATCCAGCTTTCAAAAAAAAAAAAATTAATTCATGCACAAAATTTACTTTCCCCTCCCCCATGTTCAATTGCCTTCAATCTCATAGATGCAGCATCGTCAGCTGATGAAGCCAAAAGAAACCTAATAATTGAAATCGTGTCGGGAAAGCAAGCGGTGTTGTTAGGAAAATCAACTCAGTTGTTCCATTTTATCGCCTCTTTCGCTATGGCACAGCTGTCTTACTCTTAGAATCACCACTGACAGTTTTGTTTTTCCTCACCGATCATGTTGGATTTGATCTTGTGGCAACCTACGCGCATTAAATGTAAGCACTATTCATTTTATACTTTGTTGTCAAGACCCTATTTTCAACTATGAGTAGTTCTCAAGTATTTCATGAGCTAAATTGATATTGCTTCTTTTAAATCTAAGTTGTTTTGCATTCATATTCATCATTACGATACGGCTTGACTTCTCTAATCTCAAAAAAAGGCTGAGTAGCTGAAACGCTCAGCAACATAAAGCTAGTAAATTTGAAAAAAAAAAAAAACGAAAGAGATGAACAACTTGCGAACATTCCGATAAAATAAGCGACTATTGGCAAATCGGATTCGCGAAACGCATAAAAGTTGATTAGGATTGTGCTGCCGACGTAAGCATTCACTCACATTGAAATCCGTAAGCCTGCTTATAGAATATTCTCTCGTAAATAATCACTGATACGATTCTCACTGAAGTGATGGCTTAAGAATAAATACTAGAAATATTTTTTACATGTGTAAATTCAATAAGTGTTAGGAGTAACAAGGAGTTATGTTACCTATAGCATATTCTTTCACTATTTTAACTCTTTTTAGAATCCCTTATCAGCCTATTACTTAAACAATAAGAGTCATTGTTCATGTCCCATATGCTTTCACAGATTATCAAAAAATAAAAATAAATAAATATCTACAAAAATTTTCAACGCCTTAAAATAATTGAAACATTCTAAAGATGGTGGATCAATATGAAATGTAGTGTAGAAGATTACCTTAAGATGCATGTTATTGATAACTATACAAAGGCGCACTGACTTGAAAATATGTTTCACTTCAAATAGAATGCATTTCGGCAAATTCGGCCGATCACAGACAGCAATCATTCGGTTGAAACCAAATTTCAGTTATAACCCGAAAGGATTTTTCGGTTACCGAGTGAATGCACTTAGTGAAAGCCAGCCGAAATTCAGTTGCGGCCGAAAAACCATAAAAAAGTGACGAACAAGTATTTTAGCATCCCAACCGAAATTTTGCTAAAAAACCTCTTGGACAATAGAAACAGCAGTTGAAACGTTGCTAATTCAATGCGTTCACGCTTGATTGCCACAACAACTGCAAACAGATATGCGGTAGAGAACAATAGCTGATGGGTGCAAAAAGAAATTTAAGAAAAAATGCGACAAGATTAGAGTTGGCAGTTGAAAAGGGAGAATGATAGACTTCTAGTCGAATAGGAGATAAGCACTCTTCTTGAAAAATTAGACTGAAAGAGAAATGCCAGCAATTAAAATGAGGGGAATGCGGAAAAGAGAAGCCAGAAGTTGTTTCGTTCAGCGATAATCCTAAGAAGAGAATTACTGCAGCTTCTTGTTAACATTTCCATTAAGTACGAAACTCAGATATCTCTATCACGACCATGGGGTTAACGGTGGATATATGATCCTCTGCGCATCACCCAAATCGCATCTACAATTCTGTTCTCTAGAGCATTTCCTGGAACTATATCAATCTGCTCTAGCTAGTTGACAGTTTCATCTTGCCCATCCCAGATAAGCAATTTGATTGAGGAGATTGAGCCCGAAGCGGTGACCTCTTTTCAGCAAGCATCTGCCTACCAATAACAATTTCGAGACCTTGATAGCTAGAAGTCTGTTTCGCTTTTTGTCTGCAAGCAATCGAATCACCTGGCTGAACATTACTTTCGCATCTACAGGTCCTAAAGAGTGGACGCAATGAGACAATCCTATTGACGCCAGAGTTAATGCTTCTTCGCCGTTATCTCTGCCTAAATTTGCATTTCCTTCGTACGCTGTTCAAACATATTTGCTTCATCATTCCGTTCGTTGAGGCTTTGAAACAGCTCTTAAACACCATCCATTTCCACATCCCCTTGTGGCATCGCACCACCTTCATTCCGCTATCATCCCCAGCTAATCCATCATGCGCTTCGAGAGCTTCAAAATAATCTTGCATTTTACCCCTTCATTTTGCGTCTCCTTTAATCGGGATAAGCCAGTCATATCTTTTCGGTCTTGCACTTTCGGTTACTTTCGGTGTCTTTTCCACCGAACTCATAGTTTAGAATCAATTACGAAAAGAGTAGCATAAAAACACAAATCAAAGAAAAGCAATTTTAAAAAAAAGTAAAAAAAAAATACAACTCTTTTGGCTTCCGATAAAAAAACCGATATATCTTTTATTCACTATGAGAATCGTTGAAAATCCATCTAGAATTACTTCAGTTTGTAAGTGAATTACTCCGCTATGGCGGTATCTACTCACAAACTGTAAATGGTGATTATATATCTCTTTCAATCAACAATAAGAACCAAAATTCAGAAATATTTTATGCTTATTCGTTCATTTGTTTAAAAGGCAAATTGTTCACGTGAGATGAATGTAAAACGACTAACATTATGGTTTCTATGGCAACATCCTCAGCTGCACAAGAAAGATGCTTTCGACATTGATGAAATTTCTGGAAGCCTGCCTATAAGGAGCAATTTCGTTTCACTGCTATAAAAAACAAACGACATTATTTCTTTAATCGCCACAGATGTGATGACGATTAGAAGTGTTCCTTTAAATTACGCAATTATAGCTTCTGAATCTCATGGGGTTATTTTTCGAGAAGCCGAAAGAAATTCGATAGATTTTTCGATTAAAAACAAATCCAAAAAAAACCACAATTAAATTCAAAATATCTTTTAGCCGATAATTTTTTCTTCAAGCACAACAATCGTTGTGTTGAATTGCCCCATTATCACCTTTTATTATAACAAACGAAGAACTCATCAAATATATTCGCCTCATTATTTAGAGCGCTACTGCTTAGAATGATATTCAATGGAAAAAGTAGACATTGATTAAAGTCATTCGTTCTTCGATAGTCAACTGAAATGCAATCATCAACTGTCCAATGAAGTTAAGCAGTAAAGTTAATGAAAGTTGGTTTTTCTTATTTCATCAAGATGCTGTCTGCACTCATTGCTGAACTTTGTGCTTTTTATTTCTTGGCATATGCGCATCTGCATGTCTGTGTCTGTCTGTTAGCGTAATATACTCAAGCTGGCAAGCCTGATGGGTGCCAATATAAAGTATAGGATAACCTCTCATACCACATTCCATTTCCTTTTGCCAACGCCGAAATGTACTATAAAAACATTCCATTATATCAAAAAGTTTCGTGCAGTTTAGCGGCTACAACTCTTCACTTCGATAGCACAAAAATGAGTCAATTTTTGAATAAATTATGCTGATGACGCAATCAACTAAAATGCAATTGCATTAACCGGTAAAAATTATTTTTTACTGATTATAAACGAAAATAATTGCTCCAACAAGGTGGATGGATGCAAAAGCACATATCGTGCCGCCTCTTTTGGCGCATTTTTACACTTCTTTTTGTTCATATAAACGCAAGCTTCACTTATTCAACTGAGAAAATGGTCTCTATGGAGGAAAGATGAAATTGATGGTATTTCGAGAATCTCATTATAAGAAGAAAAAAGAGTTCTTTAAGGTGTTTCGTTTTTGAAAACATTGACTTCCGAAACGCATAACCATTGTCCTAGAAACCTAGAAACATAGCAGTCTCTTTATGTTTCATAGACATTAAGATGAAACCCAAATAGTAGAGAGCATCATTAGCAATACCTATACCTCGGCATAAGTTTATTAAAATATCTTCACTTCAATCATTAGCAATATTTTAAATCACTCCGCCGCAACAAATAAAGTTACCTTCATATAATTGATGGCTACAAGATGTTTTCCACATAAATCAAAGAGGACTACTAAAAAGTGCACGTTTCTTTCGAACAGCAGCTAGCGATTCCATAGAGTCAATAAATAAACAATGATTCTTGTCTAAGAATTTCGTGGCTATCGACGAGCGAAAACAACCTACGAGAAATTCAACTAGAATTCGCCGTATTAAAAAAATTATTCGAACGATAAAATATGATAATTTCGAAACAAGAAATTCATAGAATTTACTTTTGAATTATTTCATATTGCATTAAATAAGAATTTTCATTAATTTTTGAAAGAAATTCATTGACGCAAATGTAAATAAAGAATTCAATGCAATGGAACAACGTTCAATTTCGTATAAAATTGAAGAGCAAGTCGCCGACCTATTTAATTAAATCTTATGAGAGAGCCTTTTTAACAATAACTAAAGAAGCGCATAACACCGACAAATCATAACAACGCATCAAAACTGATAAAATCTCTAAGCACATAATGAAATTAACCGCAACGCCTATTTTCTAAACATAGTCATTATTTCAGGAATGGAGTTCAGGATTCGCTATGCGAAATAAGAGGACTAAGTACATACTTTAAAAGTTTGTTGATAGAAGCAGCATTAGTCAACTATAAGATGATTAAAATAGAGATAAAATTAAATAGAAATAAAACCAGAGCAAAAAAAAAAATCCGTTCATGAGCCTGAAAAAAGTGAAATGGGAAAACCGCATCTAGTCGCCAAAAAAATTATTTAAGCGAGATAATAAGGATTTGCCTACCATGTTGGTTCCTAAATCGATATTTAATTTCATTATATACTAACTTATCTATCTGCACTGACTAAAATCTCTTTTAAAGTCCTCTTATAACTATTGGCCATTTCTTTCTATCATGTTATGTTTGCCTTATTTTATCTGTATCACCGCCATAAAACTATCTGAAAGCGAAACACATGTACTTTAAATGTCATCGCGGCTATTCATTCACATATATATATATATATATATATATATATATAGAGAGAGAGAGAGAGAGGGAGGGAGAGAAAGAAAGAGAGAAAGAGAAAGGAAGAAAGAGAGAGAGAAAGAGAGAGAAGGAGAAAAATAGGAGAAAAATAAAGTTTGGAGGAATTTTGATATATTTAAAGCAATGCATAAAATTTTACCACAAAGACAATGTCAAAGAAGAAGGAAAATTACCATCGTGCCAGCACAGAGCGTCGATAGCGTGCATAACGATGTCGATTAAGCTAACTGCTACTGTATTCGATTATGGACGAAAATATGGCAAAGAGCAGACGTATGCACCGTTTTCATTCTCGTTATAGAGCTTATTTTTGTGTCTAAATTTTCGAAAAAATATTGTCCCAAATTATCGCAAACTCGAGCAACAAACCCAGAATTCTTTGAAATACGACTAGTATGGCTATTCCATCCTACTTCATTTCTGACCATAGCATTCATCGTAGATACGAGCTCAGCTCTATGCTAGCCCTATAATACAGCTTTAGATCGTTAGTAGAGTGGTCGTGTCTACCTCACCGAATGTATTTTACTGAACATGAGGAAACAATCTCCGCAAATTTTTCTCTCTTTAGATACTCGGAGCGCATTTTGTAGGGTTGTAACCCCCCTCGGAGCGGTTGTAACCCAAAACTAGCAGGTGCGGGAGAAGTTTGTCTTTGTAAGCTATCGCTTAGCCAATATTACAAAGAAAGAATCCTTTCATACTTTCATAAGCGTCCTAAACTTCTAGACATAATTTAACTATTTTTTGCAGAATTTTAAAAGAAATTCCTGTTTTTTTTAGCAAGATAAAAAACGATAGTAAAGGAATAATTAGAATTGTTATATCTTTGTTATTCCGCTGAGATAGGGCACTTAATGTTAAAAACAGTCGATTCGGCATTTCGCCGTTTCGCATTCGCCATCTGTGCTCTTCTTTTTTTTTGTCATCTAGTAAGCTCGCAAAAATTCATTTGCTTCTTTCTCGCTCAGTTCAAATTCCTCGACCTCTATGTAATATATGCTCAAAATGAGTCAACCGATGCGTAATTCTAACAGATTTACTGAAAAAAATATTCAAAATTTTGCTCGCATTTTTGCACAAATTTGCATGCCATTTATATTGCTCATTTTCGAATAGCGCCGTTAATGTATTTTTCGGTTGGCGAGCTAAAATCATTGCACGACAACCGAAACGCATATAAATAGAGACATCAACGCATACCGACGTTAACGTAATGAGCCTTGCAAATGCAATTTTTTTTTTAATTTACAAAGGTTGACAAAAAAGAATACGAAGCTCGAACATACATTAACAACTGTTATTTATGAAACATCTAACTAATTGTGTATGCAAAATAACATATAGCAATGAGGAATTGAGATGTGAAACAAATGAAGTAAATTCGAATGCTTGAAATAAATTAAAATACCTATAAAGTAAGAACACTGAAATAAAATATTTCTGATACCATTCATAAAGAGGATGCAGAAGAGAAAATTAGAATTTTCAAGCAGTTAGCTTTATTCGAATTCATAAATTAGATCAATCGCTTAGAAATTTTATAATAACCCTAAAAAGAGATCGTTTGCCACTATAAGATTTGAACCTCATATCTTTATGAAGGCTTGCTATTATGCATCAAATTAATATCTGCCTTGTCAATAAAGCTATTGGAATATGCATTCCTCATCCCATCTAAAAAAAAAAAAAGAATAGCAATAAATTGTTTACTGAGGAATATATTCATTATTCTTAGAGAAAACTTTCTTTGCATCAATAAAATTCAATTAAACTATCCACGAAGACAAATAATTTAAAAAAAAGCGCAATTAAAGGGCATCAGCCTAAACTCGACCTGGTTCGATCGCGCATTTTCCATCCACTGGTTGATTTAATTCGGCAAAATGGCCGATGATCAAAAAACCCCCTAGAATGTTGTTCCGACCGTCGAATAGTCGACGGTCAAACGTTCATAATCACAAAGGAATCGATCGAATCTTACGAATTGCCAAGGGATGACGACTATGCAAAACCATACGCTTCCTTGAGCGAAAGGTGAGACAATGCTTTCGAGTTAGGCGAACACCACCGATTGAATAATAGAAAACATTCAGGCAGACAAAAAAGACGTAATAAGACGAACGCATTGCTATATTGCGACAAATGTGATCGGCAATTACGGAAGATGACGATGGCACATGGCATTGATGCGTTCTCGCAGCGAAATTAGCTTTGTAGACGATCTCATTAAGAAGCCATCTAGTGCATGGATGTTTAATGACAGCCATGTCCTTGACGACTTCCTTCCATCTTAATCATCTTCAAATCTAAATCCTATCATTTCCGCGTTAATTTCTACAATAACACAACTAAACTATAACTTTTTTAATAAACGACTTCGCAATTCATAACATATGTTGTGTTGAAAAACTATTTTTGTACCGCATATCGAGTGGTACTGCAGTACGTATTGTTGTTATCAGCCACTATCCAGCAAACTGTCCAACAATTTTGTCAGCTCTTTCACCCTCGAAGTTCAACCTTCATAGCCGAGCACCGTCGGCTATTTCACAAATATAGCACCATTAACTTCCACTAAATGAATCGAGTTTCAAAGTGAATTGCAGGTGCTTTACAAAATGTGGAATCTTCTTCAGCATAATCAATGTCCCAATAATATAGACTTCAACAATACATCATCGTATTTTTATTTTATTTTCACTAAGTTTTACTAATTTTTGTGTAATTTTCACTGAGACAAATAAATAAATTTAGCAAGAAAATCGAACACAACGTTGCTGTTTGTTATGTTTCATCATACAACCAAAATGCAATTAAAAACTGTGAGCTGTGAAAATTATTCTCATTGCAATCTACTCATTACCTAAATATAAGCAATGCAACATTGAGTCTTTAGTATTACCATCGCTTCATTTTCTTTCAAATAAGGGATTCCCATCGAATGAAATTTATTCGATTATCTCATAAAATATTACATGTTTTTTTTTCGAATTTAATATTAGCAAAACGTAAGAATGAATTCCAACAACTCATTTCAAAAATCAAATTAAACTATAAACCGTAACTCAACAAATTATGGCCCATAGAATATTAGCTTATGTCCAATATTTCACAAGCAAAACATTTGCCAGTAGGATAGATTGTTTATAAAATTATTAACCTTAGCGCAAAAAAAAAAATTATGAAGAAATTATGCTTGCTAGATGATTTTAATGCACTACGTCGACAATACTAAAAATTCTATTTGCCAAGATTGCATTCGCCAAGAACGTTTCAGTTTCAATGCAGCAATCCTTGCAACTTTCATCCGCATATTTTTCATAGTTGAGTAAAATATGTGCAAATATTACAAAACTTAAAACTTCTTCCTCACCTAAACTTTAAAAAGCTGTAGTTTTTTTTTTCTAAGTTTCGCTTATGCTCTATCATTTGTTTCACAAGACCTATAATCTTTCCTTTAGAACGCTTATACTAGACAAAGAATGCATGCCATAGTCTTTGATCTTTGCTTCTCGATGCTTTTTAATATGTTCTAAGGCAAAACTATAGAAAAAAGAGAAGAAACGGAATTGTAGTTTGTTATATGACCGGAAAATTAATATTAAAAAAAACGAAATTTGAACCCATCTCCATCACATAGAGTTGAGGAGGAAAGTTTTTTCGACGTTAAAAGAATGTTCTGGCCTGGCTTCTATGAAACAATGTCGAAAGTTCAAATTCTATTCCATCCACGTTCTTTCGGCTTTTATGAACTCTTTATAAACAGGAATTTTTTATAAGAAGATAGTGAGGAGAAATTCTAGAATAAAAAAAACTCTCCTTTCAAGCAAATCTTCCACAATAGTTCTTTCTTGCTCCTCATGACACCAAATTACAACTTTAAAAAATGGCCAACAAATTTGTGCCAAAGAAGACTAATCAAGCAAGTAAGGTTGGCTCAACCAAAATAAACAAACTTGAGTTTCACTCTTAACGATTCACTCAACTCATGCATTATTTTTAATACACAGACTAACTCTCATATGACGTCATTCTCATTCCGTTCGAAGTATGACAGTCATCTATGCCATCAAAAGTAGTTGTCTTTTAAAATGCCTCTCTCGTCTTCTTATGTAGCATTGCCACCACCCTCCGATGAGTTTGAAAGAAAATTCATACAGCTATCCGACGAAATGAAAAGATTTATTGGAAGTAGTGCATGGTTCAATCTTAGGGAAACTCTGGACCACCATAAAACGATGGCTATGCGTCCAATGAAAGAATTAGTAACGTAAGAATTATTTAAGCCCTCAGTGTTCAATGTTAGATAAGCGTGGAGAATTGATTATCCTCTAGCAGTGATTGGATCATCAATCGTCATATAGAAACTTTCAGAGTTTTCCTTTGAGTACAGGATTTCAAGAGTTCTCTCGACAAAATCAATAAGAAGACCTAGGAGAGCACTACTATCACAACGGAGTTCACAATCACCACTATGCACCTAAGTGTGTTAAAGTACACAAGTTAACCATATATGTGGAGATCCAGCCATGAAAATCATCTAGCTGCTAATGCAGATTCTGGCCCAATCATTGGAAGTTCCTTCTAAGCGACATAAATAACGTCCACGGGTTTTTGGACAGAATAGCTTGCGTAATAAAATTTTCTGAAAAAGGAAGTGGTTTTGCCATTTTCAACGTTGAAAGTTTATTAAGAAGCGTCAATAAACAATGTGCGGTCAACGCGGCAATCAACTTATATAGGCTGACCGTTGAAGCTGTAAGCCTCCTCGAGGTCATTTTAGATTTAATGTGTTCTGCTGATGTGCCACTATCCATAAGTAAAAGTATGTATCGTCTAGAGAAACAGGACAGCTCTAATTTTGTGCTAGCCTATAAGAACAAAGTGAAAAGAAAAGCCTTCTCTGATTATGCGACGATGGAACTCAAAATTTCACTTCAACGACCTGAATTGCTGCACCTCTGAATTTCTAAAGAACAGATGGCTGCCAGTTCTAAACAACGAGGATACTTCTACAGAGAGTCACTTGAAAACGATGAGCTATCGGAAGTTCAATTGCAGAAATACTTGCATAAATTTATGGCGAACGTACAGATGAGACCTATTGCTGCTAAGCTTTTATCTAAGAAATTAGACATAACGGACGCCATGGGATTGATAAACGAGTTTGTCAACGAAGACGATTAAGAAGAGATTGATGATCATCTCGACCTATACCCTTTCGATGGAGCCTACTAAAGGTTAGCCAGCTTTGTTTATTTATTTTCTGACTAATGACGAAATCAACGACTACATTAATTCAAATATTACCATCTTCAAGAATATATGAAAATATGTATCTCGATGCGGATAACATATTCTACATATAAAATATAGTAAAAACGTTTAGCAAAACACGATGTGCGAGAAGAATCACTTATAAATCAACGATAAATACATTAGAGAATCGGTGCGACCATTCAGCACCACAACAAAGAAACATCTAACAGCAATGGGGGATCGTCGTCGACTCTTGTAGAAAAAATATGTGCAACTCTCTAAACACATGATGACGTCATATAATTTAAAATCACAATGATCTTGTGTAAAATTGTATCACATAGTGAACACCATAAGATGGTTGATATAGGCAGAACGATCAGTGATAACTGCTCATTCTTGTCACTTCGTTTTGATCGCATACGGCGATCAACATCCATGCTCTGTGAGCATGTAATCGTCTCCTCCACCCTTTCAATGCTCTCCTGATTTGGCCTATTTATTCTTTGCAATTGCTGCCCAGTTTTGCCGAGTTTCTACTTTTGCCCCTCCCTCTCATCCACCCACCTAAAATGCATTCTAAAGCACATGCCTTTGCATAATTGTTTTATAGCCGCTAATGCTATCGAAATGCTAGAACATCAGCCAATTCAACACAAATAACATACAAAGAAGCTATTGTTATGAACACTCACACAATGAATCAAAAAGGTGCAAAAAATATCCCTCATAAATTGAGTAGATTTACCAACACAATTAAGTAATCGAATGCAAAATAGGTGAGTTTCAACTATTCATTAGAAGTTGAACAATAGCGCTGTATTATGAAATTCGCTCATACATTTCAGCCAACATAAAATATTTAAATTATGCAAATGCACGCAATCAATTACAATATGATCCAGCAAGTCTTCAAAACAATTTGAATCAATAGATCAACAATAGTGACAATCCTGTGAAATCCGCAGAAATTATTTTTATACTATACGGGGCGTGCAAATATTTTCATTGTTGACTAATAAAAAGCGATGAAATGATTTAGGGAATTGCGTACAGAGGTCATATATAGGGAGTATCCTTCATGGAAAATGTCAGACTTCGAAAAGGCGCGCATGGTAGACACTCTTCCAATTCAACTCATCAGGACAACTACCTTCAGAAACTGTCAACAAATAATAAAAGAAAAAAATCGCTGGTTCATCGGTTTTCCGACCTTACCGATTGTTAGATGTCCTAGAAATATGCAAATTTTTTAGGCAGCAACAATTTGGGTATAAATGACTGCTTCAGATCTGATACATCAATAGTGCAAATTTCCAAAAGTATAACATAAAACTCTTAGATCAACTACCAAACGAACAAATCAACGCATATTTCATCACAATCCGTCGGAGATGGCTGACAAGCTAGCACATGGTTGCTGCAGCAATGATGTGTTTGTCACTCACATCATCAGCGCAGCTATTATATTGCCGTTGAGTTGTCATCTCTTCCAGGTACATCCTACACAGAAAAACAGAACCAGATATCATTTCTCGTTTAAAAGTACACGTCATTCGCACTTAATTCACGCAGATAAACTGTCACCTATAACAACAGACAGAAGAAAAATGTGCGTTCTTATAATGCAAGTGATCAATAAGGATGCCATATTTGTAGCTAAATTAACAGAAAAAATAGCGAGAAAAATAACTCTTAACGTGCGCAACTGATTCACTGTCTTCATTTCTACATAAATTCCGATATATATATATATATATATATATATATATATATATATATATATATATATATATATATATATATATATCGGAATTTGCCTAAATTCCGGTATATATAACCACAGATATGCTTTTCAGCATACTTGGTTGTCATCTTATCCTTCGAACATAAATCTCTTCTGAAGCGTTGCGAAAAATGAACGTCTTCATAAGTGTGTAATGGTCGAAACAATGTCGAAACAAATCTTTTGTAGAGTTATTTATGCAAGCGGTCGGTCGAACTAAAATATTACGCAAATTAGTGATTTGTTAGCAAAATAAAACTAGTTGACCAAATGAGTAGCATGCAAATGCACATTTCGCGCCATCTGCACTATCATATTTGCCTCTTGTTTTCATGTCCCGATTTCATACTGATCTATACACATCACATGTATATTCCCTGGCTATTTAAATATAAATTCGTTCATTCAATGTCAATCAAAGAGGCTTGCATCAACAAATTCTTCCAACTACCATCTCGCAAAAAATTAAACTCTCGAGCAATCCATAACCATCATTGTTCTTCTATTTAAGGCGAAGTGGACGAAATCGCAAATAAGACTTTATCCTTACCTTGGAAAGTGAGGAATGATCAGAGCCACAGAGAGGCAAGCACTTTATCACGAACAAATAAATGAACTGATACGTTAACAAACTCTGAGAGTTGATGTACATTTAGAGTATTGTTTGAAATGCGTTGCATATCGATCTTATGAAGATCAATTATGAGCCAATGAATTAGTGCGTTTTGATACAAAGTAAAATCGTTTATGTGTTTTATGCAAATTTAGGTTAACTAAATAATATCAGAATTGAATCAGAATCTCTTTCAATTGAAAATATTCCAAAAGAAGGTTTTTTTTGAAAATGTCACCATATGATGTGGCTATAGAAATGTAGAAATAGGGAATTTCTCAAAAAGTAGCATTCAAACAATAGAAAAATGCAGCAATTATTGCATGAATAGCAAAGAAGCATCGCGGCAACGCAAATTTGAAAAATGCATTTAACATTTGAGTGTGTTCTAAAACGTTTTCAATATTCATGCATTCTGTTTGCTTTTGTTAAGCAACAATTGACAGCAAAAGAGCCCTTTTTTTTCATGAGTCAGTTGTGGCTAATATATTTGTCTAAGGGCATACTCCCGTTTGTCAAGCGGAACGCTTCCCATAGCTAAATATCAATAATGGTGCGCCGAAGAATGCACAATAGCATTTAGCAAAGAGAATGGCGATAATTGCTCTATAACGATCGGTGGCACAATTCGTGCTTTTTACACAATTTATATGCTTACAAATATTCAGCATAAATTAATAGCACTTGAAATCACCATAAAATATGGATGTTAAGGTTATTTTACAATCGATATTTATCTATGATCCAGAAATGAGTTGTTTGATGGAACGTTAGAAAAATTGATCATTTTTTATGAGGATAGCGCATTAATAAACATTTTTATCTACTTATACAAATGGTTGCGTTGATGGGCAAAAATGCAAAGCGCACATCATAGCAGCGGATATTTCTATATGCTTCAATCATCTCTTCGGATCTAATCCAAACGGACACTCGGCTAACTTTTCTTTTAACTTCTTTAGAATTCATTTAATTTCAAGGATTTATACAAACAATATTCTTGATCGAATTTATTGAGTGAGCCAAAAATTCTAAAAGATTAGATTCAATATCGGCAGATGTGATAAAAACTAAAAAAAAAGATGGATTGATTAGATTAACTGCAATTGAAAATAAGAGCAACGAAATGGGCTTGGCAGCTGTTCACACCAGCCGATCATATTGCGGAAATGCCCGTTAATGCATCAATCAGAGATAATGAAATAAGGCAATAAGCGCATAGGCAATGCGCTTTTTGTATTATACAATAAAAGACAAGAAAATACTCATTTATGCATAAAAATAATAAGAAAGGAAACATTTTCAGAATTTTTTGCTGCCTTAGAGCAAATTAGATAACAAAAAAATGGAAAAAAAAGGCAAGGAGATATGCTTGTCATGGCGGCTTTACAAGTTGAGTTCATATCGTATTTAATCATTTACAGTAATAACGCTTATCACATTGCTTCGATGAATGGATACAGAAAGAGTACGGTAGACATTCTAAGTCATGCAACGGGATGCTCACACTGAAATTTCTATTCATGACTGATAAACTCCCATATAAACATATAAATATATAAAGCATTCGAGGATCTAGTACCATTACTAATATAGCCTTCTCTTCTGCCCGAACTTTTGCTTCCTCTCCCCCCCCCCCCCACCTCCAAATTTTGGCCAAGTTCAACGTTTATTAATTCCTACCGAGAAAGTTGAAAATGCTGCAATTATTTCCGCCACTCATTAAATTTAACTATGAAACAAAATATCGCACTAAACAGTAAAATTTATAGAAACAATTAACGCGTATGAATATGAGTGCAAAAATCTCATTGAAAGCATTATCTCACTCATCCTTTATGCAGATAAAAATCCGTTAAAATTAAACTACTCGGCAATATGAGAAGTTAAAAGTTTGCTGTAACTGACATAAGAAGATGCTAAATCTATCCTCTACAACTTTTGTTGTTTAGTCGATTTCGCATTTGCCACATTCTATATCGTTCGGAAAAAGAATTATACCTAAATAGTCAATGAAAATGGTTTAATTTATTGCTCACAAATAACCATTCAATATGCTTGTCTATACGAATTAATGCAAATGATCACATTTTTTTTAGCAAATATAACATCGAAACGATAATGAATGTAACTCTCAAGCGACAATGAAAAGTAACTCTTAAAGAAATTGCCACCTCACAACGGAAGGCAACGAAAGTTGAAATGTGCATTCACCATAGGTAAAGCGTTGTTTATTTGTGTGTGTGTTTGTTGAGAATTGATGTGTGCTGAGAGATGTGTAAATAATTCACATCCGGTTTTTTTACTCTAAATTCCGTAAAGCAAATCGCTAATCTTAGTGATAAATTATCAACCAATTATTTCCTCTTTATATAACGGTCTTCGTCGGGGATAATTGTGCAGCAAAAATAATGGCTGAATAATGTTTTGCATCTATTCGTTATCATTAATAAGTATTATTATTTCGTGAGAGTATAAGCATATCACCAATGAGGCGAATATAAATAAATGATCCCATAATTTTGATAGTATTTTCTTTAGGCTTTCTGGCAAAAATATTGATGATTCAAGTTAGTATATTTCTTATAATTATTTAAAATAAATAAAGTTATAAACTTAAGAATTTTTCCGCTGCTTGAAATCGCAAACATATTTTCAACCGAATTTTCAAAAACGGTGTTTCTTGATTTTTTTTTCGTCATAGCGTACACAGATGGCTGAACTGTGATCTTTTATCTACGGCGATAAAAGAAAATAAAACGATTTTATTATAAATTAACGACTTTTTATTCGTACAACATGCAATTATTTACTATTCTCACGTATAAATAAAACATTCTTATATATAAAAATTATATTTTCTAATCCGGTTCAAAAACTTTTTTTCTCAATCTTATTATAGAATCAACGTTCATCAATTCGTATTCTTGAAAATATTTGTGTGATTCGACTATTTATTTTAGAAATATTTGATAGTACTTTACTGTTCGTTTATAACGATATATTCACTTATAAAAAATTAAAATTAACGTCTATAAATAGTTTATATATTCTTTACAAAACGATTATATATGTTCAATTGTAACTCTCAAAGAGTGTGCTCTTGATTATATTCTTCTTTGTTATTCGTTTTGGTAGTAATTTGTTATAGGAATTGCTCGACATAGCCTATTCATTCTTGATGGCAACATATATTCATCGCCTATCCATCATTGCTAAATACACTATCGAAATATACCACTATCAAATAAAACATAAATGGATCCATTATGGCCACTGTTTGCATCTCGCAATCACTAACTAATTGCGGAGAGAAAAAGAAATCAACAAATCGACACAATGAGTCCAAATGCTTTTTTCCCAGAAAATCAAACAATAATCGTAGTGAAAAACATTAGTGCACGCAGAAAGCGATAATGAAAATTGATACATCACCCTTCAGAATTGTTTAGTTATACATTACTAATGTATATTATGGGAAATAATGTGGGAATATTTAGACGATTCAACATTACTATGGTGGTATTTTAGTGAAGATGAATTTATGCTTTCACCGAAAGAGTTAACAACCTTTAAATTATTTCAAGCATCATTCCTTAATGATTCCATATGAGTATACACATTTCTCAAAACTTACTTTAAAAACTAATCGCAACGTCATATCTAATACACATCAACATATTCAGCATTGTAATGGAGTTCCCATTTGCCGTTCTTTAACCATATCCATAAATTTTATTCATATTTATTTTTATAATATATAAAATATAATTAATAAATCATAAATGATTATATTTGAACAAATGGAAATGAATAATTTCTTCCATAAATGATTATTTGTCCCATTGTTTTTTTTAGAAAAAAATGTTCACTTTTTACGATTTCAATGAGGAAATATTAATTAAGAAATTCTTCTAAAATCTTATAAAGACTGCGTAATATTTAAATGATTTTATTTATTGTCCCTCAAAATAAACAAACAAAAATTTTACACATTCTTAGAGATGTCTTTCAAACATAAATATCAATAATTTCCATCTCCTTTACATTTTCCCGAAATCGTTATTTTTGGATGGTAATCTTCATATGGAAACAATATTTTTTTTTTGCATTTACCTCTTTAAAATTAATACAAACAATTGCACAACCAATCGATCAATCGATCGATTAATCGATCAATCGATTAATCGATTAATCGATCAATCATCATCATCGGAATTAAATGCAGAATTGGTATTAGAATTTTCGTTTTGTGTAATATTCGTCGATTCATTCAATCTCTTCTCCAATTCCGGTAATGCAGCCACCCATCGTTGCATTTTACTCTACAAATATCTTTAAAAAAATTATCACATTTTTTCAACTAATATAACGCAATCATTCAAATCAAATAACGAAAGATTGCTTAAGTATTTTATATGCAACAAGCTTGTGGTATATCGGAAAATTTCATCTTTAAAAAATTACCCTCAAATTTCACAATTAAAAAGAACTACTTAAAAAACTAGGCAAGTGGGAGGGGAGGGCAAATGATGGAAATATCGATACTAAAATTATGGGGTGACCGAAAAGGGTCGATAGATGATTTAGCAATCGCCACTTTGTGGGATGTCTCAGAAAGAATGAAAGACAAGAGAGCATATTTATCAATGTAATTTTCTCATAAGATAAGACCATTATCAGTGATATCAATGAGTGACTCACTTGTAAAGCTGCATTCGCCTCTTTGCTGATCGGTTCACAACTCGATAGAACCACTGCAATAATTGCATCGAGTCGTCGAATCAATTTCTCGCATAGCATTACATCGTCATTCTGCGGTTGCCATGTATCGATATTTAACAGTTTATATAAGAATTGATCTTTCAAGAGATCGTCTGATTTATCTGTAAAACTATATTCACTGCTAACATATAGTATATGGCTAGAGTAAAAGTAAATTTCATATCCGCTTTACAACTTCATCCCAATAAGTACCGTATCTCTCCGAATATAGGCCCACTTTTGAACAGAAAGACACAAAAACAGATCACATTTAAGCATAGTCCTCTTGTTATTTACAAATCTTTTCCTCGAAGAGGCAAGGGTTTACGATATGATGTATTATTACCTTTTTGAAGCGTTTAAATAAATTTAAAAAAAAAAAAGAAATCAAAGGTTTATATAACAAAACGTCACATTATAGTCACTATTTTAATATGCGATGCGTATATAAAAAATATTTAAAATTGAGTTAAACAGAAAGTAGAAAAGACATTTAAATTAAAAAAGATGGAATAAAAATAAAAAGTTGAATATTGCAAACAACGAGATTAACATAAATTATACACACACCAATCTCTAACTCATTTATATAGAGATTTTCACCTAAATTTAGGCATTGAATCGTCGATAGTTATCATTAATGCAAAGCAGAAACCCACCAAGTTTTTGTAATGCGTATTTGAGTGCAGCCATTGCGATCTGTGAAGGTGGATAGAGCAACATCACATCGCCCAGTAACGCTTTCTGAATAATAATGCAATTTCATTAACTATATCTATCAATTTCTTCATTAAATTACTGCCGATAATTCAGAACTACCATTTCCATATACGAGAACGTATTTCCTCCATTCCCATCCTCACCCCTCTCCCCGTTATAAAAGAGCATCACACCATAATCAAGCACTAATAGTTTGAAACAAATGCTAAACTATAACCACATAAGAGAAGCGATATATATGAGGAAAGGTGTCTGCATATTTAATTTTAATAAAACAACTTAAACGATTATCTTTAGAAAGGAAATCAAACCTCATCACATTATCGAATTCAAATGCTACCTTAAAGCGAAAATACTGAGAGGAAATGATACACTATATAATAGCTAAAAAAACCAACCTTAAAGAAATCATTGGAATGAGGTCTAACTTGTTCGAGATCAAAACCAAGCAATGAACGTGTCTTCATATCAATGAGATGTCCCTCAAATGGTCGAAATGGTGCATGCACAGTGAGATGATAATTCAATTTTAGCATTATTTCCGGTTCCAACGATAAGATTGTTTCTGCATTCGTTTTCGCCGTACCCGATCTAAGCACATATCATTAGATTAGTTTTTCAAAATCAAACGCTAATATCCGCCTGTATTGTTAAAAATGTTCAGTCGTAATTAACCTTACGCCATTCGATAACACTGCCAAACTGCAAAAACTGCAAATGGGAAGAGAGAAAATACGGATTGATATGAGTATGTTATAAATTACGGCGAAGAATCTTACTGCAGATTTCCATATATGATTTTATTGAACGCTTCAGTTGGATTAAAAATTTTTCTAAAATTTATCAATATTTGTATGACGGAATTTCGGTTAAATTCATGAAAAGACGAAGCTTTCAACGATTAAAAAAACTCCCACAAAATAAGATAAAGGCATCATGTTTAAATAGTTTTAAAGCACACCCTCCCCTTTCGCCCATCCCCGAAGCGATCGGCTCATGTTGATCGACATTATTCCAACGTGTTTTCTTGAATCTATGCGCTCTAAGAATTGAAATTGTTTAAGAGACAAACCTAAGATTATGAACAAAGTCCTGAATGGAAAGATTAAATTCGTCGACTTTTGCTGCTAAATAGAAACATGCCATCATAACGCTTTTCGGTGAGTACTCCATCGTTGAATTGTACAAAAAGAAACGTTTGAAATATGCGAATGCCGTCCACCGTACAGATAACCACATTGCTGGACGAAAATCTTCGGCGAATCTGAATACTCTTTGAGAATGATCATCTAACTTTAAAAAGCGCAAGATGAACACTACACAATAAAGAAAATGAGGTGAAAAATATGTAAAAAGCAAAACAATACTCCCCTCCCCTATTTTTAGGTTATTTTCAGGTCTATAAACCTCCTCTCTATGATCATTCACCGTCTTCAGTAGGCGCCAGTCCGAATAAAGTAACGATCACTAGAAGTCAAGTCGACGTTTACAGACCAAGATGTAGACTAATTTAAAGGATCGGTTAAAACAGCTTCGACGCATTTAGCTTCTATGCCATCTTACATAAGAATCAGAGAGAGTCTAAGCGTCTCAAACCACAAGTTCATATATCCTTTAAATGCACCCTATGAGAAAAACTTTCATTGACTAAACTATCGAACTCTTCGAGTGCAAATCACAATGGGAATCCGTCTAGCTTCAGAAAAATAGCACATTCAGAATGTTTAACAATAATAGGAAATTACTAGAATATATAGTATAAAACAAATCCATGGTAAAACAATGATCCTCTATAATGCAGCCTTCCTTTTGGCATTTATCGCCTTAAGAGTACATACTCAGGAGACTATTTTTGCGCCCGGTTGGTCATTTGAAATGAGTTTCAAATGTAATAAGATGTCATACCGTATACCAGTTTCGGTAACAATATTACGTAATGTGGTTTCTTCATCGGGTGTTAGAAAGACGTCCTCTTCATTGGGTTGTATAACGTGCTCATATTTGGCACGAAAACGTTCATTTGCTGCTGTCCTATAATATTACTGTATGAATATTACAATATTACTGTATCACTACGAGTGTTTATACCATTCAAAGAATTTGTAGCAATGATGCTTATTATAAAATAAACAATTCATGCAATCATAGAGAAGTTTAAAGCTAATCTAATTTCCCATCTAAATTCAAATAGTTGTATAAATGAATTAAAATATTATGCTGTACACTGCAAAAAATTGCATGCATAAGGGACTAAGCTTGTTTCACATCGCGTTCCCCTAAATACTGTTCTCATAATATAAATAGGACCGTGGAAAAGTTGAACTTTTTTTTAGCATTGTTCAATATTCCTATCATTTTCTCTCAGCTCATTTCGATAAATATATAAGCTAGATTATCCGACTCAGTTTATGAAACCACCAATCATTCATTAGCCAAATTTTCAAAAAACAATAATCAAAGACGGATCCGTTCATATCACAAGGTAGCGGTTGTAATTGATCGAAATTTCCTTTACGATCGGTAATTTTCTAGCTTAATTTTCGATAGTTGACCCAAATAGCCGACTCTTTATAATAACCTGATAGCGTATGTTTCGATAATAATTTATTTAAAATTACCCCTCCATATCAAAGTTTAAACTAACGGTAATATGAATTATAATTTTCTCAATAGTGCAGTGCTAAAAAATCGAATGACAACTTTGCAGGTGGTACATAAGTGCATTCATGCAATATTTAACTCACCGAAGTTCATTGATCGCTTCCGGTGAAGGAAACGTCCAATAGGCCTTTTGTGTGCTTGTCGAATACATCATTCACCTGAAACACTTCAATACTACTATCTCACCATAAAAGAGATAAAGAATTGAAAAATTTCCAGAAATACATTCAAATAAACGCTACAAACAGGTTCAACATATCAACCACTTTCAATAAGAGCCATTTTGCTAATATGCATGATTAGGCCTCAAATCTTCGCCAGCATCAATGATTGAACCTCAAATCTTTGGTAGCACCTACGGGTTCAGCCTCAAGTCTTCGTGATGAAAAAAAAAATAGACGAGAAAGGACAAATAAATCAAATCGACAATGAGCTAAAGCACTCAGAAAAACAAAACCACTAATAGCAAAGAAAGCATCGACCACCGATCGGATTCTGCTCTATAAGCGTGACGCAGAAGCGGAATCGGATTTTCATTTTGCGCATCGGCGAATGAGTGTATCAGCTTCGAGAAATGGATCTTCAGATGAGTGATGAAAAACCTGAGTCCACGGAAAAGGGCATTTATGGCATAGTTCCAGTTAGGGTTTATTATAAAGCCTATGAGATGAGTATGAAATTAGCAAAACTATGTAATATGTACTTACAAAGCAAAAACAAGATTTTATGTGGCTACTTTTTGGAGACACGAAACGAAGCCTTGATGAACATTCTTCACCTCTCGAACCTGCTAGATGCCGAGGAACAGTAATGTTTTTAAGACAGGATCGCGAGTTAAACTGCGATATAGTGAAATTAATAGTTCGTCCAACGTAATGATGTTTATGTATCATCTGATCCTACGAGACGTGTCTATAGAATCGAAGGTATAACCGGGGTCGGCAAGGTAAAGGATCGGAACCTATCAGAAAGTAGCTCAAGACTTCCTCCAATCATTTCGCAAGCCCAAGAACCTCTGATCTCTGGTTCACTCTTAGGGAAACACCAAATCTTCCAGTACAATAACGATACCTACCAACAGCCGCTCCATAAACTTTGTGTACCTTGTCGTTTTTGCTAATACTGAACCCATCGGATCGGATTGGAATGGTAAAAGTTTAAAATAAAGTTGCAGAGATCCTATAGAATAAAATACAGTCAATGATGACCAGATATAGCTTCAACCGTCGAGGTTTAATTCGGTGTATAGAATCGGGCAACCATCCTCATGTACTATTCCAATCCTGGCCCAAAGTTCAAATCCGATGGTCCCCTTCAGGATCACATTAAAAGTGTTTTGATGTATATTGGCTTATTTGGGGATGCAACTGCTCGCAATTTCCTTCATTTTCGTTTCAACGCACATCATTTCAGAATTGCTTAGTGAGTACCGCTCATACCGTAGTATCCGAACGCTTTCAGGTCAGATCCAGGATTTAGTGTCCCCCTTGCAGGATTTAAAGCTCTCCTTTCATAACTTTTTATAATCATTGTCACCACATAGGAATACGGTATACTTATGAACACACTGCGATGCTTCCTTGGTCAGTTTTGTTTTCTTTTGCTGTAGTACTGAACAAGGACATTTTCCTCCCACAGTATACCCCTTTCTCATAATTCATTGCCAATTTTGTAAATATTATTCTGCTGCTCTAAGAGGAACAAAATTTTATAAGTCATAAATACCCCCTTCAAAATAATAACAAAAATAAATTAAATCAGATATCTGAGCATTTGAAAAAAATGCAAATAATGTAACCGTTCCATATAATCGAAACAACAATTCTATTCATAAGAGTTTATTCTTCAATAAAGAGAAAAAAAAAACGATAAACTCAAAAAAAAAAAACAAAACACTGAGGGACATTAGAAAATAAATGAAAAAAATTCATTAAATAAATTTGCATATGAGCAATGATTGAGGAAAATGGATAAATAATCTTATCAAATCCAACATCAAATATGCAAAATTCCATCAAATGAAAATATTTGTTAAAATAGAAAGAAAAATAGGAAAAACCTCTTCACGTAGAGCCATCTCTTCATGTGTTAACTCATCGAAACGACTTGAAAAAAATCGGATACTACAAAGAAAATCCTTCCTGAGTGACCTTTGACCTTAATCCACTTGCACGCGCATGACTCTTGCTTCTAAGCTTGGCGCATTCTCAACGAAATGCTCTGAATTATTCTTTTTCTTTCCCATTATAATCTATAAAGGTTGGGAAATGGCCGCTAAGTTTTTATGAGTTCAATTAGAAAAACCAAAAAAAAGAAAATTAGTGGTTTCATTTTTCTCGTCGAACTCAAAGTTAAAGGTCGAGCATATTCGACCAATCGAACGATAAACGTTGCAGCCAGCTGTCACATAAAAAATTTTCTTAGGCAGGTAATCCCACAGTATCCAAATAATATAACCCCACCGTTATAAACAGCTCAATCTACCTCTTTCAATTGTCGCCGCATAAGACAGGCGTTGAATGAAAATTGATTGAATTAGCAGAAACGATTTTCTAAAATTCTCCACTAATTATGGGTATTTAAATCGACGTTTGCGATGCAAACTGAGATGTCCCAAATCCCAAATATCGGCATAATTCGTCAACGCTTCATTTCTAATCGAGTCGGCCGGAAATCCAAAAAAATGCTTTTTCTATGATAAAGCTAAAGAGTAATTTCATCGAATTTACCAACAAAATTTATACTCTATCATTGCAAAATATGACGACGTATTATACTATTACAGACAAACACAGACAAACACAGACAAGCACAGATACTAGTTTAGTTTCTTTCGGCGGTCACATCAACGTTCTGCATCAATTGTGCATTGCTTAAAATGAACAAGTAGTATGCAAGCTTATCAATATTACAAAACAGCCTTGCATACGGTCATATCAATAAATATACCACCCATAAGTAGACAACAAACATTAAAACATTTAGAAATAAATGGGATAAACTAATGACGAATTCATAGTGCTCTTATGCATCCAATTTTTCGGTTCTTTGCCAATTCAGAGAACATTAACAATATGAAAGTAATAAATATAAAGGCAAATAGCATACGAGCATCGGATGAACATTATATTCCATTAAATATAATTGCAATTTAATATAACAGTGAGATCGAAACATGCATAAATATCGGCTATACATAACCGTACGCCTATTACATTCCGAATAATTTCTTTACAATAAATAATAAATTTATAATTCAATATTCTCTAATAAATGCTATCATCCATTTCCCCGAAACCAAATGAATTTCTAGGATCAACGATTCGGAATGGAATGCTTTAAGCGATCAGCTATGAAGTAAGAAAAGTTATCGACGAAAAAAGTGTGCGACCGCATCAAAGTGAACATAATAATATGGATTAGAGAGTTGAAAAACATCGACAACAACCCTGAATGACTCAATTACGAATCAATTCGATCGTGACCATCACTGGAAACGCTATCGGAGTGACCCGTCTGTGGTACAATATCTGCCGTTGCTGGCTGCAGTGAGCCCAGAACGCGTTTCTCGATTTCGGGGTCAGGATAATACGGCACTGGATTTGTGCTGCTCACGATCTGAAAATTACAGGAGTTACCAGTAGCTATGCCCAATTCACGACGAGTTTTCCTTGTTGAAGCAAAGTCACGCAAAGTTGCCCCTCTTCCCCTCTCTTGAAGAGCATTGCATATAGTCTATTCACTTATTTTTGCGACATACATAACTGGTAATACATATCTGTATATACTACTATAATCTTCATCGGAACATCACATTTAAAAATAAAATTTTGTAGGAATAATAAAATCATTTTCACAGACTTTTAGCATTTTATTGCTCAATAAGTAATGGCCGCCTTATCACATATAATGAAAAACATACCTTTCCAGAAGTGTACATAACACGACCTGGCTTCTGTGGATCCACCAACTTTGTAAGCTCATCTGCCTGCAAAAGAAAATCCTACTGCATTAGATACTCCTCAGCAGAGACCACCCTTGAGCAAATCTTAAACAATCAACCCTCAAAAGTTGAAATAATCAAAAATTTGAGAGATGAACATAGTTGCAACAACGATAAACAATGTATATACCTGTCGTTGTGTCATACATGGTACCATATCGCCTGGTTGAACATAACCTCGTGGTGCGAGATATAATTTGGGGCAATGACGATACTGAAGATGCGTTCGCATATCCGAGCAGAAGAATGAACCCGAATCACAGAGTGAACAACGAAGACGCATTATACGTAAATGACCTACCGCATGACGACGACCCTCCTACAATAAACAAATCGATATTCCATATGAAACAAGCACTAGCTCAAAAGATGTATATATAAAAAGTCGAAAAAAAAGTAACAAATTCATAAGACACGTGATATCCTTCGATCGCATACGGGTTGGCCGTCAAATACTATAACAGCGTATCAACTAACCATTACAAACTATGTGATTCAAAGATTTATAAATTTCAACATGTTTTTTAAGACAAGAGTTAGTGTTGCTTATATAGGGCGGCGAAATTAACGCACTAAAGAGAACGTTCCAAAGAATCTATTTTGCTTTCACTCTGCTTTCTAAATATAAAACAATCTATAAATGTTTCGTAAATTCTACATATCAATTTCAGTTTGCCAAAAAATTTTGAAGTACAATATCCGCAATAGTCTCCAATTTCTCGCTGTACGGGTTTTGGAATGTGCCTCTCACCGATATCATTAGTGCACTCTCCTTCAACTTCTATACTACGGATGAGTCGTTGTGATCTACATACTTTTGCTGCTTTACATATTAAATGTCTATTCACCTAAACTGTAGCTTTGCGAATGCTTTGTTGCCTTTCGCTATTCATAGTCAAACAGTTTTGTATGTCTTCCCACTTCAGGACATTAAAATAAAATGAAGAAAATAAAATAAAACATCAAAAAAAAAATCACACAGATATGATTCAACAAAAATAGATCCTTTTCAATTCAAATAATTTCCTCGAAAAGATTTATTGAAAAATAAAAAATAAAATAAAATAATTTTAGTACCATCATATTGGCAACAATTTTTCCACATTGCATACACTTCTGTGCACCTTCAGTTGATGTTGATGCGGGTCGAATAAACGAAAAGAATAGATCACGTTGCACTTCGGTTAGATAGACTGGAATCTCTGAGAGATCTTCTGGTCGTGGTGGAGCACGTCCATTCGCCAATCTTACTATCTATAAAATGAAAAACAATTTTTTTTTAAGTTACTCCCATAAAAATTTTTTTGAAATAAAATTATAAACATTCGCTATAAAATTATGTGTCATTTAATCGAAATGTTTGATGATTCATCATTCTTTAGCTGAAGAACGCATACAGCATTCATATTCCATCCTTCATTACTAAACTATTTTGAAGTTACAACAAACTGTAAAATTATAACCCTCTTTCCTCTCATCAAACACAATCCTTCACCATCCAAACAACTGAAAATTTCGCCAATAAACCAATAGAAGGCCAGAAGGCTCGATAAAATTTGGAATTTTTTTTTATTCAGCACAGATCCCTTTCAATATTAGAGAACGACATATACGATGCTTTCATGTAGAGAAAAAAAAAACAAGATGAAAAGAAAAATCTTCGACCGTGATATTATCGTTTTCGTTGATTTTTGAGAGATTTTGTTTGCGACGTGAATGTGATGTACTAGTCGATGAACTACTTGCCGTATTTTCATCATGTTCCTCATAATCTGAAATTAATAATTCTTTAAAAATATTTCTAAGGAATTCCATTCAATGAAATTAATATTCATTTCAGATTAATTTATGCAAAAAATAAATTCAATAGTCCCTTATTAGCAAATATGCATATTAGCTGCATCTAAAAGAACAATTGATAATTTGATGCATTCAGAATTTTTAGTAGTTAGCATAACGATAAATTTAAAACGATGATTATAAAAATAAAATACAATATTAAGATAAAACTAAGAAAACTTCAATATACCAAAAAAAAAAAACTTCAATATGCTTTCTCATAAACAATCCACTCCTTTCGGTCACAATCAAAAAACCTCTCTTCATTCAGAGAACTCTATCAAATAAAGAAGTGCCTTACATTCAGGACGTAGATCCTCTTCACCGAATTTCAATTTTCTTGCTCGTGGTGTGTATAGAAAACGTGAATCCACCAATTCTTTATCCTCGAAATAAATATGTAAATTACAATAAGAGTTGACAATTAAAGGTGATAGGTATTATACCAATATTGAAATTTCAAAGATCATTTAAATATCATTAGTCAATTTTATATTTTTAATGAGAGATAAAAATGCATCAGAAAACTTTTTGATGGGGAATATATACTTTTCAGATGATGGAAAAAAATTGAAAATTTTTGCTGTAATTCAGTGAATGAAACTATCACTTCCGATAAAGCGAATAAACGATAAACGAGTCGATAAAAAGAATGACAAAAAATAAATAAAGACAATATTTCAAAACGAATAATGGGTTCAAACAGTGTTAGACAGTGGATTATTGCATCCTTCTAACCGCTTTTCAACGGCCACAATACAACATTTTCGAATAGAACATCCATATATCTGCTCACTGAATTTATGGTAATAATAAACTGTCTACAACATGAACAGATATAACAAATGCTTACTTTTCGAGCAGATTTTGGAGTTGTAACAGTGGGAGTGCACTCCGATCCATATCTACGCACTGGGGTGACAAATGATGCAGGCAAAAGAACACCAGGATCTGATGCCACCGAATGTGGGCCAATCGACCTTCAATAAGTAGCCATAAAAATAATAAAACATGAATTCGATTCTGAATTTATTTTTTATTTCCTGTGAAAATAAAAGTGGGATTTTATGAGCTCTTATATGACAAACTTCTCTGAGACAACACTATTGCCGAAGGATTCAAATACAAATAAAATGATCCCGAAATGCAACACTACAACACGATACATCTAATAAGGAAGCATTTTTTGAACTTCTCCTGTAAGGATGTTGAAATTAATAAATACGATAAATCAAAAGTTGCAGTTTTTTGAATAAGGAAACGATTCGCTTTTATATTTACCCATTACACCAGAGTATTTATCATCAAAAGTCCCCTCACTTATTAGCAAGTAGAAATTTGAATCATTTCACTTCTCATTTATAAAACATTTAAAAAAAACAGCTTTCAGCCAGAACATTATTTAAGGCTCCCTACATGATGGTTCAAGTTAAAGAAAGACATCTCTTTCTACATTTCATTTACATCTTTTAAAATAGCTCATGGTACTAGACGATTCTTTTGTTTCTGCCCCCTTCCCCTTTTCCACTTGCAATCTTAGGATTATAAATGAGGCTAAAAGTCTAAATAAGGGTCCTTTACGATGCGAATATGAAACATTGAAACTTACCCCGGGGAGTTAGAGCGCGCCCTCGGTGATACAGACTTGTAGAGTCGTTCCTTGCCTTTCTCCACTATTAGAAGAGGCTTTTCGTCAGGTGGAAGCACCAAATCCGGAGATGGTTGTCTTGATAAGCTCCCTTCATTCGATAGTATCGAAGCTTCGGGGAATGTCGCTGGTGGAGCGATATCGACAGGTTCACTCAACGAACTAACTGGAGGTAGACATGTCGGATCGCAATTACCGTCTTCTCCAATCTCCGACGCCTTCAATTTCATCGACGCTTCCAACGATAAGGTGTTGAGACTTGAAGCGGAAATACCATCGATCATTTCTTCGGCATTGATTTCTGCTTCATTTGATGCACTTTGACGAGGACGCTTTTTCCTCAAATGAACTCCATTTTGCATATAGTATTTGGGATGGTCATCTCTCATAGATTTTGAGATGGTCATCTCTCATAGATGGTCACTCGGGCAGAAAAACTTGGACATCCATCAGGAAATTTCATCTATACATAGTCTAATTTCATGTTCAGGTTTATGCATAGCAATGTAATGCACCTAATTATCGCTACTGTTTAACATTAATAGAATTAAGGTTATCTCGTTGAAGTTTGAGCAGAAATGAAGGGAATCCAATTGTGTAGAAATACAAAAAAATTGATTAGAATTGATGAAAAAGAGATACAGAGTGAAATAAGATGAAGTATGTTCAGGTGAGTAGAATATATTAAATGCTGTAGATAATTTTCAAAGAGCGCCTCACTTGAATGCAGTCACAAAGTTGACGTCATCGATCCAATTGGGTTTGCGGCGATGACGCGATGGTCGTATTTTAGGCATTTCATCGGTCTAAATTCATTGTAATTTGAAAATTGAAATATGAATAGGATTAAAAACAATATGAAAATTATTATAAATGAGAATGCAAAAAACTAAAAAACCTATAAATGGAACATACTGAAATATAATCGAATAATAATAAACAATGATGCTGATGTCTATACTTAATATGAATTCGCCAAGAATGCTTTGAAATCTGATAGGGAAAATGCAACAACAACGAAGATATCCTCTAGAAAATCTGATCAGCACATAGATATAAAATACTCTATAAATTTAGAGTGGTATTTTAATAATTCAAAATTTTTGTAAGGTCAAAGGTGACGTGACGATCTCATGCTATTTAAGTATTTCTTTCAAAATATGCATAGTGAACGAATTGACGATGCCAAATGTTGCAAACCATCTCACATTATCAATTCGGATATGAAATGCACAATGTAAATATCACCTACATCATCACTGTGTCCACTTGCATCGTCTCTTGTATCTTCGGGACTCTTCGAGATGCTCTTATCGGTTAGTCGTTGTTTACGTCCTCGTCTCTTTGGCACTTTCTTTTCAATATTACTCTTGTCTCGTCCTTCCTTTATTTCCTTCTGATATTCAGTTATATTATTACTGCGAAAATAGTCACAGCAGAGTCCTACTTTAATGTGATAATGGTTAGAACTCCTTATTACATGAAGCAGCAATGTGTCCTTCACAATATAACCTATTTTGTTTTGTTTCCCTTAACGACTAAATTTACCTTTTCCATCCTGAAAATCCAAGCTAGATGGATGCAGAAAGGAATTACATATTCCGGAAGAAGGATGTTTTCTCTCGCAGAGTTTATACAATAGGATGGTAAATATTCATTACTATGATCAATGAAAACACCTCTCTAATTAAAGTACATTATCAACACTTTGCCTATATATCGGATGACTTCGTTATATTCATAGACATACGCATCTAAACATAAAAAACCTTGTCAATATTTTAATAATTGTTTTCACATGATGTATTGTTGCACGAGAAGAAAAAGAAGGAAAAAAATGTATGGATAATTTTTTGAGGATCGATGATTTCTTTTATTAGGGTATATAAGGGGAGAGATGTATCGTACTTAAATTCTGGCTAGGAAGATTAAAATCTGAAACCATCTACACTGCGATATCGTCACTTCCGACTATTCTGAAACGTTGAATTTCTGGTGCAAAACAAGAGAGATCTCTAATAAGATTTGCAAGAACCGATGAACACTAGCAATTCGTTTATCTTTTTGCTCATCTTTAAGCATTCGAGTTGTTTTCAACGTTTTTTTTTTATATGTGATATTTAAAAAAACCTCTCTTCTTAAAGATCTACTCATCACTTATTTATTGATTCACTCATATCCCTTGAATTCAAACCTCATAAATTAGGTTCGATACCAAGCAAAACGACATATCAAGTTCTGAAAAATGCCCCGGCCAATCCACCTCTCTACCTCAAGTTATCACAGATACCTTCTATTCTCCGTAGAAAGTAGCGAAATGACGTATCATAAGTAAGCAAAGAAAAATTTCAGCTGCATCCAAAGCACATTTGAACGTTATAACAAGAATGCCGACGGCTGCAAGGAGGAGGAAATAAAGTACCTCATGTTCTATTTTAGTATTCCCTAGTCGACGTTTGACCTGAGAGAAATGCGTCGATTTCTTTCTTATTTTTCTTGGCAAACGAATCTTTGGCATTTTCGATGATATACTCGCCTCCTGAATTCATATACGCCTCTTATTTCCTGTTATGTAAAGAAGTTTGATAGCATTGAAAGTATACTAGAAAAACAATGAAAGTAAGTGAACAAGTGATTAAAAAAATAATAAAAAAACAACAACAGGTGATAAGAATAAAAATCATTAATAAATATCTACTATTTTATCAAGAATAATGTAAGCTAGAAGGGTAGACAAGTACATTCTATTCATAAAAACTAAGAAAATGAGTTGACAATTTTCGAAAAGAAATCCGTTCGACCTCAAATAGAAATTTAAAAAAAAAAAACAAAGGAAAAGCCATCAATCTTTAACTCATGTGCGATTCATTTCAATGCCTCATAGAGGTTTTACATTATAGAAATATGAAAGTTAGTCGCAGTTCAAAGCAAGCAAAATTGTTGATTTTATTTTGTCCCATCCCCCTCTCCCTTACTTTCAGCTCTCCTTTCTTCTTCTCTCCTCTCGTTAAGCTCTCTCGGTTATTTACAAAGATGAAATAATATGTCTGCTGATTTTTCATAAAAAAAAGCAAAGAGCACAATTCTAAGCACTGTTATAGAAGGAAAAGGATTGTAGAGGAGGAATTTCGTTATCCCCTCTTCCTTTAACATCAGCAACCTTCCTCTTTGAAAAATAGAAAACTCACTCAACTTATTGGATAGATAAAAGGATGCATCAATCGTGTAATCCAAATCCGTCATTTTCCAAGTATTGTTGGAATGTTCTACTGCCAACACAAACCTAACTAAATATAAGACGAATGCTGAACGGTTTGCATGATGGCACCGAAGGAGCATTTCTATTCGGATTAGCTCATTTGCATAGGTTTGTTTATTTAGCTCTGTTTTCTTTCATCCCACAATTCATGGTGGAAACCGACATGGTCACTTTTATAACCCCTCATCCCATCTTTATGCACTTCACAACGGAAGGTCGAAATTGATCTCCACAGCTGACGACGAACCTAATCGAATAGTTGGTATTAGAAAGGAGGAGGAACAATGGATGTCTCTCGCCGTATGGTAAAAACCAATGACATCATACTTGATATGCAAAACTTAAAAGGTTAATATACATTATATGCATCATCGAAACATGCAACGCCGACGACGTCAACCATCACAATCGTCCATTACAATTTCAAATACGTCACATTAAAAAACCTACCGAAGGAGCAGATGATGAGGTGAGATGAGGTTCTTGATCGTCCTTGGAAACTACCTCCTGCGCTACCACACTTTCCAATATCGCGCTCTAAAAGATGGCAATTATACGTTCTAACAAATATCACCGACCTAATTCCTATTTCATCTTCTCATTCATAGTAAATACTTCTAAAAAAAAACGAAATCCACTTCAAGACGATATAATCACGAAGTCCAGGACCAACAAATCCATGAGCATCGTTTCCCCCCACTTTAGTGCTTGTTTTTTTAGTGCAAATCCATGAGTGCCTTTTTTAATGCTTTCCATTAATCTTTAAAAACGAAAGACTACTTGAAATTGATCGCAGAAAAAAAAAATCATTCATCGCTAATATTTTAGAAAGGAATATTTAGGCACAAAAATTCTCAAAAATATAAATTATTGTTATCTTTAATTTCAATGCCAAGCATAATCACCTGTTTTCGATTCCGTGTCTTCAGAAATTTTCTAATGAATTTCATGGCATTTCGATCATTTTTTAAATTTTCCTCCAATTCCCATGTTCGCTTATTAATTCCCTTCCATCGAATCTGCAAATAGATAAGAGCATATTCCTAAAATGACATCAATGTCTAAATTCCCTGATGCGATAGGCTGACAATCAAACAAGTCGAATTTGATTCTTTAACATGCATTGGAAACTAGAAAATAGGATCGCGCTCCTCGGCTTAGCTGAAGCCCTACTTTGAAGTTAAATAAAACAGTAAACTTAAAAAATAACTCGTTTTGAATTTAAATTAAAAATAATAAAAATTCAAAATGTCAAATAAAGAGTATTTTTGCATTAGAAGAGAAAAAATAAAATTTTTTTTTTGTAATTAACTAACGCGAAAATATCTGCCATCCTCACGCAATTCGCAACCCTCGACTGCCGATATTTCGCGAACAAATTCTGCCATCGTTGTGTTATCTGATTCCTTCTCCTCTATTTTCTCCTCTTCCTTCACTTCCTCCATGCATTGTTCCCTCTCATCATCACCATCAACATCACCTTCATCTACCACCATCGAGATAATATAGTCGATCGTCTCTCGTATCACTGCCTTCAATTACAAATTATATACATATATATATATATATATATATATATATATATATATATATATATATATTTCTATGATAGATTACCACTCTTTCAAAAGCAAATCAGCAATAATCCTATCATATGACGTTAAAAGAATAAATACCCACTGTAATAACAAAAACTCCACTATGCAAAGCATCTCAAACATTGTGGACAAGAATTAGTTCATGAGCTTTATTATTTGGGTTATACGATATATGCGGCTGTACTTGGGTTTATAGAATATTTATTGTTGTTCATCAGTGAATTAGTGCCACACAAGACGAGCAGTGAATATCGATCATCGGTCATTGAAGCAAATATATATTGGCCTTTGCGGAAATGTGCATTTTCTGCTTTCATGAAAATAGCCAACAATAATGTATGCCTACGACGATCAAAGGAAATAAAAAACAAATGCAGCAAACAAGTGTGCTGCAGATTTCCCCTCGGCAATCACAACCCTATCCCTTGCGGTTCCTTTCCCCTCGTCCTAAAAGAACAAACAAAAAAAAAAATTGAAACATCCCGTTATTTAACGACAATCAAATAAATGCCTAGAATATATGAAAACTATGTCAATACTAGTATATCGATATCAAGAACTCAATTGTTGCGATTCTGAAGTAAAAAGAGAATGGAACAAACCGTTTGCACTTCGAAATCATTGTGGCCACGATTATGGCTCTGCAAACATCATAATATGACATAAAACCTTTCAAACAATTAAAGTAAAGAAAAATAAATAAATAAATCTTATTGTGCTAACTCCTAATTATAAATCATAAAATATTTCAAATATAACAGCTAAAAAAAGCTGAAAATCGACAATGGAAAAGTTTTATTAAAGCAATACCTCCGTTTCGGGTGAGAGATGTGGTGGATCGGTACCCCTGAAAATATGATCGAATAACTCAATAGAGTATCCATAAAACGTAAATAAATATATATGTGCTCATTTCCATACGTGAACATATATACACATATTTATGCATATATATAAACACATTTTATTCAAAAAATATATGCTTCAGAAATTTTTGCGTTATTCTTTTTAATAGTAATTGCAAAGATATATTTAATCTAAGCGAGATATTAAAGTCTGCAATTTGCATTCAGTCAATTTTTATAGAAAATAATCCAAAAAAACTTCAGAAATGAAGTTTAAGAATCGCATCGATAACACTGTATGTAACAATCTCTATAGTGTCGCTAAGCTATGAAATGAAAACGATTTGAAAAATCAACGGGAAATGGATACCATTCGGGCGATGCCGCATCCACATCCATATTCATCGATGACAATGATTGTGGAGGAGAGCTCACCTGAAAAAAAAAAATGTTCCACTTTCACAAGTGTTCATCTCAAATTAAAAATCACCCGATCATATTTTCACTCATATCAAAGAGATGCGAAAATAGATCGATCCCAAATATACGGGGTTTACAAAAATTCAGCACTTTAGTGAAAACAACTACGAATGGGATTATAGATCCTCTCATCGACTCTTACTGAAAAGAATCTCATCGAAATTGACTGTTTTCTGCGCTTAGCAAAACGGTGAAATGATACCTCTGAGTTGCGAACATTTTCTCCATCTGCTTCTCTCTTATCTGCATATTCCGTTATGTCCTTCTCGAATTCCTCGTCATGTTCATGCTCTCTATCCGATTCCTCACCCATTGATTCGTCTGTCTCCACGAAATCCTCCGACATTGGACTTAGACTGCGAGGACGACCATTTGATAAGACCTCAAAAAAAAAAAAATGAACGATGCAATCAAATAATTGTAAATTCAATTGAAGAAAAAAAAACCTAGCGTTGCTTAGCCCTTTAAATGCTATTAAAAACTAAAATAATCTAATCTCATCTTTGAATATATCAAACACTCGCTTCTAATCATCTAAAGTTATAAGCATAAAGAATGGATAATGGGCATAAGTTTCCATCACAACTTCTTGAAATGATAAGGCAACAAACAGAAACAATATACCACTTTAAAAAATGTTCTATTCAAAAATGATCATTTAAATTGTACGCCGAAATATTTGAAGAACTTCAATGGTAAAACTTTTTATGAAAATCTGCACGAAATTTATATACTTAAAACTTATAAAGATATTAATAAATCTCGGTTTGCACAAAAATAATTCACACAAAAGAGTATGAACAATAAATTTAGCAATCAAAACTGATATATATATATATATATATATATATATATATATATATATATATATATATATATATATATATATATATATATATAAAGAAAGATTACTTTGTTGGCGAATTTTGGCTTTCTTCCTCGCTTCGGTTCACTCCTCTCTTCCTCTTGCTTAGCACGAGCAGTGCAATGTTCCATATGATAATGATAATGCTGTTCTTTTAAATGCATCATCAATAAATCGTACCTGAAAGTCAACGATCAATCAAACAATTCAGCTCTGCGAATGGCATTTTTATATTATAAAATTCTATGTCAATTGCGCTATCCTATATGCTAAAATCGAAAAGAAATAATAAAAGAAAGATTCTTAATAAATATTAGCACTAGTCGGCATAACTTTACGGTCGGATAGGCCATATAAAAATCTTCTCTACTCCAGAAAAACCGAACATATAGGAATAAGCGAAATATAGCAAATATCGTCTAAGAAAAAATGAAAGCTAATCACATATGTCTCGATCGCCATCTACGATCACAATAATACTGAAAATTGACTTACTGGGCAAAACCTGTATTGCAAAGAAAGCATGGTATGCTTCTATCTGGTAGCCATCTACGATTATGCTTCACAGTAACATGATAGGCGAGTGTGAACACCGACGAGAATGGTCGTTTATCTTTACAGTCTGAGTGAAGACATGACATCGAAGCCAAATCAATAATCGATACCACATATTTGCATAATGCATCCATTACCGCTATCTAAATATAATATTACTTTATCGGATTTAATATCTAGCAAATGGTAAGGAATCTGCATAAAAATTTCCACTTCATCAGTTGAATCCTAATATTTATAAGAAACTTCTATATAAGCGATAGTTTTTAGCCGTTACTCGAATATTTCTTATCAGTGTTATATTTCGTTAACTTATTCGATTATAATACAATATGATAACTATAGATATTTTCTGTTCATTAAATTAAATATATTAATATTGCGATAAAAATGCATTAAATGACGATTCGCAAACCTCATTTGATCCCACTTCTCTGATCACATCATGTTTAGTGGGATCGTTTCGACGATATCTGAGATTCATCTCACGATAACGATACGAATAATCCTGTGGGATCACTAGTGGCACACGTTCTTGTGGTAATGACTCTTTGGTCGCTATTGCATGTGGCATTGTTTCAATCACCTTCAAACAACACATATCTCAGCATAAATAATTTTATAGTGAACTAAAATAAAAATTTTCCTCACTTCCATCGAAGAGGTACAAACTGGGAGAGTTGATATATATATATATATATATATATATATATATATATATATATATATATATATATATATATATATATATATATATATATATATATATATATATATATAGGTAAAATAATACAAAACAATTCAACTTAACAAATTGAGAGTCAAAAAATTATTACAGATGAAAAAAAAACAATTTCAATGAACCTGTTCGCCATCCTCAAAAATGGTCGTTGGAATTGGTCGAGATATACGAGGTAAGGTATGTAGGTCCATTGTATTCTAGAAAAAAAAAACTTTTTTATTAAATTATTTATTAACTATAAACAACTATTTTCAATCATCTATTCGATTTAATTTAATTTCTATTCTTTTCCTAATTGATATACATTTACAGCAATGAAGTGGATTATAACATTTGAGAGAGAATATTTAAAAAATATATATATATCCCAAAACAAAGGGTTTATCGCCATCAATAAATAAATAAATAAATAAATAAATAAATAAATAAATAAATAAATAATGGTTCTTTTATGATGCTATTTCTTAGATAAAATAAAGAGAAGTTTGCCAGGTGTGCTGATATTATTAATAAACAGAAAAATTACAGGTAAAAAAAAGAAGTATAAATAGATACATTCGAATCGGGCAATGTGAGAGCGTAATGTTCAATACGTTTATTGAGTGCACCAATAATATTCGTTCTCTTCAATATTCCTTTAGTACGTTTCGGTTGATGTTCAATTTTATTTCGATCTTCTGCAAATTTCATTCATATTTCAACTCTTTTGATAAAACGAATTGATTGAATGAAAGTGGAAAATTAATTTAAAAAAAAACTTTTAATTTAAAATTAATCTATATTATATTAGTCACAACAAATAACGCTAAATATAGCATAAAATCGAATAAATAAATAAATGAATAAAGTTTTTAAAAAAAAAGCAAAAAAAGTATAATTAATATAAACAGTTTAGTCAAAAATTTCATTACCAATCTCAACTACTCTAATCAGTTATATAAAAATAATGATGCCCATTATAGGTGATAAAATTCGACAATGCACCCGAATGACTACTCAAATTTTCATTTATAAATTCAATTACCCCCCCCCCCCGGGGAAGATTTTTCAGATATGACATCCACGCTAGTGATATAAGTTCTCACACACTATTCCCGTACATTAGAATAAAGTCCTCCGAACGTAAGATGGAAAATAAACGTTAAATTGGGCGCAAAAATATGCAAAAATCCCATGAGTGTATTGTGTCAATGATAGAAAAAGATAATGCAAAGATATCATTAAAAAAATGCGTTATTCAGGAAACAAGGGATTTAATGGAGAGGATTGTTATCTATAGCAGAGATGCCATCTTATTATGAAGCCCACAACGAGTATACTCTAGATGAATCCATGTTAAACTCTTACTAAAAATTAAAGTACCATTTGATGATCATATTAGGGAGGGATAGCTATATACTCATTAAGTACCAATAATATAGTCACTATTTTTAAATGATGGGAAATTATTCGTTAGCATAACATAAGAATTGATTAATTAGGCGAATTTTGAGACTCAAATGAGCAGCGAGATAATGATAATAATATATTGATTAGTGGAAAAATATTTTTTAACGTTAGCAAAAAGACAATAAAACTCATCGAAAAAAATAAAAAAATTTTAGGAAAAATTTTTCGAAGAAAATGCAAAATTTCTAAAAAAATTGAAAAATTTTTACAATTACACGAAAGAAATTAGAGAAAAATTGTCCTTTTCTTCTCCTTTAAAATGAAATAATGAATGAACCATTTGAATTAGAACCATTCGATACGGATCCACATGTGATAGCATTAGTTGCGAATTCTGAGAGTGCAGTTTGTGCCGTTATCGACTCAAATCGTCCACGGCAATAACTACGCTTATGTGTTACAAAGTTGATTATACTTCGAAATAAATTACGGCAATATCTGAAATAAGAAAAATTAACATTTATATACGAGGCGTGTAAATGTTAAAGCATGAATAGGGAAAGATTGGCTCCAACTTTGCTCCGGAAGTGACTCCTCAAAAAATATAATCGAAATAGGCGCAAAAATTGAAATGTTGAAAGAGAAATAAATTGCACTCGCATTATTTGCTATTCTTGAACTTTATTTTACATCAATTCTAACTTCTTCATTAATTTTTACTTGTTTTTTCCAATTCATTTAGTTATGCAAATTTTTTTTCGTTTTTTGAACTATATATATATATATATATATATATATATATATATATATATATATATATATATATATATATATATGCTTTTCTTGAAACTCTGAATTGGAAACTATTGAAGCCAAAGTCACGAAACCCCGTAGACATGATGTAAAGTACCACTTATGCAACGTTCAAAACTCCGAAAACAATTCAGTGGGGCTGTTTATTAACAAGTAGAGAAGACTGCCAAACAATTTGGAATCAAGTACTGTTTTTCACTATGCTCTCTTCACTAACCACTTTCATAAATTATGCAAAATTATACCCGTTTTAATTAATCCAACCACTCACATAAATGCTCTAAAGAGGCTCTTTTAATCCAACTGCTTCCGATTCGTGAAGATAACAATTTGGATCACTATCGGATTTATAAATATTTGCTTAATATATGATTGATGTTTGATATAAATATTACAGAAAAATGCTTAAATTTAATAATTTTTGAAAACTATATATTAAAAGACCAAACCAAAGTGCAATTTTCTAAATATCTTCGGGTAATGATCAGCTAAAAACTGCTAAAATAAATGAAATCTTTATAAATTTTTCGTTGAGTTTTACGAGGATTGAAGACCCCTATATAGTTGTAAATGACTACGCTTGCATATTTTGCTTACCCAAACTTATTCTAAAGCTATCAGCTATCATTACCACGTCCAGTTCCATAATTTACCCAATAATAATCTAATCACATTACACTACCTTTAAATTTACCATTTTTCTAATTGCTTTCGTTACCTTACCCATCATCACTTATCAAGTATATTCTCATTTGTGCACCTATTGAACCATAACTAGTATACATTTCATTGAGTAAACATTATCCATACTACTCATAAATAAGTTAGTGGATGAAACCTATCAACCCAACACAATTACTAGTCATTTTACTGGATGAAATGAATCAATGCCGTACAAAGATATGTTTACAAACCTGCACTCCAAGATTACATCGCATTCTTTTCGCATTAGATTCTTCACTTCGAGTGTCGAATTGCGCCAGAATCCAACAAGTCCTTCAACACCATTTGCACCAGTCGCAATAGTTGGATGAAGTAGAGCTTGATCTTCTCCACCACGAAACATCATCAAAAGTAAAACTTCCGATGTTTGTGATAACTGCTAAAAATACACTAAAATCTCCATTAAAAAAAACGCATTGCTGACCGCCGAATCGAAAAACGTCAACGATTTCCGATCATGAAACCAAATCTGATCACGAATTCTGGATGCACAGAACGAAACAATCTAAGCGAATCATTAAACCTCACGTGCAAATTATTTAAATGTCACCTGATTACCTATAGGCCTTTTTTTATTGACAATACTTCCCTTCTAACATCTTTTACATCTACAAGGGAATTAAATTGTAACATCAAAATATGCGTGAAAATATTGTAAAAAAACTAAGTCGACGCTACGATGGAATACGACGGCGCAACTGACCACTAAAGACAGAAGCACATCCACGAAACGCATTCAAGACAATGACAATGCATTTGAGAGAAACGCAATAATCCGTTTTATGAAAATTATAGTTGTTTTTTTTAAACAATTACCTCAAGCATTACTCTCGAAAACACTATGTTTCACCTGAGCGGAAATTACAGGAATAAAAATGTTCAGGTGACGCATTCATAGCATTAGTAAAAGTTAGAGCACCTTTTAGTAATAGTTGATTTTATGAGAGACATAACTTAATTTATTATTGTTTAGAAAGGATATGAATGGTGGGAAATATTTTTTTTTGAGTAATACTCGATAACATGAATCATTTAGAAATGCTTTCAAACTAAATATGAGTGAAAATATTTCAATAAATAAATAAAATTCTAAAAGAGAGGATTATAAAAATCTGACCATAAAATAAAATACGATAAACACCCAATATTAAATATTTAATTATATGATTACTTCAGTAAGCACGTAAATATCAGTAAAAAAAAAAAAAAAAAAAAACTGAAAATACGAAAGCGATACAATACCTGAAAAAGAGAGAAATGAAAAAGAACGAATGATACCGGAATACGGAAAAAAGTGAAATGGATGGTTTAATATAAGAGAGTATGTTTATGAAATACGTTCATATTGCATTGTTTTGTGAGTGAAACGATTAGTGGACGTTATGCATAACAATAAATCTACCGGTGATGAATTCCTTAAAGCCATATCATTTAATAAAAAATTTATGCTAATTGATATAAATATAATCGCATTATTATAGTACTTGTAAGAAAATCGTTTTTAGCAATATTATTATTGCTACTAATATTGAGAAATAAAAAATACATTATTACTTAGTTAATAAGTCAACTCGGAGTTGACAAATTACTACGGTCATTGGTAAATAAGCCTGCAGGGCATATAATGCTTAAAAATTTGAAAGAGGTATTTTTTGGAGAGTTTATTGGGAGGCATGATCAGATTTTAGTGATTTCGATGACTTCTTTCAGTTAAATCCTTCCAGCTAAAAACACTTCTACGCGTTCGTTTACAAGCATAGATTAGTATACATCAAAGTCTATATGTGAATCACACGCAACTATTAATATAATGTAATATAACATTACATTTATATATATATATATATATATATATATATATATATATATATATATATATATATAAATTAAAGGAGTCTAAATAGACATAAAATGTTTTTTTTTTGTAAGTATATAGGTGCACATACAAATACAGATGGTGTATTAGCCCTATAGTGGGCAGATTTCACTCTTGTTGTCACCATCTACGAATCTACCATCGGAATAGCTAAATATGTTGAAATGACCCTTCTTTAGCAGTAAGCAATTAGGAAACAAGGGGAGTGAAGGGGTAAAGAAGGGGACAAATTAGTCTTTGAACTATCTTCTTTACATTTAATCATCGAAATGTGCACTGAATCTTTGTTTGTTACACTGCTAGAAATGTGCAAAAGATTTTTAAGATGGACGGATATCTCTAGATCTTTGTTGGGGTCTTAGACCGATGCAATGAAGACTTCGGCCTAAGAAGAACGCCTCTCTGGCTAAAGCTAATCTAGATTATGCTCCTGTTATAATAATCCAATAGCACACCAATTGTATGACTATCGATGCAAATAGTACTAAGGTTTTTTAGGAACCGCAGAAGGAATTTTTTATTTTTTTATTTTTTTTACGGAATAGTTGCTATACCTTAGTAGTATATATACCGTCGGGTGTCACGTGCTATGAACAAAGCCTCAAAACAGTGTAATTACGGATATGATTCGATAGGAATATAAAATAATTCAATATTATAAGTGCACTTACTTTCAGCATCATTATGGCTATACCACCTTTATGAAATGCTTACAATCTTGATTCCATTGCTGTATTTAGCTGTAATCATCGTCGATTTACCTTATTATTATCCTTCATCTTGTAGGTTTAATTTTATAGGTGGTGATTGGAGGATGTTGTCCTGTTGTAGCATTATTCCATCTTCTTTTATTGTCTCATCTTTTTTTTTTCACTTTATTTATAATATTCAATAATATCTTTTTTATAAAATTTTCAATCTTTTTTGAGGCATTTTTTATGTTAATTATTAAATAAAATATTTATGATATACAAAAATTCGATGAGCAATAAGAATATTAGATGAATGTGCCGAAAATATTTGAGCATAATAGGTGGCACAAATACCATAGATATAAACATTAGTTGGAGATATGCTACTATAATATAATTACTGTAACAAATAAATATACTCTACTACTGTAATATATTGTTACTGTAATGCGTCAATACTATAATGCTACTGTAACAAATAAATATCAAAACATAGTTTAAGCACAGCAATCCCCAATTACCATGTTTGTTTTATAATACCCCCTCCCCCATTTCTGTCAATGGTGTTGGTATTCTATGGTATTAACTGTTAACAATGCAACGCAAGGCTTTTTACTGTAAAAAGTTCCCGTTTGCAATACACGTATACTGTATTTCTGGTATAATGGCGAAAGCTTTATTCATGGAGATGTGAATATAACTTAGCTTCATAATGGAGAGATTCTGTTGGCGTTAATTTTATTCTTATAATTACTATTAAATTACTGTTACAATAATAGCACAATTATTGAATATAAGTACTCTTTGATATTCATCATTGAAGACCACCATTACAGGATAACGCCATATGAAACATCATTCAAAGACGAAAACAGTAAAATTCTGGGGCAATTTCTAAATGGACGGCAGGAGAAAGGTAGTGGTTGTTTCCACGGAATTTATAGTGGATCTTATCCAAAGAGAAAAGTCAACAAATATGAGGGAGGGAGTCTATTTCAACGATTACTGTATATTTCTCAGCTATCAATTAATCAATTTATTAAATTAGCATATACGAGAGGTTATGATATGTTCGTATTGTTCTTTTGCATATTTATTTGGTCAGGATGAATATTGAATGCTTTTTTTTTTAATTATAAAATAAATTTTATTTATTTATTTTTTCTTTTGTTTTATGGTGAATAATTCATCTGCTTTGAAGGTTGAACATTGGAAACATTAGAATTTATCGTTATCAATTTTCACAATCAATACAAAGTTTCATTTGCGTTCTCCATCTGTCGTCGGGAAAGAGATCAATGCCTCAGGTTGAGGTTCAAAAGTGTGACATGAGGTCGGTGCCTCAGGTTGAGTTCTACTTGTTTGAACGTTGTTACTTCTCTCCGCTATACAAACTTCAGCTTTTCCATCATTCCACATGAGAAAGCAGTAAAGCCGCTAGCGCTATAAAACAATGAACATTTGAAGCTTCTTCTCATTAACCGAAAAATTTAAAAAAATTGGCTCATTTCCAGAATTTTTTTCCACTTCCGGTTTTCTCTCATTTCACCGCAAATTGCTAAAGGGTGTTTTGTCGGTGTCGTTATATGTATATTTATATTTATGTTGGCTATGATGGTTTCGTCTTCGAAACGAATGAATATCGAAAATTCCTCTTCTTTTTGGATTTTTTTATTTTCATTCTTTTATACGTTCTTTTTTTTTAATGATATCTATTTTCCACATTCATTCATTCACGATTTGTTCACTTTAAAAATTAAATTTTTATGAATTTTCTATAGAAATGTACTGTAATTGATATTTCGGAGTTTTTTTCTCGGCAATCGTTAGGCCTATAGAGGTAAGGCTTGCTTCTTTCAATACAACTTTAAAAGCTCTATCAAACGGTATATAGCTTACTATACTCCGAGAGAAAAGTTGAAAACCGAATCGACCCGCCAGAATTTCTGAAATATCGATTTTTGCAAAATAGGGGGTTCTGGTTCTCGGCCGATATTTCATATAGGCAAAAACGGTCTCCCGATTTGTGGTCTACTCGGCGAGACTTCTTGAACGATATACAGGTGACCGCCCACGGGCGAACAGAAGCCGAGAAAAAAAGTCTCAAAAATCGCAATTTTTCGATCGTAAGGGGAAAATTTCGAAAAAATATTTTTCGTCTCCGATTTTGCTGGTTGTGGTATCAAACGATAGAGCTTGATGAGTTGATCACGGATATGTGCATTGTTTGCTGCTTTATGTGAAAGGAAGGAAATTATTGGTGTACGAATGTTAAATTTTTACACAAATGTACTGTAATTGATTTTTGTGATTTTTTCTCGGCAATGGTGAGGCATACGGAGCTGCTGGTTGCTTCCTTCAATACAACTTCGAAGGCTCTATCAAACGATATATAGCTTATTACATTTCGAGAGAAAAATTGAAAACCGAATCGACCCGCCAAAATTTCTGAAATATCGATTTTTGCAATATTGGGGGTTCTCATTCTCGGTCGCTGTTTCGTATGGTGTTAAACGGTCTTCTGATTCGTCATCAGCACGCCAAGAGCTCCCAAACGGTATATAAAACACCGCCCGAGGGCAAATAGGAGCCGAGAAAAAAAATCCCAAAAATCGCGTTTTTTCGATCGTAAGGGGGTAGTACAGAGAAAATTTGAAAAAATATTTTTGTTCCGGATTTCGATGAGTTAAACATGAAATGATAGAACTTGATAAGCTGATCACGGATATGTGCGGCAAAATGGTCATCACATAATAATATAGTATCTAGTTTGTTATCTCCGAGGAAAGTTTGAGAAATCAGGTTGTGTCCCATAGATGAATATATTTTGCAGCCCGTTGAGTTGCTTTTCACTACCGATTCGATAGTAAAACAAAATTGGAAGAATGTCAAGTGATATGGCACAATATGCGCTTTTTTGAATGCCCTTCTAACTAACCAATTTTGTGAGTTAGTAACAAACAATGTGCAACATGAGTGAGGTTTTGTTCCATCGCATTACTTTTGACCAGTTCAAAAAATATTCCCCAACAAACAGTGTTCTGTAATGCAATTATTTTCGCTCATGGAATCCATCTCCTGCCGGTATCCTTAATATACCCACCCATCTGTTCGTATTGCAGTATCCGGCTAGACCGTTTCGATCTTTGCTCTCCTGCAACTATGGCGTACTTCTCGTTTTTCTGGATTGTTGTTTTACGGACGTTCCGGATTCTCATATATATATATATATATATATATATATATATATATATATATATATATATATATAATGTTCTCTATTTCGGGGAATTGAAATATATAAATGAGTAAGTAAACACCAGCGGATACGTTTGGTTATGTTTTTGAATGTATCGAAAATTCATCTGCTGCAGATCGGTATATTATGGCGATGAGTGCAATGAATCTAAATGAAAAAGCCCGAATTAACGGTACGACCGTTCGATTGCGATATTTGGAGACATCAGTTGGCAATTCGGCAATTGATCGTCTCATGGGAGGGGGATTACCAATTTCAGGTGTATATCTCATCGACGAACCTAATAGTCGTACCTATTCATCTGTTTTGGCGAAATATTTCCTTGCCGAAGGTGAAACTTTGATTAGAATTTGAAAGAAATGATTCTATCGAATCATTTAGATCACTTGAAAACATTTAATCTTCCTTTCTATGATGACCCGATACGGATTGTAATACTATTAAAGCAAAGGAAACCCATTGAATGTGTATCGAGTATCAGCAAAACTTTAATTATTCATAGCTTTTAATAATGAAATTCGCCGGATTCAAATGGAAATCCATTTTGCCTATAGTATTCATCGCTACTTAATAACTGTTAAAATAGTATAGGTAATAGTTTATAAACGTGTCCTTTGTAAAGAAGTCAAGTCATCGTTTGAAGTAATATCGCATAGCTTAATATCTATTCCCGATGTCAATCTTGATTCTTTTCTTATGATTTCTCTGCTTCTAATGAAATCATTTTATTTTAAAAGTGTATAATTTGCATATTTTCAAAGCAAAAATTTGATTATTTGAGTGACTTACTATGAGTTGTAAGCACAATATTTGCATAAATTTCTAAAGCATTGATTTCTAAAGCGAAATAGGCTGTTGTAGTTCGGTAAGCTTCTTATAACCCTCTAACTGCTTATATTTTCTTTTGTTTACATGTCACCAAAAAATTGACGGTGAGCGGTCTTCTTCATATCGAAAACCTTTCACTAGTATATCAATCGTAGTAATTGACGGCATGATATAGTATCAAAGTTGAGTTCATTTTGGATGTAAAAAAGCCTCCCGTCGACGCCGTTATGTCATTTCAGGTGCGTATCATGGTCATAGTTTATTTGTTGCATCACCCTCAATGGATCCATCGGAGATTCTATCGAAATTACCCGAGAAAATCGAAGAAAACAATGAGGAAATTGAGGAGAAATCCACCATAATCGATGAGCCAATAAAAATTGCATGGCGATATGCAAATATGCCAAAAATGAATTCATCTCTAACGAATCGTCGAACAAAAATACAATTTGACCTTACAAAAACTCTTGATATTTCTTTATTGAAATCGTGTGATATTTCAAAATATCCTCACAAGAGTTATTCACACTCTATAGCGCCTTCATATTCGGAGTTGTGGATTGAGCTAAGACGGATACTATCACTGCAGAAACATCTCTCATTGCATAGTACAACGGGGGATTCATCTGCACTCGAAAAGACTCTTTTAAGGATTTTTATTGAAGGTGAGGTTTATTCATTTCGTTTTCATCTCTTTTTTCATTTCGTTTTTTTTAGAAATTACTGCAAAATATAAAAAAAAATAAAAATTCCTTTTATCTCTAGAAGTAAAGGGATTCACTACTTTATGATTTTTATGCCTAAGAAGACGAAGAAGCCCGTTGTATAATCGCTAGACGTTTGTGATCTTTGATCTATATTCTATTGCTTACAACAACTTCACTAGAGCTATGCCTTTTTCATTGTTGACGTCATATTGGCTTTTACTCAAAACTAAAGCATAAAATTACTTAAAAGTTTATCAAGTTCAATTATTTTTTCAACTTTAAGCTATATTTTCTGCGAATTTTATTGCACTTAGAGCTAACCTTGATAAACTTTGGTCACACCTCTTACTCGATAATTAGCCGATTCTATAATATTGGTTTAGATTTTGCTTCACCATTATGGGAGGATTCTGAATTTGCATTGAAATTTCTTGCTCATATCAAGGCAGCACTTAACGATCATTACGCAGTATTGATGTTATCGATGAATTCGACTGCAATCAATCCTCACCTCAAGGTGTGTTTTCTTTAATTTATTTATACCGTTCCTCTTTTAGAATATTTTCTTTCCGTTTATTTAAATTCATAAAAAACTCTCCCATCACTATTTTTTAGTGATTATCATCCAATTCTTTAAATATTTCGCTGCTCTCTGCCGAAATCTGATTGTTAATGACTCATCTCGACTGAATAGGGGCGAATTTTCTTTAAAAATCTTCAATTTTCACTTGCTTATAACAACGATTAGTTTTGTTGAAAAAATGACTTTACAAACTGTTATATTAAATACTCTATGCATGAATATTTATATATATATATATATATAGTATAATAAAATATGATTAAGGAGCGAATTTATTCGTATTGTGATGCTGGTTTTATATTGGAAGCAGTTGAAGATGGAATGGCATCGACGTTCGGCGATCATTTCGATGGTTATTTCCGCATCATAAAACTACCGTCAATTCCATCGCTTGGTCCGCATTGTCCAGAAAGTAGTGACCTAACATTTGAATTACATAGACGTCGATTCGATGTGAAAATATTGCATTTGCCTCCGGTGATGGATGATGTGAACGTTGATACATCTGCGAGATTACCTTGCCATAGTATGCTTAATGCTTTCTGAAATCAATAGTGAAAAATAATGGAGAATATAGTCGATTTTAATTGAACTAAATTTGGCATTGCGAGAAATAGACTACATCGTTTTTGAAATTTGAAATCCCAACCGATCGGATATTCGCTAGCCGAAAACTGGTAAATCCTGGATAGGACATTGCAAAGGTGTTAGGTGACTAACCATTTCAAAATTTATTCAGAGAGTTGATAAGTTAAGCGGCTGATCCTTGATACTCTTTGATAGTATCCTTGAATCGACGTTCCCTAATTACTGTTATTCAATGTTGTGCCATTATTAGGTTTTTGATCGATTATTGTTTATTGTTCATTGTTGAATTAATAATATTAGAAATGATTTTCTATCACTTAATAAATGGCTTATGTTCAATTCATTGTTTGCAATAAGAGTGGAATTGGCCATCTTTGAATATTTGCTAATTCGTTTAGGTTTTTGATTGTCGCCAATCTTGAGCTAAATCTTTGTTTAGAAGTCAGGGAACATAAGAGTTCTGTTCGGGGTTGAACATGAAATTATGTATCCATTACCAAGTCAAGAAACGATCGTAAGGCATAACAACCCTCTCTTACAATCCATTCATTTAGTTTCCCTTCACTATTCAAAAATCTGCTCCGCACTGCATCTACTAAGTGCAAAATTTCTCAATAAATTTGAGCTGATAATATCACCATTTGAGTCGGAACGATGTAGGCAATTGTAGTGATCGTATACCATATATACCATATAGGTAACTTATACCATAACGTATACGTATACCATATAGGTAACTTTTGAGTGACTAAATTCGTCTAATTTTCTATAGTGATTTTTATTTCTATGGTCTATTTTCTATAGTGATTTCCGCTCAAGAAGTCATCGGCAATCCCCCGAATGCGCACGTTGACATTCGCATCGGACAAACGAACGGTGTATTTCTAGTTGTTGAGAAATGTTTTGCAAAGGTTGATCTATCATTTTCGACTTAATATCGCAATATGGTTTGCGAATTAAGACCGTTGTTTTTCTTCTTTTTTTTACAGAATAAATTGTTCAGAAAGGAATGCTTCAAAGATGTGTACTCTCATCGATGGATCTATTCGGTGGTATTGGAGGACGAATCTTTTTCGTATCTGAATTGATGTCGACAAGGTCAGTTAAAAGTATCGATGATCATTGCAGTAATACGCTTTAAGATATGTCAGTGTTCTCGATGAAGAGATAACTTTCCTTTAATTTACATATTCGAAGGGATGGGGGTAAGGGGGAGAGGAGAAGATAATAGCAGATGTTATAACTAAATTCTAGAAAATATTTTATAGAAATTAATTTTATGCGCTTCATTGATTGTTGGAGGCTACTGAAATACACCGTTCAACGGGTATAAAGTGAATGACGAAGACCTATTGCATAAACCTCTACAGGAAAGTACAATATTGTAGAGGCTTATTGGTAGGGAATTTATTGCCTCTTACCATTATTTTCGGGTAATTTACCACCAGAAATCCTCGAATATATCCCCATTCCCGTCAACGGACCCGTTCAATACCCATGCCTTCATATCTAATCCTAGCATCAGCAAAACTCATTTCAGTGAACGATTCCACCCATATCGAAACTCGAACAGATGATTTCTTTTCATAGCTCTAAAATCCATTAGTTTTAACCTCCTCGAAAGCTCTGTGGTTTTATTCGATACCACACAACTCTGTTAAGTATTGAGCTCATTTGCAGAAAGTTTTCAGTCATTTCCACAAGGAGAGAATAAAATTTTCGATAGTTCGGCATTTATTTTTGCAGAAGATTAGCGGATATATCAATGCAAAAAATGCCACTCGTTTGTCGTGAAGAATTCACTCTTCCACGTACATTCGATTTTCGTGTATGGTTTCCGATGCATATGTCTGTACAATTGAAAAAGATGGAAGGTAAATTACGAAGTGTCGATCTTATTGTCGAGGTTAGTTTATCAATAAATATCCCACTTATTAATATGCAAATGAATGCCATTAAGATGATAGAACTTCGATCAACTATAGTGAGTGCACATTTCGGAGCTCATTTGAGTGGAATACTTATAACTAGAGTTTCCCTACTTTATTTCATTGATTCTACTTTATTGAAACGCTATATTCTCTAATCGATGCGGCACGATCTGACGCCATCTACGGTCTTTCATATATATATATATTCTTTTTGAAAAAATATCGACGAAATACTTGATTCAAATCGTCTCGACAATATGCAAAATCGATGTAGGCAATAAACAAAAATTTAGGTACACGATGCAAGAGTTCCTATTACCGGTCGTAATCCTCAATTCTATACGCAACTATATACTGTTCGACCACATATTCTTGTGCTCAATAAAATGGATCTAATCGATTTAAAATTGTACAGGTATGGTTATCGATTTTCTTTTTTTTATAAAGGTAAAGTTAAATGATTGATAATTTTTATGAAAGAAAGCTAAATGGAAAAATTACATTTTGCAAATTTCTAAAAAAAAAATGAAGTGATAAAATTGCTTTAAAAAATTTTGATTAACTGAAAGAAAAGTCATTCGAGCAGTTCATAAAATTACTTCGAATTTTGAAATCCAAAATTTTAATTTATGTGAAAATCATATAATTTTATTGTAACAACAGAAATAATGTAATAAATTAAAATAAAATATAAACTTTTTTAGTAAAATTTTATTTTAAAAAAAGTTTTTAGTAAAGTTTTTCTTAGTAAATTAGCTGACAATTTTTAGTAAAAAAAAATTGGGATTTCTTTTTAAAAAATTTTTCTCATTAGGAAAAGCGTAGAGGATTACTATATGGAACGTGGTGTAGAACATATTGTTTGGACCGATTGTAAGAGGCGAAAGAAGAGAGAATTACGTGAATTACAAACGAAAATAATTGAATGTATTCGTAATGAACCACGATTCAATAGGACTGTTAAAACTGAATATCAGGTAGGTCTTATTTTTTGAATATTTTTTATTTTTTTATTTTATTTTAACCTCACTGCTTTGTGCTGTTTCACGTATAAATTATATTATTCGGTTCATATCATATAAGATGACATCTTTTGGTGAAGGGTTTTGGATTTCTTGACGATGACTAAAATCAAGGGATGGAACTTTTGAGAGTTGAAAAAAAAATTTACAACAAGAAAATAAAGTGGTTTAGATCGGTACTTAAGGAATCTTTATTCAGTGAAAGAACAAAGAAGATAACAATGAAGCATTCGAATACAACGATAATATAAATGCGTATAATCAGAAAAAATATCGTTCGAAAATATATCATAAAGTAGTATTTCAAAATACATCACAATATATCTAATGCATTGAAAATAACTACAAATCGTTTAGGTTCCTCATAACTCTTCCTCGCTCATTGGAAAAGGATGTATGAAAAATTTATTAATTTATACTTATCACAAGTTGAGATTATTCCGCGCAAACGAAGGATACGGAAAGTTACCGTTGAAAGGGAAAGAAAACGTCTAAAAACATTTTTTTTTTGGGAAGGGGGTGTGAATGCTCACATACAGGGAGGTCATCTGTATTTTGGGACAAAGATGCATGTTTCGCTATGCCTATATCAACACGTTAAGTTATTCTGGGCGCCTTATTCAAGTTTTATATCGTTAACTTATTTTCCTTATCAGCGTTTTCAAAGCAAAGAAGAAAAAAAGGTTTAAGGTGATGGTTGTTGGGATTCCAAATGTTGGCAAATCATCGTTGATCAATTCGTTAAGGTCAACAAATCTTGGCACAAAACAAAGCGCCGTTGCTGAAGGTGATTTTCATCTTTTCGTAATTATTTATTGCTTTCATATTTGAGTATATATTCTCACAAATTCATTGAAATTGTTGAATGATACGCCGTCGTTGTAGTAGCAGAGCGGTGTGTTTGTTGCAGGAATCACGAAAGATACGTTATCGAGGAAGGCAATTTGAGTTGAATTTATTGAGCATAATTTCTTTTTGTATATTTTATAAATTTTTATAGAATTTTAGTGATCCTGAAATTATAGGTGCAAGACCAGGAGTAACGGTACGTGTACAGAATCGAGTTCGTGTACTTGATCGACCACCGGTCTATGTGCTTGATACTCCTGGCGTACTCTATCCGAATAGTCGCAATATCCATGAGTCTATGAAGCTAGCCATTTGCAATCTTATACTTGAAAGTGCTACTAAACCGCATTATGTGGCCGATTATTTACTTTTCTGGATGAATAGGTAATTAATGGCATCTTTAACAAAATTCTCTGTTCATTTCGAACTCATTAGTGGACCTTCCTTGTCCGTTATGCTTGTAGTATCGTACCTATAAAGCATACCATAGGAAGATTACCTTGTCTATTGATTTTCAAGTATCACCTTACTTTATTTTTTTTGGTCTCGAATATTTTATATATACTAATTTGCTACTAAATGAATATATTTTAATGTAAAGAGAATAATAAGTGAATAAATTAAATGTTTTCATTAAAATCTCTATAAATATTTTTTATTATTTGAGGAGATTTCATGGAATAAGATGATTTTATTCGTTGACTAGCAGAATTTTTGAAGTAAAAAGCGCACAATAAGGAAAATATGTTTGATCATCGTATCGATCGAATTTCTATCGTAATAAATAAAATGATGACGATTAAAGAAATCGTCGAAATGAAATAGAAGGATCTTTCAGGATAGGCGACTATTCCTATGTGGATCATTTCAAATTGGATGAAGGACCTTCGGACGATATTCAAAAAGTATTGTTGGGGATATGTAAATCACGTAATTTAATATTAACACGTAGATTGGCCGGTGAAGGACTCACTCAACGATGGGACATCGATACAGCTGCAACGATATTTTTAGATTTATTTAGAAAAGGCAAACTTCGTGATCATTGTCTTGATCGAGAGTTGTTATTACGACATTATTAATGCTTTTGGCCACTAAATGTGAGGGATCAATGGCTATCGAAATGAAAGCAGAATAGCATCTCAAGTGCCGATCTTTCATACAGATATGTCAGATGATTTCTCAAAGAATTTCCTTCCATTGAGAAGTGTTTTAACGGAAGTTAGGCGTTAAACCGCTCTCCTATACTATTTTATGTTGTACACCATTTAGATGTATCGATAAGTGAAATATTTACAGCTAGAAGGAATAAAACGAATGGTTGTCGATTCATGGTTATCGTCGAAGATTGTTTGCCATTAATTCTTCCCCTTACCCTCCCCCCTTCCCCCCACATTGGCAGATGTGGACATCATAAAGCAATGAGTAAATATATTAAAAAATACGAAGATAATGGTGATTGTTAATAAGAAGCATTATGCTGACCCAATGAAGAATCATCTCGCCTCCAAGCAAAACCCATAAGCAAGAAAACAAGCAAAGAGCAATGATTAAACGTTATCGGACATAATGACAAATAACAGAAATATATAATGCGATATAACGACGCAGCAGCAACACAGCTTGAGGGCGAAATGAATTTATTAACGATAAGAAAGAACATTTTTGAATGGGTCATATAAGGATCAACCTTTAACATAAAGAGTAATGTGGACGAATAGGCACAAACAACTGGTATGAAAGCTTCCATAAACCAATCGACTGTTGCTGTTTCATGCGGGTATCCATTGATTTTACAGGGAACTCTTCTTTATCACTATCATTTACAAAGAAGTCGCTGATAACGAGGCTAGAGGACTTAAAAAAAATAAATCTATGCTAACCGGAAATCATAGTATTTTTAAGCGTTGACGAGTAAATTACGATAAAATTCATCTGGGAATATCCGACCTTTGGCTAAACCGATTCCCATCTCCGAATATCGAGCTTTGCTTAGCTAGAGATTCGTTCAGATGTTTATTACATGAGCAATTTCTCTTTCCCCAAAACATGCAATCTGCTAAAACAAGATATGCACTCCTAAATAAATTAGTAATAATATTATGCGATTAGAGTGAACAGGCATCGAAAGAAACCTATCGGAATCGAATTCATTGAAGTGATTTAATTTTCTTTATAGAGAAATCTACACAAAGAAATGTGAATAAATTGAAAAAAATATCTATGAATATTTCAATAAATAAATAAATAAATAAACCACACCACCCACTATGTTACATTTATTCTTTTCTGAGGCTTAAGTTTATTTATATCAATATAATATTTAATCAGCAAATATTATTATGGAAAAGGAAAAGAACAACTAGGAGTAATGATATTCGCCATTCGAAAAGTGCTCTTAAATAGTGGTTGGCATCATTTTATAACACCAGCCTCAATAAGTAGATTATTCAAACGTCCACTTCTTAAAGCTTCAACCGTCTCATCTGCACCGCCTATACATTCGCCTCCAATGAAGACACGAGGAACCGTCCTCATGCCAGTGATCGATTCTAATGCATCCTGAAATATGGTACTTTAAATGTTAATAACCCTTTTCATTAGCCTTAACGGAGAGCACATGAGTATCTCTACCAGATCTAAACGATCCCTGCTATCGTTAAATTAGCTTCCACTTCCCTTTTATTACCTCTGTATCGTTCATTTCCTCTCCTTTTCTTCATTAAATGAATATATGACTAAAGGCAAGTAAAGATAACAAGCAATCCTCACTAAAAAAAAACTTTACCATTGACATAAATAGAAATATTTTAAAGTGAAAGTGGATGGTTCGATGAAATCATTAAAAGATAACAGCACAGCATAAATATTAAATTCAAAAATTTGCTAAGCCCTCAATAAAGTTAGAAATGGCATAGCCAATATATTCGTTAGCATTTAATCTTTCCTTCAAGCAGCGACCGTTACAACAGCAAGAAATGAGATTATTTAATGCGAATCACTTTTAATGCCAACAATATATATAATACGAATGCTAATCTCCATACAATTAAAGATGAAACGATTTCTCAACATTTCGGAAAGCATTGAGAGGAAGGTTATCTTTTCAGATATTTTTAAATCCATAAATAGAACATTCTTGAAATTTCTATAAAAGCATTGAAAACATCTTTCATAACTTACTTGAATAGAATCACCATTTTCAAGCTCGTCAATTTCGATTATTTCATAAAATTCAGGAGGTAATCTGAATATACTTAGCGCTTGTTTCGCTTTCCTTAAAGAAATATTCGTTTGCATATAATATGATTAAAATTTATAATAATGAATGCTTCTATTAGTTTTTATTCCTCTCTAATAAAGATTACAATCTTCCTCGAGGCATTATCGTTTAATTTGGCCTCTAAACAATTTTAAAAAAAATACGAGAACTATTTTTGGTTAATCTTAGTGTTTTAAGATTTCTACGGATATCCATAATGAAAACATTAATGCATTCCTCAAAAAAAAAAACACGAAATACATTCCATAATATCGATAAAAACAATATGCCAGTGACATTTTCAAAAAAAAAATTTTTTTTTTTAAATATATCTGCATAAAAATTTATTAAAGTTTCATTCAAGTAGTTTTTTTTTATTAATCAGCCTAAAATATATTCATTTTCATGATTTGATGCAATCATTGAAACACTTAGATTGTAATCTTAAAATTTACGCATTCCTCGGCAAGAACTTTGCTTAAAGGTCAATCTAATGATAAAAAACATAAAGAATGATAGCATAAAATAGACGAATATTGAATAATGTCTATGTTTCGATGTTCATTATTAATTAAGAGAATGACAGACTCATAATTAAATGAAATAAATCTGCTAGCAATTATCAAGCTCTTCCTATCGAGTTCACATATCATTAATAAAAAGAAAGATTAGATGAAAAAAGTGGAATAACCTGCTGAATGCACACCATGATTTGCTAAATACAACCACAGGTATAGAGTTGATTTTATTCGTTACGAATGATTTCCCATCAAATTCCTTTTTCAATGATGCACTTCCGCAATTTGATCGCTTAATCAAGTATATTTAATTAAATTAGAAAACTACCACATATATCGCTAAATAATATCATCTGTACAAACAAAAATTTAATAAAACAACCTCATTCACGTTTCTCATTAATTTCGTGCAAATATACTTTCCGGCTAATAGCCACCCAGTTGAAAATAATTACTTGACAACGTGACGTCATTTGTGCTGTTTCCAGAAAATCCAGAAAAGTTTTTCACGGAAAAATCTATAAATAAACTTCAAAAAGTAAGCATATGTTTAAAATTTTTTGAGCATATAGGAAATGTGCTCTTTTTTTTATTTTATTAGGGTGTTTTAAAAACGAAAAATAATTCAAGACGAAGGGAACCAATCAAGAACAATATATTTATAACAAACATTGAATCGAAATATTCAAGCAGCTCATCGAATTCAATAAAATATAACAAACAAACAAACAAACAAACATTAAAAAGTATATTTATAATAAATATATTTATATCAAGCTGTACGCTAATTTAACCTCACGTATATTAGCATATCGGCCCTTAATTCCTTTCAGTTCCCGGCAAAAAAAGCGTAGGGGACAAAAAAATTGACTATATTAACGAATCTGAATGTATATAAATTATTCTAATAATCATACTCACTTGCGATGCAACATTGCCGTCGATTCCGTACTCTTTCATTGCCTTCTCGAGAGCTTCCTCTTCTCTACGCCGTTGACGCTCCATCTCTCTAGCCGCATCTGCTTCATATTGAGCTTGAATCCTCTCTCGAGCTGCACGAATTCTTTCCTCATTGAGCGTACGAATATCCATGTCTAAACGTCATCATGAAATCAAAAACAATACTAATTAATTTGCAAAAATAAAAATAAAAAATTCTATTATGAAGTATGGAGAAATAGATCACTTATGAGATGGGGTTTCTATTTTGGGGACGCTAGCCCCCACCCTAACAAACGAAAACAATCATTTACCATCTTATAGACGCATAAGCGAAGACGGTGGACTTATGAGTCAATGGTCAACTATACAACAAGAAAAGCACTGAAAAGAGAGATGAGAAAAAGCAAAATTTGGAAAACGAATCGAGATTTAAAAAAAAAACACAAACCGTATTTTTTCCTTTCTTCGAGTTCCTTTTTTGCGGCAATCGATTGTAGTAATGAAGCGATATATTTCTTATAGATGAATACAGCGAGCATAGCGAATAGAACAATATACCATCCATATAACTCAAAAATCCCTTAAAAAAGTAATAAAATTCAAAAGAAAAATCAAATGTTGTTTTCTTGCCGATTGATAAACCTTCCCGATCCTCGTCTGACATCAAAAATGACTTGATGGAGTTCAATATTTCCCCCTCCCCATCACATAAAAAAAACCATAGAGAAGATTTCGACAAAAACTTATGAACTACAACTATTATTGCTTAGCTGAAATACACTTAGAAATCATTGTGAGAGCAATAAGCAAGATGGTACAATCAAACTCACTTCGCAATGAAGGATAAGCCGCTCGTGGTTTAGTTCCATATTCTGCATCGATTTCTTCATCTGACTCAAAATCGGCCATCTAAATATTAAATAAACAATTTTTTATTGAATTCCTTGTAAACAGAACGATAACATACAATAATTTGGCTGCGTAAAAAACAATTTGATAATAACGAGCACCTCGTATTGCTTGAACCTTTTCACATACCTAACAATTCAAATCAAACTCAATGCCAACCAATCCTATTTCAATCTACCCTTCCCCTCGCGTTTCCCACTCTCCCTATTGTAACGGCAATACCGAAAAACTTTAAACGATTAGTTAATCGCCTAAAGAATTTCACCAACATGAAAATCTTAATTCTACTTAATTAACACTTATCCTTTGATCATTGCCATTAATAAAATATAAAAAAACGAAAAGAAAATAAAATATTCAGCACAACAATCCAGATAAATCCATTCGTAATAATCCACTTCCTATTATCGATATATAGGCATAATTTAAAACAAAAAAGTTTAAAAAAAAACTAAGAATTCAGTTTTCTTTCAGTAAAAATCAGTAAAAATGATTGTGTGGTTCCAACGCGCTCAGTTTCAACATATATCATTGCTTATCACTTTTTCTTTTGCACATCTTTAACTATACCCTCTCATAGAATTCAATTCTTAATAGCAAGCATATTCATATCAACTAATGCATACAATGACTGAGTTTGCTTTATTATATCATGGGCAAATGATGGGTCGATATCCTTAGACAGTATTAAAATGATATGTGAAGGGAACTGATAGATGGTTATAGAAAGGAAAGAAGAAAAAAAAACTGGCAGGACATAATATGAGATCGTTTCCCCTTTTTTGGGAAGAAGGGGGATGAAGGGAAGGAAGGGGAAGGGAAGAGTACTTCCCTGGCTATATGCTTGTTCAATAACGAAGAGATTCATCGATGAGAAGAAATGAAATATTCGTTTGAGTGAATATCGAATTCAAACGATATAAATTATCACTGAAATATAGAGTGCAATAAAATATCAAATATAAAGCATTTATTCGCAAAAACAAATAACAAAACAAAAGAAAAAAAAGAAACAAATTCGACAACGATAACTCATGAGAGACGATAACCACCTCAATGCATCATCGATCCTTAACCAGCTAAATCCCCCAATATCCTGGCCACAAAAATGATAATCCCTTAAAATCGTTCCCTACGGAGTCAACTCTAACATAAATTCCTTTTGCTATTGTCTTTCTCTTTTTCCTCGGAAAACAAATTTCTTTACTAATCGCATCTCACGGCAAGAGTTCCGTTTATAAATGCTTTTGATTACAAATGGCAATAAAAAATATTTTCTTTTTTTAAAAGCATAATTTAAAGAATAAAACAAAACGAAAACAACCACAATATGCGAGCAAATCTATTCAAATTTATAAGTAAATATTTTGAGTGCCCATAGAATCATCGACTATCGCATAAACCATCATAGTCACATAAAATTACATGCAAAGTTTCTTATTGAAAGCGCTATTACGATAATATTACGGCTTACACATAAATAAATAAATGTTTAATTCGTTGGGATTATATGAGAAAAGGGTTGCTAGGATGAATTTCCTCGGAAATTATCTTCGTCTTTCAGGATTGACCACCATTCGGATCGCTCGTCAAAATTTGAGAAACGAGACAAGAATATTGCTTTTATATGATACTATAACATTCCGCAGCAATTTTTTTTCTTTTTTTTTTTTATAAGTGTGCAATGATATCACAAATATCGACGAAGTAGATCATAAGGAATTCGTTTTGGGAAACAAATTTTGCATATTTAATTTGAATATCTACAGGAAAATCAATGAGTTTTCTAAATAAAAAGTACGACAAATTGAGAAGAAAAAGATGACCGACTGTTTTTTTTAATTTTCCATTTCCATAATTAACTGAAGAAAAGTGCCGCTTGATATAAATAAAAATATGCAAAAATAAGAAAATTCAACAGAACAAATATAGCTGAATTGTCTCTTTAAAAAATTCAAACGTTTTAGGAATAAATATGAAAACCGGAAGCGTTTTTTTAAATCGTATATATCGCTTTATGAAAAAACAAGATTTATAGCATCTTCTCCATAATTTGCATAGAGCATCTTTCCCATAATTTGCATAAAATACTATTTAAAATATTGAAAATAAAAATTAAAAAAAAAAACAACAAAATTAAACAACATCCAAGGCACGTATCAGCAAGCATCTAAGAAACCGAAGCTTTCCAACAAAATCAAAATGGCAATTGACAACGCTCTTTTTTCTTTCTTTATTCGATTCAAAAGTTTTCTAACAGCGTCTTCTCTTTCAGGATTATCCCAATCACTTTTCTTTATCAGCTTCGGCATCTTAATTCAACAATTCTTTCAATGCTGTTAATTCTAATCATTACCTCTAAAGCTATCAATAAACGGCACAAATTGCATCACCACATTAAACAAGTTTCGTCATTATAAGCGGATTGATTTGCCAGGTTTCAATTCGAGATGTGAACGTTTAGCGAACGCCTTATCGAAGCATGCATAATCGGGCAATACCTTCAAATCACCATATCCGACCACCGACGGTGGTGTTACTAACATTCGCTCCACAACACGTACAATATCGGCACTAGTTATTGCATCTGCAATAAAATTCAATTATATTTTCAAATGCATTCGTTTATATATAATCTCAATAAAGGCGGAAAAATCTTTTTTTTTTTAAATTTTCCTTAGCAATATCATTATAGAAAAAAATACGTCTTTGAAATTGTCTCGTTGAATATTTCCCACAATCATCATTTAAACGTTCTTTCATTAAGCAATCTTTAATGCAAAAATTTTATAAAAACTCACCAATCCTTTGAATATATTCGGCTGGTTTCCTGCGATATCCATGTCCAAGCACTTGTCTCGATAGATCTTCAAACATCACTGGTCTCACTTCTAAATTCATCATCAATTGACTTTTCAATTGTGTCTTTGCTCGTTCCAATTCCTCCTTTGCCGCCCCACTTGGTAATCGTAAGAACTGCTGAACGATTACCGTCACCGTATCATAAAGCTGCAAATAAAGTATTTATTCCTTTAAATTGTAATCATAATTCCACAATAATCCAATGAACTTAACAATAAGTTTATAGGTGATAAGTGATAGAGAAGTTTGAGTCTTTAAATTATACAAATATCTGAAACGTTATGATTGCGGTATTATTCAAAATAATACATAAAAATTTCACCTTACCTACCCTTTTCGATAATTACTATGGTCGATGATTTACTCTTTCGAATGAAACCCTTTTGCTTCTCTCTTTGGTGACAACCTCATAACATACCTACAGAAAAAGAAGATCTAGGTGTTCAAAGAAATACCAGATAACTTTTCAAATCCTTATAAAAATAAGCAATTTCTACACAAGCCATAAATGAAATAAAAGCATAGTTGCTAACCTGTGAGGGATCGCTAGATGCTTGAATACAGAATAGACCAGAATCTGCATATGCATGATTGAATGCCGTTGCGTTATACATCCAGTGACATCTTAATATAGCTTATATTACTTCACTATGCTCACCTATATTACTTAGCTATACTCCTCCCACTCCCTGCACCTCCTTCCCTTCGGCGGCGATTTTCATTCATAATAAGCTTCCATACGTTCACATAAATGATATCACATAGGTCCCCACTTCACCAAAGATCCCTGTCCTAACTTGTGACATCCTTTTTTGGAAGTTTCTGGTAATAAGACCTCACTCTCTACGCCATCTGATGTTTTATCTATTGCCAAGTAGCGCCAGAAGTTAAAATCTTCACCCACATGATGGTTACCTCAACGTAAACTACTAAGCTTTACTATCGCTGAAGCCGCATTTTCAACCGCTGCAAACGCGCTTTTACTATTCATCTTCGATGTTCACTCCCCATTCAGCAAGCAGCACTTAATTCATTAAAAATGACAAATTATTTAGCAAAATATAATTCAACAACGATAAAAGAGTGTTTACCTATTGAGTACATCGACGTATAATCGTGTGTACATTCCTTTGCCTGGCCCACCGGCACTGAAACTTCCACCACCACCCATCAATGATTGCAGCACACAGAACGCAACAAAATCCTCGTCCCTATAGCCGCAACTCTCGAAGCCGATAACCACATGTGCCAGATTCGGAAACGGAGACGGACCCAAAGCCATATTGCTCAAATCTTTCACCACCTGAAGAAAAACCTATCAACAGAACAAACATCAAACAATAAAAACCAATCGGTTATTAATAAAGCTCATCAATTCTTAATAAATAATGAAACTAGCCAGATAAGATAGCTCTAATTAATCCGAAATACTCCACAAAGATTCATTTCAACGTAATTCAATCAGTGTAAAATGCATACAAATTTAGAGCATCTTTAAGAGCTCATAATGGCCTTCGAGAATGAAACATCTCGAAAAAATACGCGATAAAGGACTTCTAAAATATTATACTTCCAAAATCACGAAATTAAGGCTGCACCGATTACTAAACTGAAGGTACTGTGGAGATGAAAATACACACAGATTTACAAAGGCGTATAAAAACGAACATAAATAACTACACAAAAAGACAACTCACTCGTTTATCTCCACCCGTATATTGGGCAGCCGAATTATCGAGTGGTGGCTCATTGGGAAGTAGAAGAGAGCTATCTTTAGCCCATGTTGTTTTTGATACATCGAAAAGCTCTCGTGCAGCATTAACCAGAATATCGTGATCCACACCAATACCTAAACATCAAAACGTGATATTCCATAAAGTAAACTACATCAAAAATTTAAGCAAGAAATCCTCTAATAAACAGATTTTAACTAACATCAAGAAATATCCCTTAAAAAGTAGCTTAGTGATTCATATAAATTAAAATCAAACAAAGCTTTCAAAAATGTTTAAATCTGCTTTGTAGCTCAAACTTAGTTCAACATTTATAATATTTATTTGCGCAACCGTTCTAAAATTCTAACAAAAAAATAAATAAATAAATAAATAAATAAATAAATAAATAAATAAATAAATAAATAAGCGGAAAATAGTAATAAATAAAAGAATAAATAACCTGCAACAACCATCCGATCAGGTGAATGATATTGCTTCATATACGAGAATAAATGTTGTCTTTGGATTTTATTAACATTTTCCGATGGACAATATTTTGAAAAGCCAAGTGTATTTCCGTTAAAAGCTGCCTGAAGGTGAGAAGATTTGCGAGTGCTTAAGACTCCGGCTCCATTATCACAGAAAATAAACCAGCTTATTAGACATAAAGTATCACTCGAATCTATATTCGTTAGAGATGAACCTATTTGTCGTGTTGTATGCATGTGTCTGTGTCTGTTCGACTGTCGGTCGGCCGATGAACCGACAAGAACAAGCCAATCATAATTTGTGATTTGTCGCTCAAATGCTTGCAGAAATTAACTTTGGGTCTGTCTAAGATATAAGAAATCTGAAAAATGATGAAAACGAACCATAATATATTTTTTTGTATACGCGACTTTTTGAAATAGGTACTGCTTGTAAGGTTGCGAAGGGAATTTATGAATGTGAAAATGCATTACAACATAGAGCACAAGGCTCAATTATTCGGCAATCCTAGTTTCCAATTGGCACCTATCGACTCCCGGAATACCACAATATAAAATTTAAAAAAACGTTTTATATTTAAAGTACAAACTGCTTATATATATGCGCATGGGCACAATTTAGTAGAAATGCTTCCAACCTATTGCCTTTGACTTTCAATATCCGTTATAGAGAAAATAAAATAATACCATAAACGATTTTTTTAACTGCCATCATCTCCCCCCCCCCCCCAAAAAAAAACTGCATTTATAAACCCTCATTTAAAATTAAGAAAAAATCTAATGAAAAAATCTTATTTCTTTGGCATAATTCCAAAAAAAATTTAATAAAATCATCAAAAATCAATCAAATCCTCTAGAATAGACCATATAGGATCGGAGATATACCATCTTCACTATAACAACAAAAAAGATCAATGGCACACCAATATCTGCATGTATAAATATGCAATAACAAGTAAAATTAAAGAAAAGTGAAAGAAAATAAGATTGAACCTCATGTATCCAATCAGTGAGGAGTGCTTCACATTCCGGTTTTGAGCTCATATCTTCGTTCTCGAAGTTAATGATTAACCGGCAATCCTCTAACTGAAATGATATATGATCATAAAGAAATCATAAAACATTTAGCTACAACAAAGTTGCAATGACATATATATATATATATATATATATTTATATATATATATATATATATATATATATATATATATATATATATATAAATATTTCTGAACACCTAAAGAGAGTAGTTACACGTAACAGAAAAAAACTTCCGAAAAAAGCTCCAAGAGAATTGAATTTTTTTCTTTTTTTTTTGCAAGCCAAGGAAGACACATATTAAAAGAAGCTCCCTGAGAGTCGTTAGCAACTAGTAATGAACCCACCTCCCTCCCATCACCCTCACACGAGTAAACAGCTTACTTAAAAAAAACCATAGCTAATCCCTTGTATAGAAAAAAACAAATGAGAAAAAAAAACATTAGCGCATAAATGTTGGATGCATATCCACTCCCAAAAAAAAACCTCTGCATTCCCATCAACCTCTCAATTGCACTAATTACTAAAAAATTCTAAAATCAAAAGCTATAACCTCTTGTGGCGTAATCAAAGGTCGATGAATTGCATCGGCAATCACTGCAAGAACATCTTTTACACCGTTCATGTGGCAAGAAGAAGCATAGATAAAGGTATCCTTCGTCGATTGACAGTCTATAAGTGCACCTCTCTGCTCAAGCAACGAGAACAACTCTTCTTTCGATGCGAACGACGATGTTGCCTCAATAAGTTTAATTTTTTTTTGACAGTTTAATTTCATTTTTCTTTAGCAACGCTCATAACCTTTCTTATTTCATAGTTCCACTCTATTTTTCATAAATCATTTACGATTCAATCGTTTCCACTATATTCATTTATTTCTAAAGTTTACTGTATATTAATTGTTTTACAAGTATATTATCGTTTTTCTTTAGCTTTATTTTTGTTCATTCTCATCTATTTTATTTGTAAGCGATTATTTAGTATCATTTAGTTTATTATAATAATAAATAAATCATAAAATTTCAAAACATTAAAATTTAATAAAATTAAAAACTTGTCGATTCTCTAAGAAATCTGTGGATAGTACTTCAATCTTCATGCCAAAAATGGTCAATAATTTTGAAATAAGTAAGTCGGATCATAGAGAACCGATTATTAATGCAAATATAGCAATAGTTTAAATAATAAAACCTACAGAAAATGCGAGTTTTTCGATGAAATGTGAAGTTCCCGATGGATAATTTACTTCATAGCGTGAACCAGAATCAATTGCTACTGAAAATCATATAACTTTAATAACTTTATTTCCCTTCAAATATCAGATATTGACGCATTTCCTTTAAAAATTCCCATATTCTATAGCTGTATTAGTGGAATTTCTTCATCGAAAGTATCTGCTAGATGTGATAGATGATAGTAAAATGCATATTTATAATTTCTGATATATTATTACACTCAATACTTGTCATTCTTTAGTGATTTATTTGTGCAGTACTGCTGATATAAGTGATACGTGAGATGGCACTCAATAAATGCCTCTCATAATATAAGGGAACAATAAAAACTTCGATAAAAAAGAATTTCGTTATTAAAATAAAATTTTCCCAACGCATGAGGAATGCCCACATCACATTTTCCCATGCACCTCACCTTGGAAGATCGGGCATTTAAAGACTGCAGCAGGGTACCTGTTCACTTCTCTCGAAGATTCGCCACCCTTATATTGAAGGGTCAAGTTTGGTGCCATTAAAAACAATTAAACTTACAGAAATCGTAGAAAAAAAAACGCTACAAACGAATCCCTTTGATTTAGAATATGAAGCAAAGAAAACGAGACCTCCAATAGTGCAATATTGTCCATAATGTGGCTCCGATGCGACTCTCATGCCATTCTCAAGTATCGTCAACTTCGTATCGAATGGCTCTATATCGGTATGGGCTGCATAGGCGACCTTCGAAAGACCCGGGATTGGCTCCGTTAATGGAATTCGGTTAATATCGATCCCCGCCTAAGAATAAAACTCTTAATTTGTTAGGCTCTATTTTTATAGGTCTATTCAACATCGTTATATGAATAAATTTGAAACGTAACAAAAATAAGAGAGTTAATATTACAGTAATACTGAATGACTGTTGGCTATATAATCAAAGATATCGCAAAAAGAGGGGGGGGGGGGGGAAGCATGAAAGAAAAAAAAAAACAATAGTTGAAAAAGTTGGCTTTAACTTTCAACTTGAAACCGACTATAAAGAACTACACTTCAAATAGAATATCGAAACGATGGAATTAATAAAATAAAACTTACATCAACTTTAAGTGGATGACCGGTGACTGTAGCAAAATGCGATGAAGAATCCTTCTTGTATGTTGCATATGAACGCCTATAAACAAAAGGCATCTGATTTGAGAGGATCAACCATTAAGATTCACATCTTTTGCATGAGATCCGACAGACATGTAACGTTGACGTTTAATGTCTGTATGCATCATTTTCTTTTCGGGTATAAGTGTTTAGCTTTCATTATAATTTGCGGATCACCGACTATATCACACTCTTTTTATCTATTTGCCACATATCTCCCAATATCCTTTGTCATTACTTAAATGGCCATTCCTTGTTGTAGTATTATCAACTTTTCAATTTATTTCATATCTAAGTAAAGCAAGAATCAACCTTGTGGAATGCGAATCGATAAGACGCGTTACACACCGGAAGCGTCGGCAGAATACCCGTGATAGCATCTGAATAATTTATGCTGTGATCGGATTAGATTCTTTTGTGGAGATAAGTTTAGCATACGCCAGCAAACTCATTGGAAATATACAGCAACGTTTCATTGAGACGGCGCATTTGTCCATGGAAGGACAGAAAGGAAAAGGGCCATGAAAGGAGTGAGCTTTAAATCGTAGATGACCGGAGTGTGAAAACGCCGAATTATCAATACAAATCTTATCTGAAACAGGTGAAAGCGAAAGGATTTTGCGAGAGAACCATTTACTGTGAGTGGGCGGGGGGGGAGGGGGTTGTGGACTTGCAAAGACTCCAGTCTTATGACGTAAGACAAGAGTACATATAATATCGGCTCATTTATGACTCGGATGAATGATTTTTTTTTTTTATTTTTTAACATAGGCATCATAAAGCATATAAAACACCACAGTGATGCAACGCTGCGTGTTACTGATAACGTATTTCCTGTCCAATTAGTAATGTTATTGGGTCAGGGGTACTGTACCGCGGGTTATCCTAAGGTGAACTGTGGGACCCGCAGATGTGGGAAATTCCTTCCCCACGTCTGCGGATTCGACATCTGCGCACCTAAGTCTTCGCAGATTCCCCATCAATGATTGAATGGAATTTTTTCTCGAATTTTCAAGCCCGTAAATAACCTAATCCAGCATAAAAAAATAAAAATCCATGGAAACCTCGGCATCCTCTGTCACATCATCTCCGATGCCCCAGAGTAGAACATTTCACAGAATTTTTACGAACTACACCGTCGAATGGTGAATCTCGCCGATATTCGTTGCAGGAATCCCTTTTTGTCGAGCTAATTCCCTCAAGCCCCCAACCCCCCCTCCCCCATGCCCTCAATCACCAAGACAGATAACACAAAGTTCAAGAGGCCTTATTTCCGTTTTTTTTTTTTCAGAGATAGGGTTTTTAGCATATATTTTCTGAAATGACGCGTAACGAATTATGTACCTTAGCACTAATTCAGAGAACGTTTTTAAACTCACTAGCAGAGTAGTACTACCCAGCTACCGTATCCGTTGCTTGATGGTTATAACCAATTGCATCTACCTTATTTTCGAATATTCATTTCTATATTTCCTATGTTCTCTGCTATTCTTTTCCCCTTTTTTTGGAGGGTTCTAAACACATATGGTCACAGATGTCTTTATATACGTATAACATAAAGGTGTTTTTGTTATTGGAGGAGGATGAAACAAAACAAAGCAAAAGGTTTATTAATTGAGATTGAAACTAAAGATTTATTGCACCAAGGCATGATGCATTTTTTGTACGGATCCAACGTTACGCTTTCAGTAACTCTAAAGATTTTAAGCTACAATATTAGATGGCTATTTGCATTTTGTTCATACATGAATGGAATACTGTAGACGTGCATTACAAGAGGTAGTAGTACACTGTAAATGAGAGAAGAAACTGTAAGATGATAGAATACGGTATAAGAAAAATACAAAAAAAAAAAAAAAAGATTGAACACCATATACGAGGTGACTGAAGAAGCAATCTTAAAATGCTACAAATCCCAGAAAGCTCCTGGACCAAGCAGAGGCCGAACCTGTGTACTACTTGGTAGATTCAATTTATTTCAATACAACCCAGCTGTGACCCTGGCTGGCGAAACAAGCATACGAGAATCGTTGACGCAGCAAGCTCGAAATCCGACGAATCTTAGAAAACTCCGGAGACTGAGGCGTGGATCGAACCCGCAACCTCCTGACTATGAGTCGGACGCCTTGCCCACTAGGCTACACGGCCACGGCTAAACAATCCGCATTTGGATAGCTAAAATTTGAAGAATGCGTACTATGCGTTGGATTACCGGAAACATGAAGCTCTTTTTGTTCATTTAGTATTCTTTTTTCGCCAAGGACTTTGAAAATCATGCTACGGTCTTACTTCATTTTGGTTGGTTACAGGTGTGATGATTGGTGGATACTGTTCTCAGCATGTTGATTGTGCTATGTAGCAGTTAGTCGTTGACTTTAATGAAATGTAAGAGCTGTTGTGTGACATTAGTATGGTTATATCGATATTTCTATCTATGGCGACGCTATTATATTTCTCAACGATAGCTGTATAACTCGGCTTTTGTTAGCCTCTTTCAATTGCCGATCGGTAATGCTGTACTGTATTGCTAGCCTTCGGCTATCTTTCTTCCATTCCGCGGTGCTTGCCGTCGCGGTAGGCAAATCGTACTCATAGCCTCTGGGAAAAACTTACTTATGATGAGACGTTTGTGATCGTAATGGTCCCTCCCGCCTCCCCAGTCACTGATTTTCGATGTTTATATATATGCCCCTCGTCGAATTTCATCGCTAAGTGCCGGCGTAGTGTTTCGAGGGTACCATTTTATGCCCTTTTTTAAAATCTCCGATGCGCACTGCGATATCTCATGCCTGACTTTTTAATCCGTTACATTTTAGTAAGAATCTGCATCCCACATCGAAGACCCTCAAGGGGCCTAGCGATGATTTCTTAACCTCGATTTAGAATTGCTCAATTCATTCTACAAAGAAGGGTTGTGCCTATTCCTATGATTTTGCGCAGTGATCTTTGATCAGCATTTTGCAGACAAAACTTGAAATTTAAATAATTGGAAATTTTTTCTTCGCTTTTTTTGCGATCAAAACTTGCCTTCTATATGATAACTTTTATTTAGAAAAAAAATTTTATTTGCCTATATCGGCCGATTCATATAATGAGATGCCTTCAGGCAAACAACAGCAAGGTCACGCATCAACGATTCCCCATAGATAGACAAAACTACTCTATTTGTTCATACATGCTTGGTTGTGGTTTGGTTGTCATATCGTCACCATATCGGTATACTAGATAGTAGACTTTCGCTCGTGATATCAATAGATTTTATTGAAAGTTTCATTTGAGGTGTTTTATGGAATATTTCCGCGGAATTTTTTTCCGAAAATGGGAGCAAGTATCTGATTCTTGCTGCAGATTGAATTCAATGTTTCCATTCAATTATTTTTTTGCAGCCGTTAATTTTGAACTGTGAAATGTGGTCGATAAAAACTATTAACCACCTGTACTAATCAAAAAATATTAATCAACACAATTAATCAATCGTTATTTAGCAGAAATTGCACCTAATTGCTAGAATTCTGTTGGCATACCAGAGCAGGTGATTTGGAGGCGAAACATCCGTTTAGATATGATCGATCGCTATCGCTGTATATTTCTGCATAATTTCTTCTTTGTTCCTTACTGATCAATTCGGTATATTTTGAATTATATATTTTAGTTTATTCCCATCTTATATAAGTGCCTTTTTTTTCTTTCCTTCATTTGAGTTTTTTAAATGGATCATTTAATGGGAAATGAAAATTCATGTACGCAAATATTTAAAAAGTCCCGAATATTTTTCTTTTAATAAATCAGTCACATGAAAGTATGACGTCATAAATAACATTTTTTTAAATGATATGTGATGTGCTTGGTTTGTTCTTTTTTTTTCAACTTTCTGATATAGCGATAACTTATGTGATATGTAATAATAACGAATAAGAAAAGTTTGATCCACATGCTTTCATCTGCAGTTGGTATCGGAGATTCAGTGGTTCCACATCGTTTGGTAGTAGCTGAGTTGGTAGCTGAGTTGAAATTTTTTATCATTTTGTCGACGAGTTAGAGATGAATTGAAATATTTCTTCGAATGAAATGTTGCAACAATTTATAAAATAAAAAAAATCAAATCCGGCTTGAGCTTATCATGCTCCACTCCACTATTTTCAGCGTTAAAAATTTTCCATATTTATGGCATAGTTGAGCTTATATAAGTAAAGCTAACGTTTTTAATATTCATCACAGAGATAGGGGAGATTCACAAATCGTTCATATTCCAAAGTTGTCCTTTTTTTTAATACCTATTACCTATTACTTAGTCAACAGCCGCAACACCTGTAAGGTTCTTATTTGCCTCAATATCACCTTTCCTTTTAACAAGGAAATATTATTCTAATTACTTTGACATGAGTAATTAATGCTGTACAAGCAGACAACATTTGCATCTTTTTCAAGTGTTGAGAGGTGAGCATAACGTCGTATAGCAATGCACAAATTTAATCACATTCATTAACGATAGTTACACCTTTTTACTTTCTTTTTTTTTTGCGGTAACAGCCGTTGAAATCGACTTCTTTCTACAGCCGATTGTCATCAGTAATTATGATCATTATTCATCCAGCCGCTTGCCTTCATATTTGCTTCGAAATATTTTTATTCAACGTCACTTCATCGTCATACAATTGTAATAGGCAAACTTCTTATTGCAATAGCACTAAATTTCATCTGAATTTCTTTTGCATATTGTTTAATTGCGTGAATATGGTGGAATCATGTGCTAATTTGTTCACATGCGATTGAATGTACGTTATCCATACGCCGAGTGCTCAAGTTTAGCAGTCGCTTGATTTAGTTGCTTATTCATGTATTTTATTGAAGTAAAATTTACAAGTAGGCTATAATCGATACATTTACGCTACGAATCCTACTAGTGTCAGCAAAGTTGCAGATAGATTTAAACAATAAAAAATATAATCGAAAACTCCCTCTGTGGTACTCATATTTTCATTTCAATCTTTTTTTTTAAATAAATATATTTTAATTTTTTTTGCGATAACGAACCATCCACTCTATAGAATATAAAGCATATTTTGCAAGCAGCACAGCATTACGATGAGGCTTGCTTAAATAATCTCTTTCAAAATTGCTTGCATCAGCATGCAATTGGTGACAGATCGCATTCTGCCAGGAAGCCGAAACTCCGTTTCGCTTCCACCGATCTCAACTCGATTTTGGCTTTTCTCTTTTTTTTGGGGGGGGGGGGACTTAGTCGAGGTTCGGGTTTTACTGAATACCCTTGCTCGCTACTGGACCGGTACTTTTGAAGAGCATTCATTTTCAACGGAATTTTCTTTGCAACTAATTACCTAGAACAAGATTGCCCAGTGAAGCGTCGGAAGTCTAAAGAAACGCATTTACATAAGCATTTTTCTCACATCGTAATGAATTGCTTGAGATGCATTACGCATACCTCAATATTTAAACTTAAAAATATAATTTAGAACGGATTATTGAAGGAGAAAAGATTACTATAATTTGATGAAGAGTAAAAATAATCTTGTATAGGTAAGAGTTTTCTAGCTGAAGTGGGTACTCTTGATTGAAGAACGATGAGTGGAGAAAACTCTGTACAGTATCTTGTTTTAATGCAACAACTCTCTGCAATACAATGCAGCACTTATTTTCAATTCGTGTTATGGTAGATATGAAATTGTTCATATTAAAAAATTAATTTTTTCTTGGTGTCTTTGACAAATGTTCGTATTTTGCATTCATATGCTTGAGATGATAAGTATTTTTGAAATTTTCATTACTGAGTATAAGTTTTATTTCCTTTATTTGTTCTCTATATCCATCTCTTCTAAGGCGCTAATGAACTCTTCAGTGTGCCAAATAACTATTTTTTGTAATTGTTTGAATTCCCTTTTAAACCGGTCTGGCTGGTGTTTTACAGCTAATTGAATCGAATTAGGTTATCTTTTATAGAACATTTAGATAGACGATAATTTATTTAGAGTCTGAATGTATTACAGCGCGCATGAATTTTCTTCAATATTAATGCAATTGCAGAATGATTGCAAGACTCAAAATTCCAGGAAACTTCGAACACCTATCCGGAAAAGATCATCCAGAATAGAGCACTTCAGCGGTAGCAGTAAAGCATTGAATAAAGATTGAGTTAATTTCACTTGGACATATGTGAAAATAAACACTCACCGGATTATGCACGCAAATTTCCGGATTTTTTTTTTTTTTTTTTTTTTTTTTGAAGACAACGATCGACAATTGCGCTTTTATCGTTTCGTTATATTAGCGCTGTTGAATATTAAATTTATTCTTTCGTTTGCACATTTTTCAGCGATCGCTTTAAGTATGAAGGATATTTTATAAAGTTGAGCGATATATTTTAACTATGAAAGAAGATGGAAATTCCTCATCATTTCCACCTTATATCTCTATTACCACACATAAATTTTCATGGGTAGAATTCGTGATACTTATTCCAACCACGATAAGTATTCTTCTCGATTTTTTTATCGTATCGCTTTCACTATTGAAAATCAAGAGTGATCCTTTCAAAATATTCACGTTGAATCTATACGCATCGTGTATCGTTGCCGATTTATTCACTTCATTCCGACGTATCTCTGGCTTGTTGTCATTTTGCACTCCAATTTTCATCAATACCGCAAGGTTGGCTAATTATATCGCATAGCTGCCGTCACTTCTTTGAGATCTTATCCGTATGAGGGCGTATCGAATTTTGAAATATTAGGTTGTAAATTTTGGCTAGCAAAGAAATTTTAATCATATTCTAAGCCTAAAAAAAAATCTGAAATCCGTCGGTACATATTTAGTTTTTGCATGACTATTAGAATAAATATGACTTCTCACTGAAAAAATAACCAATAAGGCTATAAATTCATCAAAAATATACTATCAAATACTTCATTTTATGCATCATTTCATTTACGATTGAACATTATTGAAGGCCGATTGCATTAATTAGGACACATCAATTCGACACTATTCTCTAACGCTTTAATCTCTATTATCGTTTCTTATTTCGCAAAAAAAAAAAAGATTATGCTTAGGTGAATTTTGCTAATTTATGACTTTAATTGCTGTCGCCGATGTTTTTCTCTTTTTGCTCATCGTTTATGGGTTTTTCTTTCTTTTTGCCATTTCACACAATTATTGTGATTTTAGTACTCATTAGTTTTCTTTGTAAAAAATAATTCTTATTTTTTTTTATTAAATTATACAAATTGCTTGTCGAAATGGAAATTTTCGATGTTATTGCCAATGTATTTATAGTATCCTGAGAGGTATAACGCCTACAGAGCATCGTTACTTTGACGAAGAGTGATCATTTGACCAGCATTTGACTAGAGTGTAAATGTTTATAGGTTTGTTCCGAATAAAGTATTCTGTTTTCAGAAATTAGGCCATTATAGAAGCATGACCAATTTTTGGGCCGTAAGTTTGACGTTTTACGAGCCTCATGACAAGTGGTCAGGAATATTTACGAATGAATTACGAGTATTTCACTAAGGTTATCGAATAGAGCGTTTGTTGTGCTAGAGTAATTGAAATATGGAAATTCAATGCAGACATTTTGCATTCAAGACTTGAAATTGATTTTGATCTGGATATGTGCTTATATGAGCGAATTCCCGGTCGTGAAGGCGTATTTTTTGGTCATTCGGACAAAATTTTTAGTCAATATGACCAAATTTATGCGCGTTTGTTAAAACATCATTTATTAATATTGTGAAGCTATTCTCAGCTCCTTTTCACACATTTTTTTTTTTCTTTTTCAGCGTAGTTAGAATACTAGTGGTGAGTGTCTTTATACAAATAATTGTTATAATCGAATATCCATTGATGTCATTATTCTTTGTGACGTTATCATATTTAGCGTATGCAGCACCATTCTTCTACGCAAAACATTTCGCTACTCGGTATATATTCCATTTATTTAACAATATTATCTGATCGTCATTTTAATGAGGCTTTTCTATACTGATGTTCACTTCTTCAACGAAACTTTAAAAAAAAAAACTCTTCATTTTTTCGAAGAAAAATATGTATATTCAATAGCATTTAGTCAGTATTAAAACAACGAGTTCAACTATTAAAAAATCCACTCCAAATCATTATCATTTCGGATAGGTTGTTAGTAATATTCGCTTAACAGCACCGAAGGTTTGGGGGATGACGGTTGCAACTATCTCATCCGGAATAACTGCAAACGATGACTACTATCAACTTAAAATTAGGTCGGTGTTCATTTCTCATTTCTGAAATCACTGCAAGCTCAGGATACTGTTGTCTATCTCATGAAGTGCTGTATTTGCAGCAGTTGGTTGCGATACTATATTGCTATTCATCTATGTGCATATTCGATTTGTGTAGTTAGTATTTGGGCACTTTTATCGCATTATATAGATGTTGGCGTTTTTATCAACGAATTTTTCGTTTGCCTTATGTCGATTCTTTCGTTGATCACATTGCTTGCAACTATTAAAGTTGGTTTTTTTTCCCCAAAGTTTTCTTACAAATTGAGATTTGAAATGAAAATATTTCTCGCAAATCGAAGCAAAATTCCTTTTCAAAAATTTTATTATGAATCGTTGATATGAGGATAAAAAAGTTTTTTTTAATGTCACAGGGTTGGCTTCACGTTGAAATTTAATTTACTTGCTTAGAGTGATTATATTGAAGCGCAATTTTTAGTACCATAAACCATCATCATTGGGGTAGGGGAAAGCAGATATAGCAAGTTTTTCTTCTATTTTACGCTTTGCCGTGCGGATAAGAGTTTCCACAAGCCAATGGTTCAAAATTACCCTTGTGGAAATTGTTGTTATTTCAAATATGCGTAGAAGTACGAAAGTAACAAAATTTCAGGCATTCATTACTGTAGTTCGCTATCGATCAGGTGCTTTCTCGAATTCAGACGAAAGGAAGCGTCGAAGACGACTTCGGTGCTTTATAATCTATTGCATTCCAATGAATATCATCGGCTTTCCCTATATAGGTGGTCGTGCATCGACTAAGAACTTTCTTTTCATTTGTTCTACTCGAAAGTTTCCCTTAGTAATGAAGACCTTCGCTTTTATTAGCGCTCGTTTATATGAGTGGGAGAATTTTTTTATAAAAAAAGTTTATGCAATCGTTGCGGACAATTATATGGGTATAATTGCCAAATGAGTGCGCTACTGATTCCCAATTCCCTTATGTTCGTTTAATTAACAGTTTTGCTCTTATTTAAGTGCTTTTTTTCATCTCCATAACCAACAAAGCTATAGTTACGATCACTGACGTTTATAACTTACATCATACAAAGCTATAGGCATTTAAATGCACAAAAAATTCGCTTAAATTTTGCAGCAGAGCTGCGTTTTTTTTAGTATGTCACAGTAAGCTCACATAAAAATTGAGTAGAAGATTTGCTAAAAAATATCGGTAAAATATGGGTTCAAATAAGTTGAATTATTTATAATATGAAGCTTTTGTTTTTAGATATTTTGTTTTTTGGTATTATTTTATACTGGTTGGTCAAAATGAGCGGAATGGTGGAAGTACGTTTCGTGTTGGCTCCTCAAACATGTTGATCCACTTTTTTCCATCATCTATACAAAAAAAAACTGACAAAGCATGAATTTGTATGGTTCAAGACTATACGTTGTCTCGATGACAGATAGATGACATTTTACGCCATGCCAGTGATAAAGGCTATCAAAAGTAATAAGCTTATTAATGCTTGATAAAACAGAACAAAAGCACCGTAATAGGCTGGAATATTCAATAAAATACTTTCAAAACATGAAAGCTTTCGATTATATGTCGTTAAATTATATGTTGATGTCTGGAATATGATCATATAATATTAGATTACAAGGCTATTAAGATTGCTTTCAGCTACCGGAGCGATAAATTTAATCCTGTTGTTTTATCCGACTTCATTCATCCTTCAGAAATTCATGCGCATCGCTCGAACTATAGCAACTGATATCAACAGTGTAAGTTTAAATAGCTTTGAAAAATTCATATGTATGACATTTTATTGCACAATCTCAAGATCGCATTATACTTCATTTAAATATTTCTGTGATATATGTTTGCAAAAAAGAAAATTCTTTCTTATACTAGCTATTACTTGAATAAACTTTGAAAAATGTGACAAATAATTGCATTCAAAGTTTCCTTTCCCATAAAATTTCCAGCGAAATCATCCTTTTTCGTTTCGCTGGAATTTTATTCGTCTTTTTCACGTATCGACATTGACAATAGCTGAGATATTCTTCAATGTTATTTATGATTTCTAAATCGATAGTCGGATGAATTTTTTCGAATATATTATTTTGCAAAAAAACCTAATTAATTTCAGTATCGTACGATTGCGATTGGTTTAAGCACACTAACAGCGCTTACGCCTTATCGCAATGCAACAGCAAGTTTATTTAATTGTCGAAGAAAATCGGCTCGTATTTCCACTATGGAACGATTTGGTTACTGATTGCGACAGTTGCTCGACGAGTAACACTTCAAAGGAAATTCAACAATATTCATCGTATAGTGATGTATTCGAATCAACACAATAAACATTCTTTTATGCAGATCGCATATTTGTGACATATCAGTTCTTTTATATGATAATGTTGAGAATATAATTGTGTATGAGATCGATGAGAATTGCTTACAAGGAATAATTTGATGAAAATACAGTGTGAATTGATCATTATAAAAACGCAACTAATACGATTAAAACAAACATATTTGCCACAGTGAAGAAAAACAACGATCGTTAATCGCATCCATCTAACACATCATTTCTACATACTTTCCCTTCGCCGATCCTCCAAATTTTACTTTCTTCTTATTCCCCCCTCTTTTACAGACAAATAAAATTTGTTAGCGATGGTTAACTTTTCGCTACATTTAAAAAAAAGGATTCAGCAGTTGAGGAAATAGTGTTTCGTTATAGAAGAGCTTTTTCGACGAATAAATTGTTTCGAAAGTTCATCTAAGACTTCTGAGGCAGTAACCGTCTTGCAAACATATAAGTGCCAAGGACTCCAGAAAAATGTGGTGTCCTTTTTGCTTGGAAATTGAAGGCTAGCATAATTCGAGGAATTGTGCCTACATGACTGCCCAATAAGCGGGATGATTCAAATGTAACAGCTAAAGGTGTCCTGAAAACGTCCTCGGTTTCTCGCACTTCAATCGACGCATTTTATGGCTGTAAAGCAAAGTCGATCAATGAGACCGGGAACTTACTGGGAATAGCCGACAATTATTGGTTTTTTAATCTGCCAGTTATGCGACGATTGCTTGTCGCCTTAATATATATTTTTTGCTCTTAACAGCGGAGACTAACCGATATCTACCAGAAGACCACTCGACAACACCCACGTCAAATGCTTAAATGCATCTGCATCCATAGAAAATTTGGCGCTCTAATATTTATTTATAATAGTGCCTAAAAAGAAATAGCGATTAGCGTTGTTGAAATGAGTTTTGCTCAGTTACAACTGGCAAACTTTATTTGTGCAGAAAATAACAAAGAATTGACGAGCTAAGATGAGTAAAATAACACTTCAAAGAGCAATGTTTTATTTGATGATGCTCTACTCGCTTCAAAACAACACAAACACTTCAACTTATTCGATTAATTTCTTATCGGATTTTTGCATCGTTTTAAGGCAGCATTTGTAAAATACTGCTGCATCTTTGTTTTCGTTACTATTGTTTGTTAGTCACTCTCTCGTTATTTGTTCCATTTCCACTCAATTAAATATTTCCCTGGTCAAATACTCAACACGGGAACAAGAGTTGTCTTGAAATATGCACACTGCAATTTGTAGCTATCGTTTTTGGATCATTTCAGTCATATCTAGGCGGCAAACACAAATTTACAACAGCCCTTTTTATAAACGATCTGATGAGATCAAAAAAAAGAAATCAGTGGTTTATTTAAGGTCTGTTATATCGAAAAATAATCATTGTGCTACTTTCTTCATCTGCTTCAACGTTCTCGCCTGTATATTCTGTTGATATGACGTCGTATACGCCGTATTGTTTCTTTACGCTTATCATCTCATATTCACAATGACTGCAGTTTTCTTTTTCTCTTTCTTTCAATTCTACAACCGCTTCGCCTGTCTTTTAAGCATCGCGGAAAGGTAGGTATTGCTGCCAGCCGTTATGAGTGCTACTGATAGTTCAGCTCAGCTAATGATGAATGAGCGACTACGGGCGGTCATAGTAACTATGCTGAGGTGACAGGTCGTTCTGAAGGCGAGCGGAGGGTAGATTGATTAGTTACGCCAGGTGGCACCCAGGAATGGGTTCATGCAATTGAAGGTAGAAGCTGCAAGATTCACACAGCCATTGCAGCAAATGAGGTATGACAGTACATCTATAATTTCTAAAAAGGACCGTTTGGGCCATCATAGCCAAGTGCAAATATAGTGACTGGTTTTTGGTGATGCTTATTTATTTATTTATTTATTTATTTGTTTGTTTATTTATTTATTTACTTATTTATTTGGAAAGCAAACGAAAGGCAGGCACATCTCTGCTGATATTACTAAAAAATAATCTCAAAATTTCATGGAAGGAACATACTGAATTGCTCACATTTCCACAGGCTTATTTAGTTATCAAAATTTCGAGAATTTCAATCATTGGGAGATTTCTTGAACGATAAAGTAAACGATTCGACATTTACTGAGTGAAAGAGTAATAATAACGGGTGTGATATCGATACTATATGAAGCTGTTCCAATTCTTTCACACTCCTATACGGCTTGCCTATATTTCAACTGTTGAATTTGTATACTTGTCGTTGTTATGCATCGCTTAACTTGCAATCATGAAATTATATGCGTCTTCGTTGTTCTATAGACATTCTAGTTTTTCGAATCCCTACGCTAAAGAATATATGCATAGATCGGGCCACGTAGTGGCAAAAAAGTTTTTTCTTTTTTCTTCACCTTTTTCTGCCGTACATAATAGGTATTCGCAATCGAAAATTTGCAAATAGCACTAAAAGTTTTAATGCATATTAAAATAAGTAAATTCTTTGATTATTACGCCGGGCGAAACGTTTCACACCGATTCGATAAGTTCATCGTTTCCGATTTTGCAGTTGCAAAGCGGCTGTATCGAGTTTTTTTGTTTTCTTGGTTATCTCAATTCGTTCGTCATTATTATTGTCGTTGTTGACAGCTTTCGCATGCGAATATTTTGTGCTCGTAAATATTATAGCTATGGGAAACAAAAATTGAACCGTCCGAATATTATGCGCTATATTGCGGGGGCACAATACTGACGCGTCCTTCAGCTTGTTATTTTACGCTGCGGTGCCATACTTCCTTTTCAAAACCAAAAAAAAAAATTGAATGGAGTTTTCATATCGTTTGACGAGTAAATTTGAACCAAAAAAATTTGAGAGTTTAGCGTATGTATGCGCTTGAATAATGTGTAAACATGTGTAACGATGTGTAACGATCAACTATTTTCGAGAATCTTCTCATAGCGGTTATAATTTTTTTCACTTGAAATTTGTTTATGACAGACAAAGTGTTTGCCATTTTAAATTACATTAAATCAACTAAATTGAATCGCCTTAATTAGCTTATGATGAATTTTTAGGAATATTTGAAAAGGTGATGAAAGTTATTTTGAGTCGGCAACTCAATGTAAGAAAAACTACTCCACTCTTTCTATTGGCTAGGTCGATCGATGAGTGAAAAGAAACTTACCACGATCATAGTTATATGTTCTCATAAAATGCAATTGTAGGCTATGATTGAGACTGCCTTACTTCAATTAACCCCTCGCCCAAGAAGTTCGAAAAAATCGGAATTGGTAAGTGAAATTGAAATTTGCACAAGTTTTAAACTATCGCATTAACACTTTCATCTTTTTGCTTTATATTTGCGCATTCAATTCGCTCTCAAATATATAAGCAGGAAGCAACCACTCGTAAAACTTTGCTGAAAACCTCGTCTATTAAAACATAAACGAAACACTGAAATTACTTCAACGCATAATCGTCGTGATTTTAGTGCACACTGCTATTGGTCGGGCTAACAACTGCCACAGTGGCATGTGCGTTCAATTTTGCCGGTGCTTACTTTTGGGTGGGCAATTTCGAGCATGATATGAGGTATATCTCTGCATTCCACGTCTTCGAATTTATTATCATCTTCGTCGGAACGGTTGTCTTAGCGTTCGGTATCGTCACCAATTCGATTACGCTCATCGCTATCTTCATCGGTACACTGGTGCGTTTATTCAAATTGCAATCTATGTTGCCATCGCCGGAAATTCAGTACAATTTAATGGCATCCATTTAATTCGGGATTTTCAAATATTCAGGCTAATACCTTTCAAATCTGATTGAATTTGGCGATAATGCTTACGCTGCTATTTCCTTTTTTTTTTCTATGTTTCCTTTCTAGTGCAATAGATGATTTATTAGGCGTGAGAAGAATATTACATAATTTCTTGTAATATGCTATCATACAAGTGGCCGACGTTTGACGATCCTCTAATACATAATCATACCAATATTATGTCTTGCTGCTTAGAAATGATATCCTTGAACGGTAACTTCCAACAATTAGGGTTGGTTTTACCTCAGAAGTTGATGTAACTAACAAACCTGTAATATGTGAATTTCCAATTTATTGAGCTATCACCATTGTTGTTAAAAATAGCGAATGAAATTGTAATAAAAAGATGTTTTTGTATAGATTTTGACCTGAAATCGAGATACGAATAATTGTCACATCGTTATAATGTGTTATAATGTTAGATTAATTGATTTCAATTTATGAATTAAAGAAAATTCGACTTGAAACTCATTCAATTGAGAATAAATGAAAATTGAATAAATGCTGATTGAATTGACTCTCTAATAGTTTAGCCGATATTTCACTAATAAATCGAAATATTCGACAATGATTTTATTTAAATCTTATATTTGCAGTCAGTAAGTTCATTTTCACGTATCCTCTGCATTGTATTCTCGTTTGGTTTTATCGTATTCGATGAGAATCGTTGTGTTAAAACTTTCTACGCATCGATACACAGAGATTTTGGAAAAAGCGTTGGATCCGATGATAGAATCCTCGCTGAACTTTGTAAGTTAAATAATATTTTCTTGTGTGAAAAGAAAATCATCCTACATTTTTGACTATTTATATGCTTATTTAATATAATTATTAACCATTTGAGGGATTACTATGTCATTGATATTGATTTACCTCCTGTTTAATAGTTTATTTTTAAATATTTCATTCTAGTAATTTGATAGTAACATTTGGTAATTAAAACTAATAGAAATATAAAGAAAATCTCTCTTGTGATATGAAAAATAACGTTAAGTAAAACAATATTTAGCAATATCTAAAGCGATCGCTTTGTCGTATCATTGCAATAGATTATTTCAAGAATTTCTACAAAATCGTCGTTTACTTTTAATATTTATTGAATATACATATGAATGCTGTTTTTTAAAATTACTACCAAATATTGAATAATTAAATGTTGAATTTCTTTTTTTTTAGTGTGTAGACGCGAAGTTTGTGTGCCACTATTAATCATCAACACAATCCTCCTTATACTTCATATCGCTTCAATTATATCGGCTAGTCGATACGTGAAAATTCTTCGCTATGAAAAAGAGGCAAAACTTCGTCAACTTCTTAAGGCAACAACATTCTCGCCTTTATCACTATCAATTAAAGACGAATATAGCGACGAGGAAAGCGAAACGCATAAATCTACGGAGAGTAGTAAATCGCCAAACAATACCCACTCGCCTAGTCGTAAATCCTATAAGAACAACACAACCCCAAATGAAAATATCTCAACGAAGAATGCGCCAACAATGGATGAGGTTGACCAATCGATGACCAATGGCTACTCCACTCAGAGCACAAAATCACTAAATAGCATATCGTCACGTCCTTCATGGATGATGAAATTATCTTCCAACGCTAATGGTATTGGATCATTTGAATTCGATACTTAAAATATTTAATCATTTCCTAATCCTCAACGTTGTGTTTGAATCTCTTATTCGTTTATCCTTCTTAGCAAATATTCATCAGCCCCATCAGAAAAAAAAAAAAAAAACCATTTACAGGTGTCAGTGGAAAAGGGAATCGCATAAACAAAATCCACATTGTTTTTCGTTTGAATTGGGATTTAAGGTCCTCTTCTTTTGTGATAGAAAATCGAATAAGTAAAATCACTGTGATTGACGATATTTAATATACGCAAAAAAAAAGCCGAAATTTTTTTTTCCTTGTCTCTAAATCGATATTCTTCGATGTATTCTCCATATATATCCAAGCAAAAATTTAAGCATCAATCTACGTTCGTAATGCAACTCTCATGTTTTGTTTCATTTGTTTGATGATCTATGAATCGATGAAAATAAATACGATTCAAACAGTGCAATCGATAATGCCAATAACCGACTGATGCGAAATTCAGTTGTTGATGCCACTATGCGAATAGCAATATGGTACCAATAAATCCCAGTATTTGTTTAAGTGGTTTCAGCACAGAGTTATTGCATCATTTCAATAAATGAACAAAATCTGAGCGAATTACTAAGTTTTTTGTACTAAGTCAGGGTATTGAGGGAGTGGTCGAAAAAGAGAATTATTCAGCTGCAATATAAACGGCTTAGTCTCAAAACGTATGTTGCGGTACGGGTGATGGACGATTTTTCATTTTTTTTTTTCGAGTTTGAAGGTCAAATTTTACGGGTGTAGAGAGTGGGGGGGTTTTTTTTTTTGGAAGGTTGGGGGGCAGGTGTTTCGGTTTTGGATGGGGTGGGGGGAGGGGTGACATTGTCTTCTAAACAGAGATGTGCTTAAAAAACAGAGATAGAAGAAAATAGCCTTAAGAAATGCAGTTTTCCATTCTGTTGATTTCTAGATATGCATTTTTAATATGAAAGCACCAACGGATGCTTACATAGATCTTTTTATTGCTGTGATCATAGAAGGCTAAAAGATAGGATCGTGGTCATGCTTTGTGAGGCTACCAAAGAACGGCGACTTAAGGTGCAGCTGTCTTCGTCCATTTTGATGTGATCGAATATGAGCATGGATAAGATTGTTTGAAAAAATATAACTTTTATCGTTTATTCCTCTCTTTTCGTTATTTCTTTCGTTATCCCTCATATAGTATCAAAACCCGAAAATTTCTTCCTACCATTTTTCCCATTTGTTTAATTATGTGAAGTTTCGTCCCCCCCTCCCTCCCCCCCCCCTCCTCCACTCGTTTTCTTGCTAATGGCAGTATTTTGCTTCCGTATATGAACCATCTCACATTGCGCCGTAGAAAAAAAAAATAAAAGGCATCTTTTATTCTCACTAAAGAGGATCGCTGAATTTTCTTGACACGCCATAGCTTCGTTGTGCTTTATTTCTAGTTTTTATTTGACGGGTTTTTTCAATGTATATGCATAAACGAGAAGATGAATTGAACCTAACCGTTGCCGCGACTTGATCCCCTATCACCGACCGTTATGGTCGGATTTAACTCTGATAGCTATGCAGGATATTTGATCAGATTTAAATGGGATAAACGACAGACTGGTATCAACTGAGTTAAGGCCGGTTATCTAACCGAGATCGGTTTAACCCTTTTCCATATAGTCATCGACCAGGTATGCTCGGTGTTTTAATACAGGTCTCGACCGATACCGGGTTTGAATCGGATCCAAAACCAGACCTTTTGCTCGCTTTTCTTATCATGTGCTGTGGAAAGTGGAAAGTGTTTCAACCATGAGAAAACGTCTTGAATCGTAGAATTACTTGTTTGTTTGTGCCGTCATGAATTCATTGCCGGAACTTGTGTAGGAGTGGAGATGCGTTGCATTGTGGAACGGCATGAAGAATCGATGGAATATTAGAAGCAAATTTATATTGTGAGATGCAAGTCGGACTAGAACCAAACCTTGGATGGTGGATTTTCTTTCCTCTGCACCAACGGGATGGGGACCCAGATAAAAAGGAGCCCTCCGAAGCCCATAGCAGCAGCAGTGATGTGTGCGCTACCGCAGAGCTCACATGCTTCGCAGTTTTTTGTCTATCTGGTCCCTAAACACGTCGAATATAGAATAAACAAAATGGAGGATGGGAGAAATAGCCTATATATATATATATATATATACATACATATATATAATACAGTGCAAATAGCTGTCACTTAGCGGCTATTTCAAACGTGCATTATAACTGCAATATGTAGAACATGCATAGAGTATATAGAACACGTTGACAGTGTGACTGCACATGACAAACACTAAAATTGCAAGATTGTAATGCCAGCAAACAAAGGTGTTATAAAAAAAGGGGCTTAACGAGATATAATTTGACAAATGCACTCATCGGAATGCCTCAAAAATAGTTGCAGGCATCTATGATAACATCAAATAGCACTAATTCCTAGCAGAGTCCTGTGATACTGATAAAAAAAGAGTAGTATTAGATTGTTTTACGCAGTAAAAGAAGCAATAATACCAGGTTGGTAGGCCTAGTAATAATATTAGGTTGCTTAACTTAGTCGAGGAGAGTAATATAAATTTTTTTTACATTGGATTCCAAGGATACTAAAAAAGAAAGTAGTGTGTGATGTTAGTATAGTAAACAGTTGGGCGATTTTTTTTTATTATGTTTAAATCATCGCTATGCAAAATAGTATCTTCATATGTCGTTCATCAATCATTTGAAGTGCACATGCTACTTCTAAGGTTATACGCTCCAGTCGGCCTCAGTTTTCCTCCTTCAAATACAAGTGAAAAGAATTCGACGCAAAATCGAATCCAAAACCCACAACCTTCGATTTTAAGAAACGCTTACTTCTAAGTTTCATTTCCTCCCATCCTTGCATTGTTACCTAGCCCGTTTGTTCGAAAATTCCAATTATATTATTTTTTTCGATCGAGCGATGCAATGAAATAAAAGAGGACCTATATGTTTGTTTTGCTTGCCCAACGAAATATCGGTTGCTTCGGTGAGGGAATTTTTCCATTGAGATCTTCACTTAATAGAGAATTTATTGAATAGAGGTGCATAATCGTTAGTGCAACATCGACGATTATTTTCTTTGCGTTGTGACGATGAGTTCAAGACGCACTCATCAATCATCATCGTCGCGTCGTTCACCACCGACAACATCTCGTCGTCGAGAACGTCACGACTCTAAAGCTGTTGATTCGAAATCTAAACGTAAGTCCTTTCATCACTTCATTTATGCTCTTTTCCTTATGTTTCCTTCGAAGACGTTGAATCGTCTGCACACTTCTGTTGAAAGACGCTTTGCATATATGTATGCGTATTCGTTTGTCTGCTTATTTCTGTATATATTATTATTATTATTATTATTATTAATATCTGACATTTTCAACTGATTGTTACGAAAAACCGCAACTGCTTCGGTATTGTTTTTATCAGCCAGTTTTTTTTTAATCATTCGACCATCACGTCAAACACTTGACTATCCATATCATTTATAAACATTTACAGAATAACGGCTGATAAGATTTTTTATATAGTGGCAATTTTATATGTTTCAAGAAGGATAGTGTTACTTTAAAGGTTCACGTGTGGAGATCGGATCACATCATCGACGTAGTCGAAGCCGGAGTCCATGGCGAAGTGCTGCACCAGTGAAACCAACTGCTTTTAAATGGGGCTTCGGTGAAAGACGTGCATCACTAAGAAGACCATCACCAGCAACGTCACCTATACGCAAGAAGCCTGCACCTGTTAATGAACTCGATGTGGCAAGCATGGATGTTAAGAAAGAACAAAAAACAAAATCAGGTTTTCCACACATAAGTACTCTATTCCATTCAAATTCGAAATTTTCTATTATTTCCTTCACAGATTTTATTGCTGTGAAACGATTTTAAGCATAATTCAACGAAATATGCGCAGAGCGAACGAGGGAGAGGAGATCTCTTGCAAGATGAGGAGATAAGCCCTAGTACTTATATTTAACGGGACATCAAGCCAACTTTTAATTCTTTCATTCAAGATGGAAGATTCTGGCGAAAGTTTGTTGATTTTAGTTGATATGTGAACGATAACCAAATGCCCCGTATCCATAATCCCCAACTAGCCATTGAACCATTCCCTGTCTGCTAGTGGAATTTCTGAACCCTTTCTAGATGCCCATATTTAGGGGTGAATGCAGTCTTCATCCTTTATCGTGTATGTTTTGTATAGAGTTTGCTGTTGATAGTATGGCTACTAATGTCTACATTTTGTAAGCGAAGGAACTTTTAAGTGAACGATTGGATGCGCACAATGTTCAGCATGACTTTTCTATTACTCAAATTCTGAATTATTTATTATTAGTTTCTTCTGATCGACTCTGAGACCATCGAATTATCGAATAAACGTTATATGTAGCTATAGTATTCAAATATATTAAGTTGTGGATTTTATTCCGGAAGATGAAAGAATTTTATTGGGAGGAATGCCCTTTAATGTCATTTGATGTTTGATAGTGTGAATAAAAATTCACTTCTGTTATGTGTTTGGTCATTCTTTTTTTTCTTTTTTTTGTTAGTGATGGATATGGACAATATTTTTCAAAGAGGTTTACATATTGCGATCTCAAAGATGTGTATCGCATAATTTGCAGGTACATCAACGGGCAACGTTTTATCGTCTTCATCGGTAAGTATGCATTCCTTACTTATATTGGAAGCTTGAAACAGAAATCCATAAATTCAATACCTGATCATAAGCTTATTGATACAATTACATGTTATTTCTAGGGTGGGAAAGGCGGAGGGAAGACGAAGAGAAAAAATTATTTTTGTTGAATAAATTTATTTTTACTACTATACCATATAAACAAGGGTATACGGCTTAAAAACATTTGTGATCGGGAAAGTTAGCAAAATGCTGCGTCGATTCGACGTCTCGCTCTAATCTTTTTTCAATCTTTCTTAGGGGATAACGGTCAAATGATTTTTATAGAGGTATTTGTGAATTAGAGTTATTTCTCGCAGATTTTTTTATGAAAATGTCTCATTTAGAACTGCAGTTTCGTTCTTATATAAGGATCGTAAATTCGAACATGATTTTATTCATGTTGTTGCTCTCTCAAAACTAATAATACGAGGCACTGTTTTATTATCAAGGCTAATGCAATATCATTTATTATCTATTGCCTTTAAAAAATATTAGCATAGTACTATCCTTTCATTTTCAGCCGTGGGTTTGGCAATTTTTCTTCAATATTTAATAGGAATTTGAATGTTGTTTTTTATTTTTCGACTAATTTAAATCCCTTTTAAGTTCCTAAACACTATCAACAAATTGCTTTCAGTAGGGAAATGGCACGAAGCAAGTTTTCATTGATTGTTTATTTCTTCGATGAAATAAGCATATATAGAGATTTCGGATGGGATTATTGCTTATATGAACAAGCGTTCGATTGCAGCATATTCCACAGAACGGTGGTTTTCGTGTAGGATTTGGCAGGGCGACGACCTTCGATCGCTTCTACAGATCACTAAGCGGGTTGGATTTCTGTTATATCATTTTTTTGTGATCTCATTTTCTACATAAATTCGATTATTTGAACTTATGAACATCTATCGATGATTGTTACATTAAATATTATGGCTATTTTTGTTCTTTGTTTTTTATTATTATTTGCAATTGTTTTTAAATCACATTCATGATCGTTTTTGAGGCAATTTAATGACGTCTAAATATTTGCATCAATATGCCACTACGCCTTTATCTTTCTAATTCATCCATCTCCCTTTCAGTTCACTTAAATGATCCTTTGGGTATGGGTATCGTCCATGGGAATTGCATCGTATGGATTGATATGATCACTTCCGATCCTTCAATTATACCTTAATGTTGACTAATTTAGATTACGAACAATAATCTTTGATGTTCACAGTCAGAGTACAAACTTATGGTGTGCAGCACTTTTAAGTACATCGAATGGCACTCATATGAAGCGTTCTTAGGAAGAAAGTTTTGAACGAAACATTTGGAATATTTCTAGATGGCTGTTATACGATACTGCTCGCATTTTCTAGAATGAATTTGAATTGAAGTTCGATTGATCCATCATTGATAACTGCTCTTGAATCGCCTTTTTGTTGTAATTTTTACACCTTTATCAGGTTATTAGCAGACAAATATGAATTTTCACAGATATTTTTTATGATGGATACATGCATTGGCTTGCTAAAAATGCAAAAACGAAAGAAAAGGAAATATTAACGGCTGTATTGCTTAATGTTTTTTTTTTTTTTTTTTTTTGATGTTCTGTTCGCAAGCGTCTCTTTCAGTGGATTCGGAGCTCGTCAAGGGTAAGTGGAGCAGAACGCAGGTTTCAACTATTTCTCGTGTTATGGAGCTTTAAACGCTTATCACTCGTTCGGACTCACGGTGCGTATTTTCTTCTCAAGACCCGTTTGTTCTCTTTATGGAGACATAAAAAACGACTAACAGAGCGTCAAATCGATATCACTTTGGCAGCTGATCAAGAATTTTTGATTGATATCAATTTATGATATTTCCAGAAGAGAATTGCTTCGTCGCGCTCCAGGCTTTGCATCACGACGTCTCGCCGGAGTTCGCGACGCTATGGATGGTCGAAACTCGTTCGGTAAGCTTCAATTCAACTTCCTCTTTGTATCATCTCGCCGAAATTAATTTCTTCTCATCTTAGCTATTAATGTTCACCTTCTTGTTGCTGTCTTAGACGCTTGAAGCATTTGTTGTATTCATATTGAAGAATTCATGCTCATCACATTTCGTACTTTTTACCCTCCACTCATTGAATTATTTGACGAAACTATTGCACCGTATATAGTAGGTTACGGTTTCTGCTGTATTACTGCATAGCTTGAGCGTAGCTCATTTCGAAGCATTTTGCGGCAACATTTTGGCGATTTGTCCAGCTTTATAGCTTCTAGTTTACAGCTAAAAGCTATAAAGCTGGACAAATCTGCGTTCCTATAAGTATTACTCACTTAATCGTAAAGGAAGAAATGGGATGTGGGGAATGCTTACAAATGAGCCACATTTGCTTATGTTGGCGAAGGTTAAAACTCTCTTATATAATACAAGGTCTGAGAGGTTTTTGCTTTCTGTTATTTCAATGTTGGACTTTGTGATTGTTTTTTTTTTTCTTGAAGGAAGAAACAAGCGTGAAGAGGTTCAACGAGTCGAGCAAAGAAGAAAAGGAGTCGAGGACACCGATAAACCTGTTATGAATCTTTTCGATCCATGTAAAGTGCCAACAGGCAAATCATATTTTACGGTACGATATTTCTGTGTTTGCTGAATTATTTTGTTCGGTTTCATTTGAAATCGCCGTCTTGATTCCTCATTGCAAGACTCGATGCAAAGTCCTTTGGGACTTGCTGACTTAAAAAATGTTATTTGAGAAGTTTACATCTGAAACCTGCATTCAAAAGATCGAAATAGACAATTTCATGCAGTCGTTGTTTTCGTTATTTGTCAGTTGAAGTTTCGCTATCGAAATATGTTGGTAAATTCTTTTGAAATGGGTAATCATTGGTGAGGATGCATCGAAATTTTTGTTGAGTAACCAACGCAACCTATTCGCGTTGCATATTTGGATTACAGGTGGTCACAGTTGACGACACGTAAAACAGATGCATCGATGTTGTTGAGCGGCTTGCATGACTGTGCATTTTTTGATGGATGGGAAATAAAATATCGTTAAAAGTTATGCTGTATAGTTGTTTTCCTTATTTTTATGTTGCATAAATCTCGACAAATCTGCATGACATCAACTGAGTGATATTCGTATCGATACTGTGGAAAAGTTGAGTTGACCACCGTGGATGTAAGTCGATGATCACATGCGGTATATGCTGTAGAAGGCGTTGACTTACATATACGCATATATTATTAGAAACTCTTCTTTGAAGCACGACGACCGCAGTTCCAAACCAGTACGAGCTCGAATTACGCGATATTCGGATGGTGCGATACATCAAGGGAAGAACGATCGAGCTCCGGTTGGATGGCGAAATGTAGTGCAGGTTTTATTGTCTCTTTTGATTTGTAGGCGCTTTGCCGTTGCTCCTCTTGCCCTTATCACCCATATCAGTGATTTAATACTCCTTTACACTCCATCACTGGATTACGAAAGGAATCTTATAAAATAACCGGAAGATTGATGTGATCAACGCAGCACTTTTTGTGGTTACAACGTTCTTTCTGTTTTGTAGATTGATCAAGTGGTTGTGTTTGAATAGGTAGAATACTTTCGCTGATTGCACTATCTGAATTTTGGTGGGTGTAGTCTTGAACAGAACAAAGATTGTTCGTATGTAGTATGGTGGGATTAGAATTGCAAAATAATACTGCAGTTAAGGTGGAAAATTGGAGAATTTTTTGGTCGTGAAATAACAAATTTTATTCAACCATCGCATATGACAAGAAAATTTCTTTGCTTTTTTTTCTTGATTGCTTGGGATTGGTCCGATGAAACTTTTGATTTGGGCCCAAAAATATTGTTTGAATTTTTCATTCTCACTCCACGAACTTAAGCCCCAACTGTGGTAATGATTGAGACTGTTTGCGGAGTGTTGTGAAACCCGTGAAAGAATACCATTTCGGCTTTATTACTTTTTTGTTTAAGTTTACCATTGAATTAAACTGATCTTTTGGGTGTTTATTTGCCAATGACCATATGATGAGATGTTGTTGTTGAGGTCCGTGATTATGGAAGAGGTGAGCGTGATTATGCCGATACAATATCGCGTGGGGATTCACGACGAGGTGCGTCATATTCAGATGGTTATGGAAGGCGTAGACAAGAGACAACGGGCGCCGATGGTGTGTGGAAACACGATTTATTCGATGATGGAGATATAACCTCAGGTGACGAGCAAGGCACTAGTGAAAGTCATGAGCACAATTAATTTTCGTTTGAGTCGTTACTTCGAAATATTGTAACAGAATCCATGCATCTACCTAATTATGAAAGGTGGGACGTTGAAATTGAACCAGTTAGGTTGTGTTTACACCACGTTCATTCAGTATATGAGTGTTATTTGGTATATTATTATGATCAGCCATTTGCGGCTGCTATTGCTCTAGTAGACTCGTCATCTGCACAAGCGCGTTTATCAACGTCGATTCAGAAATTATTTTCACTCTTCTTTCATTGGCTTCCAGATAGTTTCTTTAATATTGCCTCGAGAACTGCATCTTCTTGATACCATGAAATTTGTTTTAGTGTACTTTTTTTTCTCAATAAGTCAACGTTTTTTCTATATGTGCTTAGGTAAACGTGTATATCTGTCTGTATGGGAGGTTCAACCTAGAAACCGCAAGTAATTACGTTGCTGATTTTATTTGACTGCATAGGATGACCCACCTAATCGTCGTTTCATTATCGTTTAATGCGATCGTTGTTCTATAAAAGTTGTCATAAAATTTATATTCATTTTTCATCAACAACCGATCGCATTTAGCTGAGTAGAGAACTCTTGATTAAGGATTTGTTTGATCGCTTTTGTTATTAAGCATCTTGTGAATATTTATGTCCGAATATTGAACGTCGACTCGTTTGATGGACATACTTCCTTCGAATCGGTAAATTAATCAATATATTTTGCGGTTTTCTTGATTCGATAAGGTAGAGCAATCTGAGATTAAGCTTGGATATGTGTTCGAAATAGGTACATGAAAGTTTCGATGTTTTATCTTTATATTTTTAATTTGTTATTATTCGATTGTCATATATTATTGAAAATGAGTTGCATCATGTAAGCTGAATTATTCTCAAACAATCACCCATTGGCTGATCTGCCGCATTTCCATTTGACCGATTGTTGTCGTTGTATTGGATGAAAAATTTCTACTTTTGAAATATCGTATATATTTTGCAAATGATTTAATACAATCCGTCAATAAGAGTCTATTTCAGTGAACAGTTCGAGATTTTTTGCAGTGTTATTATTATTGTTGTGACATTTATCATTACTTCGATTACTGAGATTTTTTATTTGAAATAAGTGAGATGGCAGATATTTCAACTGTTTTTTTAAAATGTTATTTAAATTATGCAGTTCATATAGCTATCGTCATTGTATTTGAAAGAAATGAAGCAATTTCATTATTTTTTAAAGGGATTGCCAATTGCATTTTTTTCCCCGCATAAAATGTTTTTCTTAGTTAATGTTGATATATATGGATGATGTTGCCGTATCATATTATAAATTTACTGCTTACTCTTGCTACATCTTCACTTTTGTGGTATGCTTATCAGCTGAGCACAACAGACAACAATTCACAATGAAGCATATGCACTTAGATGGATTAACGTTATAGTCCTACTATGCAAATTCATAGATTCAGTAGTGGTAGATTCGGGATTACTGGAGATTTCAATTTTTTGGACTTCTGAAAGGGGGGGGGGGTTATTGTTTCGCTTCTTTCTGTAAAGCGCGATTTTCATAAGAACAACGGTGCTATGGCTAAACGGTCAAATTTCGAAAAGATTTCCTGCATGGTAGTTTTTACTGACTACCGAGACGGCCTTGACAAATGCCTCTAACTTCTAATAGCATCGCATGCGCACGGTTCAGCGATTAAACTCGAAGAGTGAGCATTATATAAATAAATTAAATAAATAAATAAATAAATAAATAAATAAATATATATATATATATATATATATATATATATATATATATATATATATATACATTTCATGACGCTCTTGAGACGAAAGGTAGGATCCTCAAAAGCTTTTGTAACAAACTCGTTTTTTGCAAATTAGTATGGAGTATTATGATCGAAAAAGGCTTTGTAGAAGTAGTCGACGCCCAAGCAAAGGATAGAGTGACTGCGTGAGCGTAAATTGAGAATGCGCTATTTTGGGCGGGATTTGTGATTTAGTCTACGGGGTCGCAACAAACCGAAAACATAAGGCAAGTGCTGTAATCAAATTCAAAGGCTGTTCTTTATAAAGCTCTGATCTACGTTGCCATGTATTTTTCTCGCAAGTTTGCATAAAATAGATAGAGCCGTACACTTATGACGTATAGCTTTATATTGCAAGACTTTTTGATGTTCTATGCACATTAGTTTCTTTACGCATCTCTCGCATGGTGGAATAACTATTTGGCGTTTTTTCTTTTTGAGATAATCCATGGCACATTTTCAATGTTGTTGATTTATTATGGATAATTATGATTGTTGTTGGTTTTTTCGAGTATTGCGACCTCCATTGAATTTTGCTTCCGCTGAGGAACACACCTTATTCACTTTTTCGTATATTTAATTGAGTATAGCAAATAAATAAAACAGATTGACTTTATAAGTGGAATTGTTACTGAGGTATATATATATGTATATATATATATATATATATTTCACTGCAATGCAAAGGTGTAGAAGAGGGCTATCTTGTTGCAATTGCGGAGAAATTTCATTTTTTGAGTAATATGAATTCCTTAGTTCACATATCTTTTCACGTAAAAGCGATTTATTTTTTCGCCAAAGAAAAAATAAATAATTCATCACTGATAATTGGTTCCCGTATGTACAAAGACAATATTTAATCTCTCGCAAATATAATAGAAGTAGCTGAGCAAGAACATCGAAAATAAGCTGAAGAGTTCGGGAATCATCGAATTTCATACTAAATTTTTAGTAATATTTGAAAATCTTCGTGGGAATTCCATCCGAACCGAATTCAAATAATTGATGTCATATAAAAGGTAAATTGTGATATATGGCTAAATTAGCACTAACAAATCAGTAGGCAATTGAACATAGCAAATTGTCTGATCACAATGGATGTCACAAATGGTATTATGCATCGCGTTTTCTATTTCATAAAAAAAAGGCCAATATCACTGTGAAGGAATGTTAATGAAATATTTATTTATTTTTCTTGAAATTCTAAGAGTTATTACAATCGTATATATGCAATCTTTTATGCTTTCAGTAGATTGCCTTCAATAAATTGTTGATCGTTCGCCATCGAAATGAATCGCACTTGAAACTATGAGATATCCTTGTTGAAAAGATTTTGCATCACTTCGAACATCCCTGTAGACGTATTCTCTGAAATTTAACTTCATAACGCAACATTGACGTTAAATTGATTTTGCAAACAAAAATAAATATAACCAGCTTGGCTATCAATTGTTTTGTAGCCACTTTGCGTGAATAACTCTTGATTTAAAAAAAAGTTTATTGCACTTACGATTTAGTTGACGGCAATAAATAGAGTCATGTGATTTCTTAGTCAAGAGAGACATTTCTTCGCTCAAAACTACCATAACGTTGAGAAACTAGTTATAGTGTTGTGATGCTTTCTTTCTATCAACGCCGATGTGAAGTGAAGTATGGCATGATGTGAAACGTTAGCGAGCCACCCATTACATTCATCTGTAAATGAGTGAAGGCGTTTTGCAAAAAAAAAGAAAGAACTCACGAAGAAAATTCTTGGTAGCGTGGAATTGTGGTGTATGTGGATGACGTTCAAGGTGTGCATGATGATGGTCGAAACCCGACAGGCTTTGAATAACGGTTGGTAGCGATGATGAGCGCACTCGATTGTTGGCTGACCCGTAGATGTCGAAGTTAGGCTTTGACCATTCCGTACTGGAGTTAGAGCGATGGGTAGGCGGATGATTAGAAATAGCTGGCCCAGAAGATGCGGTCGTGGACTTCTTGTCGAATTTCAGACGATTCTTTTCGTCGTTCATGATGCCATTCTTATCATTGAGATTCGTTGCGACTTCAACATCTTTGTCTCGTGAAAGGAACATCTGGCCAATAAACGATCGCTTCCGAGGTGCTTCGCTTGCGACCACATTGCGATGATGGCGGCTATGTGTCATATTACTCATCAGTGGGAAACTTGCCATATCCTTAAAAAAATTATGACCTGACTTTGGAATCGATAATTTTGACGAATCTCGGATGGAGTGTTATTTTTATTTTTATTAAAATTTGCAAATAATTCAAATGCGAATTAAGTTACTTCTTTATGAGGTGGGTATTTCCGGTTGAAAACAGCACATAAAGAATGACTCTTCAAAAGATCTTTGGATGGGTTAGAAATTTGAACGTTTCAACTCGATTAAATTAACATATTCGTTTAGCAATTTCTTAGGGATTTTCTCTAATTTCTATCTTTATTAAACTTTATTACAATTATCTCATTTATTACATTTTTCCAGTCTCTAAAATTTCATCTCAATTGATTTAGTTTTCTTTTTCAAAATTTATATTCGATTACGCTGCAAAAATAAAGTTATATTGGGAGAATATTGTCGTATGATATGATTTTCGACTAGAAAATGCATTTTGCATAAATTTCAATTGTATTATTTCTTTTGTATAAAAATTAAAAAAAAAATAAACGAGGAAAATAATATTGAGTGATATTACTTTTGATGTATTTATTAGAGATAGGCGTTGATTGCCGTCAATAAAATGAACTTCGGCGAATTGTGCAATTGAAACAGCGTTGATGTTGATTGTTCGTCTCGATGATGAGCTAGAGAATTTGAAGAATCGTAGAATATGTTTTGAGTGCAGTATCACGTCGTACAGTTAACTCACAAACTCCAAAACATATAACGGACAATGATGTCCAATCCGTATTAATTGAAAGCGTTGGTGTTGGTGAGTGAGCGTATGAGTTCAATTCAGATTTAACTCGATCAGCATAAACTAGCATAGTATACGTGCAAATTAATTGCCATAAAGCGAGAGTGGCGCAGCACTTATGAATAGTGTGCTTTTTGTTTTCACTATGTTTTGTCGTTGAGACTTAACTTCCCACTCGGCGACAGATACAACACTCCCGAATACTCGATAAGCCTTCTGAAGTTAGCCGATCACAACGAATATCAAGTAGGTCAATTAATAGCAGAGTGAAGCAAAGTTATCAACACCTGCTGGAATACCACGTAGAATGATCGTACTCAGCGTGCATGCCCTCGTTTTATAATCATCTGTTGGGGCGTGGTCTTCTTGAACTTGCGTGCATGCCGGCTGGGAAATGTTTGTTTGTATGGCGGCGGCGGCAATAGTGGGGGTTCAGGGGGTTCCCCACTGATCACACAAGAGAGAGCAAAGAGATAAAGGACGTTCCCTTCCCTTGGGATGGCCCGAATCATCGATTTCTGATCGTCTGTCGTTATCGCTGCTCAAGATCGAGCGTTCATTTTTCATGATCCGTCGATACCTACATTTTGCTATCTCTTCACCGATTGTCACCGATTGTACAACATTTCGCTTCGTGCTCACCGATTACCATAAAATTTAAAGCTCTAAGAGTCTGATAATATTTTCTAAGGGTGTACCATGAGCAGTATTTGAAAATCACAAATAAATTGAAGCATTTTGTAGAAGGTCATTGATACCATTATTGTGTTTCAACGGTGACCTCAGATTTCCGAATTGATTTTTTTAGGAAAGAATCCACGGATTTCCGAACTACTCGTTCGGGATTTATTCTTCAAGAGGTATTGCTATTAAAAACTCCTCTGCCAACATCAGGCATTGCCAATTCCTAGAAAATTCTTTGCCTTATTTAATGAGAGAGGCTGAGAATCTTTCTTAGGCAGGCAGTGCTCATGTTCCTCGGGATCGCATAGGGAAATGTGAGAAAAGGCAACTCTAGTTTTGAAAGTAAAAAACTGAAAATTTTGTATTCTTTTTCCAAAATTTTCTTCAGAATTTTTTATATGGGGCCGTTTTCTTGTGTCATTTACATGCCTCTATCGGCCTTGTCGATCTACGAAGCGATTTCGGTGAGTAGATCTATAATTAGTAGTTGTTTCAGAGATTGTTGCGCGCAACCGTTCTATCGTTCCTTTTGCGTTCGCTTCTATCGTCTGTGATGTGTTCATAAGTGAGTTGGCAATGATATTTAGAGGTTTGGATTTGAGGAGTCGATAAACATAAACGACGATGAAATATTTGAAGTCGGTGGTGATCGAAAGAGTTGAACCGAAACATGCTTCATCGCTTATTTTTATGATCAAGGTTATTACAATTACTTTCTTGTACATTTTTACGATTTCCGTATGAAAGATATTTATTAAAATTCCCATAGTTTACTAAATAATTTTCCAAAGGATTAAATTTGATGATGTTCGCCTCATATTCTCAGTGTAAGCGTTATTGCTAGTGCTAAATTCATGTTTAGCGTATCAATAGTATTTTATTCGTATTATTCCTAATAATTCACTTCTTTGAGTTCTTACAGTTTTATTTACATTACAGGATTTGATCATAGCGCCAGGTTAATTAAAATAAATTTTATTTCAATAATCGTTTTGTTAATGAACGAATGTCATGATGGTTGTGATCATCCAAGTGTCTGTATTATTCAAGCATGTCTTTGTTTTTTGCGAATTGTATTTCCACCGAGCTAGGTTTACCACAAATATCGCAAACGGTGGTGATTGAGGGGAGAGGGGAAGACGGTATGTATAAGCAAGATATTAGTGGCTTTGACTCATTAAATACTGTAGTTTTTTCCATCGTTGTGGTATATATATATATATATATATATATATATATATATATATATATATATATATATATATGGAAGGTTGTTGAGTGTAAAATAGTGCATCACATCTTACTATCTGTTTAACCATTACAAGAATATATGTGTGTTCATTCGCATTACATTCTTTAGTTTCTCTATTTCCTTCTCTTGCTAATTGCATGCTGTGAGATGAGTTCACAGAGGCGTAGCAATCTTCTTTCGCTTACTGGGGGATAACCTTGACGTGCTGAATATTGTTCATTTGTTAAGTTAGTGTACTTGGAACAGGAACAGGTTTTATTATGAATTTAATTGCACTGTGAGGGGAGGAAATAATTCAATGATCATTTAAAGGGATGTTTACAATGACGTCATCTTTCTGGGATGTATATCCAGGAAAAATAATCGTTAGCTTTCTAGTTATGAGATTATGAACTCTTATATCTGGAAGGATTTATATTGACCGTTATGACTCTTTTACTCATAGTGATAGGAAAAAAAAACAACAAAAATATTCGATAATCTCTCCCGTAACATATTTTCATATTCGATTCGTCACTAGTTATCTCATATTTAAAGAATTGTAATATATTTATTCAATAATATTTGCATGTGATAAAGAAATATTTAGTAATCGGCTATAAATATAAAACATATACAGTGATGCAAATTAATCCCACCGTATTTTATCACCATTCATATAATCTAATTTATTCGTTATCAGTGATACAATCATAGCTGAATAGATGTTTGAAAAGCATTTCATTATGTCAACTATGCATCAATTTCCTTTGTTCAGGCGTCTTTATCCTCAAGTAAATATTCCTCGAGTTGAATTTATTTCAGTACTATTCCATGTTTAAACTTAGTGAATATGTTAAAATCTTGTTTCTTTTTCTTTAATTAATGTTTTTTTGCCTTAGGAACTAGCCGAATTCGAGAAGATGTCGAATCAAGTTGAGCTATCAGAGGATCAGCTAGCCGATGATATTCGGCGAGGTTTGCTTATTTTATATGGAAGGACAGCAATAATGATCTATTAATGATTCGTTTCCCATATTTTTTTCCGTTGAGAGTTTTTTTTTTTGCTCATAGCTGTTATCATTGTTAAGCTGCGTTTATATATTGCATTTGTAAATTTCATATGTACTCATTGATAACACTCTTCATTAATCAATAAATAGTTCAATATTTTTGAGACATTTAATATTTGAAGTTTTAAATTTGAAAGTGGCAACGAGATTACTTTCGAAATTTTCCTTTTCTAGGATGCACGTAAATGTATTTCATTTTTGAATATGCAAAAATTATTGATAATTTTTATTTTCTATTGCTTATTTCATTAAACAAATGAGATGGTATTATTTATTCGTTTTGTCGAGAGATCTATGCAGAAATATCTCTTCAAAGCGTACATAACATCATGAATCGAGTATAAAAACCGGTTGAGTAATATTTTAATAGATTCCTTTTAAGACATCATTGACCACAAACATTTCTCTCGATGAAATTTTTCAAAATGTGGAAAAAAATCAACGAAAGAAACGCCAAAACGATATGTCAATAAAATGCGGACACAATTCGTATTCATGAATCTATTCACATTTCAATCACATAAATATTTATCAATGAAAAGTCAACAATAGGGATGGGAATGATTTGTTAGAGTATTCTTGAGAGGTAACTCTCTATCATTGTAACTCTCGAATGGGTTAATTTATATGAAGGAAATAATTGTTGCTTTATATAGATTGGATTGATATGGTTGCCGTCAAAAAATTATTTGCATAATGTTTCTGTTGGTGCAGTTATCTAGGTTTTGATTGATATTTTTCGATCGTTCTCAACGTGAACATGAAATTTCCTTATATTCGGTGCAACGGATAAGATAATAAGAGTTGATACGAGTTGATGTCACAAATAATATGAGTTGATGTCACAAAATTTTGAGAAAAGAATTTTTCTTCGTTTGTCTTTCCTTGACAAGTGAGAGGTTATCTTTTTTCTTTTTCAATTATTGTTACCTATTTATTCATACTCAAATTGCACACCTTTGTTTCTTTATCAATTCATTTTCAGGTGCGATTCATGGATTTATTGCTTTCGATAATTGCACACCTCTTGGGATGACACTTTTCTATATGGCTTATTCAACTTGGCAAGGACAGGTTTGTGAAATTTTTTATTGTCATCTAGGGTATAGGATTGGGAATTTCTTGTAATATGATTGGAAAGAAATTAATGGGTACGTTGGCTCTGTAGTTGACTATATGAATAGTAGAACGTCGCAGATGTGTGATCTAAAGCACATAGCTATTATAGCATCTTATTATTGGAATTTTCTCTTTTAGTTTATTCATATGGAGGATCTGTATGTTCGACCGGAATATCGTCAACACGGTATCGGTCAAAAGCTATGGATAGAGGTGGCAAAGGTTCTTTTTTAAAGTCTCTCATTAATAAAGGTTCCTTTCTGATAACTCGCCTTTCAATTTTTTTTTTTTTTTTTGCACGAATGGAAAATTTGTAGGAATAAAATTTCGCTGAAAATTTGCAGGAATAAAAAAAATTTAAAAATTTTCTATTTTGCAAATTTCTGCTGCTATATCGATGTGGTAAATTTGATGTTATGCTAAATATTTCTTCTTGTGCATGATCAAGAGCATAGACTTTTTGAAAGAAGAGAATGACGTATTTAATATCATTACTTTAATTTGAGCCTCTTATATTATTTTAAATCGATATGATTCATGGATGACGATTATAGGATCCTCAAGCTTGTAGAATTAATTCCTCAGGTTGAAGATACATGCGTTCTGTTTGTAGCCTTTAGAGATGGGGTATTAATTGTAACAACTACCGTACAATGCTTTCAGCTGGCGCATGATAGTGGCATGAAACGTCTGCAATGGAATGTGCTAGAATGGAACGAGAATGCAATTCATTTCTACAATAAGGTTAGTGGACTTACTTCAGACAACACTTTGGAGGATACTTTAATTCTTGAACATCAATTGATTTGCTTCAGTTGGTCTAAGAAGGCGTTCATTCAGGGTCCCTTCCTTCTCCTCCCTCTTCTTCACCGCCCTCCCCGTCTCCTTTCCTCATGCTCTTTGTCCATTTCGATCATTTGCTCATTCGCCGCATTTTCCTCGTCAAATATGTTGCTTGAAAACTGTTGACGTATTTATGAATTAGAAATTGTGTGTAACGATGAAGTGTATTATTATAATACAGGCAGTTGTATTTTAATGGTCATTTTTCATTAGTGCTGATTGTGTTTCTTTAATTGTGTTCTTTATGTCTGAATACTTTTTGAGGCCGTTTTAAGAAATTGTGGTTGCTTAGATTGTTCAGAACGTTGGATTATCGTTTCGAAGATAGTCAGAAGCCCTATTTGCGTGATTGGTAGTGTCGTTTTATTTCTGTAATTACGGTATATTTTGAATTGTTTCTATCCTCTTCGTACTCGTTTGGCTGTTTAAATTTATTGAACGTTTGATCTTCTATGATTGCTCTCGAAGGTCTCCACATTTGCTGCATTTTTATTTATTTGTTTTGTACTCGCAGAATCGATCCCCTTATGAAATATTACTGCCAGCAAAATACTGGTTTTTATTTTTTGTATGTCATCAGTGTATGTACTCTTAGTGGACGAAGAAGTTTATATTCGAGCATTTTTGAGAATATTGCGAAATTTAGCAAATGATTATTTTTTTACTTCGAATTATAGTAATAGAACAATGCCGTTGCTTTAGATAGGATTCCATCTAGATGGGTTGCTTGAAAAAGTCTCTTACTTTCCGTCGGAAAAAGGAAAATATATATATATATACGTTTTTCCTTTTTCCGACGATAACTCCCTTTAAAATGGCGGAATTTCGAAACTTTTTCTTTCCTTCCTCTGCCGACCCTCTTGGATGATTCGTTGGACAGCCGAATCGGTGTCGTCTAGAGCAGCTATTTCTTAAGCTGCTCTAGCCGACAAATCTCATAGCAATTACAACCAATTTTGGATGGAACTAAACTCTCCATGACTAGGAACGCATACGAGGTTTACTGACGAAGCAGACTTGGAATTCGTCAAATCTTAGAAAGTTCCTGGACCAAGCAGAGGCCGAACCTGTGTACTACTTGGTAGATTCAATTTATTTCAATGACCCTGACTGGCGAAACAAGCATACGAGAATCGTTAACCAAGCAAGCGCGAAATCCGACGAATCTTAGAAAACTCCCGAGACGGAGGCGTGGATCGAACCCGCAACCTTCTGACTGTGAGTCGGACGCTTTGCCCACTAGGCTACACGGCCATGGCTAAACTGCCCGCTTTTGGATAGCTAAAATTTGAAGAATGCGTACTATGCGTTGGATTACCGGAAACATGAAGCTGTTTTTGTTCATTTAGTATTCTTTTTTCGCCAAGGACTTTGAAAATCATGCTACGGTCTTACTTCATTTTGGTTGGTTACAGGTGTGATGATTGGTGGATACTGTTCTCAGCATGTTGATTGTGCTATGTAGCAGTTAGTCGTTGACTTTAATGAAATGTAAGAGCTGTTGTGTGACATTAGTATGGTTATATCGATATTTCTATGTATGGCGACGCTATTATATTTCTCAACGATAGCTGTATAACTCGGCTTTTGTTAGCCTCTTTCAATTGCCGATCGGTAATGCTGTACTGTATTGCTAGCCTTCGGCTATCTTTCTTCCATTCCGCGGTGCTTGCCGTCGCGGTAGGCAAATCGTACTCATAGCCTCTGGGAAAAACTTACTTTTGATGAGACGTTTGTGATCGTAATGGTCCCTCCCGCCTCCCCCAGTCACTGATTTTCGATGTTTCGATATATGCCCCTCGTCGAATTTCATCGCTAATTGCCGACGTAGTGTTTCGAGGGTACCATTTTATGCCTTTTTTTAAAATCTCCGAGGCGCACTGCGATATCTCATGCCCGACTTTTTAATCCGTTACATTTTAGTAAGAATCTACATCCCACATCGAAGACCCTCAACGGATCTAGCGACGATTTTTTATCCTCGACTTAGAATTGCTCAAATCATTGCATAAAGAAGGGTTGTGTGTATTCCTATGATTTTGCGCAATGATCTTTGATCAGCATTTTGCAGACAAAGCTTGAAATTTAAATAATTGGAAATTTTTTCTTCGCTTTTTTGCGATCAAAACTTGCCTTCTCTATGATAACTTCTGTTTAAAAAAAAAAATTATTTGCCTATATCGGCCGATTGATATAATGAGATGCCTTCAGGCAAATAACCGCGAGGTCACGCATTAACGATTCCCCATAGATAGACAAAACTACTCTGTCTGTTCATACATGCTTGGGTGTGGTTTGGTTATCATATCGTCACCATATCGGTATACTAGATAGTAGACTTTCGCTCGTGATATCAACAGATTTTATTGAAACTTTCATCGATGGTTACAAGATGTATGAGTGAAGGTTGTAGACTCGATAAATCCATAGAATCGGTATCGCAGATTTTCAGATTAACGCATTGTTTTGGTTTTTCTGATTGTTGACATATTCGCCGAGTTATACCGGAACTTGCTTAGGCATCATTAATTTTGCAATTATCCCAATTTTCTAGTATTTATATATGAATGTGCTAATCTATACATTTCTATTCAATTAGAAGTGCTTTCTAAGCTTTATTATTTCATTCTGCTTCTATGATCTTTCCAAACATTTATTATTATTCAGTATAATTGTTTCAGAATTTTGAACATATTTATTTGTAGGAAATATGCTTCTTACCCAAAATATGCTCTTTACTTATATCATCACCTGTTGTGCTTGTTATACGAATAGAACAATGTTGTTGTTTTAGATAGCATACGGTCATATTGCTACGGTTGATGATGCTTACAGTATGAATAGCAATAGATTCCAAGGGGACACATAGTGAGTGCTTATAGGCTATGATCATTGAAGGTGTGCCACTTTTCGAAGGACCAATGACTTCGTATTGCATGTGCGCGAAAGATATGCAATTCCTTAGAAATTTAAGTGGGTGAAACTTTAGAGTTATCGACATACTCATTTCCATTCTGTTTATCTAATCAGCCAGTTTCATAAGCTGCCTGCAAGTAATAAAGTGGTGTCTTCTTACTGCAAGTAATTTGGGGAGTCTTGCAAATCTTTTATAAAAGATTCGCTTTTCTATAAACCAATGACCAGCCTAAAACGAAAATCCGGCTAGCATAAAATGAAATTTTTTGGCACTTGTAAATACCTGTGATTTCATTCATTACAGTAGATGAACATGAAAATGTTGTTGAAAAGTTGTCCTATGTTGTGCATTCTATTCATCAAATTTCATAACATAAGCTTCAGTGGTTCTCAAGCAGAAACTAGTGGAACATTAACAAACGCACAATTTGCGTTCTGTTACAAAAAACGATCAGTGGCGCAAATTGCATACGGAAAAACCGGTCAGTGAGTAGCACATTTAAGCTTATATATCTTAAAGCCTGTTTCTTCTTGAGATTCCTGTAGCATTTTATAGTGTTCAGTGCGGAATGATTCAGGCCAATCAAAACCGGATGGAGCTCATCTTAAACGTTAATAGTTGTTCAGATATTTCTTACTGCTAATTTTATATCATTTAAAGTTGATATCATTAAAAATTATTAATTTCCAAATCTACTCACCTCTTGCGTTATTTGTTCTGAGAATGTTGATAGCCGTTTCTTCCTGCAAAATATTTCAAAGAACGCACATATCGTTATCACCACCACCAGAAAATGATGGCACAGCAATTTTGCGAATAATGCATGCATTCGAAGAAATCCTTTCTTTTTTATATGAAGCAAATTTTTCATCACCCATTTTGCTCTTTACTCAACGAAAATTTCATCGTGGAACGTCATATTTCCTTGTCGAGAGCATAGCGTGACCTTGTGAAAGATAATGACAGCGTTCTATTGACGTTAACTAACCTAAAAGAAAAATAATCGATCGTATTGCCCGTAGGCAAATTTTTTCTTGAAGAATTCCCACTTATTATTAAAGAATTTTTTTCCATCTAAACATCTGTCACTCTTTAAGGTCTGACGTGATCATAGTGCAGCGTGATGTGTGCGTATTTATATATTCTCAGTTCCTTACACGCCTTAGATGCTTCGATTCATAATAAGAGTTTATTTTAGTTGTTTGCTGGGTAGAACATTTCTTGGGAGAAAAAAGGAACAGAGGATATAAGACTTGCTGAGAGAACAAAGGATCAGAGTTCAATAACTCAAATTGCCTCTAATTTTCTTTCTTCAACTTTTCTGAGTGCTATTTGCGATTGTCTCTTCATGGGTTGTTTGTTGGCGTTGGCGAGGGTGCCTTGCGACACTGTTTCGTTTTCTTTCGCCCAACGTTCCTCGATCATATATCATTTGCATTTTTATGCCACCCTTCTTGACAATGACTGCCGCGTTGTTCCACAATTGTAACATTCTATCTAGCGCAGTTTTGACATCCCCATTCGCTATTTGAACATTTTGACTCCTAAAATTGCGATTGTTAGTGGATGAAGTTCAGGAAGGACATCCCTTCATGAGCGCATAAATGGAGATAGGGAGAATGGCTGAATGAAAAGGGGGAGGAATGATGTGCAGAAATATTAGAACGGTAAATTTTTGTAATGGAGTTAATAAAGAGCAAGAAAGAAAGATGAAAATATTGACATATGAAGATAATATAAGAGCACTTTAACGTATAAAAATTAAGAAAGGCGCAAAAAAAACATATTTAAGCAAATCATTTCAGAATGTAATGCAACTAAGTTATTATTCATGAATCACATCTAAACTTTTAAAGTCTGGTTGAATAATTATGAAACATTAATTGAAACTCTTTGCTTTACTATAGTTCCGTTGAAATATTCGATTAAAATTCCTTAGATTTCATAAAAAATGACGGGAAAAGTTTTTTTTTTAATGTGATGATCGTGATATGTGTATAATTTCGTAATTATTCGTTCTCAAATTAAACTTCACTAATAAATAACCACAAATTTAATTTTGATTTAATTTTTTGCAATTTATACTCATTGATTTACAACTTATTTCCCATTTAATTCGTTCCTCGTCGTTGTGTCAATATCTTCCTAAATTTGAAAAGGAACTGATATTTGGAGACCAAAAAAAAAATCGAAATTTTCATTGCCAACATATCTGAGTCGATATTTGCAACAGTGAAGATATAGTGATTCCGACTGCTGTTTGGAAATGTAATATATATTTTTAAAATTCAGGTAAAGGCTATGAATCTTACAAAAGAAGAAGGTTGGTTAAGTTATCGATTGGACGCTGATGGTATCGAACAACTTATGAAACTTGGTGAACACTGAGACCGTTGATATACTGGTTTTTCTTTGTAGATTCGTATTCATTGCTTTATCGAATTAGTATGGCCAATTTGCAGCCTTGTGGCTGTTATTTAGTGGTTAGATTAAACAGTTGTGATAAATTCTTTATTAGAAGATAAGGAGGACAGTCAAATTCGTTCTTCCAATACTCGTTTCCGCTTATCTAAAAAAATCATACAATCGTATTGTCTGGATAGCGCACTTTTTGGGTCGTTTTATTCGAAGCCACAAAAGTTTGACAGTAATAGAGGACACGTCATCAATATTTAAGTCTTCATCTATTGCTTTTATCACCTTTCAATCAATTGTATTGCATTTTGTTGAATAATTTTTTTTTTAATATTCTTGAATTTGTTAAGATTTGATTAAAATTCCTCATTTATTAGTTGAATGCGAATACGATAAGGATGCATTTTCTTCATTAGCACTCATTAATGCAACATGACTATAAATTTACCCGTAAAATGACGTAATATACCGAAAAAATTAAATTATAACCGCGATACCACATTTGTATTAAAAAAAAACTCATATACTGACACAAATAAATAATATTCGATGCTTTAAAAAAAAATAATATTAAGCGAAAAAAGTTGAAATTAGTGTAATTCTTCCATAATTCTTTGATCTTCACTGGAATCGTGCATGGAATCGTTCTTCAGTTGAGTTTATGACTCAGTTTTCCGAGATTATCTTTTGCTGTTTGAGATGCCGGTTGTAAGGTTAAAGTCATCCTATAGGCATCTATCGCATCTTCGGTTCTATTCCATCGTTGATATAAAATACCTGAAATTTTAAGTCAGTAAATGAGTATGAATTTAACTCTGCGTTATGCGCAATTTCAGGCCTTCTGAAATATCCCAGGAATATACCGGAATATCCGGAATGCTTTCATGCTTAAACATATGGAAAGTACTGATGAGCGGAATGAAAGTTTCATTAATATGAGCTGATTTGTACCTATTTTATATCTCTTTAAAGTTCTTTCGATAATGGATGAATGACTGAGAGCGCAACTTTAAACTTAAGGAATTTAACGAAGAAATACTCATTCGAGACGATGGCATCCGGAGTGCACAAAGAAAAACCGAACAGGTTTCTAAATGTCCTAAGGCATGAAAACAAATAAATCCATTTTAAATGTGTAAAGTAAACACAACAGAAAAGTTAAGCTGAAATTATTACGAGAATATATATGCACCATTGAATTGTTAGCGATCGGAAATCCTTTAATCTCCTTATTTTATATCTTTTTGATGAACCGATCTGTCATATCATAAGAATCTGTTTGACTACCACATTTACTACTCTGTATTTTTGCAATAATATAAATCCATCTAAACAATATTTGTAGAGTGGAATACAACTGAGTGAAATATAGCGAACAGGGATTTGTCATATACAGGAAATAAGCGATTGTTTCCTGCCACATTTTCACATTCGATAAATTTATTTACTAAATTAAGACCAAAATTTGCTCAGAAACGAATCGAGTTGTTAGATTTCGCCAATTCAGATCGCATAATTTTTTTTTTTTTGCATTTCTTTCTTTGAGAAAGAAAAACCTATTAAGTATGCAAAACAGTTCATAATCTCTATGAAAGAGGTATACATTATGGCCCTATCCTTCTTTCATTCCATAATGCATATAATGCGAAAGCGAAACGAAAAATTTCACCAAGATTAGTCCAATAGAGGGCATTATCTCGTTGGAGGGCTATTGCCTTGCGGAGGTGTTTCTCGGCACTTCCGAACTGTGTCATCTTTCCAAAGCAAGTGCCAAGCTGGAAGTGAATAGGTGCTTTATCGTCGAGATATTCGAGCGCATTGTCAGCGAGCCTGATCACCTCCTCGCAATCGTCAAGCTCATCCAGTAAAACAAATAGATTCACCCAGGCACGTTCATGATCCATTTGAATCCTTCAATGGAGCATTTCAAAATTCATCGCTACCGCAATCGGCAAGTGAATCACGGGTTATCAATGTCTATCGGGAAGTGATTTCTCGATGATAAGCGCGCATGATGCTTTTTATTTCAGCTTCTTTGAAACACTAGATATGCATAGGCCTTTCTCTAAGGGAGAGTCTTGTGGAATGATAATTAGTCATTACAACCGCGCATGTATATTGAGGCTGTTTTTCTTGTCAATAACTACCCTTATCTGTTAGAGATCATCGTATCAGCACTTTTTTTTTTCAATCCTTTTCCTCAAATCAATTGGATTTAGTGCGATCGTCGATGACATTCATCCAGATACGTTGACGTTTTGGTTTATTTCTTCAACAAGCTTTTTCTCTAATTCATCGCTACAACATGTTACACCTGATTTACAAGATATCAGCTTATCGGCTACCTTCTCGTCAGGGTAATATGAATGAAGGTACAAATTGTTGTTGAACCTAAGCGGGCAATTTATTCTTGCTAATCATCCGAAGGTGTGGAACGTTTTCGCCTGGTTTTATTTCGATAAATATACTCTCTTTTGTATCCAATGATAACAATGATATGATCTGATGTCTCTTCGCATCTTTGCTGCTCTCAATTTATAAAATTAAGCAAGACTATGAATTAAAAAATTCAACATACCGTGTAACATTCCGCCATATACTTTCGGCTAAACGTTTCTTGTTTTGTTGTAGATAGAGATTACCCAAATTATAAAGGCAATCCGGATAATCTGGACGTATACTTAGCGACATACGAAAACATTCTTCCGATTCCTGAAAAATTAAGAATAATTATTTATTTAAAATATCGATGAAAAGTTTGAAAACTTCATCTAACTTTGAGAATTCGATTCATGAGAAATACGAACCTTAAATTTTCGTTGACCAAGCATAGCAAGACCAAGATTCATCCAAGCAGCCGCAAAACCCGAACGTATTTGCACACATTTCTTGAGTAATTCTTCTGCTTCACTATATTGTCCACGAACGAGATAAATATTTGCGAGATTATTCATCGCATGATCGTATGACGGATTTAACCTAGAGAAATGTGATTGTCCATTATTATTGCATAGAAAATAAATGAACCATTAAAGAGTTCCAATCAAAATGCACAATTTTTGCTTTTCAACAAGGCGTTTTTTTGCAATTCCGGTAAAATTTGCCATCAGCAATCACAGTAGCATCAGTTGGCCATATTTGTGAGAGAAATTTATTCGTGCATTGCTGCACGAATTATTTCGAAACATATCGCTGAACACATACGTGCCAACGCCTGTATCTACTACAATAGTGAATAGCTTAAACATGAGGATGCCTTTTCTAATATGTAAATGAAATAATCCAGCAATTGGGAATGTAAAAAATTATTTCTATCAAGACAACTAGAAGATAAGAAATGCACGATGACATGTCATTTCTATCCACTTTATTCGTGCATTTGCGAAGGATTCTCAGTTGCCGTTATTTGGTCATTAAATGCTGAATCTCTCTTATTAATTTTTGCTGCGTAATGCACATTTTCAGGTGCACTTTAACATCATTTAGAATTACAACAATTGAAATAGGATGCTAATAAACTTCTTTTCTAGCAAGAAATCATTTGCAAAATGTAACTAAATTTTTGGCAACTAATCTTAGCGGCTGGGTCATAAGGCAGCTGTCGTGCCCACATAAAGAAATACACTAATTTTATCATTTTTCTTTCGTATCCGAGAATTGCAACGCGTTCTACATGTCAGACCATAGTTGAATGAATAGCGATGAGATTCTTGTTGATGGTCAACGAATAATTTTCTATTGGAGTTTGTGAAAAATGTTCGATACCTTATCGCACTCTTATAGCTAACTTCAGCCGTTAATGAATCCCCGCTATCTGCTAGCACCTTGCCGAGATTATAGTGTATTTTAGCGTTTGTCGGGCATACAACAAGACCACTTCTGTATAAATCGAGTTCTGTTCGCCACTCACTACAGCGCTGAAAAATTAGTGGTAAATATGGTTAGTGGTAAATATGGATAATGATTCGTAATTCTTCCTACAGACATAATCGGTGAGTGCTACAATCATACAGCGATAAGACATCAACTTAGGCTTGTAAAATCACGCGTTGATTCTTCTCTAATCATGGACTGGCATCTCTCCATGTGAAGCAACATCCCGAAACACGCTTTTCCTCGTCTTATATGAAGTTTAGAAAAAACCTAATCAAAATTCATCCATCTGGGCTTGAAATATGATATGAGATAGCTGTTAGCCGCGCACGACAAAGCACCTCATTCAAATAAAAAAAAAAGGATACGGTCCAACCGCTCGAAACTCATCCACACACGACGAATAACTAAGTATCTTCTTTATCGCACCATTTTAATGAGTATATGCGAAATAGCAGTGTAGACGCCATAGCATATACACCACACATACTCCACGCAACACGTACCACAACCCATCTTCTATACACGCAACACGCTTACACTCCCCTTCCCCTCCTCTACATACACATCACACACCACGTTCTCCCACACGTATGCCAAATGGAATCTATGCAACGTACAAACTGAAGCGGACCACACACAGCACCCCATATACACCACACCTCACTTTCCCGCACTCAGATGCCAAACGGAATCTATACCACGCGCAAACTGAAAGCGACCACACACGACACACGGATTTGCATTCCTCCCCCTCCCGCACCACACATCACAAACGCCCCACATGAGATCGAACCACGCCTTTCTTCACTGGTATATTTACCTTCCCTCCAATACGTAACCGACTGCTCCGTGCTATGCTATATACACTACAAAAAGCACCGACTTTTACATTTGTTTCCGATGTAAAAGTCGGTGCTTTTTGTGACTACATCATCAACTTTGGTAGATTTCACTTTATGACCTTTCCAAAAATGAATTACTGACTCACAACGTTCAACATTATTTTTTTATTATACAATAGTAAGAAGGAAAGCATTTATAACCAACCTCCATCGACTTGTTTACTCCGAGAAGCAATATTATACATGCAGTAAATCTCATCATCTCATTTTTTGAATGATCAGAAATTAGTGTTTTGAGTTTGTCGTAGAAAATAGCGACAAGAATACAAAATCCAACTGAGGGTAAATATAGAACACGTTCAGCTAAGACGAAACCGACAGTGAGGAAAAAATTACTCGCTGGTAGAAATGCGAAAATTGCAATAGAAAAGCCGAAATATGTCAATCTGAAATGAAATGAACATTCATTCAGTCAGTTTCGAGTCATTTCGACGAAATATCATTGCTTTAATACTCGAAAAATCCTTTCTTGTTGTTTTCGTTGAATTTCTTCTACAACAGACATTTTTAATGCGCTATTAAAGCGCACCCGTGATAGTAATATCTAAATCTGCTAACTCTGCTTCCTTGGTAATTATTGACAATTCGTCGTTGCTTTAGTTCCCTTTAAATCAATGTTCTGCAGTCAAGGGATTTGTGTGTGTGTGTTGAACAACTTTTTTGGATCAATTTTGAATTGTATTTGATCGAATAATATCGTCAAGCCTGATGCCTATAATTTATTTGCTGGCTTCATTTCTATGCGTTCTTCTAGTAGAAAAACCTTATTTGGTGGATATGGAATGTCAATCCTTTTATGTTGCAGAGATACTCGTTTCTAAGAATTTATGTACTACTTAAAAGAATCTAAGGTTACAATATTAGTATAAGAATTTTCACATCTGCGATTGTTAGAGAAAGCTCTATTGAAAGACGATGTATTACTGAGAAAAGAACTGATAGGATTGAAAAGCTGACCTGCTCCATGCAAAGTAGTTCACCATGCGTCGATGCACCAATATCACAATTGCAATAACGATGAGGATCGTTAGGCAAAATCGCAGATCAAACACTGATTCAATGGGAGCAATACAACCCATTGAGTAGTCGAAACACAATTTCGACGGATTTACCAATAACCATATATTTAAAATTACTAAGTAACAATAATTGATCATCTGAAAACAAAGTGTTATAGTGATTCATAAAATTCTAGCGGAATTTTCTTCACATATTTAAAAGAAAAGGACATTGCAATAGATGGAGGAATGAAAAATGACATCTAAAACCACAATTAAATTATGTGCATGCAAAACTTGAAATTCCACTTTAAAGCAAGTATGCTTTCATGCGTAACCATGAAGTCGGGCACTCACATCAATTCACAGAAGAATACGCTTTGCATGGGTATATATTGCTATATATGTCGAACTTACCCTGAAGAATGCAGACGGATGAAAAGCAATGGGATTGTCGAACGAGGAGAATTTAGGTGATTTGAAACCATTAATATAAAGTCGTATAAGAAGCATTCCAATAGTTGCAAAAGTGCATAATAACATGCGATGGAGGCAGGATATATGGTTCCTCTGAAACTTTCATCGATCATACAAATATTGCGTTTTCTTTGTAAAATTAGCTCATAATTTAGCATATTTTTTCATGTTTACTGAGGTTTATGAAAAATGGCAAGAATGATTTCGGATCTCGTTCAGTGGGATAAAATGGGAAAAAAGTGATTTATGCCGGAGCCAAAGGAGCCAAATTGTTTGCTGCAGAAGTCGTGTGAACTTATAGGCTTTCCCATGAAATCAAAGCAATCAAGGCAATTTTGCCCGCCTTGCAGCGCATAACATTATTCAGCTATTGGGGAAGCACATTTCTTGATCCCTTATTCCTCCCCGGATTAAACTAGAAGACAAAGTTAGCAGCTTTTTCTTAGCCATAGTCCATAAATCTCTAAATATGCAAAATTGCAAGCGTTCTTGATTTGCACTGTCAGAGGCTGCACATTCTCTGTAACGCAGGATAACATAAAATTATAAAGTGCATCCTTCGGCATAGTCACCTTTTATGGGTATTTTAAAGGTTTCTTTCACATTTCTTGGGCATTGTGTACCTTCTTCGAATAACACCTTGATAGCCTACCTGCCCTTTTGGCTTAAGTATGCACCTCATTCTGTTTTCTTTTTTTTTTAGAATTTCGTTGTCACCTTCAACGCAATTCAATAAAACCTTTCTCTAGAGCGAATATCATTTCTTATTGCATATGGCACTTTTTTCATTGATATTATGCACAATATCTCACCACAAATTTATCGTTGTCGTTCTTCAATCGATTATTACGATGATTACTAGAACATCGCTGTTTGAAAACTTGTATGAGTCGAGCAACCGAGGATGTGCTAGCTAGAAGATCAATCGACGCACATATCGGCTGTAAATTATGGAATTATCTCAAGAGTATCCTTGCTCGATTCAGTAATTTAATTTTTGGGATTGTCAGAGATTTATAAAAATCTGTAATCATAACTTCCTACTAGCACACCTTTCTGCATGCGCCTATGTGTATCTGTGCATATAACCAGGTGCTCGGCTTTCCTGACTGCCTATTTTTAGTGAATTTCGCTTCCCTCCTCGCCTAACTTCCCGCCAGCCATATGCTAACATGATCATCTGTTTCAGCTTGCCAAAAATTCCATCACAAACAATAAACTGCCCAATTTCTGATTCTGTATTTTATTCACGTGCAATATGCTTCTTGATAATACCATTCATTCACCTATTGTGTCATATTTCAGGCGCAACCTGGCTTATCCTAATATTCACGCTATTGTTCAACTCACATACCGAACTCGTATTCTTTCTAGAAGGTAGGCACTGTTGAGATCTTATGAATGAAATTTTGACTGCCTTCACCATAGTTATTCTTGTTGAGGCGATTATTGATTGTAAGTAATGATAAAAATTACTAACTAATGCAGTAATTCCTTGCTCTTTGCTGAAGAGTGCGAGAAGCGATAGGCTTAATAGTGTGCATTTCCGCTCAAATGTAAATTCACCCATTTTCAAGCATCCTATATAGATATTGACGGTCAACAACACGAACATCGCCATTAACAGTTCGGCTCTTCCAACAATATTCGCAACCTGTAGTTGTAATCAAATATTAAGTTAACTGAGATCATGCTTTGAGTAGCAGATAAAGTTTTTAAGCTCAGTTAGAGGTGGCGCATCTGTCGTGCTGAAGAAAGTTTTGCAGCGCTAATGAAATCGAGTTTAGAAGTTGTGGTATTGGGCGTTCAAATCTAGTTTATTAAAGAAATGCATCGCATTAGAAGTTCATTTCATTTCGTCGAACTTAGACATTATTCCCTCATGCTGTCTATCATCTTCATTCGGGCATGCCTAGGTATTTTTTCTTTAAACAGTGAAGAAATCTAACCAATAAGCTTCGATATATACAACCCGTAGTAATCAGCTGCACATGAAATTCTAAATTTAATGCAAAGAATGTGTCAGGTTGGCGTGTTTTCCAGATGCAATCAAACTGTGCCATGTCTGCTTTTAGAGACTAAACAACAAGTCCCCAAGATGCCGTTCTCCTCTCTTTAAACCCATCCCTACCTCCCATCAAGAGTGTTATTTTAAATGATAAATGATAAATTACCGCTTCCGAGTGAACGGGATGAACGGCGAAAAGTAGCGCTGCATGAAATGCGAGTTTTTCTGTGCGAACATCGTCGAAGAGCGTTGCAGCATTAAGTGTTGTCTTATAAACGAGTATTGTGACGATGCTGTGAAGCGCAATATTGCAAATGTGATATGGGATAGTATGAAGTCCAAAGAATATCCGATTAAAGCTGAAAAAAAAATTAAAACTGCGAATCAAATTATTTACACGTAATGAATGCAAATAGATGAACCACAAGATTCGACGATTCACTAAATTTATAGATTTAAAATGTATGGCTGCTATGTTTCTTTTTATATAAATTTCACATCTCATATGATAATATTAAGAATGTACAACCTCAACTAGAAACAAATAGAGGTATCAAATGACATGATTAGCGAAGGTGATGGATATTGAGATATAGCTACGTTAGGCTTATCACCACCAAATAGCTGATACCTGCAGGCATTAATATTCCGAGCAAGCTGAAGATGTAGTAACTTTGAGTAAAGATGGGCGTTTGTTGCGTTAGCGGAATTCGATAAGTGAAATTTCTATCGGTCAATTCAAATAAGAGTAATGGAAATTTGAAGAAAATAATGTCGATGTCAACTATTGTTTGCGGCCTTGCAAAAATTTTAAATATGACCGAGATCTTGCACTATGTTAATAAGTGCGCATTTAGATATGATGGAAAAAATGGAGAAAAAAATTCGATCAAAGAATTTTTATTGAAATATGAGGAATGATGAAAAAAAAAGAGAATTATAATCTCATTGGTTGGTTTCTTTTTCCGAGATTATTTGTTTATTTCTTTCAAAAGCAATGAAATAAATCTTGGAAAATCAGTGAGTCATCTATCTACATTACTGAAGTTTTTAAATTTTAATGCGCCTAATTTTCCTTGAGATATGCACATGAAAGTGAAAAATTTGTTTCAAAATGCAAACATTGTGATCTTGAGATCGCCGGAGAGAAATTTCAATAAATGCGAAAGGCATGTATAATGCAATAAAAAAAGGCAATTAAGGCACATCTCGATTGATTGTTGTTTGCTCGTGTTGTGTGATGTTGTGTACGGAGGCATGACATGAGATTAGTTTTGCCACTACCACCATAGTTGTCCACGTTTCGGCAAAAGACTTTCACAAAGTACTTTATTGACTATTGAATTCAAATTTTTCAACTTTTTTATTTAAATTCTTCAACGATAATTATAATTTATATACGTAAAAATTTTGAATAAAAAGATTCAAAACTTCTTTGATTGTCGCGCAATTAATTGAAATAAGAGCATAATTAAAGTGGCATTTCCATATGAGGAAATGAGCATAAAACAATGAGCATAAACATCTATGATGATAACTTGATGATAACTCTAGCAATCGTCTCATATGAAACTATGCTCATTACAATGCCCACTTAACGAGTTGGTTCATTTTATAAATTCGGGAATGAAATATATGCTTATCACTATAGAAGAGATACTAAGGAAGTGGTCGTTTGTCGTTGATCATTACTACGATGTCATTATACTTGTGCCATTTACGAGGTGTCATTAATTGCGGTGCGCATTTCCGGACAAGCTAGCGTCCACTGAGAGCAATTCGAGATGAGCCAATGTGTGAGTGAGCAATTGACCTCGAGATGCACAACAAATTATTAGTCACACTTCTTAGGCGCAATAACATAAGCAATGTGAAACGTGTTCATCAACCAATGAACAGAATATAATCTCAATTTAATAAAAGTATTGCGAATTTAATAAAGCTATAAAGTTTTTATGCAATGCATTATGTAGTTGCCCTAAAAGAAGCCATACGAACGGCAAAATGAATGAAGAGAGAAGCTCAACATTGCGATTACCTTGATTATATGATTCCTATTATTTGAATTATTGTAAAACTTAATAAAAATATTTTAAAGATATGTTTGCTGAGGAATTCGCATTTATTTTTGTTCATATAGGTTTACAACTAAAAGCTTCACCACTAATTACAGCTAAACATTGGTTACTAAAAATATTTTGTAGCAGCAATTCTAGTAATGATGCCTTAATGATCTTCAAGTGTCCGTACTCTGCAACACCTTAGCGTAATTGTCACCTAACTCAGCAGCTATAATGTCTTTTTTTGAAGAACATTTGTGCTACTTGAACTAGTCGATAATAAAGGCAGCGAACTGATATTGGGCAATAAAATTCGTGGACTTTGGAAAGAAACTTGCAGGGCTTTTTTTCGTGGATTTCAAATTGCATGAGTAACTTACTCAAAAAGCCACCACTTAACGAAATGGAAATGATGCATTGCTTCAGAAAAATTTTAATTCAAAAGTTATTCTAGATTATTTTCAATCCTCTACAAATTGTTCATTGAGAAGCGTCAGCGGATAGAAGTCAGATTGAGCTTAAAATCGGTAGGGATGAGACATAAGGACAGCTGCTCAAAAAAATAAGCGCATGCATGCTGAGTTGATGAATGATGTTTGATGACGCACGATGTGTAAAAACATCTGCGCTTTTTTTTCCAGCAATACATAATCAAAAATCCAAAATTTTTAGCAACGTTCTTTTTTTTTTGCACTTTTCTCTTGAAAAATGTCAGAAAACGTTAATCCATCACTACTTTTGATAATCTTCGAGTGCTATGAAGCCTATGCAGTGCCATGGATGCTCAGTTACAATTATGGTATAGATTAAGTCTACATTTATTTTATAGCTCAGCAAGGTTGCAAAAAAATGTCATTGCAAATAAAAGTTTTCAAAAGAGCATAAAAAGATCGTTGAGCAATAAACCATCGCATTTTAATCGAAAAAGGATCCATGTGAAAATCGAGGCATTGTAATGTCGATGCTCATTAGATGCCCTTCATGTCAACCTTCGGCAAACTTTGCTATCACTATTTTTTCCCCAAAATTTACATCAAGTTTCATCACTTTCCTATCCATTCCTCATTTCCATACTGTAAATATGTGTCATTGAAAAATAAACACCTCAATTTCGAAAATGTCTATTGCCAGAGATCATTTTCAATATTAAACGTTGCTTGGGAAGATATTTCAACAAGGAGAAAAATATCAAGTAGATCACTCGTCATTGAGACTTTTTTTTTTGCTGAAGTTCACTATAAATTTCGAATACTCCTGTGCATTTGTCAAAATTTCCATTTTTCTTTGGCTCTTGCTTAACGTTTCATTTCGCATTGTTTCTTTGAAATCCGACATTTTGTCGCTAATTAATTTCTAATTAAGAAATAGCAGAGAAAGAACGGCAGAGACCCTCTATTACTTTACTTGGAATATTTCTGACTCTAAGCGCTGATGTCAAAGTTTATGACCACCAATTGCTAAAGTTTTTAATGCTTATTAATTATAGGTGTTATGAATTCTCTTTTAGCAGTCTGCAATGAGAATTGCACCTGCCCCATTCAGCTCTTATTCAGATTGTAGTACCGCCGAATTGGTCAGCGCTCAGATTGCCTTATGCAACAAACGAAAAGACGACTGAGTGCTATGCCATTTTGAATTATGCAAATGAGCAATCGAAAATTCACATCTCCCATCGACAGCAGTGGTCGGATAAGCGAGCGCCTTTACGCTCAATTGCATCCGAGCCATTCGTTGAGTGTGTGATTTATTATTGTAGTGCTTTTGCAAAAAGAATGGCCGATTTGGTTGTGCAATTTCACCGAATGCATTGCACTAAATGCTTCAGATGTTCTATCTGACTTGTGTGTTCATTGATGAGGAATCATTTATGATACGCATACATATGGTCATATTTGCAAAACATTATCTACATCCTTTCAGATCATTCAGTAGTGACGTTTTGTGATTGGCTTTTCCTATTTGAGTGCATGGAATTCATCCGGCTGCTCCGTTGCTTAATTGTGAAACCAGCCGGCTGCAAATATTAGTAATTGCTGCAGTCAGCGCTTACAGCCGTATAGAAAATAAACGAAAATTTCAAATTTCAAAAATTCACATATTGCGAATTATGGAATCCTTTGGAAAAAAGAGAAAGAATTTATTTGTTCATTGATAAAACTTACAAATGCACTAACAATTTTTCTCCGCTAAAATTTCCTATCATTTAAACTTCAAATATGAAAGAATTTCATTAAATTGCGCCTTTTAGCGATAGAGAAATTCACTGATGAATTTTTTAAACTTCAATAGTGATTCAATTTCTTATAACTATCGCTCTTATGAGTCGTTAATATCCCTAGATCCATTGGCCGATTTGTTGAGCTCATCGATGTTCAATCGCCATTCGAACAACACGACTATTGCGATCATATTTCTGCTCATTATATTGAGCGGCAATTTGAATCGAGGCAATCCACTTTGCCATACTATGCTCTATCATTCCATTGGGAATATACCCTCAATAGTTGTGCTTTTCAGCGATTTTCAGCGAATATCATTAAAGAATATGATGTTTTCGTGTATTTTGCATGAAAAATTTGACCTGAATTAGTTAACCTGGTCAATGATCTTCGGAGAATTTCTTTTCTTTCGATTTTCGTCATTATGAAATCAAATGGTGAAATTCCCCGAGACGATTGTAACAGTTGCTAAGCAATAAAGCTGTTTTCTCTTCGAAAGTAAAAATTCTTGGAGAAAAAAAAAGAAAAATTAGCCTAAGAAACCTAGGGACGAAAAGCATCGTAATAATGAAAGAAAAAACAATCTAAAAATGCTTCAAATGATTTTGATATCAAATGATAATCACATTTATTTTCTTCTCCTCAATGAAAACGCTAATGCCTCATACAATTATGATTAGCTTATCGAATTCTTCGCAAAAATATAACTACTAAAACGGGCAAAATACTTTTCTTTTTCAACAGAGTTCTTTGCTCAGTGCCCATACTATTATTTCAGCGTCGTTGTTTAACAAAACTAAAGTTATAAGTTGCTGAAGTTTATATCACTGATCAACTAAATAGGGCAATCGTTATCACTCTATGTTTATTGAAAGGGCACATCGGAAAGGTTGGAAAGTCAAACGACTCATAAATGTTATTTTAAAGGCATTTTGACTTTTCACATCAATAAGTAACTTTTAAGGGATTACGTTCTTTTGGGATCGGCTGAAAGGTGCAGCGGATTGTTTGCGCAGAAACTTGAGCTCTTGATGCCGAATGATTGGCAACAATTAAATGACTATGTTGATGAGTGATAGCGCAGAGTCTACTGACAGACATTTGCAAGCAACAATTGACATGAGCCGTACTACGTATAGCACTGTTTCCTTGAGAGAGCTTAAAAAAATGTTGAGTGCATGAGGAAATATCTACATCCTAGAATTATATGTGCTGCCTCTAATTAAGGTACCAAAAACGATATACCCTGGTGTCAGTTTTTTTCAATGACTTAACGAGTCTGCATCGCTTTAAAAATATCGTTTATTTTTTTAAACATGTATGGCGGAAAGTAATGATGCACTTATTTAGCCATTTTCCATTGATGCACATTATGAAGCAAAGTAAGCGTTCGGAATTGGTTGGATTGGAGTCTGGTGGCGCCCGCTGTTCACCGCTAATCCATAGCGGACATGAGGAAGCCCCATTAATCTTTGCAAAGGTGTTAGATTATTTGCAAAGACTATAATTACTCGAGCAAACGACATAACGGATTATATGCTACGACAGACAGCTCTGGCCACAGCTCGCTATGAAATCGAAGCACTCTTGTATCTGCTATGTTTAGTGCGCATAAAATTGTGGTTTATTGAGGAAAATGCAAAGCTAGGAATTTTTATAAACAGCACATCCATAGGATCATTTTTTTCTCCAGCCCTATCGTCGCCTAATTAAAGGCATTTTAGCCAACACAAGAATTGGCAAAATTTTGTGAGCAAATTTTTCACAGACTAACTACGCTCAAAAACAGTTTCTAACTGGCACGCAATAGAATATCTCGCAAGATATAGGTGTGTGCGGGCAATCACTGCATTTACATACGGCTTAAATGATTTTATGCAAGTTTCATAGGCGGAAAGCAAAAAGATGTCAAGATCTACGGCCTCATCGAAAGGCAATGAATTTTTTTGGCAATTTACCTCTTTCTTTCTCTCTCTCCTTCTCTCTCCCTCCCTCTCAGCGTACTACGTGATTACGCGTGAAAAGAACGAAGTGCACAACAGCATTCGTTAAGTGCTCAAAATATGCAAACAGTGCACTACATTGAAGTATTTGTAGATAACAACATTTCTCTGTAAATACTTTTGCAGTGACCGAGTGCTGTTGAAGTGCTTAGAAACAGCAAATAATTGCAATGATTGGGTGCAGTGATTGTTGGCGAACTGCAACGAGAAAAAATGACAAAACTTTTGGTATATCTTTAAATCCAATTTTCTCATTACATTTAGTGAAAAAAAAGTTACCACGATTTTATTTTGCAACCAAAAGAGTATCATTTTTGACGATATCGGGAGAACGAATGGAAAACAAGCTTGATTAAGGCTTGGAAGTCATAAGAAATATCTTGCGATTCGGATGGAAGGAAGTCTCAAAAAGGTTAATTCTACCATAAATATGAGATAATTCATTAAATAAAAAGCTAATCTTGCACGATACAATCATTAAAGTTCATATATAAGTTTTCAAGTTGTTATTTGCTCTCATTATATATTCCTACTATGCCAATAAGTACACATTACATTCGACTCTAATGATGAACTGCTTAGCGGATCGCAATAGTGGTGCACTTATGCGTTGACTGATGAGCTTGTTGGATATGTCGTTATGGAACGACTTTCATTTCCGCTCGCAATGGGGCATTATTTATAGCACTCGCAAAAAATGGGAATTAATCGTTGCTGGAGAAATGACGTCTAAGGATTTGCGGTGGGATCATGGAGATTAGTCGGAAACAGAGCATTTTTCCTCGCCAAGAAACGCATTTTTCCTTCTCTTTTAGGCAAAACCATTAGAAAAGCTTCATGCTACTTTCAGTGTGAATGAAGCTTTTAAAAGGTTGAAATTAAAGTTGAAAATAAAATTTTCGATTTGCCCAATATAGAGGCCTAATTGACAAGAGCACATTTGATAGTTTCAGCTGCTGCACTTTATTCTTCATGAAAATCAAGTAAAATTTTATAGAAGGTAGGGGATCTTCTTTCTATTTGTAGCGACTAATATCCGTAGGCGTCTAATAAACTGAATAAGAGCAGAATTTGCTGGGAGGGAATAGTTAGTAAATTTTAGCATGTGGGATTCCTCAAAAGTATCTATCACAAATGTAGGCTGAGAGATAGTTCCCTCAAGACAACGACCTATTTAATCTTCGACGGTGTACTATTATATAACAGATTAACAAAAGGCTTGACATGATATAGTTGCTATTTTAGCGGCCAAAGCAAAACTGATGCAGATAAGAGACGGTTCGGATGAGGGGAAATATCGAGCATTTTGAGGTAGTAATATAATCAAAGGTCATGATTGCACTTGTTAACTGGGTCGTGTTTCTTTTTATGAGGTGTATTCTATCACAAATAAACTGTAGCCTGAAGGCCCATTTTTGCGTTTGCATAGCTCATGGCAATGAAGCGATCGATGAGTGACATTGATCAACGATGTATGCCTCTATGTGTTCGTACTTGGCGTGATATGTCGGAGATATCTGTATTTGTCAGAAGTATAAAAGCTGCCATCAGAATTGATGCTTATATATTAGTTTGTTATTGTGTTTCATGAATTGAGCTAATAATTAAGAAACATAATGAATTACACTACAGCTTCATCAACTTTATAGATACCACGCATTCTAATAAAGGGGCAGATGTTGACATACTCAGCGCATCGGATAAGCGCTTTTATTGCTTAGCAAATAAAAGCGCATTGTTTATTGGGTGTTCCCTTCAGATGGGAATATCCATAAGCTAACGGATCAAGGGCAACGCATCAACACTGAGTAGTCCTCATACTTTCAGCAATCGTGAAGCAATCACTCGTTGGGGCGTTCAAGAGGGGATCATCTATGATGCTCACATCCTAGCTCTCTCTATCTATCCCTTTCTCTCTCTCTCTGTATTATACATTATTCATCTCTCTGTATTATATATATATATATATATATATATATATATATATATATATATATATATATATATATATATATATATTTGAGGACATTTTAGGTTGCGATCAAGTGAAGCGGCAGGTAAACTTCACAGTAACACTGCTGAGCTTGTCGATGTTTAGGCTACAGTGGAAATTTGTCCGCATGTCATAGATACACAACAACATCTTCATGGTTTTATGAGCGTACAAAGGTCTACTCATTTGCCTTTGACCTCATATATGGCTTTACCACCTTTCACCTTGAGCTCACGTTGTTGTATAGTAATAAGTGATTAGTTGATTTATCCTACCGTGCCAACACCACACACCCACGTGAGAACATCATTTTTCGCAATTTGCTGTAAAGAACGACAAGAGGAGGGCGTGCTGATAAATGCTTCAGAATTTCTCGATGGCTTCAATTATGAAGAAACTAAGTATTATTTATTCTTTAACATTAAAATATACAGTTTAATCAGATCTCTAGTATTATATTTCTAGCATTATGAATGCTAAAAGCATTAGAAAAATATTTCTTGCATTCATAAAGATTGGACTAATATATTTTCAAGGTGACAGCGCTCCTTATTGCCAACTCTACAATAATACTTAAGAATTGCAACATTCCTTTCATTCATTTCCATTCTTTAAGCCAGAGAACCATTCTGAGTGAACTAAAAGCAAATAAATCTAATCCTCAAACTTTTTAAGAGGTTTACGGTGTTCGCTTGATGCGCTGATTTGCGTTTAACCGATTTTGGGCGCATGCAAACTTATGCTAAATTAAAAGAAGCATACTAGCAAATATGAGACATTGATTGTTCATGTCTATGCTCTCATATTATCAATTTACATCTTCAAAGTCAATCCACTATTGAAATTATTTAATTTGGAGTATTTATTAGGGAAAAGCAAATCGGCAAAAATACTTACATAAAAGTGAGTGTTGTTATTGGCCGATAGGATTTATGGCTATGCTCGGAACGAATTGGTCGTCCCCAGAAATCACTCGTCAATACGTCCAACCAACGATTACTATCACGGACGATCGGATTCTTAACGATCGCTTCTATATCGTCAAAAACGAAATCACCATTGATATTTGTCGAGAAGCAAATCGTTGAAAGCAGAAGCAATATTGGAATGTGATGCGTAGTTTGTGGGGTTATTTGCAGCAAATTTCGAGCGCATATCGTCACTTTTTCACCGGTACGGCATGCATCACGATGAGATATTGCTTTATGCTTCATTCTTGCATAAGATAGATCATAAATTCCATCAAAAGATCACTGAAATTTGGCATGTATGTGTATGTAGAATTTGAAGGGCAAATCAGTAAGACATCGTGACGTCGTTGCTGGAAGAATTTTACGGGAACGAGATTCGAGAGAGCAAAAAAAGAAAAATTGGTGTGAAATGAAGGAAGCGGTTCTTAAATTATCCTAGGCAATCGATATGCAGCGCTATACCTTTTGTATGGAAATCGATGTTCTCATGGCTCCACCATCCTTGCAATCGACCACTAAGATTTTTGAGTGTATCAACAAAAATGCTCTAGTTTTTCAGAAAAAGTTGCTAGACGATCAATGATTTCTAGCTCGCCGCTATCCTAAATGTTAACTGTTAAATCTTTTTGAGGGAACAATTATTTCGCACAAATAATCATCAACGATTTGTGGATGCGAAAGATATACTATTTAAAAAAACTTATTAGGGAAAATTTCTTCAACTTTATTACTCGAAACTTCTTTGTCATGGAGGAAATTATTCTTTTTGTACGTCTCTATTATCAAACGTTTAGCGAAAAGAGGAGATTTGAGTGGAAAATTCATTAAAAAAATTAACAAATGGGAAAAAAAATTACAGGAATATGAATTACTCTCAAAAAATAGCTTTCTAGAGGATGAGATTTGCATCAATCATAATTACAGGAATGCACTATGCAACAAGTAGATCGAAACCTATCATGCATTTTTTTTCTAATACGTATGCTTACAAAGGTTTCAAATATCTATAAAGTGAGGGATGTTCCACCGAGCAAAGCACTTCTCTTATTGATTATGAGAGAATATGAAAGCGGCTTTTCAAAGTGTGTGAAGCGAACCGATCCTCTATGACATGTGAGAAATGTGAAGCTGACTGACGATAAGATTACATATATGACAGAATATATGAAGACATCAATGAGACAAGATTTCACTTGAAAGAAATTTTCACGAGTGGCAGAAGATAGGGATGTTCCACTAGGATTATTGAGCTCACATTCAAGGATTGTGGTCGATTCGTCAACTAAGCCGACTCGCTCTAATTGCATGTGCTGAAGACGGTGTTTGATTGCGTTCACGACTGCTTAGCAGGAACAGCAATGTTTGCCGTTGCATAATTAACTTCGATGCGCCGACAATCGTGTAGGATTCACCTCGACTGAATTTTCCACTTCTTTTTGCTCATTGCTCTTCCTCACATAATAGTAAAGTTTTTAAAATTCTCTATCATGTACGGTTGATAGAATTATGGTTTTATATGGCGACCATCATTTGCAAGAAAAAAGTACTTAAAAAATTGACAAGAAAGCATCTTATTGGATGAGGTGTGATGAATTTTTAATGCAAATCATGCACTATTTCTATATGCACATTGAAAATGAAAGCGAATTGAGTGTTTTTGAATAAAACATTATTAATAAATTAACAAATTATATTGATCAATCGTTGAGAAACAAAAAGAAAAAAAATGTAAATATGAATGAAAGCAATATCGGTACAAATTCATCGAGTGAGTCGTTGTGTAAAATCCAATGGCATTGACGTACCACAATTCCGAACATCGGTGTGAAATCAATGAGGCGTATTGAAATGTGCTGAAATTTTTCTTCCAAAATTCCCACTGGAGTGCTTTCAATGTTTCAATGAAGGATACAAACATCGTTCAGTTTTTTGAAATTGTTGAAGCTCTCAAAGCAATAATTATAATAGAAGTTTAACCCAAGTAATAAGCCAAAAATAATAAGCGTAATAATATTTAATTTTCAATAAGAGTAATTAAAAAAAGTTTATCAATATTGCGCTGTATTATATTATTCTATAGGATAACTACGGAATATTATATAATAACAAATATGTACATAATAGCTATTGCTAATATAGCAGCTAAATTTTTCTACGATGATAGCGTTTGAGAGACAAATTCACTTACATGACTAGCAATTCGTAAAAGTTTTAGACTGCTAAAGACAATAGCGATATTGATGGTCGTACATTATGCAAACGTCCCGTGAAGGAAAGTGGTATAAATGAAGACTTGAGTAGCTTTTAATGGCTTCTGATGTGAAAATTGTGCAGGTAGATCGGAAAGCCGCGATGCAGGAAATTCGCGTCGTAGATTGCTAAGAAAGGCTGCATCGGAGGTGAGCACTTCCGCTCTATTCACCAACATCGATTCCTACGCTTATAGCCTGACAGCTGCTTATTACTGAGGTTTTCAGAGAATTCAAGCGTTGATACAAATTGAGACAACACTATAGCACTTTTTTTTTTCGCTCGATAAAAGTCACTTGAGTCTAATTAAAGTTTAGACAGTTTCAATGGAGATGAATATAATATAAAAGAGAGGACATGCTTATCGATTAATTAACAAGGTTAATTAAAATTAACTTAATTACTGGGAAGCTAATTTTAGATGAGATTTGCGATAAATGTCTTTGCATTTTGGAGTTAAGAAAACACTTTAATGCGCATCGAAAATAAATGCACTTATTGAGTCATATCGTGCGGTCTAGAAATCTTAGAGGGCTAACATTATACTATTGAAGAGATAGTCGTATCATCAGGATCCTTTGCTCAAGTTATGATTCTCCGAAAATGGCGCAAATGTCATTCAAGTTGACGTTGTTGCGGATCTTTTCAGGTTTAGTGGGATTCCCTTAGAAGATTTTCGCAACTCATACAAAGTGTCGCTATGAAAAATATTTTGAAAGGATGTAATCGTTGATTTTCTTCTTCTTTCTTTGAGAGAGATTTTAATCGGTGCAAACGAGGAGAGAATTATGAAAGTTTGAATGTCTCAGAAAAAAATACAACAAGTCAACTTGCAGTGGAAATTGTTTGATCGCTTCCTTTTTGAATACTAGCATAGTTCGTTGAAAATCACAAAGTTATAGGTGCAATGATTGTAAACACAATAGCAGACTGAGTAGAAATTTAGAAGCTCACCTCTAAAATTCATAAACACTAACGATTGAGGGACTATCGACAGTTGGTCGATCAAAATAGATAGAAATCTTTGACTACTACGAACTTCCAAGATCACGATATAAGTGGATAGGGAAAACTTCATTGGCAAATATCACACCGATTGATTAAAAACCTTTCTTCAAGAATGAAGATATGATCAAGCAGAAACCACTAAACTCGAGATGGCTCAACGTTGCATGAAATATTGTCACATGTTCAATCAAATGAGAATTTATGTCGATGGACTGATATTGATGAATCAATGCATACAGAAATCAACGATTTGTGCTCATAAATAGAAAATGGATGAATAGGTGGATAAGCGATACAAGCATCGTCAACGGAGCACTTGGCCCATAAAGAGATCTTCGTAACTGGCCGGAATAGGAGGCGTGGCAAAATGCGTGAATTGATGTGATGCAATTGGCTATAAGGAGATCGGCGCACTGCAATTCATGTGGTTTCTTTGACTTTGAAACGTACACACTTGCAATACGATGGACAGTTGAAAGATGTGATCGGGATGGAATTAAAAAAAAAATAGGAAACTGAAATTGCCGGACAGACAGAGTACACAAACGTGAACTCGCATTTATAAGCTTTGCGAAAAAAAAAATGAAAATTTGCGAAAGCAGTTAGAAATCAGAAGAGCGCAATGACACGCAACCGATACCAAGGAACTGACGAATCAGCTGTGATGTACGCAAGAAAAAATAACCATCATCTTCAATGTCGCCGTGGAAAATTTTGCCCAGATGGGTCAAATCGCTTTCATTGATCACATACGAGTGACTTTTGAAAACTAAAACTTGAAATGTCGGTAATTCCACATTCGCGCTGAATGAGTTAAGCATTCTATTGCCGAATGGGGCGATAAGCGGGTTAGCGCATCCTTGTGTGAGAGAGAATTATTATATATGCGGAATACTAAATCATGTTAAACGTTCTATTTCCGTTGAAGATTATTAGCGCGCATAGAAAGAAGAGTCTCACGAGTGCTTGCATACCTTTTAACGATCCATTTGCTCATCCGTTGGGAGCGAATGGATGGTTTTAAGGGACTTGAAATTCAAAAAAATATGCTAGAGAGACAACGATTTGACTATAACTAATGAATACTATATGGTCGAAGAAACTATGGGCATATATCGAATGTGCTGCATTATTACTGGATTAATCCTCACATCGACATTCAACCGACCGATATTTTGAAGGAAAGAAACAAAACGAAGCCAAGTTTCTTTCTCCAAAGTTTAATTAAAGCTCATATTGAATAAACAAAGTATTTATGCAATACCGGCAAAATCTCTAAGGGTTATACTGAACTCTGATTACTTTCCTTCACCTACAACATTTTGAAGATGCAAAGATGTCTCTATTAATGTTCCAGAAGTGATCTTTCGATCTTTCTATAGATTGATATAAGGTAGCCTTCCATAAGACATATTCTTTTCGATTCATTAGGTATTCAAGGTATTGCGGGTAGATATTTCCCTAGGCAATAACCAACAGACATTACTTTATGCTAAGCAGAAAGCAGTGCCTGCTTATTGCTGCTTAAGAAAGAAACTTTTTCGACTAAGAAAAACAACAAGGAATGAATTTCTCAAATTTGAAATAAATTAGTTATCTCTAATTCTCTGAGAATCTCTGAGAAAAATACTATCAATTAGTGTTGAATACCAAACTGAACAAATTGCTAAGGATGTTCTATATGCTCGCTTCTGATAGCTCTCATTCATTAATACCCGCATAAATAAATTTGTGTCCATTGAAGTTGGTTAATTTTCTGTTTATAGAAAAAAGCATCTTGCAAAGTTTACGTCGCTAAATACCGCATTAAATAGTTGCCTCAGGTAATCCTCAAAGATTTGCCTATTCGAGGAAGTTGCTAGAAGTTTTACTACCGCTTAATTATCGTTTATTATAGATAAATATTAATACCACCGACTCGTTTCGAAATAGACGGAAATGATGCAAACTAAAAAAAAATCGTTTCCACAAAAACAACTTGAATGCAACTTCAGATCGTTCGAAATGGTGCACTTTTTCTAAGTCGATCAACAATTTGTGGGAAGAGGAAATAGTGTTGCCGTCGATCATGTCGCAGTTATGCACACAATTTTTTGTGAAGTATTTTTTCGCAGTACGATTAATGAAGAATCGGTATCCAGAAGAAAAACGTCTAATTTTGAAGGAAATAAGGGAATTTCGCAGAGAAGGCACCATAATGTGCACTTTCCGCTTCACGAACTCGTTATAGCAATATTCAGAAAAAACAAGGCGATGAAAGAATGTCATGACTACGTTTCTTAAGTTTTCGCTTCACTGCAAAATATGCCGAGCGAGGAAATTGTTTTTTTTTTTGCGATCCGATGCTCGAAGAAGAAATTTTCATTTCGGCTATGGACACACATAGTTTCCTGGAGGTTAAATAGGAAATCGGCCCCACATACGTCGTGAACTCATCGAGATAACTCTAGCTGAGAGTTGTTAAGTGAGATGAATGTTGAGGTAGATTGAGAGAATAGTTGCATGCTACATTCGACCTTGCCGATCTCAATTGTTTGGTTGTGAGAATCGAAACGACAATGCGATCGTACAATTTGCACACTTCTTCAGCCGCACTTGTGGACGCTCATCGAACAATGGACAATTACCCACCCATCGCAACCATCGCCCACTTTTTCAACAACGGCTCCATTTTCCCATACCAATGCGGCGATCGACAATTTTGTTCAACATAGCGATTAACCGGCGCTACTTGTCGTTGAGAATTCATCTCCACTGAGCACCTTAATGCATATGCCTGGGTCTTCGTGTTTTTGGGGAATACGGAACATTGGAATGCGTTTTGGATGAATATAGAACATTGGAATGTACCGTCTAAAGTAGGCGCGAGCAAGCCGAAAGTAGCCATTGAAATGCTTCCTGCAGTTCTTTAGCTTTGAAGGGGCCGGTTGTGCGAATATAAAAAAAAAACCACAATCAGAGGTTGCTCTATCACAAGCCAAAATCAGCACACTGGTTTGATCTTTCACAGCCGCGTGATTGTTATCCTGTTAGAGTACTATTATCCACGTTTAGCCCTCTTATCTGAAGTAGAACTTACCCATGTCAATTGCTCACATTGAGATGCTTCTGCATAAATTCTTCCTCTCTGTGAAGGATACGAATCAATTCAAAAAACACTGCCAAGTTGGGAAATATGTGAGAACTTGTCGGAGATGACTTGAACGTTTGACAAATCTGTGCTAATACGCATAAACATGCGATAAGTTTAACGAGTGCAGATTGCCTGTCCTAAAAACGACGTTCCTTGGCCCTCCAAAGTTTGAATTATGTCAGCGGCCAAATGGCTTAATTTCAGTTTTTCAAGTGAAAGTGAACTACGGAACAATATCACGGCTGCTCGGATCGGTGCTTTTGTGGATGGGGATTCTAGCTTCAAATCATGGTTGCTGCTAGGAAATAGATGTTGATCAGTCTTTTACTCATATATTATTCGTCCAGAGAATAAGGTTTGAGTTCTTCCACGCTTTATGCCGAAGAAAGTAAAATTCCTCAAGGCTATTTAATTGAAATTTTGCTGGTTCTTTCAAGAAGAGCGAATAAGTGCCGATACATCATTATGGGCTTCTCATCAGCTCAAATGAAAGCAAAAGAGCCCATCAAGCAACAGCATTGCGTGTAGTAATGTTTGTAAATTGATTAAAAAGTTATCACCTGCCAATGGGCTCTCAGTTTATGATCATTCAATATCACCTCACTATTTGATAAACGATCGGCTGATCTTTAAGCTTTAGCATGAAAAATTGCTGCATAATTCAATTCATTCACATCACACGATATATCATCGAGTTTTATATTCCTCCGCGCTTGATGCGGATCTCTACAGTGATCAATCTTATTGTCACTGATTCCATCGAATTGTGAGTAATATGAAGGGTGTGTATGAAATTTTAGGGGCAAAATGCAGTTACCGTTCAAAGTGCAACATCAAAGGCATTCGAGGTGGGCAAAACTGTTGCAAATACGAGGATAAACGCTTAGTGTAGATTGCGAATGCGATGAATAGGTGCAACTAGGCAAGATTAACTTCATTCGATCGGCTTCTAATGAAATGTGGCGCAATTATGATCGTCCATAAGGGATAATCTGATTCTATGGAATATATCCAATAATGCCACAAATAGTGGCATGTTCATTCAAGTGAATACGAACTATACGCTTTGGATTGAAAAAATCGGGTACTGGTTTCGGTTTAGAATTCATACAGCATGAGAAGCACAATTTGGATATACTTACAAGTAACATGAAAAATTGTAGTCTTTTTTTTGGCGTCTTTTAATCGGCCGATGCATAATGTGACTCTTTCATAGTCATTTCAAAACGTTAAAACTATGCAGTGTAATAAATGAAAATGTGTTTTGTGTTCTTTTTTGATTGGCTTTACTTTTAATGGTGGAAGAGGGCTTCATGAGAAAAATTATTCTACTAGGGCTTAAAGATTAAGGAAATTACACGAATTGATCGCAACTTCATAATACAAAATAGGATATAAGAGGATTAATCGACAAACGGCGAATAAAGCATCATATGAATAATTACATAGCAACGTATCAATATCATACAGAGGAACTAAAGGAACGTTAAGAGGAATAACCATAGTAAGCGATATAGGGGATCACTTTGTAGACTGTTGCTTTCATGTTATTGCTGATATGCCTTGAACTGTAGTATTGATACATCTATAAACTTACACATTCACAAAGTAATAGCCGTTGAAAAGTACGCTAATGAATGAACGCAGCGTTGAACGTGTTGCAATCATCAACAGATTCCTTGCTGACCTATCGTCAATGGCCTTTGACCTTACACTCATGTATTGTTTTCATATCTTTTATCGATATGAATGCATTTCAGGGCAGTATCTATGAGAACGTTGATACCCTCCTTTTGAAATATACTAAATCAATAAATGATATTATTTTGTCTTTGTATTTTCTTATCAAATTATGCTCTACGCATTGAGCAACTTGTTTGATGCGTCACAAAGAACGAATTGTTGAAGTAACGAATCCCCTAAGGCTTTTGATAGAGTAACCTCAACGATGAGCTACGATAGTTTATAGCCATCAAGAATCAAACGGATTGCACTCTATATTATCGTGTTCGCAAGGGGTAGCTGTCAGAGTGATATCTTTTACAATTCTTCGCGTTATGTTTAACCAATTATACTCTCTGAGCATTGATGCGGGAAAATAAAAGTTAATGGTTATATCGTTGTGTGGATTCCAATATTTTTGGCTTTTATTTCCTCTACGAACTTTTTTTTTGGGAATCGATAGTTTATTAGCGAGCGAGGGGTTCTTCCTTCTTAGAATTTTCTGGAAACTTCATGTGCTTATTTATGTTTTGTGATTTTTTTCAACCGCCAACATACATCATGAGCTCAGTGTTTAATTTGCCGGCTATTTCAAGCAAATGAAAAAGAGTATTCAATAGCCAAAAAACTTTCGCCGAATTGCAAATACCATTTCTTTAAAAATATACTTTCATTTTTTACATTATTTTCTTCTTAAACAGGTTGCGATAGGATAGCTTGAAATTTGATTTGGGTTACAATAAAGTTCCACGTGGTTGTGAATTGATGAAATATAAATGTTTTGTTGATGTCAGAGATGACTACAGTGAAGAGTGGTTGTTTGGCAATGAAGCCTCTTCTTAAAAGTGTTGACATCTTTCGATGTGTCATACGGGATCCTTGATCGATTTAGCATTAATTTACAGTGTAGATTTACTGCATACTTCGTAAAAAGCTTCCTTGTATTTTAAACTTTAATAACGGCGGCAGCTAGGTTAATATTAGAAGCTTTGAGGAATGTGATACTAACAAAAACAATGAATGGAGATGTTAATTACAATAATGATTGTGCCTTTATTTCATCCATATCACGATACCAGACACCAATATGAAGTGATCTTTTTTTCTGATGGATGCGGAAATACATGTTCAAATGTATTTGAAAGCAAGTGAGTCTCTGAGGTTCTGATATTGTTCCCATTTGTATAATGGAATAAGGGTCGCCTGCTGTAGATCGTGAGCAACGCACATGAGTGCGGATGTAACAACCATTTTGTAATGGTAAGCATTCAGCATTCAGTATGATATAGGGAAAATATAAAACCAAGAATATTTAGATAGTCGACACAGTCTTGGGTTTTGGCTGATAAGGGATATGTTAAAGGAGGTAGGAAGTATCATCCAGTAAGTATCTAACCAGGGAGCAGAATAGATATAGCTGATTGGAAATATTTGCTGCACAACTCTTTCTTGTGCATTTGTTCCCACTTGTTCGCATAGAAATGTATACTAAGTGTGATAAGTTTATGTATGCAGAGTTTGTATAGTTGTGAATGTTTGTTGCTTGATACTTTAAGGTCATAAATTAACCAACTTGTGTTGAAAAAATTGCACGCATGCTGTTCATGATCATTGATGGGTCTTATATTTTCAGTTTAAACTTATCAATTGTTGTCAAATAGTATATGGAAATGACAATTTATGAGAATTAACACTATGGTGCCTAATGCATTTGATTAAAGCGTCGGCAATACAAGAAAAGATTAAAGGAAACTTTTTTCAATATATATTCGGCTAGTATCGTTGAGGATTTACTTTTCCCGTAGAAAACTAACACACCTTTTTGAAGGAATTTCTTCACTTTTTCACAGATTTTCTAACACTTAGACGATGGATTTTTTCTGACGTTGGTAAGGTATCCTTCTCGTTCCTTTCTTTTTTTTTTGAACAATGCTACAAAGACACAGTCTCAACATATCTGTGTTTATTCAGTAGCGCAATATTTCACTGCACATCAACGGGATCAAATCACATCTAGTGTCGGAAATTTCAAATGCACACATATGAGATAATGGAAAATGATAGAAGAGTTAAATAAATATGTAGATGTCAGTGTTCGGTGCGGGCAAATGAGAGCTCAGCTTCGATCAAATCAAATAAAATATGGATTGCTACCACCAACAAATCGAATACTAGGCTCGAGCCTTGTCCACTTCTTAGCGCGGGCCAATTCGACTGGATGAAATCCAATATCCTCGATCGTAAGCAATGGATATCGCTCGAACGCAGCCACAGGAACTGCTCGACTTGGAGAACTGGCGAAAAGAACTATAACAGAGGATTGCTTGATTACTGGTAATTTGAAAGAACTATAACAAAGGATTCTATTTATCAGCAGCAGCCTCCAAAGAACGATGACATATTATTTCTATCCTTGGAAACGGTCGTCTATATGCGTCTATCTTAGAAAAATTTTATTCGATGGATAGAGATGTTTCGTACGCATGATGGATGTCATCATATTCGAAGTTCACAAATGAAAAATTTCTTCTAAGGATGGCAATAGTGTCTTCCATAATAATAAATCGTCTCGTGGAATTGTACTATCAATTAGCACTTAAAAAAATGAGAATTTCAAACTAAATGTCATCATTCTGCTTGTGTAATCCATTAACAAGTTTGAATTCAAAACGAGTTTATTAGGTGGATGAAGAAATGCAAGCATACCGAGGTTAATTAGAACAGCAGTGACGAAATGCAACAGTAGCATTCTTTAAGAGATGAAGTGACGCTTCGCTGAAAACTACATATTGTACACACAATATTTCTAGAGAATTATGCATCGAACGCATTTAATAGTTAAATCAAAAAATGATACTGATAGTTTCTGAAAAACAAAACAAGCGAATCTACAAATATGACGGTAATCTCGGCACTTTGAGAAATTAATATATTTTACATTGAAATCGGTAAATATAACATACGACAATTTAATGAGCAGTGATTGAGAAATTATAGTTTGGGCTGCATTATTCAAAGCGATACATTCAAACGAAAAGTCCGACCGTATGGTGCCTAATTGTTGCAGATATACGCAACATAAGTTATTACATTTTGCAAGTGAATCGTTCACAAATATAAAGCAGCATCTTGTCGTTCATGGCGCTCAAACGAATATCACCTCATGTATATGCAGCTCTCAAGCACTTAAAAAAGTATTGTTATAGCTGCTTTGAGATGTTCTACCAATCTGCGGATCGCTTCAACTACTGCAATATGTGGGAATATGGTAGGATTACGGTAACGTATTCCTACTGGTCGCCACCATATTACATGCACTCAATATATTGCGTGCTTTGAGAATATCAAATCAAAAGCTTTCTCAAAAATTTTTTTCGAATATGCAATAGAATAATTTGAGATGTAGTTAGAACTAGAAAGAATTTTTTGCGCAAGACGAATTTCAATAGTTTTCGAGTTGAAACGTTCAAAAAAAAAAAAGACTACGCATGAACAAATTATTAGACACTATTTATGCATCAATGGATCAAATATATAAGAGCACTAATAAAGCCAATATATCTCATCAATAAGTGAAAGCATAGGCAACCGTATATTGTTTGAAATTAGTTCGAGAAATGTGTTATATAACATCGGTGCACGTATTGCCTAATAAAACATCAATGAAATTTATATAAAATGTGCTATATAACAAGCGTTGTTGAATGAATTTTTGATTCGTATATTAGATACGCTGTGATTACTCGTATCTCCTTGTTTATTGCGAATCTTGCTATGAATAATAGCAGGTTTCATGAGAAATTGTATGTTTGCCTATGCTTAATTAGTATGTCAACTTAAAGCATAACGAAATTACAACTCACTTCAACATGCTCGATATAGCCCAACGATGCACGTGTAAACAGCGTGAAGGTGGCCTAAGAGGATCATTTCTTGGAGATCATCTTTGCTTCAACATTGAAACACATCATTTACGATTAAGAATGCGATTTCGTTAATTTATTGCTATCAATTACTTGTAATTCTTATTTTTCTTCACATCATTTTCGCTAGAAATTCGTCAATAATGAGCAAGCTATTTTCTCCCGATTCCAAATTCAATACCGATCGCAGTATCCATCACATACAACAGTGATCATATAAGCTAGGATTGATTCAATACTTTAGTATAAAGATATGAGTTGAATGCTCAAATGAGTTTTGGAGAAATTAAGCAACGAAGTTTTAAAAATAAATTGAAATATATATGAAATAAAAGGATCGCTCAACGATTGCAATATATACATATGAGACAATCATGTTATAAACAAACTTTTATCTTTCAAAATTCTTCGAATTTTTACCATAAAATTAAAATGAAAGCATTCAGACGAGAATATTTTGAGCATAAATTTATAGTATGATGTGATAGAGTTTACGAATATTCAGCATTGATATATTATTTGTTATTCGCAATTAAAGCGATCAAATTCTTAATGAAATCGGTATATTAGAGGTATTTCATCAACGCATCGAGTGGCCGGAAATACAACAAAATTACGACTGATGATCGCATGCTAAAAATTAAGGACGTTCGAATTGAAATGACGATATTTTGAATATGTAAATATCAAATAGCTCATGTTTTTGTGACATTTCACACCTAATAATCGTCGATGAAATTCTACATTTTGTTGCCTTAGTGAAGCGAATGGTTGTTGCAGCATGAAGCAATCATCATTAGTTTCTGGATAAGGCTGGTCTACTTTGCTATGATGCTAGCACACAAATATAAAGAATAACGAGCTTTTGTGTTGCGACCTATAGGAGTATGACTAGAGTGAATCCTTAGTTAGTGAGAGTCTGCAGCAACCGCACAACTTTTGTCTCTGTGATGAAGTGACGGGTCAAGGATGAGAATAATTGAAACTTGAAAGCCGAATCAAACTTGAAGTACTGGTGGAGATTTAGAGGAAACTTTCAATATCAGCAGCAAATTTTGCACCTATGTTTTCTTATTGCATTAGCGGATTATTTTGCATCAATTAGTTTTGAGCATCTTCCAAACTGGGAAAAGGAAGTCTTCGCGTAAATCAATGCAGCCCAGTTTGAAGTGGACTGAAACGAAAGGTCAAAAGCCTGTGTTTTGGCACAGGAAAATCCAACTTTTTTTTGCATTTCATACTGAGATTTTAGTAGTTCATGTATAGGTTTGATTCTCGGGAAAGAACGTACTCTCATCGACATCGAGAACATCAGGCTAGAAACGAATTGAAAGCCGATACCGCAGACATCAACAAGAGAGGGATTGCATTGCAGTGACATCGTCAATGTCTCAAGACGTAACATTAATCTTCTTTTTTTTTGTTAATGCAGCAAGACATGGTAACCTCCGAACGAGAAAGACTATTTTTCGAGGATTTGATGCTCCAATGTCCCTGTCAGATTCAATGAAACATTAATCTATGTCTCACTTATAGCAGATGATCAACCTCTAAGCATCGGATTCAAAAATCGTTTTAAAAACTATATGCGGTCCCATTCAGCTGAGCTGGTCGTCTATTAATGGAAGCAAGCGGAGAGCATAATGGAAGCTATGTGAACGTTTAATGGTTGGGCTCTGTGGGAATTAAAAATCTTATGCGCAAATCCTCTAAAACCCGATGAAAAGAAAAAAAAATTTTATTTACTCAATTTATTATTTACTACGCTTTCTCTCAAATTTTTCACTATCGTTTAAACCAGAAAATTATGGGTGAACTATGAAGTTTCAGAATTATGGGTGAACCATGAATGCAAATATAACATCGTTTCCAACAGGGAAAAAAAAACCCCTTTGAATTATGCTTCTAAATTCATCTGAAAAGATCAAGTTTTTCCATAATCTTTCATATTAAATTAAAGTTTAGAAGCACTTTGATAATTGTTCACTTGTCGGTGTTATTTAGTGGTTTTGCGGATACGCTTTTATTGTTTTAAAAGCTATTCGCCACTTTGAAAAAAAAATTGATGCTGCAATGAGAAAATATTTCGGGAATAATTAGAGAATTTAGTCTCATTGATTCGTAATGTCTATCAAATATCGTTTTTCGTTAACGAAACATGTAGATTTTTTGCATGGAATTTATTCAGTGAGCGTTTTTTTTTTCAAATAAAGAGTTATCGATAGAAATACATTGCTGAAAAATTAAAATAAAGATAATTGCAGCTAGACAACGTTCATAGTGTGAGTTTTTGAAATGAAATTAAAACAACCATATCGTTTGAGACGAGAACGTGAGGAAATTCCCTTTTCCACTGCCATTATTAGAAGATCGGCAAGGAGGAAGGCCAGCTCTAGAAACGCTTTAAAATTTAGCTCATTAAGTTGGTCCGATGAATCCAACTTAATGAGCGCATTTTTGCTTAACTCTGGGGATTTCTAGAAAAGCTTTCTACTTCCTCTAAACACGACTATGCATTCAATGCTTAAAGATGTCACTAGCAAATCCAGATTTTCAATTCGTCAACTGAAGCAAGATGAAAACATTTCCATCTATGCAAAGGTAGTTCGATGGAGGTGGCTTCTGCCGATTGAACACATCGCGATGATCCAATTGAACAAGCACCGATAACACCGAAATGACAAGGCTAACAAACATTAGCAGCTATTCTCTCCTTATATGGGTATGCTGTAGTGCGATCAACGGATCGTTGGGGCGTGGCTTCGACTAACTCATCATAAACACGTGATCATATATATGCTTCTGTGTGGATATACAAAACAAGTTGCTTTATTTCCTTAACGAGTCAATGCATATATCTCATTCATTATAAACTATCACAGTATCGTTAATGAACGCATATCATTGAAACATGTTCGGTATTGCATCGAGCACAAAGAAACATCATCAGTTTAGCTACAGTGATCCGATAAATGAATATCTGATCGCTTAAGAGTCGACTGGAAATAAAATTGTAGATATCTTGCAATTCGAAATATCTCATAAACATTGCTTGTTGCTTTATACAATCTACTATCCATACAATTGCTATCTACGTAAATTCACGTAAATTTGAGCTATCTAGATATCTAAGTCTAAAAACTAGCAAATTCGTACAAAATGATTTGCTACCTAGATAGAAAATTCGCGATTCATGGTATAGTCATGTAAGAATAAACGCAAGACTCTTACGGTTTTACAACGTTGAGGATTATCATTCGCCTGATGTTAACAGTGGAGGATTAAATGGTTATTATCCTCTATAGATAATCTTTGCTCCCTAGACGTTCCACAGGTTACATCTGAAAGCGTTTATTTCTGTCACTATTATATATTAGTAATTTTCTAGCTATACGTTCATCTAGAGAATTTGCTGCCCTCTTTTATATTTTTTCTATCTATCTGCTCTGCTCCTCTTTTCCCTTCTTTGTAATTATTCTAAGCCTCATCGTTGTCTTTTGCGCGCCCTTTATGCAGAAGAAAAACTACAGAATGTTGAAAATCATCTAATCGCCGTTCGCGTACACATGGCTTTGGAAGTCGCGTCTGTTGTGACCTTCATAACAACTTGCTAAAATTTTCACGTGTAATTTTTAATAACATGGCTTGATCGTTTTATAGAAATGTATAGGTGAATGTGAGTATAATTTAAGAGCTCGCTATTGAACACCCAGTGTCCACTGTCTAGCATTTTTTAGTGATTGTCATGCCTAAATACTACTCTATGGCGAAAACTGCAGCACAATGCTAGTATAACTGCGCATCTGCGACTCCACAGTTTTGCCCAAGGGCATAAGCTGTTTTATAGATAATGTGGCATTGTTATTTGAAATTGCACTTTGCTTTGAGTGAGAATTGCACCAAATTTTCATTGAGTAGTCGCAATCGCGTTATTGATCATTTTCCATTATAAATGACTCATTATCAGTGGACGCTAAAATCGGTGTTACATCGCCGCTCCTGCCTCATTTATCCATTCGTTCATTGCTTTCAAGGATAATAAAAACGATCAGGGAAGTTTAAAGCCAATAATAACGTATGTTTTCAATTGCTGTATTAAAATATTTTTTAGCGGCTTCGGTAACTTAGATGCCGAATGCTTTAATGTGACGATCTAATCACGATCCTTTTAATTGGCTATCAAGCATAACACATATTTGGTTATTATTACCATCAAAATGAATAAAAAAAATAAAATAAGCAAAGGAAGGAATGTATAAAATAGAAACGCATTCAAACATTATACAAATCATTACAAACGAATGGTGAGTTTTTCAGTGACTTTCAATGATTATACGACGTGATGAATTACATTCTCTAACTGTTTAGCATTCTTAAGCGCACAGGTGATCACATAAATTCTTTTACGTTAATTGCAATTACAAGCCATAATGAGTTCTTGTCATGCGACTATGCTCGCATGATTGCAGTTATTTGCATATGCTGAGGATCTCAAGTTGCAACCAAGATAAGATAAACTAACTCCACGCGGCACTTTAGCAGCCTTTCTCAATGGCGAGATAGGAAGAAAAACGAATGAGAGAATGCCGTCCATCCTCTCATTGAAAGATCCATGTAAGTGCCCTTCTTAAAAACGACTTCAGTGGTCGTACCTGCATTCCTCAGTAAGAGACAAAATGGCGACACAGCTGAGGCCATGTGCTGATTCCAAAACTTAAATTGCATCCATACATCTTAACGGTCAATTAATCCGTCCCCTACCCTACACGGGATTTTTGAAAAAAGCAACGCGCTCACTCTCGCTTTTTAGGTAAACCGGGATGAGTCCAATGCCACTTTCTGGAGTAGTACTTCAGCTCTCATCCTCTTCCGCTTGGCTGAACTCGACTAGTTGTAGCGTTGTCTCACTAAAAATCCAATCAACTTTCATCTTCTTTGAAGCACCGTTCAGAACGAATGTTCTTCGATGTCATAAATAGTACTGCACCGACAAAACTTATCAAACTTTATAAGTCGATGTTCGATTCCATCAATGAATGCGAAATCCAATATTTCTGAATATACAGTTCAAGTGTGAAAGCATATCAAGTTGATAAAGTTGATTATCACTTCATCACGGCATATAGAAGTTATGAATTCACTGGCAAAATGCTATCAAGTCATCCACGTTTCCGTCACGCTAAATAACGCTTTCCATCTTATTGTATTGCTCTCCGATTAGCACATTCTAATAACCATTGTGTAGAGTTCACATTAAATAGCATCAAATGAGTGTGATGCAACACATTGCTATTCCTAATGTTACCGAGCAGGAGAAAAATTAGCCCGTATTGGATTGCTTATTGGAGAAATCGGCAATCCAAAAGATTTATAGCCAGCAAAATTGAAGAAAATTTGTCAAAATTGTGATAGAATTGAAAAGAAATTTGAAAATTGATGAGCCTGTATCGCCGAGGATCTGCTCCACCTTGTACAACTCTCGTAAGTGCGCCTTGTGCTATGTTTTTCCTCAAGAGTATGCTGTACAGTCTTCTCATACCTATGCCGATTTCTGTGCTATCTACAGTAAAAAGTGGAATATTGCGCCGATCAACCATGTAGGTCTATTTATTTTCATCTACTGCATGATGCAAGAATTAATATGTAAATTCAAAAAAACCCTGGAAAATATTGCAATGCTGCCAAACCTTCATCGATGCGTAGGATAATGGTTTCGTTTTTTTGACTGATATTACACAGTTTAGATTCTTAGATCAGTTTTCCGATGCCATATTAATGTTTGTTTTTTCGCCGGCATTCACAGTGGAATTATGCAAAAAGCTATGTCGCAAAGTGGGAGGATGCATGCTGCCATTGGAAATCGAATTTTCGCAATGAGCAATCAATCCTAACTATGCAAATTTACTTTAATTGGAAACTTCTATTCCCTAATGGATCATTTACTTGAGTGAATTATTTACCTCAAATATTCGCAAGAACTGATTCAGCATCACAGTGATTTTCAGTTTTTGTACGGAATAATGGGAAAACCCTAAAGGATAATAGCGATTAACTGAAAAAAAAAGAGGATGAATCATGACACGGACTTCAGCATATAGCCGAAATTACTTCATTGTGAGCATTTTGCAGATAAATGCTACAGATATACAACAATCAACGGCTGATATTAATTATCTTGAACAAAAACAGATAAATAATCGGTTTTGAATTTTTTTCTGGCATTCTCGTTCATGAGCCTTTCAGAACTCACACAGTTACTCGAATATCAGAGGATTATCCACTCCTCGTTTTTAATTTATTCCCATATACACCCACAGTGAAGCACTTGAAAAATATTTTCGAAAACCCGTCAACAATATGGCTCCAAGAGCCATAGCACTATTCAGTGATTGCGTGGTACCAGGTTTATGTCAACGCTGAAGAAATTTCAGCCAAATGGAGTCAAGTCCTTGATGAAAAAACAGAACAGAGCAGTAAAGAGTGACTGCAAATAGTCGAGAAGTTAGATGCGAACTTTGAGGTCAACGTCGAGACGGCACTAACCTTGAGGGAAGCCATTCGTGCATTGGTGCAATATGAAACCTGGGACGCACTCATTTTGAACTACTGCGATAAGACTGTGGACTTCATTTTTTGCCTCTTGGTAAAAATGTTGTCCCAAAAACGTGCTCTTTTCAAGATTTTTTCTGCATTATAAGTCGAGGAATTTTTTTTAGATATTCCAAAAATGCTGGGGCAAGTTTAATTGCAAGTAACATCTATGGCTCACAGGAGGTATATAATTATAATTCAGCATTTCACGCTTTATCCAGAGGCTAAAGACCCGACACATTTTGAGACGAAGATCCATCCCGTTATTAGATGATAGTGAATGCTCATTTTCTGGTTCTACAAAAACTGATCTCCACAGCTTCGATGTACTGATCTCATATGAAATCGTGCGCTTATAAGGAACTCTGCGTGACCGAATGCAGCTGTGGATGTTTTTCAAGAAAGCGATAAACAAGCATGAATATGCGTAATGATGCAATTTAACGTCTATTATCTCGATCTGCGGTTTTATTCTCCTCATAATCTGGCATAGCGTATAATAGCAAACCACAAATTATACGGGAACTGCGGCAAATTGTAGGAATATAGAGCCAGAATGAATAAGGAATGGGAACACAATGTTACGAAATGAAATAGAAACCTTCCTCGCTTAGTTCGATAAGGGAAGGAAGCGCACTGTCCATGGAAATCAAAACGCTCAGAAATGAACAAAGCAAATTTACTTTTTAGCTTTTTTAAGGTGTAGTTACTGCATGCAGTTAAATGAGTACCTATTACTCACCTTGGATTGACGAAGCAATTGTCATCGAAGAAATAAAATAATAGGCTTCAAAGATAAAAAATTACGGCAGGAGTTCTCCGTGAAATGATACTGATGTTGTTCTTTTTTGCCAGAAAATTTATATAAAGCTTTCTTCAAGAGAAGAGGACATCTATAACCGAAACTCAGCGATGGCTTGCATGCAATAGCTTAATTTCTTGCAATACTCTACATTTCATAGTAAAATGGATTACTTAGTAGCAGTTGCTTGGAAGCTGAGCAAAGCCGGACGAGAAGAAAAAAAATTCAAATCACTGCATTTGCATTTTAAAATTTTCCGCTATCACATATGGCTAATCGCGCTATTGTTCGTTAATGTCATCCATGCACTGATTAGTTCCGACTCGTGCTGAAAACAGCCGTATCCATATGTCGTCGCTGGCTAAATTTTTCGTCTTCCATTTTTGTCGGTAAGCATTTGTTGTGCAGCTCCCCTTGGTATGTCTCAAATCTTGCGTAACTTTCTAGCCATCGCAACTAGCAACTGCCGAAAGTGCTGCCTTGAGTGCAGCATAAAATGTCAGAAGTTGCATAAAGCGTCCAGCTTTCAATACAACTTTGGTGAAACGATGAAAATCAAAACATCCCTAAATGATGGATCAAAGGACAAAGAGCGACTCGAGAGTGATCGGAACGAAAGGTCAAAAAGTAGAAAGAAAGCTCTCTATGAGGCCTATCGAGCCGCTCCACAGCCTGCTGATCAAACCCCTGCCTTCTTTTTAACCTTTTAGAATGGCGACAAGAAATGCAATGACAAAGTATCACATTTATTTGGAATTGAAGCAATGAGAGTTTGCAGGACACGTATTTCACACCAAACGAAAATATAAACAAGTCGTCCAATTGCAATATATCACTGATAATTTGTACGAGGGCTTTCGACGTTTCAATGAAGGGATAAAGTTTCAAGTTCTCCATAAGAAATACCCATATACTTCTATGAAACTGATTTTGGTTGCTAAAAGCAGGCATGATCGTTTTTGATGAATGCATTCATTAGTTGAAGATCAATCGAATATTTCCAACCCACTATACAGAATATCATCAAATTCAATATTGCCTTCATTCGAACGTATTGAGAAAATTCCCATATTTCGCAAACAAAAATTTTACGCCTCAAAAATTGAAATTTTTGTGATGAAAATGCAATCAGTCGACCTATAAAGATTGAAATAAACGATGCACGCATATTCTAACGTATCCATTATCGTATGGTAACTCTTTAAAAGCGACTAAACAAAGCTTAAAGCGAACTCGTCAAATATTACAATTTCAATGGGCGAATCTTACAAGGCGAATGGTTATTTTAATATACCATTACGCATATGAAAGAGAACAAAGAAAGATAAGAAGATAAGTCTATACACTTCATAGAGTACTTTTTACCAATGTGTTTGAAAACTATGAAAAAAGTGATATATGAATAAAAAAAAATTAATTGTGAACTTAGAGATTCTCTAATATGAAAATATGAAGAAAATCAGCTTCTACTTTATGTAGACTTAACGCACTTTCCGGCTATGATACAACACTTCCAATAAGAATTTATTCAACTTCGACAGCTTCATGAAAAAATTTCATTAATAGCAAATTTGAAGATTTCATTTGCATCTAAATTAAATTTTCAATACTTGTACGTTTTCGATCCTTTTGAATAGTAGAATGTAATCTATTCGTCAGCTTCCAGATTAATATTCGCTATAAAGCCAACCAATACCTCAACAGTTGCCGCCTGAATTGTGAGCATTGGTAATTAATCGCAGATAAAAAACACGTTTGGAAGCGCATCAGAGAAGTCTCCGTTGCTCGCCTCAAGGAAAATTTTCAGATGATTTGAAACAAATAATAATGCATTAATGTTTTCATCGATTCGACCACGTATGCAAATTTTATACAAAATATTTTATATATTCTGACGTGCCTGGATTGAAATAGAGATGTGACCGATGTAAACTTCATGCGGAAATTTTAGCAACCCCCAATGTTTGCAAACTTTGCCGAATAAAAGCGATCACTATCAAATGTGATAGAGAAGGTCATCGCATGGTGTACAATCTAACAACCACATTTCGTTAACCTAATCTTAGTCGCTAAAAAGTTGAAACTATTGCATATATAGACACATACAAACACGCAGAAATGATGGTGCCATAATGTGAACACGCATAAAACAGAGCACAAGAATCACACACTAGGGAGTACTACGACCAATGCTCTTTACAAGAGAACCGCAAATATTATTCAATAAAGCAATGTGCGATTAAATAGACAAAACAACTTTAAGTTATTGGTTCGTAAGATGTAACAATAGATTTGTTTAGAAATATAAAATATACAGCGAAAAAAAATGACGATAGCTGTTTCTTCAAAAAGGTTTTGTTGATATACGACGCTATCGATATACAGAAATCTGCCACGTAATGTATGAATGCAATTTTGTGATTAATGAGACGATATGACAATCGCTGCGAATGGAAATTCTTTTTTTTTGTCAGAAAAGACTTTTGTTTTTGGCATCACATATTTGATGTCGCAAGACATGACGGCTTGGCAAGTGAGATTCGAGGTGTTCCATGAATTATATATCTGCCATTGCTGAGAAAAAATCACTGAAAATAGCTAGGCTTTTTTGCAGTGGTTTTGAGTAGAAAAACTGCCAGAAAATCGCTATTTAGAGAGGCGGATCTCTGAATAATGCAGGTGATTTCTAAGTCGTCCTTAGTACTGAATTTTCCATTCCAGTAAAAAACAATAGGATATCGTTACCACCGCATTTCTTTACCTCGCACTTTTTTCTCGTTGAAGAATATCGGCAAATTTTGAAGACCCGTAGAAAATAGCTTGAATCGCCAAGAAGCGAAGGATGGGATCATAAAAATAATTCCAAAAACATCCCGAACAATTGCAAAAAAGACTCAATAAGTTCTCTCGCGTTTGCTAAGCATATAATATTGTTGGACAAAACGAGTGCCTCATTCGACCTCTAAGCATCGGCAAGGAAAATTGCTAAATCAGCTTACAACTTGTACTGTTGCGAAAAAGCAGTTCCATTTCACACGCGTTCATCGGACAGATGCTCTCTGTATTGGCCACATTTAAGCAAAGATAAATGGCTGCCATTCTTATACGACAAGAGTGGATTGGTTTTTGTTATAAGTAGGAAAAGCGATCGGCAAATTTATTACAATAGAATCATTGAATTCAAATAAATCCTAGACTCGGCTGTCTGAGTGAAACCCTTAGTGGCAGTTATGCAACAATTTTCATAAGTGATTGTTGTGGAAAGGCGTTGAATAGTAGTTAAATAAAATTTGCGCTGAATGTTTATCGAGACAGACGAGTATAGCACTGCACGAATTCAACGAATTTGTTGCAGTTACTTTTATCGTTAACGCATGAAAAGCAGACACCACTAAACTATTGCTTTGGCCATATGCAATTAGGAGCATCGGGATGATGTAATTGAAATCTCAAATATTACGCGCCTATAACGGGAATGCGAATGGTAGATGTGTAAAATTCGAAACTAAGTTACTAGATTTTTCTCTTGCAACGAAAAGTTAAAGCTTACTTGTTCGTTCTTCCCTGCTAAATTTGGAACTAGCAGCATTCCTAATGCTAGATCGCTATGGACTTTCAGCTGCAACTAAAGAATCTCCTCAGACTATTCTGAATAGATGGCCAACCAGAATTATAAAGGGCCATGTCATGCGGGCGCAGTCGAGGTGAGTAAAGGCAAACAATGCGCTTGAAATTTCATTTATGCATAATAGCTTCCCTTATAGTCTTCACCTTGTTAAATGTCTTTTTTTTTTGGTTTTCTATGAACGGCTTTGTCAAGATCGGTTGAGAAACAGTTTTCTAGGATTAAATCTACTGATATATAGGTCTACTTTGGTGAAGGTGGAGTTGATCGGTGAAAAAGAAAGCTTTCATATCGATAACCCGATTAAACGCTCGTTTGGTGCTCTGCCTCGGTGGTTTCATGCATCAATGTGGCAACCTCTGTCTGATCTTCTCCACCCGCAACATCTGCAAAATAATTTTGAAGCTCATAGCAATACACTGACTCTTGAAACATCGAACTTTGACTAGGTGTTATAAACTTTCACGCGATCATCTGATGATCCCAAGTGGAACACCAGCAGCTATCACAAATCAGCAGGAAATGGAAATGTACATCCCATTACACTACCCATTACTAGTATGACAGATGATCGCTAAATCACTCACATTATGCAGCTCGAATATATACGTGCCGCGGTTTAAAAATTTTACTGACGTCACTGATGTCGAAGGTGCAGATTTATGCATGAGTGCATCCAATAAAGTATGGAATTCGTGAACATAAGAACCATTTACGCTGACCAAAATGTGACAATGAACAAACCGAAATCGACATAATACGAATTTTGCGGCACTATTACTTGAACTCGTTAAAATTTGGATGCTAGAGGAACGAAGGAGACGAAGAGTACATGAAAGAAACCTTTGGAATCGCCATCCGAACCTTCAAAGAATGTATTGCTCGGCTTTTGAAGAGGCGACGATGGCTGCCCATTATGATGCATCTTTTCCTCGTCTGACTGAATCGAACAACACAGTTTCGATGGACGAATTTGTACAGTGCCAGAGAAACAATACTGTCTAACATATATGATCGAAGGATCAGTCTTAAGACATAAGGATGTTAAGCACTCCTCATTTCTTCACTTTTCCTGCTCTACTTCCATTCACCAACTTTGATCACCTAATATCATTGTTTCCCGCATTTTCCACCCTTACCATACAAAAGTTTAATTTTCAATGCATCGATACATATCTGCTCTCATCACAAATACATCAACACGTTTGAATAATGGTATATGTAGATCAAATATAATTACTGAAACAATCTTCAAAATTCAGTGCAAAACTTTAGAGAAAATCACCACTATGTACAAACTGAAAAAAAACCTTATTAGTGATGTTTCCGTTTGTTTTATTGCCCAAGATTTGTTGACTCTGTTCGCCGTTGACAGCGTCCGGATGGTTGGCATTCTCATCGAACAAATTGTGTTGTTTTTGTGATTCAATTTCTGATACGGTTTCAGACGTGATACCGCCTTGTGTATTTTCGACACCTAATTCACGGTCGATAAGTGTACTTCTTTCAACGCTGGAAGATTCTGCGCCTAATTGCGAGGTTTGTTCTGATGCAGCTGTTGCTGGAATCTCTTGATCTTCGTTCACCGAATGATCGTCATATTCGCCAGTCGTAACATGTGACTCTTGAACACTATGACATAGGGCTTGATCGCCACTATCTGGTTGGGCATTGGTAATTTGCGTCTCACTTCCGGATATCTGCTGCTTTCCTTCTACATCGCTATTCTGTAATTCAGGTGAGCTCTGACATGTGTCAGCAGTGGCTTCTACCGAATTGGTCTCCGCCTCAGCCGTGTCCTTGCCGTTCGCACATTCGAACAATGGATTTGGTTCACTTTCGGCTTGCTCCATCTGAAGATTTTCGCTTATTTGCGGAGCAGAGGATGAGATCTGTTCACTGCTGTGACCGTCACTCAAAGCTGTCGATGGTTGCTGCTGGTTTTCTTCTTGTGACGGCTGACTAGATTCAGTTAGAAAAACATCGGGCTGGCTGGCTTCTTCAACTTCCTCATCAGCACTTTTTGATACCTCACTTGTCTCCATCTCATTATTGCCTATTGCCTCTATTTGGCTTTTTTCTTCCGCTTGGTTCCTTGCATTGGTCTCATTCGCCTTTGAGGACGTGCCACCTGGTGTCTCTCCCGATTGTGAAGCTTCGAAAGCACCTGGAGTAGCGCTGTTTTCATCAGTGCAACTGTCTTGTTCGGCTGTCGTTCCATTGCTCCGACTAGATAGGCATGGCGAGCCTGGTTCAGTATCTGTAGAAGGCTGCTCAGCACCCTTGACTGCCTGAGGTGAGTTCGCTTCATCACCTGTAACTTGAGGTGGCAGTTGCTCATTTACGTTGGTGATGTGTTCCTCGAAACTTGCACTTCGCTTTCTTCGCACTGCCGATGCCTCAGTAACGTTGACATCCTGTTCGGCCTGTCCCTCACCTATACTTAAGCCTTCTTCACAGACCTCGCTTGTCACTGTGTGGACTGCATCTTCAGTGTCGTCCTCGCTTTTACAAGCCTGGATTTCAGGTTGCTGAATATTTTCATCGCCGGCAGCATTTTTGAGATGATCTTGAACGTCTTCATCTGATCCGTTTCTGTTTTCTTCTTTCATCTCCCAGGACATCCCATCGGGAGCATTTTCGACTTTGCTAATCTCTTCACCTATTATAGATTGCTGAGCCATGTCAGGGGAACTTGGCTGTTTTGGTTCTGTAATGTGCTCAGCTGATCCTAAGGAAGCAGGTGAAGCCGCAGTGGGACCAGCTTCCGTAGACTGCTCATCTTCTGCCTCCTGAACTTTGGTCGGCGATTCAGCAAGCGCTGGGGAAGCTATTAATTCCTCTTGCATGGAATCATTATTTAGACTCCCTCGAGAAATTTGGTCTGCCTCCTTCTCTTTTCTTGGGCCTTCAGCAGCTCCTAGATCATCGGAAACCTCCTGCATTTCATCTGTACCGACACTTCGAGCAGAGCCGTTCTGAATTTGAGCATTGTCTGTTGCACCATTTACGGTCGCTGGTTCTGGGTTCAGTTCAGCTTCCTCACTTGCTTGTTGTTCTTCACTATGCTCCGAAATGCTCCCGATATCATTGTTATCATTTTGCTCGGATAATTTCTCATCTACAGAAGTTTCTGCCAACGTTGCCTGGGTTTCGACCATCGTTTTTGGTTCGTCGGTTACCTCACTGAGGCCTTCTGTGGGCGGTGTGACAGATTTGGGTTTTGATATCTCTTCGTGCTCGACTTGCTGCTCTTCGATGCACTCAGTTTCTTTCACTTTTTTCTGATCGGCGTTCTCTTGTGAAATTACAACAATATCACCAGCGTTTTCATCGCCATGCGACAATTCAAGCGACGCATTTCGAATGATGCCACCGCAGTTTGACTCAGCGTCTTCGGCAGCAATGGAGTCGTCATGCGGGCTACTGTAACCTTCCGTTTCTTCATGCACAGTTCTACTTTGCGCTTCAGTGCTTTCATCGGGAGAAGATGGCTGCTCTTCAAGTTGTTCGGATTTCATATCTGGTGACTCCAGAAGGGATTGATGAAAGACTGTTTGCAAAGGTTTTCCCTCTAACTTTCTTTCTAGTTTGTGCATTTCTGGTTCTAGATCTGCACTCTCTGGCTGTATTCCTGATGTTTCGATGCTGCCTTCTAAAGTCTGCTGAGGTTGCACTTCAATTTTACCCTCCTCCTCTTCGACAGTTTGATCTTCCCCTTCCACAGCTAGATCTGCGAGGACTGCTTCATTTTGATCGCTTACTGAAAGCTGTGCTCCTTGCGGAGGCGATTCTGCTCTGACGGCTTCTGCCTCAAAAACTTCGGCATCCAACTGTTTTTCAGATATTTCATCATTTTGGGCATCATACAACTCCTGCGATGTAGTTTGCTCCTCGGATGTTTTCTGCTGTTGCTCGGAATCATCAAGCTTTGTCTGCTCCTCTCGTTCTTCTGTATCATTGATGCTATCTGCTGTTTCCACTGCGGATTCGCCTTCTGCCAAAAGAGGTGTTGATGAAGGGAGCTGTTCAATATTCTGATCTCTGCTCGACTCTTCTTCCCCTATAACTACCGGCTCGTTCTTGACATCTCCTTCTGGCTGCAGCAATCCGGTAAGCTGTGGAATCGTAAGCGGTGTCGCGGGGTTCATAGAAGAGGAAAGACCAGCGGCGGCGACTGCAGACGCGCCGCCGGCCAAAGCAGAAACGCCAACTACAGCTAGAGTTGGAAGAATATCTGTGGTTTGATCTTTCGGCTTAACCTTCTGCATGCGAACTGGCTCATCACGCTTACGGCTATTTGATCTCCGTTTTGATGCTACCGTCCTGGAAAGAAAAAAACGTCATCGAGAGTTACAAGATATAAGGAAGCAACGCTAATATGCTATTCGATAGCTCTCTGGAAGCGCATGAGCAGCCGAAGGTCCATTTCTTAATTTTTAGTACATGAAAACAAGCTTACTGAAGAAAAATATTTTCATCAATTAGTTTCGCTCAATGATCACCATGCCAAAATTCCCTTCCTTTGTTTGAATCAGTACTCAGAATCTCCTTCTTACATCCTTCTGAAAATTCTTCTACGTTATACTCACGTTGTTCCGGAAATTTTCAACGTCAAAAATTTATGATCATATATAGATTATTTCAAGCATAACTCTTTGGGTATTCTTTTTCGATAAAACTACTCGGCAGCCACTTTTGTTTAATTGCTATTGTGCTAGTTCTGATTGGTGATAGTTTTTATCTAAAGCATTTGAATATTACCAATTGACTAATTCTGGATTAGAGTTCGCAGAACTGTAAATCGCACCATTTGATCAGCTAAGACGCTAGTATTGGAGTATAGCAGCAAAAATGCGCTTCTGAGTTATTACATTTCTTGAAAATCAACCTAAAGTAGTTACTTTCAAATTATTTTAGCACACGTTGAGCAATACACTATAATATATATGAAATTGACCTGTTCTTGGGTGGTACTTTTGGAGCGCCACTAGAACCAGTTGATGGTCCACTGTTGCCGTTGCGTCTAATTGGCGGTAAGCGAGTTGATTCGCTATTGCGTCGTCGTTTGCCGGTTAGCGGATAAGTGGCACGACTGTCATGAGATTCGTTGAGTTTTCGCGGTGACGTCGACTTACCGAGTCGGGTGCGAAATTTCAGCGATTGTACACTCCTATAATATATCTATCATCTAAATTTCAATTAGTGAGCGATTTCTTCCGTCTTTTTAATATAGATTCTAGTACATTGTAATATTTATATGGGAACAATTAGTGGTGCTTTTGAAGAAGTTTTATTTATTTTAATTGATACTGTTGACTAAACTTAGAATCGACAAATTAGATAAATCCACCAATGGAGCTGTAATAATTAGAGAAGCAGTAAAAAAGTTGTCTTTTAATGGTGGACTATCAGGAAGCCGTTTCCAATGACAAGCAGGAAGTTAATTTGGTTAAAGAAACTAATAATGCTGTGTTGAACGCACCGAATGAAGTCGTCGCAATTCAAGGTGCCAAAAATGAGTGATCGTATGAGTTAGGAGACAACCACAGGATAAGGAGGTAGTATGATGGAAGCGCGCGGTTCATGCATTTCAAATCGTATTATAAACTGAGATCCAATGGGGAGAAAACACGAATAACATATGACATGGCGGAAGGCAACTTCGTGAACTATGGTGCAGTACCCCAACGTATGATTGATACACGTTAAATGTTGCCCACAGTTATTCGCCTGGTGAAGTCTTCGTTTGAAAAGTGTCTCGCTATTCTCCAGCACTTAGTTACATCCTTTTTTTAACTTCCCAATTCATGGTAGCTTTAATTTGTTAAGTATATAATGGATGTTCGTGAGGGCATTTTTGATTGCCCGAGGATAGATCTCGTTCTTACTTCGTGTTTTTTAGTTTTTAGAGAAAAAAGGATGTTTGTGCAATCAACAAAGCTTTGACTGATCAAGCACCTCTCGTTTTATTCCTCAAAGCAACCGAAAGTACAAGCGTAAGCAAAGCAAATCACAATGGCATGCCAGTGTTGACACTAACAGTTGCATTAAATTTCCCGCCCTTCTGATGCAGCAGCGGTTCTGAAAACGATATTCTTTGTATCCTACAGTGTAAACTGCACTGCGTTCATTTCATCTAGGAAGTAGTCGATGAAATCAGAAGTCCAAAAATTAAACATCAACATTTGCTTTGTTCGATTTCCTTCGATTGCTTTTTCTTCTCTTCATGGGATCACTTTATTATTTCCATAGTTATATTCTCAGCACGCTCGACAGAGAAGGGCGAAATACTCGAAAGACATTTAATTATGCGGTACTTGCTGTTGAAGCAAAAGCGGAAAGAAAACATGCGTGTAGAGAAACATGCGCATCTACGTGCAGGTATTTGAAAGTTTCAAATTAAATGCAGAAAACACAGTAGACTTAGAAGATAAGAACATTCCCGAAGCGTTACGGGTTATTAGCACCGTGAAAAAATAACAAAAAGGAGCCACCGGAAACCAAGGCTTCCAAGCAAAGGGCCAAAGGCTTGTCGCAAATTTTGAACTTATTTTCTGACTTTCAGATCACATTCCACGCATAACTTTGCGCATTAAAAACTAGTATCAGTAAGAACATAGACCAGCCATCCTGAATTGTTTGGATTGGAGCAAAGGCAACAACGGCCCTCGAGATTGGCAAAGGAGAGAGGCAGTTTTCAGCAATTCTGCTTCCATCTTGATGCCAACATTTGATGATAGTACGTGCATATGCGCAACTCAAGGCGTGCATATGTGCAGCGCTTCCCTCCCCAGTGCAAGGTGAATTTGAAATGCTGGAGCTTACAGTTAGTGGTTAGCATTAGTAGTACCTCAACGGCTCATGCAGTGCGTTAGCCTGTTCCGAATCGCTCAAACTGGGTAGTGACCTGCGCCGGAAGAACCACGAAACATGCGGTTCGCTTTGATGTCTCGCCACTGAATGCGGTCCGAATGATACCTCTCGAAAGCGTTCCAACTTGTTCAGTTGTCGCCTCAATTGTTCCATATATGCGGAGAGGGTATCATCGTCTAACTGAAGGCAAACCTTTACAAAATACAATACTGTCCATTAAAAATATTTAAATCTGTCATAAAATAAAGGAATTTTTATTATGAAATAAAGGAAAATAAAGGAATTATCCAATTCAGTGATACAGTTTTTGAGAAAAGTTTGCATCTTTTGAATTTTTGAAATCAACTCATTTAGCAACGACAGTACCCGTGTTTGAAAATAACTATGACGCTCATTTGACAAATCTTACGGCAAAATGCCCCTCATAATTGATGCAGGCTACTCGGCAAGAAATATTGTTTAGACGTGAAAGTGAAGTTTAACTAAAATACAGATCTTTAAGCTCTTCTCGCATAGCCCAAGGGTACAAGTGCACTTATAGCGCGCAATACCAATAGTTGTCTACCTCGAGTTGTTTCCATAGGAATACCTTCTGGATTTTCAAAACAGGAACGCCTCAATATAGCTGCTCACAGTGAATGGTTTTGCCGACCGTTTGATTCTGCGAAGTGATGACGTTTATATTTTCCGATTCACGACTAATCATTCAAAGGTTCATTTAAAACAGCTATCCATTTGAGGTGCCAACACAGAAACGATTTCAACGAACCAGTTAAAACATGAATGTGTTAAACTTGATAGAGGGGTCATTAATTGCCGCCAATTCACATGATTAGTTGTCGTTGCAAGCGGAATTGCAAAAACGTTTACCGCATCACTTATTTTAGATAACGAGAGAACACGAATTTAGATTGACCTTATGTAAGTAGCGATATTTGCCGACACATGCTGAAAGCCTGTTATAGACATAATGAGGGTCACCGCTTTGAGGCTCCTCATTTTCCGTTTCGATTTTCCTTATTAGATCTTTATCATCAGTGCTCGTCGATGATCTCCTTTGCCTCTTCGATGCACTGAATCGTCCTATAATATCGATCGGTATCTTTAACAGGACTTAAGGAAATTAAGGGTCGTTGTGAGATCCTTTCACCGAAAGTTTTCTAAGCCACTTTGCTTCAGTAAAGGGACAGGAAACTACCAGTTCTTGGTGAAACTGTTCCCGAAAGTACTACTAGAACCTCTTTCCGGCTGCATATATTAACAAGAAAACAACAGTGTGTTGAGATGAAAGCTATGATGATGAAGGTAAACAAGCCGTATTATGCAAAAATTCAGATTTCATTCTAGATGAAATAAGCACGATAATACTAAAAATGATTCATTTTTGAATAATTTTTGGCGATAATTTCAAAGCGAAGAATCGCAATTAATGAAAATATGCTGCAAACATTTTTCATAGCAATCAAATATCATTTCTCAAAGCAATTTTTAATATTTAGCGGGCTGAGAAATATGCTCACCTCTGCTAAGACTTCGAGAAGGTTTTGATCGACGATGTGATTCGGGACTTGTTGCTCCACTCTAAAATTCATTACAGTAAAAACATTTTATTGATGCAAAAAAATTCTAATATCGGCAAAAGAATGTTGAATAAGATCAACGAGTAAGTAGTTCAATTTTCCTCAGAAATTATTTGAGTCCAATCAATATTTCTATCTCCCTTTAGAAAAAAAGTTACTCGGAAGCCTTTGAATGCAATATTCAGCGTGTTTTATTATGTTTCACTATTTCGTGAAAGTGATTAGTTTGGTATATATGAAATAAGGAGACAGAAATCACGAAACACGCTTTCGCATGAGCATTCATCTGATCGCTTTCGGAGCAAAAATGTCTTCAAATTCGAGGCATATTTATATATCTTTTGCTCTCATAAACTCAGCAGTTTGCGCAAAATCCAAGCAACCAAAGAGTTAGTGATTTTAGATGCACCCTCTATGAATTATAAAAATCGCATTATATTATCGAGAAGTTTTGCATTTTTCCGAGTTGAAAATACCAAAGCAAGCGGATGCAAATATATGCATAATCTTAACATCGGCTTATTGCATTTTTCTAGAAAAATTTGCTAAGAAACGCATGAAAAACACTGATGTTGATATGAGCAACTGCTCAGGCAATTCTAACATTCGAATTCTTCTGTTGAATTCTTTCAGAAAAAAGCACTAAGGTGGTCTGATGCGTAGCTTCATTTTGTCCTTTGGTGCCTTTGTTAATGTGTTAATTGGCTTACGAGGATGGGCAACGAGGTGCAATTATTTTTTTGCAGACAAAATGTTTGTGGCGGGTGAGTTCTAACCGCTCGTCTCCTAGGGGTGTTATGAAGTGCCATGAAGTGCAGAGGTGAAATTTTGTCTTCATCTTTGATTGCCTCAGGCAAATAACGGTTTTTCATTGAGGGCAGAACAACCGTGGATTAACTCGAAAGGGTCAACATTAGAGAGAACGGCAGAGACAACAACATTACAAAAATGCAAAAAGCACATACTCTCTAATTTACCATAGTGTGTTTTCCTACTTCCTGATGACCTCATAAAAATAGCTTTTTTAGCGCGCATTTATCGATAAAACACGGATGATGAATTCAAAAATAAAAAAGATACGTTTGTAGATGAAAACGAAACTGCTAAAATGCAATATTCTCTCAACATTTCAAATAGATTGCTAAGTGGGCATAGTCTTTAGCGTTTACTAATTAAACTTACTCGAATTTTCCGACATATTTCCACTTTTTCCGCCGCATCAAGTTTTTTCTGTATATCAGCCAACTTGGCAAGTTGTGTTTCTCTATTACGTAGCATCAAATCCATCATCGCATGATGGCGTGCGTATAGTTGAGTTTCATCATCACAATCTTCGTTGTCATCGCCTTGCAACTGAAATTTATCAACAAATTTCTTTCTATGATAATCGAGCAATACTCTTCTATGTCTAATAATATAAGATTCCTCAGCAATTGTCATAGGATATGTTAGTAAGAAAATGCTTGTTTAAAATAATTCAACTTGAGTGCGCATCTGGAAGAACATCATTTCACAGCTGCAAAATTAGTCGACTATCAGAATCCACGCTGAGTTTAGTGAATAAACAAGTACATTTTGTAAACAAAGACCAAACGCTAACGTGGTTATTGAAATGAAGCAGTGTGATAGCCATGACTACTACCGTGTACAAAGTGATATAAGAATGAGCTGGAAACAGTATATTTTAGTAAGATCGTGTTGAAAATACGATGTGATCATCCCGAATGAGTTGCGGATGATCGTGGAAATTAAGCTTGCGAGGTGAGGGAAGAAATATTTTTTAACGAATGCAATATCTTTTATACGAATCAGGCAAAGTTTTAAGTTGCTTACTGGGGCAATTTTGAGATGAAAGGTTATTGGCCTCAAGGTGTTTTCGAGCAGAAACAACAAAGGAAAGAAACTGTCATGTGGTTCAACAAAAAAAAACAATTATAACTGTAAAATCATAGGCGGAATGAGAAGTACTTTGCTGCTTCTCTCTCATCAACAGCCACTCTAAACAAAAGAACATTTTTTCTGATTACGTCATAAGAGGGCAATAAACAATGAGTAAATTGATCGTTCCAAATTTGCATATGGAAGCTTTAGAAATATTTTTCATCGTGGATAAGATGCAAAAAATACTGGCTAAATGATTCGCAAAAAATATCTCTGATGGTCGGTAGTTTGAATCAAAAATAAACTAGACTCAGAGCGCTATTATCTGCTTCTTTGCTCATTCAACGAGAAAAAAGCCTGTTCCACATTTTTGGTCATATACAATCCTCTATTTAGTAAAATCAAAAAGGACACTTCCGAATAGACATTTTTATAAGTCCTTGCTCAGGCATAGCTGTGTATTGTAGAATATGGATGAAGTTCCCGCTGAGAATATAACTGTTTTCATTAAGAGTGAAAATCCGATTGGAAAGAAAGAAAATAAAGTCGTGAAAATTTCAAATAGTTCAAAAAAAAATTAATAAATCTTTACCAATCCAATATTTCTGAGGTGTTTTTGCATATGCGGCAAAGCGAAATATTGTCGCAGATGGACATCATAAAGCGGGTTGTAGTTGTCCAATAAGCTGTCTGCCATGATAGGTATCAGCAAACCAGCTAGAAGTTTCGATGAGAATCCGTTAGCTTAAGTGATCAGATGAAGTTAGTTGACTATTAGAAATGAAGTGAAATATAGTAGAAAATGTTTGCACGACTACCCGTTCAATAATATCCGCCAAACTGCATCGTAGATTGAAATATGAGAAATGAAATGTGCAAACGGACGTCCATCCGTTCACTGTCGTCAGACGGCTGCAAAAACTCGCGCTTATACTCGATCAATGCCAATCAATAGTGATTTCGTAGGTAATCTGCGCATAGAATGGCATTGATGGAACTAGTACCTCATACAACTCCATAAACACACCGCTGCACTCTCATGCTACCTGTCTACAAATATATACCTCCATTGATGGCATTAAAATACCTTCTAGAGTGAAACATACAAATATATAGAAGTATCAGATATATATGTCCTTTATTTACAATGTGGTTTCACAAATTTCAAATACGCATAATGACTTATAAGTCTGCATGCAGCTGCAATGGCATTATATAGGAGTGCCACTAATAAGCGGCTTCAGAATCTATCATTGCATCAACCATCAACTGATGCTGCCCTTTGCAGTACGCGCTATCTATGCACTGTCATAATACTGCTTGCTGTGGCACCATATCCACCGCAATAAAAGTGAACCGCATTACGTACTTTGCAAGCGCCTGAGGCGGTTAGTGCTAATCTAGAGACGACTCGCATAAATAGTGTTGCTGAGTTCACGCCCTCCTTATAAACAGAACCATTCATATCATAATTCATCTTTTTCAACAAACAAAATAAAATTGGGTGCCAAAAGTTATCGGTGGACAGATTCACCGGTGTAGATCGGTGATGATCCGTAGGTTGTCCAAGCACATGTTCGTCGTAGACGAGTGTTTATGCGCTGACGTGCCATCAATTCAGCGCAACAAAACTCTTGAAAGGTAAATCATTTTTATGCATCGGAAGCCAGTTCATCTGCTTTGCCTTTTATTCCGTCCAGGAAGACAATGAGGGTGAGTGGGAAGGGGAGATGGGGGCATCTTGTAATAGATCTCATGTTAAAGAATGCAAAATTCCAGCGTTCGTTACTTCACCGTCAATATTCGTGCATCCTTGAAAGTTTCGCAGTGAAATCGCATCCATCAATAGAATAATTAATGGTTAGAGGCCTTTTGTGAACAAATTACGTTCAATCACGCTAAGTAAACAACAATTTATAACAAATATACACTAGCATTCCAGGTGAATATAATTTACATCTTAAAGACATGGAAAGTAAAAGGTAGAATTTGTTACGAAAGTTTCAGTTATCGACTGCTTTCGATCTCAACAGCTGATCGGTGTTATCGATTAGAGAAAAAAAAAAGGAAATGAATGAGCAGAAGAGCTGAAGAGTGTTGACAGTTATAAACGATCTTAGATAAAGTCCTCAACACTAAAGTATTCGAGAAAATATTGCCGCATAGATGCCTCATGTGCTGGCTCAATCAATGCGAGGAAACAGCTGTTCCGCTTGAATTTCGAATTTTCAGCTTTCATTTCAAATATATGCAACATTGTCGACTTATGAAGAATAATCTGAAGTTGGGAAAAGACGAACGACTTCATTTGTAATTTATTTATCGCATTTTTCAAAATTTCCTTTCCAGCATTCGAAGTGCGCTGCGCATTTACATCTTCACAAAAGAATACTTGTGGAAATGCCTTGAGGAGTACACTTATGTGAGCAGTGAAATCCGTCGTTTCCCTCCAAGTCCACTCTTCAGTGATGTGATTAAATGTTCTGCACTGGCCACAAGACTAACATTTTTTTTTTCGTACCACTGACGTGGAAAGTGCAGCTCAGTGTTTCCCAAAAGGAATTTTTCAACGCAGACAATCACGTGATGCAACAGACTGGGAGATTTACAAAAGAAGACAGGACGACAGGCGCTATTTCTTGGTAAGCCTCTGTAAATGAAGTTTCTATGTAAGCTTACCGAATCTATGTAAGCGAAAGACAAAGTGTAAACATTTAGAAAAAAAGAGGCAAGTAAAACCTAAGATATGTGCTCGGCAAATGATCGCCTACTACATTTATTCTCAGCTATAGCCATGGCAAAAGATCATATGCGAACATTGTGGAACATTTCGCTGATCATATAATTTTGATTAAGAAAATGAATTCGAGATCATATAAGGGTTGAAGAAATTCTCGAAAAATAATCGAAAAGGATTAGAAGATGACAATAAAATAGGATTCTGAAGGCATTGAACTGCTAATAGAGTAGAGTGGAAGGAAAAGATAACCTTTCTTGATTGACAATCAAAGTCTCATATCTCGACAAGGGTTTTTTTTTATTTTGTTAAGCGCACTCAACATGCGTCTAGTTGGAAAAAAAACCACTTATTGTTGTTCGAATTTTTTTTTTCTCATAATATTTCGTGTTGTATTGCATTGCAAGGATATTCGAGATAAAAAATCGTGACTGAGTTTTTGGTAAATAATGTTAGACGAGGAAAAAGTTGACACTTGGAAAACGTTTTCTTTTTTTCACAAGCAAAATCCATTGCTCGCTATATCGTGGGCGCATCTCTTTCTATTCATTTCAATCGGCTCGAGAATAATCAACGCTCCTACGCAACAAAAAAAAACTGAATATGCATAATTCGGGCACAAAAGCAACATTTTTCTTTTGTAATAAATGCCAGTAGAATCAATAAATCGTCGTAAACATGAAGCAATGAAAACTCATCGTATTTTTCGCCCTATAAGCATGAAAGTAGACCTTCATATCTGATTGTCCATTCGAGATAGCAGGTGGGCCCACAGTAGTGTTTTACTTCGAATATCAGATTTGAGACGCTATTAAAGCTCCTTCCTTAAAATTTTTGGCACTACGAAAATTTCAAAAACCCATTCTGCCGCGGCATAGTAGTCCTCATTAAAGTGGTAACAGCAAATAAACTAGCAAGTATTTTCACACGTGGAATGAAGCGATGTCCTCATTTCTACGGATTTATCTGCGAAATATAAATCTACGAATCTTAATTTATTGTTAAACACAGTCTTAATTTGCCTGGTTCTCTTCACGATTAAACAGAGTCTTAATTTCTGCAAATTTACCGAATTTCTTTGGGACCTTATAAATCTTTCTTAATGTAGCAACTGTCATGAAATATTTCCTCATAATCTGGATTAGTAGAAATATTCATTCAAAGGATCAAATAATATCACCATTTTTGCAGCTTTCCTTCAGCGGTAACGTTTTGAGGGTTATTTTTATATGAATTCTACCATATGACAGAATCCCAACATTTTATCCTGCAATATGGAGTACTTCTATGGAGCATTTTCATCTTCATCATACTTTGTTAGACCATTAAATCTCTTGTTCTAAGACAAGCTCAAAGCAGAAAAAAAAAAGAACAAATTATAGAGAAGCTTAGTTGCAAGTATGAAAAACTGGGCAGACGAACATGTTCATCTATGACATGAAATGAAAAAAAAAAGCTAATATTAGGGCTGTTCTAGATAGTTTCCTCATTTGTCACTGCAACTCTTCTAAGTAAATGTGACTTTACATTAATCAAACAAATAGAAAATATGCTAATCCTGACTTTCAAGCATCACAGTAGCTACAGAAGACAACGCCTGAAAGTATCATAGAAAAAGTTGGCTAATAGTTGGCATTTATAAAGGAATTAATGTTCGAAATAGGGGAGAAGATTCACTAGACAAGTAGCTAGAAGAAGACAGGCAATACGTAATGAGTCGACTACAACCGTAATTGTTCTTTTTTGATTCTGCTCTTAATTATGTTCCCTAACAACATCGTTTCATTTTAGTAATATTTCCAGTACACCATATCATTCAAAAAAATTCATTTTCCCTATGAAGCATCAAAATTGAAGTGATGAAAAAAAGACGAAACGCCTTTTTCTATGCTTCACAGCAGTGAAAATTAAAATCGGCAAACAAACTGCAGCTCGAAGATCGATGTTCGTGGGATGGGCTTCAGCAGACATTCGATTAATTCACCGTTTCAAGGAAACATTATTAAATTCACTACGTGATTCTGCACATACATAGCCCACTTGCAGCAAGTCTTTCTCAAATCACGAAGATGATATCAAATATTCCGTTGCTAATTTGCCAGAATAGAAAATTTCTCAGTGCGCCTTCGCAAATTCGCTTCGAAAAAGTTCGATAAGCCGATATCCCACTAGGCATATATACATATATATATATATATATACATGTATATATATATATATATATATATATATATATATACAGATATATCCTTTACCATTTTCCGCGCTGATCCACCAACTTCAAAAGACATTATAGGCAAGGGCACCTTGTTACTGCAGTTGACTTTTCGCATGAATTAAAAAGCGTGCAAGAGTAGCTGCAACGATAAGCGATTGCCTATCCCACTCCAGGTAAGCAAATCATCGACAAAATTTCAAAAATGTGAAATGAAGCCTCTATATTTCAATCAACCAATCGTAAGCATCAATGTTGCGAAAAAAATTCGTTTTTATTCAATACGATGAGTGCAGAAATAAAGCATTCTATGCATAAAGGTTATAAATTCTTTTCCATTATCAAATGTTCAGAACATGAAGGCATTGTTTCGCACATTTAATAACGTACAAGGTTGGTTGGCCAGGTGGATGAAAAGGAAAATTCAGGAACTGCCCGCTTCTCTAGCTTGCTTCTAAGCTTTTTCACTACATCTATCCTAAATATATGCTTATCACTAATTTCCCTGATAAAACGACAGCTGGTTTTTTTTTTTACAAATTATATAAACTAGACGATTTTTCTAATAATATGAAGGCTGCAGTGCTCTAAATGTAAATGAAATAAATGAATTCAATCGTTTGCGCTCATTGAGTGAATTTTTCCTTTCCGATAAATCAATAATCAACGAAAAAAATGTAAAATTAGGTTTAACTGATTGAAGCATTTGCTAAATCGCCTAAAATTCAATTTCATTTCTGAAAAAAAAGCACCAATATGAAAACATATGAAAATCGTCGTAATTTGATAAGAATTCTAGTTTGCATTTGAAAATCTGCAACATTGTTGTATTTAAGAATACTGCGAAATTTAATCGTCATAAAATTCATCAATATGGGATTGCTCTCGAACCTTTTGAAAGCAATAGATTTATGGCTACAATAAAATCGCTAGTCGGATCGTTCGCAATTTTATCTGTTGCTGTTGTTAGATGAAACTCAAATTCAGACATATGAATTTCTCACAAAAAAAAATTATTGCTCAAAAAAAGCATCATATTCAACTGCAAATCAAACGACGACAACGTCAAAAATCACAGTAAAATTCCTCTTCCTCTTCAAAAATTTTCAAACTGAGCTTCTATAATTGAGGATGGATATAGTTGAGCTTTTTCGATCGCTACTGCTGGTCGGGTGATCGAAAATTTTTAGCTTCTATCTTAGAATTTGATGCATTGAAGAAGTTTTAAATCGTTCCATCATACTCTATAGAACTTTTCGTGAATATCCCTAATTTTGAGGCGACAGAAGAAATGAAATGGGAAACTGAAATAATGCACCCGATCGAACATGCCCGATTGTTCTCGAATAATAAGGTTTTCGTTCAGTTGACTTTATGGATGATGTCATCGATCAATTTCTGCCTCAAACTGACAAGAAATAATCTATGGGAGAATACGCTCTGCTATAGAAAGCAATAGAATAGAGTGATACCACATAGAAGTATATTTATTGTAATTTCTTTGTAAAACAATTGTTGTTTTAATATTGAATAAACAATCTTTGCAAAAGAGAATTTGGACAGCTGTTAACAGTGCATTGCAGCGATCTTTAGAATATTGCAATCAAAAATTTTACCAATCATTCACAAATTTTACCTACGATATCGTCGAAAATTTCTATGATTTTAGTCCTCCGTAATATTTCGTTTTCAAAAACATATTTGATAATCACTGATGAAAAAATTTTTAAAAAAATTCGAAAATGAAAAAATATATTTCAAAAAATTCACTGAATAATTTTTCAGCATAAAAAATTGGCTATAATTTTTATTTTGAATGAAATGAAATGAATGGAACAGATATATGGGATGATATTGGCATTTGATGTGCTTTTGCTTTCCGTTCATATGAAAAACCAGTTTCGCAATTTAACAACAAATAATAGACTATGCGAAATGAAGTTTTAACATTTCAATTGTCCTGACGATTTTCTATCAAAAAAAATTTGACTGTGCAGTTAACCGACAAATGTGAAATGCAAATCCAATCGCTATAAACGTTGCTCACTATTAAATGTCTATAACTCGTTCTCGAGTTGTTCAATCAATGTTAGCTGTTATGAACGATGCAATTCTATCGCATATATCCTGTAAACTAGGCAAACTAGGCAATTCTATGGTACACATAATATCCATAAAATTTCGCAATTCTAGCTTCAGAGATTCTTCGACTAGCATACCACAAACAGAGGGGCAGATGCACATAAATATACGAACAAACATAAATACGAGAGACCATTACATCGACACAGCCACTCTCGCGAAGTAAACTTCTGCGACTACATAACAATTTACGCCAAAGGAGTTGGTAGGTTATGCACTCTTACTCATCTGATCAAAGAGTTTTGTTCGTTCATCTGATCAAAGAGTTTTGTCCATAGGTTATGCACTCCTACTTTTTGCTCATCTGATCAAAGAGTTTTGTTCGTTCATCTGATTAAAGAGTTTTATCCGTTCATCTGATCAAAGAGTTCTTTCTGCTCATCTGATCAAAGATTTAATAAGTAAGCATCAAACTGTAAAATATGAAGAATAATGCCCCTACGCTTTAACCACTCCGATCATTCGCACAAATCTTCCGAATGGTCCTCTTTTTCCCCCCCTTTTTAAGATGCGATTGATGCAGGATCGACACAAAAAGTGCTAGAGAAGATGAATCTATGATGCACATTATGCGTATCAAAATTTATAGCTCCAATTTCCGTTGCTGTCGACATGAAATTGTTGAACAATTGCAAATCCATAAAAAATAAATAGAATTCATAATAATACAAATCCATAAATAAACACCTGTAAATAAAGAAATACATGCGGTAAGGTGCTGAAGTGAAGAAGCATGCCATAGAAACTGGCATGCTATGCGCTTTTGTTTTTCGCATTATCTGAGCAGGCACTTCGGCAAGCCAGTAACAAAAAATAAGCTATGAAGGATAATGCCTTCATGTTTTAGTTATCCTTCTAGCTCGTATGTACTTGAGAAAAAAAGAAGATTAATTTCTCCAACCCGACCACTGTAAAATGAATGTTTGACCTATGTAAAAGGTTTGACCAAGCAATTTTCCTAGGATTTTTAAATGTCTATGAACTTTTTCAAAGTTGATAGATTGTTATGAGAGGTCATCCTGAGTTGTCAAGTTGCGTTCTACTAATTTCCACTCTTTTCGAGCTGAACCTACTCACTGAACAGACAGCTGCACATGTGCTTGCATAACATATAGAAAGATGGTTTTTTAAAGGAAATTTGCAAAAAAAAGCAAAAACAATTTATGAGAATAGACTCTTTGAATCGATTTAGCTCATCGACATACTTGAAGTCAGTTCAAGTGATTGGTCGATCGTGAATTGCGTTAATGACTACGAACGGACGCTATTTTACTGGCACGCAAATACAAAGTTAAAGACTGCCAAGTAATCGAAATTGCAGCCGTTGAAGCGACAACCGTCACATAGATTCATGCCATAGCGCTCACATCACACAACATTCATACCATCGTCGCTATGCGTTCGTTCAGTGTGTTGGATAACTTGGAGTCATATTTTGAATGAGGGTGAAGGAAAAAATGACAGATGGAAATGTCACCTAATTAAGGAGCGGGCGTGTATTCACTGCGCATAGAGCTGCCGCACACCACACTCGCAATCGATAGTGTCGATTGTAACTGTTGTCAAGCCAGCCGGCTGAAAGCGCAACAGACAGCAGCAGGAACCACAACCGACAGCCCCAACAAATGCAACCGACATCTTCTACGATCATAACCACGTGCCCGAAGTAATTGCCATCTGGCACCTTCAAGCATCTGCAGGTAAACTAATGGAGGTGGTCAGGAAGGTAGGAAGATCAAGATAACATTGTAGAACATGACCTGCACCATCTGCGGAGACTGAATTTATTTCATGAGTGGGACTTATCGAAGCAAATATGGATCGGAGCGTTTGCTGGAGCCGCCAGTGTGGGGGAACACGCTTGAGGTTAATAACAATATAGATGCGAATGACGAGGAGGGCTATTTAAGGGCATTGCAATTCGCTTTAAGCTTTGTTTGCTCATGAGGCGGCGTTGTTGCCTCGGTCATCAAATGTCACAAGAAACCTCGTCATGTCAGCATTCTGTTTTTTTTTTTCACTTGAATAAAAAGATAACAGGAATAAAAAGATAACATAGCCTTATAAACTCTTTCATTGCATAATATTTATAATAAAAATATTCCTGTATTAATCATCCATCAGTTTGTATATACTTTTTTCTAAATCCGTAGTGATATGATGAGATGAGCGTTAAAATATTTTTCAATTGATTCATTTCTTCTTTCGAAGCTGTCATATTTCAAAATTATATCGACATATATTCCATTTGAGTGGCCTTCGTTAAAATAATGCCTCTAAGCAAATATTATTTCACTAATAAAACATACACTCTGATAAAGTAATTATGATACTGACATGAGTAGCTTTAATTATATTGTCAATTGAATGCGGCAACTATGTTGTCAATTGTGATAGGAAATTTATAGTGATAACGGTAACAGTGGCTACAACTGAGTAAAGCAAGAAAAAAGCTAAGAAAATGGGAATGCTAATAAAAAACCGCATTTTAATGTGACAATCCGCATGCACGACTAGAAGCACTTGTCGGAGCCCAACATCAAACGGTATACACAACATGCAACAATCATGTAGGCGAGAGGAAAGAAGGAGCCTGAAATTTGAAGAGACAAAGGTGGCATAAGTGTTTATCTAAATGTTGTATGTAATCCCGCTTATGGCGCATTGCTTCAGCAAGATAAAGTGAAGGTAAAAACACATCAGCCCTAACTCCAAAGGAATATGCGAACTCCGTCTCAGATACATCGTACCACTCCTGTTAAATTCCAATCAATTCAGCCCTCATATTGATATGTTTTCCTAAACCAGCCGAAGCAATTCGTTGTGATGATGACCCCATTCACAGAAAGGCATAATGGGTATGGTAAGCAAATATTGCGCAGATTGACAATGCGTTCATACATCAACAACTTCCCTCCACTTACTATTCAGGTTACAACAAACATATTCAATTTCTTGGCACTAATTGCAGCACATCCCTATTGCTGAATAAGTACTCAGCTGCTGTTGTGCTAGAGAAACTAGTTTTTTCATAATGGACGCATAAGCGGAATTCAAGTAGGACCTCGTTCGTGGCTATTGATTGCATCTCATCAGTGAATACGAGTTCCAGATGAATCTGGACGAGGTTGGTCGATGATAGCCAAAAGGAATCCTATAACTATCGATTTAGGAGAGCCACCGCCAATTTGGTCTTCTAATGTATCGATGAAGCTTCTAATGACAGAAAACTTATTGAGGCCGATCTAAACAGTTAATTCTTCTCCTTGAACATGAAATTATTCTGCAGATATTTGCAGAACACTGCTAACACGTTATTAGTGGTGCCGGAAAGCTGTGCCGGAAAGCGGCATCTGGGAAGTAAAAATTGATTTGTGAATGACTGTGAATGTCATATATGCTCTCACGCGTTTTCCTTTTCATTGCAATATCGAAATGTTATACTATCATGAATAAATTGGAATTTTAGAAAAATTGGTATCATATATCATCGAAAAAATACAGGTCGAAAAAAAGCATGAAGATGCAGCAAACACTCTGGAAATATTATACCAAGCAATGCTACTATCGTTTATTAGCTTTTCGTTCAATTACGCCTTTCATTTTCCGAGTACAGCAATAATCCGGCTGAGCCATTCTCGAAAAGGTTGAAGAATAAACCACATTAGACATAAAAGTTCGCATTAAATGTTCGTTACAAGTCCCTATTAGTGATTTGTCAAGTGTGGTGGACATCGTAATAAAAGTAATCTTATCTCACCGTGTCCTACCGAACCGCACCGCATATTGGTTAAGAGAAACAGTACTCGAGGAATGATGTAGAAAAAGACAATCGTAAAAAGTAAAAAGAATGCGAGATAGATGTAGGGACGCGATTCTTCAAAATCGCTATAGTACAGCGTATCGCATAAATAAATCTTTTTTTTTTAGCCGAAGGCGCCATCTGCATTTTTTTCTAGTTTCCCTCGGCGCATTTGATAGCTAGTGCGTGGGGGGAAGTCGTGCAATTAGTGATTCGCCCTCTATGAAGATCAACGATCCAAACATGAAATGAACACATATTGTATGAGGAAACTTTCGTTTATGATCGCAGAAGATGTAGTTTCAAAAAAGGCTCAAAACATACAAAAAGTTTCAATGAAGTTAGGGAACTTTTCGAGATGAAAACAACTTCAAATCGAACTGCCTCACAACTGAGGTTGTTAAACTTGCTATAAATTGAAGTTTAGCATTTGTTTTCGAATGCACCGTTGTTAACTATAACACATGTGCTGTTAAATTTACAGGCTTAGATTGAAGGCTTAGATTTCTGCCATTATAACGTGCAAAGCATAATCTCCCATGTGGATGAAATAGCTTGACTTTGCCCGTTTGCTCGAGCTTCTAAATTGATGAGCGTATGTTTACTATATTATTTCGGCTGTGCACAACAATCAAAAAAGTGCTCAGGAAGATCTTTTAATATGAATTTCACATTCGTTTAACATTGTTTTCAATTTTTCAATCAAATTATGCAAAGGAGAAAAAAGCAATAAAGTGAAGTTGTAGAAGAACTTGTAGTGACAGGAAAAGGAAAGAGATTTTATGCGAATAAGAAGAAATCGCCACCCATCCCTTATTCCTCATTGAGAGAGGGAGTGAGTGATAATTTGTATGGCTCTAATTTTTTCGGCGACATGACAATTTTTTAATGGAGAATGTAAAGGTAATAATTTTATAAAATTTTCGTTGTTTTAAATGAAAATAATGATAGAGTATGTTGCAATTAAGCGCCATATATGAGACAATCTAAATGCCACTATGCTTGTTTCATGCAAATTATTTATAGTGTCTCGATGTTAATTACAGAAGTAATTAATATCAATTCAAATCCTCCACCATATTCTTCTTCAGTATAATTTTTCGCACCTAAATAGATCGTGATATAAAAGCGAGCATCTGTCTGAAATTTTCAAATATTCGATCGTTATCATATTTCATTTCAGTTAAGGGTTTGTGTTCAATTCATCAACGACGTTGAAATAGAGATTGCGATTCAAAAAAAAAAAAAATTACATTTCTTAAAGCAGAAATCTCGAAGAAATGCAATTTTCGTTCTTCTATCAACGTTGATAGAATTGATAAATATGAAGAATTTTTGAATGTGCATACTATCGGCACTAAGAACTAGCTAAAGAACAAGAAAGAATATAGTTGAATAAAAATATTGATAAGTTTTTACAAATCAATTTCTATCGTTTTCATTTCTGGAATCGCTCGTATTGTACTGTGGCGAGGACATCGCTGTTCAATTGCAAAATGCGCTCCTCTTGATCAACAGTAATAGAACACTTCGTTCTTGTGTTTGTTCCTAGTATCTCATCTAAAAATCAAGTAAACAATTGCATTCCACATTCACCGTATATACATAGCTCACGTTAATGAATATGCGCATATGTTTACCTTAAGCATACACAATGCACAATGCAATAAATATTGATACCAAGAGTTTCCTTGTTAAAAGAAGGTGTTATTTGCAGTCATCGAAGAGGAGATTCAAGAATTTTGACGATTAAGCAACGAATATGAGAAAACATCACAAAGCTGGGACACTTAGGAGCACTTAACGAGAAAGCATTAGGCGAATTAAGTTTCAGAGCTTCCACTGACAGGTTTTGGTGTCAAATTGTCCTATAGATGTGGCCTCGTCGAAGTGGGCTTTACAGGTGCAGGGTTGCAAAAACGAGTGTAAAGCGGATCTTCACTGAACGTGAGAGGCGGAATCAGTCAAAATATGCAAGCCCTATATACATCTTTTATGATCTCGTGGCACTTTAAGTTGATTGATCTGGTGGGAATTGCAAGTTTGCATGTAACCCAAGGCATTTAGAATGTGTGCAAATCTCGGGCACTAGTAAACCCCTATAACGCATTCCATTTTGACGGAATCTGCAAGGAACACATTAAAAGAATGCAAGTTGATATGAATGATGAAGAATTGCTAAAGCCAAGAATGTAGCAGTCACCCATAGCCATCAAACCGAACGAAATATCCGAATAGCTTAACGCCTGTGTCGCGTATCGTAGTTACCATAGGGACAATAGGCGTATTCGGCAAGCAAATTTAATTCCTCTGATCGCTTAAAGCTTTCAAATGTATCTAAATGGCTTGTTGCCAAACATGCAATGATTCTGTTGCCAATCGAAGCCATTTTCGAATGTCTTCTAATAAAGCTGAAGGGCCTCCCACAGCAACTCAGAAAATCTGAGCCGTTGTCCGCCTAGATGAAGCTCCATAGAATAGGCGAAGCTTGAGAGGCGTGAGAAAAGAACCATTATTAGAGATTAAGGATCCAAAGTGATGAAAATTTCGATAATTGATCGACTTCGCCGACATATTCCCCGCCTTAAGCGCTCACAAACACAACTTCCTATAGGTCATAAAAGGTGGAAAGTGGCGTCGAATTTGAATATTCCAATTCGATCAGAGAAACAAATGCTGCAGTGAGCATATACACAGGTATTCGGCTCGGCGACAGCCGTTCGATGGAGCTACAAAAGCATCTCTTGGCCATCTCTCTATTGTAAATTTTTAACTTCGACTAGAATAATATTGGATAAGCGGAAATTCCCTTTAAAAATTTTGAGATAGTTTACATCGTTACTTTCACAAAAAAATATTGAGCTCTTTCAGCCATGTGGTATTCATTACTTCAAAGCAATTCAATTTGAATGAAAACAATGAAATGAAAACAATTTCATCGGTTACCAATAATGAAATTGCATATATCAAATAACGTCAATACGCTTATTATTCACAAAAATTAAACAATATTGAAGAGAAAATGAGTTGTAATGGTACGAGTGAGGCACAAGATGAATGCATACAAAGAAATATGACTGCCTATATTTGATAAATCGGGGTGGAAGATGAGGCGAACATAGATTGGGAATCGAGGCGTCTTAAAAAAAGACGAATAAATAGTCGGCTGATGGGACGCAAGAGGGTTTCTTTCAGATATCATATCGTCGCGCTAGGAAATCGCCGCAAAGCCATCTGTTGTGGATATCCACCAATCCACCCTTCAGACAGCGCAGCCCACGTTCTATTTGGCACTGCCTAGTGCCAACTTGCACGTTAGCTTGGTGCTGTGCTATTGCGCGTCCAAGCCCAAAAGCTAATTAAACTCTCATTTCCAACATACCATCCTGAAATGGCAGCCGTCTTCGTTTAACAATTGTCAACAATGCCTCAATTCTGAAATATTCAATACATTCGGCATTTTTTGCATGAACGGTCGGCTTCTCATAAATGTGTAAGAAGGTTCAGTATCACATTTAGAGCGCGAATACACTAGTACATTCACATGTTCACTTATCATTTAATTAATTGACATGCACAAAGAATTCAACAAGAAAGCATTGAGATTTTAGCGAATAGAGATATACAGAATTTGCCTCATTTTTCTAACTAGGTGTGATATCAAATTAATCAGCCTACAGCTTGAAAATATAGAAGAAACAGACAGTTAGTTCCTTTCTCAGCGATTGATCAGGAGGCATATTGGTCTACTTCGCCGAATGAACCAGTTTTTGTGGTTATAGGTTATTCCAGAAAAAGAATTCTTTCATGTAAAAAACAAATCAGACGTCACTTTCCAAGTTTACTAGCAAATTTCCTTTGCAAAAGTGCATAATGACTGGCATCATCTATACTTCCATACATGCGTGCGTGTCTCTTTGCCCCTTACGTTCGGCTTAAGAACAAGTGAAACAAGAAAGAAAACATTTGGCTGACATGACTTCCCCTCTCAAATTTCATGCTGGTTTAACAAATTTTAAAGATACTCTATATTCCCAGATATGAAGAAAGATCTATCTGAATTTTGCACCGGCGCGTCTTTCGTTTGGATCAGTCGCGTTATAAATAGGAAGTCTTATGCAGAAGATTTATGCGAGCATCCGGAGCAGCTAACATACGAATTTATTCGTATCAACGTTCCATAAGAAATATCTAAACATAAATAAGAAGAAAAAATAGAACGTTCTCAAGGTGGCAGTCCATCGAAGTGGCATTGAGTACTTACGCGGAGCAGTAATGTGAGGATCGCAATGACTGGGTAGCATTTTAAACGCTGAAAGAATAGGGTGCATGATCGAAATCGAGAAGAAGTAGATACCAGTTTACCACAGAATCAACGCACAAAGATTATTTGCTTCGGAGAAGTACATTGTGACGAACTGAAACTAATGCCTAGGTCAATTTTTACTATGAGCATCGAGGCAATGCCGCCTTTTTGCGTCCGTGCAAAAATTTATCGAATGTATAGGAAAAACAGGATGATTCCTTTTCTGCCATATTGCGTTCATCTTGGGTAAACTGATAGGCATTTGCATGCTAAAGAAATTTCTCATCTGACTAGAAGGAATGAAAAGAAAAGCGGAAATTCATCACCTGAAAAAGCAAGCAATCTCGAAGATAGCTAATGCGATATGTCAGTTTCTTCTGGCATATCATCTTCATGAGGGAATGCTAAAAAATGATGGCACTTGTACTGGGTTCTCCCAAAAATAAAGCTTAACCATTGTTGTTTAAGCACCAAATGATATATGTCACAATTGTATGCTTGATGCTGTTTCATCTGGCTGATCATGGTTTAGGCTCTTCCTGCTAAAACTAAGTAGAGAAACGTACCTGAACATCAAAATGCAACAGAAATGGAGAAATTAAAACGTGAGCTTTCCGGCATTTCATAAGTGAAATTGTAAGTAATATAGTACACATGACAATATAAGTGCTTCACAAAGCTAAGCGCTTCAAAAAAAGAGAAGGCGATAAATTAACGGAAGCCTACAATACACGCTCAAGAAAATCACTATGAGAGGTAATTATAACACCTGAATATTTCTATCTTATATTTCATATTTCACCTATGTCTTGCATTTCTTTTTTATTCTTACGCAGGATTTTTTTTCGCATTTCTCTGCATTTTGCATTTTTTATGCAAATATTTTAAACCACTCTTATGCAAGAAAAAAACATTTCCAAACATATCCCATTGTAAGCAATGCTTCCACACTCTCAACGCACAAAATCGCATTATTTAATTGCGTAACGCAATTTGCTTTCGCCATATAGCTCTTCCATTCAAGCTTAAACACGACGAGTGCAGAGGTGTAAAAAACACATGTGCTAATATGAATTTGAATAGAAGAATTTTCGAACGCAGAAAAAATGCGAATCGATGCAACTTTATGGTTCATTTTAAGGGACCACATGAGTTTATAAACTCTCAGCTTCGTTGAAAGTATTGGCAAGACTAAAGTATATTATACGTCAAACAAATAAACAACTCAATGAGAGAGAAAGAACGTCGTCCACATGAGCGCTAAGGATGTTGCGACTGAAGACTTTTTGTCGAGACAACGCGAAAGCATCGGGCATTTCTAATGCGCAAATTTTGACGGCATTTTGAATGATTTCGAATTGATCGTGGGGACATCTCGAAAAAGACACAATTTATGTCTCAAATAGAGAATTCCATATTCTCAAAGGAATTATGTCAATGTTACTTGTTGAAGAAAATATCTCTCATAGTTATCTAACTTCAACATTTGCCTTCTATTGCGTTTCAATCTTCGAACATAATCTATAATATCCGCATAAAGTGTGCAGCACACAAAAAAAGTGGATCACTAGATGAAGCAAACTACAAAAGTTTGCATTCATTCAATGACGTCGACTCCTTCTCAGGTGTGCGCAAATTGCGCCCAAAAATTCAGGAGTCACTCAAGCAGACGTTCTCTTCATGAACGCTACTGCACTATTGATTCTTTTAGTCGAATACACCCAATTGGCAGCGGCTACATTAGCGAAAATGTTTTTTTTTTTGGTAACATGTGAGACGTTCAAAGCATGTTTGTAGGCGATTTCCACAAGCTGTCATCTAGGTCATTTAGCTGAGTAATAGTGCAGAAGGGGACGTAAGTTTTGTGATGTGACAAAAGTCAACAACCTTTTACTATTTATCCTCGTTTCCCATCATTCTAAAACAAATTTATGCATCTCGTTAGGGAGGTGCCACTCTTCGAAATTCCTTTTTTTCTGATAAACAAAATTAAGATCAGAAGCCGCCATTCTCCTTCAGGACCGTTCGGTGAGATTTTTCCATGTCGCCGAATGTCGGAAATCCTTGCCGACTGCAAACTGCAAAAAATAAAAAAAAACTCTTAAAGCAGGCTTATGTTCATCTTCATTTGCATCTGCAGATAGTTTCTCATCAAATCCAAATTCTAGCTTACTTCACTACCACTCTGCTAGTAAATTCTTTTCATACACCATGAAAATACTAGAGGTAAAGTGTACAAGACGAAATGACATCTCATGAATCATGGCACACTTAGCCGACTGATTTCACATAACACCAACAAGAAATAATACACAAGTAATAATAGCATAACATTTTTGCTTATCGAATTCACCAACAAATCTTTCACAAAAAAACTTGAAATTCTATAGCACAACTAGTGTAACGTGAAAGCAAGACAACTTTGAAATGTGAAAGATGACATAGGATATAGGATGTTTTATAGTTTTCTCAACAACATTTCTTTAAGCTGGCTATCGTGATTTTACGACTTGAAACTATTGCAGAGGCACGCATACCCACACATATACATAAGCATTAGAAAGGCATTCACAACGCGATTTGCAAAAGCATTAAAAAAAATCAAATTATCTAAGAAGAACGTAGCATGGGCCTTGCCATTCAGGTGCGGGGCATTAATTATCGGATTAGACTAATGCATTTTTTTCACTAGAATTTGCATAACGAATATCTGTGTTTGCGAAGGAGGAAATTTGACTGTGTATTTTTCCTCGAATATATATGTACGAGTGCGGATTAATGTTGTCATTTGCTTATTGCGCGACAATATCGCGCGGTTTGTTCAAATGGGCGACACGGCAGGAGCGGATGAAGAAAAAAGGAAAAAAGAAAGAGGTCCCGTGGGTAGAATGCTTTTCAAGGTGACTTATTTGCTTGTAAACTGTAATGCCCTACATGTGATTTTCGAGCCATTGCATTCGATCATGCTGTTCTCGTTATCGCTTTCGTATTTTGAAAACTATGAGAAGAAAATGAAGTTTTCAGGTGGGCGAAAGATTGGGTATTGTGGAACAAACTCGACTAGCACCAGAATTCATCGCTGAAATTGAAAAATATTACAAGTAAGTTTGATCGCATAAATCTTTAAAAAATGAAATTTGAATTCAATGGTCATCAGAAGCATCATATTTAAATTATTGGTCGTTTTGCCGGAGAAATATTCTCTCCTGAGGAGTGGAAATGAAATTCTTCAATGAAATTAAAGTAGTCAATAGCTCCGAAAACGTATTAACTATGAGTAAATTTTTTATGTGCATCAATTCTCCTCGTCGATCGTCCAATGAGCTTCGATGCGACGAAATACTGCGCACGCCTCACGATGTGCGCAATGCAATGTAAATTTACCTCATTGCAAGCACTGTAACTGTGCAAATCATTTTGTAGATATCAGGATGCGGTTGAAAAGATAGTCGAACGCATTGAAGCGACTCTGCAGAATGATGCAAAGGTGTTGGCCGAAGGATCTATTGAATGCCCCGAGAAAATGGATCCCTATGAGCAGCTCGCCAAAAATATTAAGGCGTTTCGTCAATTTCAGCCTGAAGATAAGAAAGTAAGGTTTTATAATGGCTAAATACTTCGCTTTAGATGTAAGCGGAGAGATAGGCAACAAGAGATTGCCAATGGGAAAAGTTACTCACCTTTCGGCTATCGAGGGCTTGAACGCATGTCTACAAGGGAAGGAGATCGAAATTGCACGACTGGGTCGACAGATAGAAGATCGAAATTGCACGACTGAGTCGACCGATTAAAGCAACTTTCCAAATAGTGGGTGGTTAGAGGTTCAGATCGCACAAGTGTGCAAACTATTTTCTTGCTCTGAACGCAAACAGATTTTCAAAAAAAAAGAAAGAAAACATTACTTGATGCTGGAATATTATCATACTGAGGCGAAGTTATTTGTCGGTTTAATATGCAAGTGGGTGGTATATATTTGATGATTTAGACATATGATATCTATGAAAGGTTGCAGCAATGTTGCTCTGTCCTGAAGTGTTGCTCAACATGAAACTTCGTTTGTTTTAGCTCCGTTTTCTTAATTTTTATTTTTTCTTAACTTTTTTGTTACCTTTTTTGTTATAACTAATTCTTAATTTTGTTACTTTTATTTAAAAAATTTCTCTTACCTTTTGAGGAGTCAACAGTAACGATTGAGGCGATCGTGAAGCGTTTAGCTTTAATGCAACGTGAAACGCAGACAAAAGGTTGGCTGCTCATAGTCAGAATAAGAAAGGGATTGCAAAACGATGTTATATCACATGGTTTTTTCCTTTGTTCACAAAAAAAAAATCAAAGCTCTGGAGGTTTCTATCCGGTCTAAAATGCGTCTGCGGAATAATTTTTGGTGGCTGCACGCTTGAATCAACGCTTTTTATGTTATGACGCAAACAAATGAAGCAGTGCATAAACAGGAAAGCAGCTTATACGTTCATTTTCAAAAGCTCTCATAAATTTTTTGAAAATCGAATAGAGATGTAATCGTACTATAAAAAATCCACGCGTTTGTGCACATCGATAAATATTAGAGTTGCGCATCAGATGAGATTTTTGGCAAACCGAAATCGCAAGAAATTTAAACTGCAGAAATCAAAGCTGAAACAACTTCAGCATTTCATTGCTTTTTCCCTTATCGTTCTTGTATCCTGAATTCTAACATCAATTTTGTTGCGCAGATCATGAAAAATAAATAAATAAATAACTTAGTATAATCATGAAAGAAAACCCACAAATAAATAAATAAATAAATAAATAATGAGCAGTAGGCAATTAAAACCCTCCTCTTAACTCTACATTTTTTATAGCGATGCCTTTCGCTATAATTGCGGAAAGCTGCAAATATTCTACTAAAAGCGTCTGATTTACAACTTCGCCTTAATGAGCATTTGAATATTGAGGTCGTCGTTCGATAAGGAAAATGCGTCGTTTCATCGCTGGTGATCGTTCGGTTATGATGGAGGAACAAAAAAAGTTAATGAAGGCACGAGATGCAATGGATGCTGCAAGACATGAGGTAATACGATTGAAATATTAATGAGTTCTGAAAACTTTATAAATAAGCGCGTTTTCTGTTGCGTAGGACTTATAATTGGAGGTCCTTTAATTCTGCTTAAGAATACCATATAGCCATCTTATGAAAGCACTAACAAATGTAGATTTCCGCTAATTAATTACTATTTCAAAGATTATTGAAATATATTTGCAACGTTCAGGTGAAGCAGACTCGAACAAACGAGATGGTCGAAGAGAAGGGTAAACTGTATGAGCGTTCGGTGCATGAGTTTGACACTCAAGCAGCAAAGGTAGCCTCGTTTCCGGAGAAGATGTCCGACGATAAAGAAAATCATCAAAAGGAAATTCTCGAAGTAAGCGATTCAGAAATTTATTTATGTATTAGTTGGTTCGAAAGCATAATAAATGATTTTTTGTTTGTAATTAGCTTAAATTTGCAAAGAAAAAGAAAGCGAGCACATGTATGGCATCGTGCATTTTGTACACCTAAGCAGTATAACTAATTTATGACATTTAAGTTTTTTTGCTGCATATTTTCTTGTCAGGTCTCAGACTATTGTCGCAGACTGTATTCTTTTGGGCCTCGAATCACTTAAGTCTTGCTGAAGGCTGTTTTGCCATTTGGATGACGAGAAAGTTATATTCCTAGCTTTGGACAAGAATATATTTCACTTCCATATTTAACCCTTCAGCAGAGATGTTGAGTTCCACAGATGAGTCAAGAGCATCGACTTTCAGCTCAGCGGCACTAAGCTATCTTTTCTGATAGGCGATAAATGGCTTTTTCTCAGATATATTCACCCCCATCCAACTTTTATTGTTTGCAGTATTTCGATGTCTTGGCAACATTTCATCAAAATGCTGCAGCAATGTTAAGTGAACATCTATCTCGGCTTGGCGTACAATCACCAATCGCCGCAGCAGCAGCTCTTTCGACCTAGCGCAATGGAACTTTCAGTTATCAGGCGTCAACTTTCAATTATTTGCATCTGATACAGCAGTTGTGGCTTTGTTCCGTCGCATTCGATGTCAAGCATTTCATGAAATGATAAATAAATAAATTTATTAAGTGTTAACTCCGGCTTTACATATATAGCGCCTTCGACGACGGAGTTCCACGAAGGCGGCGACATATATAACTCGGAAAGCAACGCTTAAATATCGATTCTGATCGATGGCGCTTGACTACTTCTGCCGTGACGGAAGTGGTGAACGTGCGGGATCTGCAGATACTGTGGGATTTGTTGGTGGGTTGATGAGTTGCTGCGCTGCAGATGGTACTGGAAAAAGATATCGTTCCTATGGGTTGTATTTTTTAGGCAATTAATATTTCTGCGCCAAGAAATTAAGTATGAAAATGAATTGATGATGTGTCAGACATAACTTACGAGCCTGAACAATGAGTGCATCAAATGAAAAAATAAATTCGTTACTCGAATTAGATGCATCTAAAAACTCCAGACTAGAAATAAAACATCAAATGGTAGAAGAAAGCAAAGAAATTTGCAGAAAACCGAAACTTTCCGCAAGGTTAAAAATAGATGCCTATTCATTTGGAAGGTTGTTCATTATGTTTTAGTCCTGTATAGTATTTATCTGAGGTTGGAAGCTAGAAATGTTGGGTCACGGTAGTCATTTGTATCTACAAAGCTCTTCACTTTTATAACGAACCGTACCTGATGCGCTTGATTGTAGTTGCCTGCTAGCATCTTGAGATCCTTGTGAGAGGACACTAGAGGAAGCTTGATGCTGTTGTGGCCTTCCGTAGACATCGAGCATCGGCGGAAGTGGGCTGTTGACCCCGTGTGGGATATAAGGACTAGCAGGAGGCGGTGTGGCTATCGAAAATGGTGAAAATGGTGGCAAAGTTGGCAATGCTGGAAGTGTAGGTAGCGTAGCGAGCGTACCATTTCTAACTCCAAACATGCCCATCATCTGCTCAAATGAAGGCAACGACGGTAACGCTTGCGATGGAAAAGCAGATGGCGCTGGAGGTAGTGGCTGTGGTGATGGTTTCGTTGATTGATCGGCTAGTATGGATGTTGCTCGTGATGGGTTCACTGCAGACTGCTGGACATTTACATCACCTCGAGCCAATGGAGTTAGCGGGATAATACCGGGCTGAGGGAAGCCTAACAATTGTGCTCCGAGAAGGAGGGGTGGAGTTGGTGTTTGCGCTGGCAGTATCGGAAAGCTAGCCTGGAATGGCTGGGGTTGGAATGCTGGTGATGGAGTAAGAAGCGACTGCTGTCCAAAATTTCCAACGCCCACACCTTGATATTGTTGCAACCCATAAGAACTTGACAATGGCAAGAAAGGCCTTGGTGTTGCGCCTGCGGTAGCGAATGAATAAGGAGGTGGCGTTGCGAAAGTTTGTTGTGTGAAAGTTGGTGACGGAGTTCCACCTCCTGATTGCGGAGGATATGGCGATCCACTTTGGCCGTTACCATTATAGGAGCGATGCTGTTGGTCATTGTAGTTCTGTGGTTGTCCTCGGTTGTAAACGTAATGACCAACAACATTCGCTTGAGAAATTACTATTGGACTGGGCTGGTTAGCATTCGTGTTTTGATTATTTAGGCCTTGAGCAGCAAAATTGTTGCTGCTACTTGTATCATAATTGAAACTACCACCTCCACTGTTAGATTGTCCGCTTTCGGTTTGACGATTGAAGGTGGGATAATTTTGCTGAGGGGATCCGTTTTGTATCTGTTGCTGTTGTTGGTTATAGTTATGACCCTGATTGTTTATGTTGCCTGGCTGTTGCGGAATTTGTTGTTGCTGCTGCTGTTGAATATTGCCCGAGCCAGTATTCTGCAACTGAGTTGGACTTACGGCTACATTGATAAAACGAAAGTTCGCCTGGCCGTTAGAATGAGATCGCGGTAAAGGCTGCTGTTGTCCTGAGGCTATATTTCGAGTATGTTGGGTTTGCGGTGGTGCTTGATTTTGCGCACCAAACTGAGACTGCGGGGAAATTGGTCGTTCGCCTGAGGCGACTAGCGGTGGTGGGAAGGGCCGTGCTCCTTGGTTCGCAAGATTCTGTCCTCCATATTGGTCCACTGGAACTTGTTCGGGAGATGGCAGTGGGAAAGATGAAACGCTTCTATTGTCTGCTTTGTCATCAAGTTCTGGTAGATGGCTGATGTGTCCCAATTCTGATTCGGGTTTGGTAGTTGTAAGGGAGCGATGAACGTCGCTCTTCCTGCAAGAAATATAAACATTGCTGCAATGTCATTGTCAAATTTTACCATCACTTGATAGCAAATTGGCAGTTCATTTCATTGCAAACACATTCAAGTGCAGCCATATGAACAATAACAAAATAAATTCAACGCCAAAGTACACTTCAATGTTCAACTATCTAAGAATAGTTATAAATATCCTCAAATGATTTGCATCATTTTTCCTAGGTGGAAATAACGTGCAAAGCGAAATGACAAACTTTTTCAAGAATTTCTTTCCATTGGCTTTCTGCGTAATTGCTCCGAAGGCCTTTTCCTCGCCTAGTTGATCCGAAGAACTCTTTTTGAGGAACTTGTTCTCGGTTCCCAAGCTAGCACCGTTAGTTGCCTTCGTCAGTATTTTCACCACCTCTTCTGACACACCAGCATCAACTGAAACTGAACGCACAAGTTTCTGATTGTCGTTTAACATCTGCTCTATAATCATACCATAAATCCGATACCTCAGCTTAGCACATTCCTTCCATTTATACGATTCTCTGTATCATGTGGTGTTTGGCGATACTAAGACCGGCAAACTCTGATCATTCGAAAATACAATACGATATGGCGCAGCTGGCACCGAAGGAGCTGCTCGACGCCCTGCGCTTTGACGCATCCAGCACAGGCAGACTAAATCATCACCAATAACGAGCATGTCATTTGCGTAAATTTGGTTGTCATCTACTGAAGGGATTAAAAAAACCAGCTCCCTATGACGTACACTACCGGAACTATTCCCGTTGCTTCTAACGCGAGCGGATTTTTCAAATATCCGCAACCTAACTCCGAATTGAAAGATCGGAGCAAATTATGTAATAGTGATCGCCTCACGGTTATGCCAACGGATTTCTAACTCTTGCCTCTGTCACGATCCTGATGAATTTACCGGCAGACAACTAGGCGCATGCATGCATGAATACTTATGCGCGGATACGATGCTACTGCTGCTCACCTTTGGAGAACAATTTTCGATAAAGAACAATTGTCGTTGTCATGCTGCACTCACTGTTGATTTTAGCATGGAGTGTAGCATGAAAACGGCATCTTTCGATAGAAGAAGCAATTCATTTTCCGAGCCTTTCACTAGTCTCTATGCTTCCCTTCAAAAATAGCAATCATTTGCAAGGCAACTTACAGAGTATTCGATTCTATATATGTTTACATCACCCAAAACATCTCAATTTCTGAGAATTTCCCTCTAAAATACAGATTTCAAATATTTGGACAAGGAACTCTTTGCTAACATCGCTATATTTCGCTTGATGAAAGAAGTTAGTGCGGAAAACATCATAATAATAACGGTTAACCTCATATACAACAAGCGTAGAAAAAGTCGATGAATGCTTACACGGTACTTCAGGTTCTGGCGGATCTGGCAGGCAATTCATTCGACGAACTGTCACTTCGTAGGATATCCTAAAATGTTAATAATTGGTCTTTAGCAAATCTCCCCTCTTTCAACCCTTATTAACAACGAATGATCAAAGCAACTAAGATTCATAAAACCGCCAATACTGAAAAAACTGCCATAATCGGCCATATATTGCATATCTGGTCACTAGAGAATTGGCCCTTTATATACACCATTTCACTGCGATTCTGAGATCAGCAATAAAAATGATAACAATTGTAAAAGTAACGCAAATAATAGCTCTCCAATATGTTCAGTAAATATGCGTACTCATGTGTGTTGGCATCCATAACTTTGCGAACGTTGGCAATAACGTCAAAGCTGATCTGTCGGCCATCTCGTACCACTTCACCTCCAGTAATCGCTTCTCCTGGACCGACGTTCGTTACTCCAACATCTTGAGAGAAACGCAATCCTTCGAACGAGCAGCATTGCAGAATGAGCCTGAAAATATGTTTTGAACTGCATTATAAGCTTGAAATAAATGTTCCGTAGATGCCTGCTAAACGTAGAGCGACAATAGAATGTTGAGTGGTGCATACACTTTTATGAATTTTTATTGTCTCATTTGCAGCATTTTGACTTGATTGTTTCCCATGATTGTCATTCACTTCAGAGCTACGTTTATGAAATGAACAAACTGCAATTAAAACAGTTAACATATAGTATTTTAGTGATCTGTTATGGCATTACTGTTACTCGTGATGCAATGGAAGTTTCAAGAAAAAACCATCGCAAATGAAGACTGCACAACTTCATCGGTCCAATGTGCTCAATTAGACTGGTTGAACCTTATTCCTTTGCCCCCTTACCCTAAGTCGACTATTCATATGGAAAGTGGCAAGAATTGCGACTTGGGTGCCAAAATTACGTTCGAGCTTATACGCCCTATTATAATAGTATATCGCGGGTTTCATTATGTTCACTCACTTTTCTTCAAGCATATAGCATTGAGAAAACATATAAAAGAGTATAAAGAAAGTACAGAAAGGTCGAAAAGAGTGAATGGAAAGAATAGAAAAGATAAAACACTAGCGAATGCAAAGCTATTAGTGTAAATGATGCGTGATGAAATTAATCATGAAGAACGTAAAAAGAAAATGCGAGTCGTTTGTCGCAACGACGCAAACATCAGAACATTTATAGCAGGGCATCTGCAACAAGGCACTGATCAAAACGATCCAGATATCGTTTTCTACATCAATCTACTTTTACAGTATTTCTGGCGATCAAATCCTCTATGCATAGAGCAAAGTCATCAAAAACTGTTGAAAACATTAAATCGTGGTAAACAGCTTCCCTGGCAGACTGAAATTCTTGTCTATCCTGCTCTATTCAGTTAATCGAGTAGTAAAAGTTGCTATTCATATGAACAACTACAATTCTAGTTGATCGTTTCTATGCCTCATTTATGAAACAAGTGTAAAAAAACATGAACTTACGGTTGCCTTGGATGATCGATGAACTCTATTCCGCCGACCCATTGATCCTTTCTAGGGCAAGACAAATCAGCAAATTTACCCGAGCATTTCTGTAATACACTGCACACTTTAGATCAATCAATTGCACAAACCAAGAGGCAAACATCGAAAATCACATAGAAAAATATGTATCGCATAAACTTACTATAACGCATTTTATGAACGAAATTTTTCAAAGCAGCGAAAAAAACGGATGTGGAAATACCAGCACGGGTTGGCATGAAAACATTTCTTGTTGTTCAGCCTACCACAACAATCAACTGCAAAAATTTTCAAATTGCATACAAAGAATTCCACCAACATTTCCCTCGCAATCAATGAAGTGCTCTACAAATAATCACCACAAAAATCAGTTTTTTATTTGTTAGCACTTGATATATTGCACGAAATCGCCAAGTGTTTCGAATTTTCAAATGGTATTCTCAGTGGCGACGGTAGAACCATACGAAAAGAAAAACGAGATATGGAAATAAATTACTTTTACATGTCAATTATATCTGCCAGGCTCGATAAATCAAACTTCAGTGTTTTGCAGAGGTAAAATATGATATTAAAACGATGAAAAAATTACATGAACAAAAAACTCAAATAAACTTGGCCTCTATGAGTGAGAAACAATTAGTAAGAAATGTTGTAAGCAAAGTGAGCATCCTGGAGAAGCGTAAAGCATGTGTTTCCCTCTATGAAATCAGAGTTACATGAAGCCATATTGGACGACATTATGAAGGGTCTTTTGTTTCCGGTCTCGAGGCGCCAGAACATTTGATTTGGCGAGCAGGATTTCGATGAAATCAACACTATGCATAGTGCGATTTTTAGGATTAGACATTATATTCGAGAGAGAGTGTTTTCACTTACCGCGATTAATTTACGTGCTGACTTATCGCGAAAACGTTTCAATTCTTTATCACCCTCTCTGAAGAATCCATCACTCTGTCCTTCGGCATCGGTGAGGAAATTGCTATCCTCCTCGATATTCTCCGGTGCAGCCACACAGCTCGGTTGTGCGCAGCCCAGAACCGGTGCACCTGTCAATCATTCACACTAAACGATTACAGCAAAAAAATTTTTCTTTTATATTTTAACGACTGCATTTAACGTTCGTTGAATGTGGATGCTACCGTAAACGTTTATGCTTGGAGTATATAGAGTTAGCTTCTTAGTGTTTCATCCCAGGCTCATTTCTCATTTGGAAAGGCATAACATAAACGTCGACTTTTCCATAATACTCTATTATCGAATTTGAAGCACAGTTCAAACTGGGAAAGGTAAGGAGATATCCTTCAGAAAGAAGTAAACGGCATATCTTGGCAGTCATTAAGGCTTTCCTTGTTCCGTGGAGAGATCAGTCACAGTCTGATAGATGAGGAAAGTTTGAAAACACTCAGGACAACTGCCCTCATGTCGCTCTCGATTCCGAAGTCATATTTGCTAGTAGAATTCATTCGTAACGGAGTAAATTTTGTTATGGCTACCTGATGGGAGCACCTCGAAACTGAACGGTACTCCAGTGGAACCACAAAAAGACTGAAGCGACTGCTCAACGAATGCCACCAATAGAAAAATCTCCAAAAATTCTCGCATCTCTGAAACATTTCAAAGTGATTTTCATGTGATATTTTTCGTCCTGAATATTCGACAAGAGGTCATTGATCAGAGAAGGAGTCGATAACGATATCACGTTTATAAAAACGGAAGAATCTCAATACAGCTAGATCTCAAACAATGACAATAACACTTTGAAATATTCTAATCAAATCGTGAACCAATTTAGTGAGGTATCAGTCACGGTACTAACTTAACAATTCTAAATAATGCTCTAGAAATCAGACTGTTATTTTTGCTACTTCTTTTCATTTAATGGGGAAAGATTAGAAAGTTTGGATAAGAAGCGATCGAATATTGAGTGAGCGAAAGAGAAAGTGCGAGAATTGAAGAATGGATAGTGTCCTAAAGGGACTTCTAATGACAAATAAAGTGGATGGTCACCCAGATTTTCGATTCACATCTATGCGAAATGTTTCGCCGTTTCGGATCTCGTTAGGTCAGATGGCGTTCAACAAAACCGACAATGGAAACGAGTTTTTTAATTTTCTTCTTGCCAACTTGGATTGAACAAATCGAAAGTGAGGCGCGCATCAACGTTAGATCGCGCACATCGATACAATCCCTATATTATCCACTTATAAGCTTCTTTATAGTTTGCTTCTTTCAAAGAAGACTGACTAAATGCGAAAGCAGCATTTTGCAAAATTTTACTGAAACGATCGCATGCACAGTTGATTGATTCATGTAGTTTAGAGATCTTTTAGTGTTTTAGAAGGATATTATTTAACCCTATCAGATAATAGGGAAGAAAATATTTGCACTGGCTTAAGAGGGGCATAAAATAAAGCAAAAAGTAGTATGATTTCTGAGAGGCACAGTTAATTGACGAACGAAGAGAATTGGCCTAGAGGGAAACTATGTGAAATGCATATTTCGAAAGACAGTTGCTGCGGCATAATGCGCAAAAAAAAAATCTTGCTTCGTAAGTGACCGGATCTGTTAATGAATGGCAATTACGTTCATCTCATCTTTTAACGCCTTTAGATGGATAGCAAATCACAAAAATTCAGAGATTTTGAAAAAAAAAATGCCGATAAAAACTCATCTAAAGTAAACAGCGAGGATCAATCGCAATTATTCTTCACATCTCGCGGTTAAAAAATAGGGCATTTAAACAAACAAATACGTTATCGATAAAGAGTGATGCAAATAATAGCAATAAATTTCACGCGTTATTACGATCGTATTTCGAATCTCTACGATCGACGTTGGCAGTGGACTACAGTATTATAGTGTGAGTATTTCATTTCGAAAGCAATCATATCCCTCCTATATACGCTAATTTGTATATATTTGTTCGTCTCTCTATGAGTTTCGACTTGGGACCCATTGAAATAGGTGCTGTAATATTTCCTGTGGAAAACGGGTCGCAGGATGAGCTTCTAAGTCATATTCCCTGTTCATCCCTCAGCCTCGAAATGAGCTACTAGTATTTAAAGGCGAAGAAAATTTACTTGCTTTATGTACTGAATCGATGCTAGGAAAATGTATATTTTTTGGAAATTAAGACATGGATGTATGACTCTGCATAGTATAGCTTTGTTTTTAACTTGCAAAAACGGAAAGAAAAGGTCAGATCAAGCGAGCTCTTTCGGCAAGCTCCTAGACTCATTCATTGATTTAGCAAGATTGTATGTTGTCACCCGAAAATTAGTAGCTTGAAGTTTTACTTGAGGGATTGTGCAAAAGTATTTATCATAGAATTTTGATTGTATAGTCGCATGCAAATGTATGTCGCTTAGTCTTCCGGAGATTGCAGCGCTCGAATAATTGAATCAGAAAACCTGCTGGATATAATGTGCGTAAATCGGCGCCCACCTTACCAACTTTCAAAGTGATCCATTAACCCGGAAAGGAGCTATAGAACGCCAGAAATGTGTCCACATTTTGCAGTCATCGAAGAATTGCATTATATATCGGATGTATCGCATAGAAGCAAAATCTTTTGATAATTGATGCTCTTGCATTCCTTCCTTGTACGTGACAGAATAATTTTGATCCTGACTAACAAAGTACTAATTTATCCCATGGCTGGTATAAACTTTCTACGAGATGCTTATCCTTCGAGAAAATTGATCGAATAAATGCGCAATAAAAAATATCCAAAACATATAAAACTTTTCCTGTCACAGCCTAGAGGGAGATGTGACGCAAACACTACCCCAAGATAGAGATACACAGGAACACGTACAGCATATAGAAAGAAGGGAGGATATGAAACTATGAGGATATGGGTAGAAATAAGGATGTGAACCTCTACTGGTTATCTGGATTTTCTTTCAGTACTTATGCAAAGCACAGGGGGCTCCTTCCCCCACTTCCTTTAGCTGCCCCTCGCAAGGGACTGCCGCCGTATTGATCCGCTGCATTGGTCCACGTGCAGTCGTTGTCGTGGATATCACATCGTGGGTTCTACCACGTCCCACCGGTGTACACACAGCTTATCCCTTCCGCTCACACAGCACACACCACATACACCACGCTCCCCCCACACACGCATGCCATAGACCACACATGGCGCACCACGCACACCACACATACCACATTCTCCCGCACTCACATGCTAAACGGAATCTATACTATACACAAACTGAAACAGACCACACAGGGCGCACCACACACAGCACATATATACAGACACACGGACATGCACACCTCCTCCTCCCGCCCTATACACCACAAACATCCCATAGTAGATCAAATCATCCCGTTCTTCACTTGCATATTTACCTTCCCTCCAATGCGTAACCGACTGCTCCGTGCTATGCTATGCATACCCTCTTGTACACTCCCCTAAAAGGAAGACACCTCAAGATATATAGATAAAAACGTGAACACTACCCCAAGAAAAAGATACAAAAAGAACGCGTAGAGTATATATAATGAAGGGAGGATACGTAACTATGAGGAATATGGGAAGAATTGAGGACACGAACCTCTACTGTCTATATGTATTTTATTTCACTACTAATGCTAGGGTTAGGGGTTGCCCCGTCGCCCCACGCCTCCCGCAAGGGGGCTGTTGCCATCTCGACACCCTGCTTTGGTCCACGTACAGTTGCTGCGATGGATATCACACCTCTGTACAGCTCCCTCTAGGCTCTGACACAATGGGTACACCTCGAAGAGTGCTCTCACTAAACACCAAACTTGTGGGGAAAGCCCACAATGGAAAGAAATGGTGAGGGTGAGAAATTTCCCTCAAAAAACTTCACCATACTTTTCAGCACCATATACCGCACCGATCAGGCTGTCCAGCGAACTCATTCAAGAGAATCGGCAGAAGAAAGGATAGAGAAAAAATTCAAAATTCCAGCATTTTAAAGAGAGTTATCGCCGGAATTTTTGTGCAATTTTTGCGAAATATTTTATACAGTCCAATGGCTCAAAAATTCATAATTTTATAAAGCGGATTGCCCAATTATTAAAAAAAAAATGCGAATTTGCAAAAGCATAAAGTAATGATGATCGCTTATCTCTGCATGATTTCTATTTGAGGAAATGAAATGGGAAATGTGCAAAAATTGTTGGCATATCAGTTCAAACATTTTTATATCGCGTGCTGTTCGACGTTGGTCGATTGGCTGTAGGATCTCCGATTGCGTATTTCACGGAGACCTATTTTAGTGGTACGACCAAAGTCGTTGCGTAAGTGCTCCTCATTCGTTGCTATGCTGAAACGGACTTCCCTAATGATGTGTTTTAAGCAGACTGGCCGAGAAAGCGTTGTTGGTCGATCAAAAATTGAAAGAATTGAAATGGCATTGTGAAAGGCATAGCCTGACCTGTCAGGAAATTTCGAGGGAAACTAGCCCATTCTTATATAAATCTAACTAAACCTATATGATTCATATGTTAAAGCCTATTTTCGATGCAATCCATCGAATAAATTTGGTCTCGAACCGGCAAAGGACAAAAAATTTTTGCAGTTCATTAAATTCAGTGAAATGAGTTCATAAAATTTGAGGCTTTGAATGAACCCCTGAGAGGCCGACGTTCCTAATCTGTGAGTCAGACATATTTGGATCACGTTCTCAGAATGCATTCTGGGCTTTCTTTTTTCCGTACTAACTAAGTTGTTCTGAAAAAACGCATACTGTGTCGTGCTCTGTCGGGCTTTTCCCTATTCTCCCATACTACTGGTCAAATTTGCTCGGAAAAAATTCATCAAAAATGCCGCTATCAAATCACTTTACTCCCAAGCCATTGTAGCCACTTCACATCACTCTTTAAGGAGGAATTAGGTAAAGGCCCAGCCGCTTTAACTCATTTTCAACATGGAAAACTCGTTACTAGCTTTGAACAGCACTAGCTAACGGCACATTTTATTCGATGAATATCATTTCTTTCTAAATCGAATAAATATTCACAAAGCTTCGTGAAGTATGAAATAATTTCACTGAATATATTCGGCTCGTGATTAGGTTATACCAATTTCAACAAATTTAAGGTACCAAGCATTATGGGAAATGCGCATGCAGCTCTAAGAAAGAAGAAACTAACTACCGTCTCTCATCAGGCAGTTCCAAGTGAGCATAAGCAATCGGCGGTTCCAATTCAACGCCAGAAATCACCGCATGATGCCAGAAGCGGACGGCAACTGTCCCATATTAATGCAGTGAATGCAGCAGGAGTGCCTCAAATACCGGCTGCATCGCCCACTCAGAAACAGTTGCCGGAGACACAACAACGAGAAAAGGTTGACCCAAAGAAGTGTTTGATCGAAGCGTCTGCCAGCGCGGGAATACAGAAGTCGTCTGCACAGCCAGTTGCTCAATTGAAGTCACAAAAAAGGCGACCGCGCGGATTAGCTTTTCATAAAAAGGTCATTAATCCATTCAGATAATTCATAATTAATCCATTTATAAGCTTTGCCTCAATGTAAGCTTACGAACTGGTTTTCATCCTTCCCACCGTCCGCACTGTAAGTAAGAAAAACAAATCGATGAAATATTTAGGAAATGGATGTTTTTTTTTTTGCGCTCTTGCCCTTACTAGCACAACAAAAAGGCTTCCACCTCAAAATAGGTAATATTTTCGTCAATAAAACTAATTCTCAAGTCGATTAAAGAAATTTGAAAGCAAATAAGAGGAAGTGAGAAAGTGCTGATAGAAATGTTTGCTCAAATCGCGATTGAATCGCAACAAAAGACATTTAAATTTAACAGAATGTTGTTGGCTCACGCCTGTTAGCATAATGAAGTAAGAAGTTACACAGTGAGTAACGTTAGTATGATGTTCAAAACATGAAAATAACTCATCATTAAATGGACTAGCAAGTTTCATAAGGTCGGCTCCCTTTTCTTGCCTACACTCATGGGAATTTGTACATACAGTGAAGAATTGCTCGAAAATATTTTAATTTAAACCCTTTGTACTTGGCAAAATAAGCCACTTTAACATATCGCTCATGGATTTTTGTTTAATCGGCATCAAATGTCACAAATGCTAAATCTGCGGGATATGGAATTTAAGAATTATGAAATAAAGACTGAGCAGAAATGCTCCTATTTCAGAAAGATGAGACGGATGATTTACAAACTGTGAAAGAGCCAAAACGCCATTCGAAATTTCGTCAACTGGCACTATTTCAAAGAAAGGTCATCATTTTCAATAATTCGTTTTGAAATTTACAACGCAATAGAGATAGCATATCTCAAACATCAAATGACAAATGCGCAAAAGAGCTATATTATACTAGAATAGAAGACCAGAGTCTGTGAATTCTCTGTCGTTTTCGCGGTGAGTTTTATTGAGGAAAGGATTATTTTTGTTCCTATTTTTTTATCGTCGCAACGCTGAATTATGCGTGTTTTCTGAGGCAAAAAAAACTGAGTTCTCTAAATTTTACAATGGAACCAGATTATTTGAAGAGGAGACGGTTCAATTAAGTCATCTCATTTCCAGATGGAGGGGATTTAATTGATACAGGAAAGAGTATTTCGTGTTTAACGGTAGTGCACCTCTTACTATAACAAATAAACTTTTCGGATTTGATTGAATGATCTGTAAAATGTTGAAAAGAAGAAATCATAGAATATGGCACCGTCATCGTCAAAGATTGAGCACCTGAAAGATTCGTTCCATAATCCAGCGATCATTGCATCAGCACTGAAAATAGAAAAATTTTCTCTTTTGAACGCTTCGCTGCACGCCGATATTTTATAGTTCTTCTGAGTATAGCAAGGTGGGCATCGAAAATGATGAGCATAAGAAGGTTACCTATCATTTTATAGAACAGTGATGAGGATGATATACAAACCGCCAAGGAACGAAAATCCACTTCCTCAACAATAGGTCGACTTGGAATTGGATTGTTCAAAAAGGTTAGTCTATCACTCAGTGCGCTTATCATAAGTGGATGAGGCTATATAAGCAATGAATGATTCTTTTATGCCTTCGCCCGACATCCTTCAGCCTTTTGGCTTCAGTTGCAATGGTGATAGGCATCCATACGATTTGGCTCTTCTTCAAGGGCCTTACTCCTTCGGTTATATAAAAAATTGGGGCGACTTTTTCGTAATATTTAATTGATAAATCTTTTCGTATAGCTTCGTTCAATGAATTATTGAGCATGATCAACAGCTACTACAATGGACAAAATCTATGGGCGCTTTTGCGTGCTGAGAAGCGTGCAGGTAACCGCTGCAAATCGATAGGCGAAAGGAAGTTACCTTGAGTCGAATGACCAAGTGGCCGGCGACGGGTTGCATAATTAGAACAGTTTTCGAGGAAATATGCATGATAGATCATTATAGATAGCATTAATTAAATTCTTTCCGATGGCATTAGTTGTGACCTGTTCAGGGTCCTTGAATTACAAATCAGAGGGAGTCCGAAACGATCACTAATTACCGCATGATTGGCGGAAATTCTTCGGGTCGAAATTTATAGTGTCTGGTTGTTGCTATCGCTTTGTCTCTTTCACTGCAGATCAAGTGGTTAAATCCAAAAAAAGCGCTTTGCTGTTTGTAGTTATGGCGGGTTGAATAAAGCAATAAAAAATAGTGAAAACGTCTCGGAAAATGGATGCAGTGAGAAGTCATATCCCGATTAGTTGCTTTCGTTGAAGGTCCTTTATCAAAGATAGAACACATCCATAAAAATTGATATGGATGGCATGGAATATTCAATAATATAAATGTTTATTATTATAGAAGGATGAATCAGCTCATTTGAAAACTGCCGAAAACTCAACCCCTCGTTCGAAATTTCGACGACTAATAGCATTTCGTAAGAAAGTGAATATTCCAATTGTTTGATTGGCTTTCATTATGTATAACTATAGGAAGCTGGAATATATGAAGATAACATGGAAAAACGCGCCCGAGTATCAAGCACGACGCGCGTCTTTATCCTTTCAACAGTATGGAATAAATTGTCACTCAATTTTTGGTCATGATAGATTTCAGCACTACTCTAACGCTTCAAATTGACAAGAACTTCGGCAAAGTTGTGCTCTTTTTAGAAGTTGTAATCGAGGCAATATATATTTCTACAATATCTGTTTGATTCCATAATGTTACGGTGATTTACTTGGAAGTTATCTGAGTTTGCTGGACGCTGAGTAATCCTATTTCAAAGCTGACGGCTAAATAACATAAAGTTTAATAGTAAAAAGCTGTTCTAAGCGTTTATTGAGTAGCACTTTGCACAAATTACTCTTATTCACATTCGCATAGTTAAGTTATTCCGACTGAGAGAAAACGATTTGTGCACTTCAGAGTATTGCTAGTATGGATAGTACACAAACCGCTCAAGAGCTGCCCAATCGTTCGTGGTTTCGACGAAGTTTAAGAAAAAAAGCTTCTCCAAACGATAATACTCAAGAAAGCACAAAAACGGCAAAGGAACATCGCAAGAGTGTATCTCGGAGGATAAATAACACTCCGCATCCGAGGTCATCTGAATCGTAAATACGTTAGTAGGAATGAAATTCCTCAAATGCTAGGAATATGAATGTTTGGTCTACAGAGGGATTGAAGAGAGGAGCAGATGTGAATCTCGAGAGTTTTGCGTCTCCTTCAAAAATAATAAGAGATACGAGAAAGGGAACTGATACCTGTGCAGCCTCTTTTAAGCATCGGAGGGTTTGCTAGTTCTCTAATGAATGATGGAAAACTGTCAGGAAATATTTGACCATTTTTCAGTTGTAGGCTTTTTCTCGTTTCCTTCCATCTTGGTCATATCATTTGTCTCACTTACAGCCAAAATCTTTTGAAATTTTTCGCGAAATTTTACAACGAATAAATCAGGCATTCTTGCATTTTGCAAATTTTCTAATTTTAATTGCAAATACTGGTGAGAAAAATTTTCAGACAGGATCATGAAGGAGAAGAAATGACTCAAGAGCAAGATAGTGAGATGAGCGTATCAATTAAAGGACACAATCGAGGCAAAACCCAAAATGAGGTGATATTGTCAACGTTAAATGATAACGAGCAACTTTCAGCTCTAATTGGCCTAGGTATCTATTAGGTTAGTGCAATTTGGGATTATTGCTATTAGAATTACAGTAGTATCCTTTAGAATAAATGGTTTATTACTAAATTCTTTCATTTTTGCACTGAGTTTTGCTCATTTTCTTGTTTAAACCTTCTATTCCGCTTGCCGGCAAATCCCTAGTTAATATTTCATAACATTAATAGCTTTATGTGCATAATTTTGATACTTTTTGGTGTCTATATCTGTGCCTTTAATAAATTGAGTTTTGTTCTCATTCAGAAATGTTTCGCTATTGCGCATCGGCAGCAATGTCATTAATTGAAGTCTCTGTTAACAAGACAGTCCCCTAGATCTGTGCTCTTAATTGCGATTTGCAGCACAGAAAATTAGCTCAATCGAAGAAAAATGATGCAAAAGAAATGAAATTTCTTCGTTGTAAATTGTATTATTCAATTGCAGCATTATAATAAAGAAACTTGTAGATTCAAGCATGGGTTGATCGAATGTTGGACAAAGGAGTGAGAGGATTGCGTCAAGAATTCACGCTATTGCGGGTTGCCACCAAGCCAACTGCCGATAAATATCAACAATTTACCGTTAATGCACCCTTTGGTAATCAAATAATTTTTCGGAGAATAATTCAACGAAAATAACATTTATCACTCGTCTTTTCTTCTCAAATTTTACACACGTTGGCAATCTTACTGATCGTTGACATTTCGCCTAATCAACTTTAGATCAAATGAGAAAAATGATCTATTTTCTAGAACACTGAAGATCAGAACGATCACTACCAACTGCACAAGCCGATTCAAGAAAGAAAATCGGCTAAAAATAACTCATGTTCATTGGCGGTCGTCGTAAACACTATCTGCATTGAATAAATCGCCCATATAAATCAGGCAAAAATGCAAACAACTTAAATATCAGTTGGCAACTGCGAGCGACAATGCAGAGCTCTTTTTGCGCAACAGTTTCTTTCTTTTTTAGAATACTGATAGTAGGAACTTTTTGTCGCTAATACTACTCGATTTTTAGAATAATAGGGGTTTTTCTGATTATATTAGGAATTTTCATTGCTCAGCAACAGCAATTCCTTATATATGCGTAAAGCCGTTTATTACTGTGTCATTTAAAGGACGCAATCGATATAAAGATGTGTTTTGTTTGGACGAGTCGAGAATTGTGTTGCGCAATCATCCGAGTGGAAATGATTATATTCATGCGAATTATGTAAGCACACCAATGACACCTAACCGCTTTATATGTGCACAGGTAAATGCTTTTTTATTAAATTGCGATATCGTTTTGTGTAAGTAGATTCCCTATAGTCGATACTCATCAACACTCATGATCGCTAATAAAGAGTAGAGATCACCGCAATATTCTAACATCTTGGTTCTGTGCATGTTTATTTCAAATTGCGCATAAAATTTTGATTTCCATATGTGAGAGTTCAATAGAGAACTTCTACTGAGATTTCAGTGAAATCATTCTTTGTGAAGCCTATTACGAATATATTATACTTGAAATGGACTTAAAGTAATTTTACTGTTAAACGTAAAGTTTTGACGAACCAGGAAAGTAAATTAAGCGAATAAACGCTAATTATGTATGATGCCTAAGATGCTTGCACTCTAAGCAGCACGCACCGCCTTAAATTGAGGCGGATATATGCGGAAGTATAAATTTGTGACTGTTTGTGGCCTTGAAAAGTTTCGTAACGAGTGTTGACGCATGCTTATTGTTACTCAGCATATTGGGAGCAAATTTTTCTCTGTTCTTTGCTGTAAACATCGTATGACTAGATGCATTACATAGAATAACGTTGAAATGAGATCAATTATTCTATACCATAATTGAATTAGGCACCAAAAGAAGAGACGATATATGATTTTTGGTTAATGATTCTACAAGAACAAATCGATGTGATTGTTATGCTTGGCGATTTTATCGAGAAACACAAACCAAAATGTGCACAATATTTCCCTCAAGAAGAGCATGTAAATTTTCTCGTGAGCGATGTTAAAGTTCAATGTATAACTGTAAGGTGTTTTCGTTTTCATTTTCTATTCTTTCACTAATTTATCCTCCAATGAAAAAAAAAGAAAAGTGAGGATTTTCACTTTAGCTTAGACTGATTTCTTTTGAGTAATTAACAGATTACAGTTTCAAGGTAGGTCGTCGAATTCGGTAGTAAAATATGTCGTTTGTTGCATCGTCAAGTCACAAGTGTCTTTTCTTTCTACGCATATTTCATTGAGAGTTTCAAAAACATATAATGAAAGTGCCGAATTTAAATGAAAATTTACATATAAAAGCTCCAGTAATAGCTGTTAAGAACTACATTTCCGGGACCGGTCGTGAGAATCCTTCCTATCCAAATGCTGCGAAAAACAGGTGTACTCTTACCGGCAACTGAATGAGCAGAACTCCTTGCTATGCCTTAATTATCCAAGAATTCAACTGCCAAAAACTACTTTACTTTTGAAGAAAGAAGTTCTAACTGAGTTTCCATGCAAAATGCTTCGACGCTCGCTGCTGGTCACTAGGAACGGAAGCACTTTAAAAGTGACACATTATCATTGGTCGGCTTGGCCTGATCATGGTGTGCCGAACGCCGATCATTCACCTTTTCGCCTCCTGCACCTGGTTTGTTTTTGCCATTTGATTGCAACGACGGCGGTTTAACATGCCGAATATACTTTATTGCTCTGCTACTTGGACAATGCTGAACTATCCTCTTAGAATTTTAAGCGGCGAACAAAATAGTTTATTTTTCCAAATTTCTGAATCTAAAAAACTTGGTGACAGTATCAGAAACTTAAAAACCAAAAAATGAAAAGCTTAAATCACTCGGTTTAGAGCCGCACATTCGAATGAAAGTCTGAGCATCCGGTCGTACAATAAACTCAGTCGACCATATGATTAAGCCAACATGTTTAATAATGCTCGAAATGCTAGAGGCATTGGTTTTATGCAGCACCTTTTGAGCTACTCTGTAGTTGGGTGTAACTTTGAATAATTCTTTCGCCTTCATTCCCATCGTTTCTTCTTCTGTTGTCACCAAGTACTGGGGAAACACAAATACTGATCAAGATGCTTTAGTGAAACAACGTAAAGCCTCCTCTCAATAGTAGCTTCCGCTTCATCAAACGTATATATTTTGGGTCCTCATTTCTCGACACTCATTCTGAATATTTTAGCTTTCCTTCTACATAGTTCCTCACATGTTTTCAGATTCGCTCCACGAAACGGCCAATCTGTGTGCATTGTTCAGCGGGTATCGGTCGAACAGGAAGCATAGTAGCCATTGAGTATATATTGGAGCTTCTCAAAGCCAACGCTGGTTGCGATGATCTGATCGATATTGTTAAACAGCTGAGGAAACAGCGTGCTGGTATCGTCCAAACTGATTTGGTTAGTAATCCGACTTTATTAGAAGACTCTTCCGGAAAATACATCCGGTTGACTTGCTCTCTCCACTTTCCCTGCTTTCTACACAGATATCGGTTGATGGCACGGACGGTACGCGATGTCGTTCCGCTGAAGTCGCCAATAGTACCACCAAAGAGACAAAGTAAAACATTTTCCCAAGGCTCATCATTATACTGAATTAACAACAAAGCCGGATTCAAAATATGCGATTCATTACCGTTTACTACTAAAAATTGATGTTCACTCGCATTCATGAATGCTCCATAATGCTTGAGAGTGTTTTTGTATACACGCCTATGCTATGCTCGAATAAGCCTAATAGCTTAGCAGTTTTAAGTGCAAGTATAAGTATTGATTGACTGAGTGAATTATTTCAGCAATATCTCTATGTACATCGAGTAATGTTGATCTATTTTACCGATATGAAACTCATCAACGAATCGGATCGTCTCAGCAATTTCATTCACGACTATGAACAGCTCATTCCTCCATTCCAATGAAAAATTGCTCCTCAACTTTGATGTTTCCTTTGTGATCTAAGAATAGAGATCAATGTGTTCTTGAAAATAAACACAGATAATGCAGCTAATCACATATCTGTCTTTGGGAATTCCCATATTGTACGTAGATGAACAATCTGAACGACAACTTAAGAAGCCTTCAAGTCTTATTCCCCTGTTGTTTGCTATGTAATTCATTTTCATCGCTTTATTAAGTTCAGGACATTGATGATATATAAAAAGCCAACCAACTTAAGCAATTAAAATATGAGGCAAATATATTGGAAACCTGTAGTACTATTCCAATTTGTGACAGCTACCGATTAGCGTCACCCTCAATGATTTTTCTCTTCGAAAATTTCCATGAAAGTAAATGAAAACTCTCGTTGTTATCTCCAACGTATTTTACATACGCTTACCTTTTGATTAAAACTAGATGTCTTATCGGATTTGACAAATTAGTCAATCTGAGCTCGATTAGCCTCACCAGACCTGAACGTCCCACCCTCATGTCAGCTATGGTGTGCGCATTATAGCGTCGACTTGTCTGCCTGTATGTCTGTAAGCCCCCTGCTTGTCTGTAGTGGCTTTCCTAGGTTCTCCCAGGAAACCTAGAGACCCGAAATTCGGGAAGCATAGCCCTTTCTAGAAAAAAAAATCATCTAAGCATAAGTCCAATAGTGTTAGCTCATTAAATGATGAGTTGTATCATCTTATTACTTGGTAAACCAAAACGGTAACCTTATGTGAAATCTGATATTCAAAGCCCTACTCAAGCACTCCTACTAGCTTATCGTTTACTAAGTTAATATTGCACTTCTTAACTACCTGTATTTCAGTGATTTCAACATGATAGCTGAGTGTTCATCGATATTCGCGAATAGAACGAATCGTCTCACCGCTGTGATCGATTTTTTCATTAGCATTTGGAAATTGAAGCAAGCAGCATTTTCTGATGTTACTGTGAGGAGAATTTCCTACGGCCTCAAATCAAGCAGTAACTCTTGCACTATTCCAAAAGACTAGATTTTACTTAAGCATCGAAGAGTCGAATAGAGGTGTTAATAGTAAAGTGAATTGGAAACCAAATGTCAGCACCACAAATAGATTGCATGGTTGTTCATTGCCCCGTCCAAACCTCGCACCTTTGCGTATCCAGAGGATACATAGACGATCCGCGTTGGCAATTGAAATCCTGTCCGAACTCGGGGATGTCCTGCATCACCTGATTCACGCGACACATTCCCGGTGCGTGCGGATTTGTTAACAGCTGAAAAAGCGTAGGCCAACTACCAATGATGAAGTTTCACCTTTAACGTTCAATAAATGTGCTGAAAGGAATTTGATATTTCAGTAACATAGTAAATCTAACTGTGACCATAATAGCAACGTTAATGTTAAGGTTATGTAACAGCGCTCATTAATTATGAATGAATAAATCAGAGAATCTCACATTGCGGCAAATTTACGTTTTCAAGGAAATATTCGATGTTTTTGCTTGTCTTACAATTAGCTATTACGCCCTCGTGATCCAGTCATATTTCAATTTTGTTTAAACTGAACAAGAAAGTGACGAATCCACTTGATCGTCTGCATTCATATCCTTCAAAGCCAAAAAAGGCAAACTATTCATTAGTGACTATTCCTCAGAAATTCTTTTGGAGATCACCGCTACATCACCTCTTTCGGCACCTCTCTGCATTAAATGACTCTAAGGAAACTAGAAAATGCGATGGTCGACATTAGGGTACACAATATATGGCTTGTATTCTATTGAATCGTTTTTAAGCGGAAACTAACAAGACGTGTGAGGTAATCTGTGCTCATATTCATGCACCACGTGTAGCCATAACTGATCCAGAATATCTGATTCGGTGTAAATTGCTCCAGACCGGGGAGTCTGTCTTCTTCCACTCCGTTTCGGTCTGCGGCAATATAACGCCGGTATGCCTTATACGATGCAAGCTGGCCTGAAATATTACTCAGATAATCGAAGCCTACTGCACTAATAGTTGGAATCCAGTAAGCCATTTTCGCGAAAATTTCGAGAAAATTTGCAGTGAATTAACTATTTTTGACTAAAATTGATGCCTCGTTATTCTTGAACAAAATCTGCGGCTCAATAGCCGGCAGTCTGCAAAGAACTGCGTTCGCACAGTGAAATTCGAAATTCCATCTATGATAATGAATCTTTTTTTACAAAAAATTAGAGAAATTTTCTCCTGCTTGTACCCAAAGTGCTTTTTTGGACACGGCACCATCTTGACCAACCCAGTGCTACTCAACAAAGCGCCACTTCTCTCTTCCTTCCCCTTTCCCTCTTCTTCCGCCTCCCCGTGACTCCACCCTTTTTCATCTATCGAACAAAATCATGTGCTGCCAATAAACATAAACAGTAATATACCTCCAATGTCGGCAATATTTTCACCCTGAGTGCGTTCACCACTAGCACAATGCACATTGCCAGTCTTGAGTGGACAGCACTGTTCAGAGTACTGTGATACAACACATTGAGCCATGTTGATGAAACCGCTCGTCGAGTTCTTATCCATCCAACCGCAACGATTCCATGCACATGGATATAGTTCACCCGTTGGACCAAATTGCACGCCTTCAAACAAAGCATTTCTTCGTTTAATATTTTATTAGCGCACTGAAGATTTCTTTATCATTTGTGTTTCATGAAATAAGAATGAATTTAAATAACATAATTAGCATAGATATGTTTTCGTCTATTCTAAAATGGCCACACAAGTGTTGTATGTTCTGCCACTTATCGAGATTGTACCACAGTTTATGGTGATTGAAAGTTCGCTTTAAAAATTGAGTATTTCCATAGCTGGTTTACCTTCATCATCGTAACCGTGCGTCAACTCATGTCCAGCAGTGCCTCCTTGTCCACCGTAGTTGTACGCTTGAGGGAAATCGTATCTGCATTTAGATGATGCATAATAAGAGGAAAGACTGTCTATGTCGGTTGGTATCTGTTCGTTTGTTCGTTACTTCCACGCTACGAGCTCGGCAATTTGAAGATGTGAAAATTAGTGGATATGATTCATACTGTATTTCGCCCTGATCGTACTCTATCTCATCATGTCCATGATTCACACTTCACCTCGAACCCAAATTCGCTTTGCCTCCTCCCAAATGCTGTTTTCTCAAATAGAAGAGAATATATTGTTTTATGTAAGGCATAGGTAACATTAATGAGACGCTGCATTAATGGAAGTTCCCCATCTTTAATTTGGGGGAGGAGGGGCAAACATCTTTGGGGACTAAAGATTTTTTGTTAAGTTAACAAGCTAGAAAGACGCTTCGCTTGCTTTCACAAATATAAATGTATTCAAGCGGTGGTGACAGCCATATATCACATCTTCAAACATTTTTTAAAAAAAAACTTTCAATGTCTTGTTTGCTGCTTTCGTAGCACAATAAATACGTTGCCTCACTGAATCGGTATGTTTTATTCTGATGCACATGAAGGACAATTTCGTTTCTTCCTATAGATCTATCCTTTCTCACGAGTTATTGAATGCCAGAACGGGGAAACCCTTTGAAGTGGTATCCATTCGAATCAGAGAAGAGAACTCTGTGTATCTCTATTGGCGTATAAAATTCCAAAAATCTGGCGGATGGATTCTGACGAAAATCTGACAAAAATTTCACCTATAATAAGGTGGATTCAATGTGGCGAATGGAATAGTGATTGAATTTCGCTCCGGTTGATACCATGCATTTACAGCTGCTGGAGATTGCAAGAAATTATATCTGCAAATATTCTAAGAAAACGATTCATAACCATTCAGTGAACACTCTAACAACTCGAAGAAAACAATAGCACTATCTAAAGAAAGTAACGAAATCCGCATATGTTAATTAGAGAATTCCTTTCAAAAGCCAAATGAAAACAACTGTTAATCGCTATTTTATGACTACTTATCCCAACTCTTTTATAATATAGAAAGGGCATTTCCTGGAATATTCCCCGGACAACATACATTCAAGGCGCAATATAATCATAGAATCAAGATGTTTTAGATGGTACCAGATTCCTTTCTACGGTAACAGCTTCACTGCCAGCAAAAAGAAAGCTGCAAGCTCGGATTATTATTCTAAGCTTTACTGCGATCCATTTAAAAAAACTGACAACAATTTTTTAGACGTTGACCGTAATTCAATTTTCGGAGATCAGTAACGCTCATTTTCGTAGTTGATCGTTATTTTGCTGTGAAATGAATTAATTAAATGAAAAATATGATAGCGAGTATGCTGGCACCGAATACACGAAGTGAACATTTCGGAGTAATAATAACAGATCCGTGTGATTATGAGGTAGCGAAACACATAGGAAAATGTTGTATTAATAAAAATTCTTTGATTATCGTAGATGCGTTGAATCCGCAGTTTCAAAAACACAAACCTATCAGGTTGTTTTTCAAGTGTGCCGAAATTTTCGGTAATTTGTGATGCATAGCGAAGTGCATTCGTAATATCCCACCAATCGCTCATATTCAAAATTGGATTATAGTATACATGATACGTGTCTATTGATGTTGGATCGTTGAAGTCGAACCAATCTGGCCATCCATAGTTCTTTATAAGACCTTGCGCTAAAAAAAAAATTTTTTTTTTTACAAATACAAGTGCAAAAATATATGTAACACTTGTTCAGGCAGACTGATTAAAGTGACATCTGGGATAAGCGACCACCTCTTTGGTTAATACCGCACTGAAACTGCTTGAAAGACTGACATAAACATAAATAGACTTTCGTGCAAACATCACTTCACTATTGTTCGTTGCAAAAAAGCAATTTTGCAAAAGTATATAATTACTAGGCACTTTGAATAAAGAAGAATAATGACCATAAGTAGATATATAACAAAAGAGAAATGATTAGAAACCTTTTCTTCGTGCTGAATCAAGAGAGGCAGTTGTGAGCCATGATAGTGTCGCAATCATCTCAAGAAATTGTTCAATCACATACTCCGTTTGTTTTGCGATATCATTGCGTACATTATCCCTTAAGGTCGCATCGATTCCTTTCAGATAAACGTAGCCTTAAATTAAAAAAAAAAAAACCCGACAATCAACTGATTAATTCGTATACGTGAAAAATGGTGAAGCTGTCTTCCATACATTGGCGTGACATAAATAAAACGGTAATGAGGAAATGGGAAAAATGGTTTTCTTTTTGCGTTCCCCAAATTTCGTAATGAAGACACTGAGGCATTAAGCAAAACGGTTTAAGAAACCGGGCCTCTAGCTTTATAGCTACATTGTTTGTTAAGAGCGAGGCCACTAGTAATTTATGCAGATTGAGATTGAGCGTGAGGTACTAAGTTTTTGAATATTTATTGGCTATAACCATGTGCAGACGAGATATGAAAGCTCTCTATTCATTTTGGCAGAAATTTAGGAATATACAGTATTATTACAAAAAATATTCACGCATGCTATGGGCATTTCGGGTATTTGATTAAATGATTTTCATTTCTTTAGAACGTCAAAAAAGAAAACCTAATCATCTACTGACCATTCGCATATGGCATGAGATCTTCAGTGAGCGAAACACAACTATACGCTTGATCCTCCCATGCTGCCACTTCGGGACGTTTCTTTGTGCCACCTTGTCCGCCTCTTATGATTTCAAAAAGTCGTGAATATTGATCTGTACCATTACCAAGAAAATCGAGATTGTCCTACAAATGGGAATTTAAACAATGATACTTTGAATATTGTAGGTAAAGTAATAAATAAGATTACAAATCACTGAATAAATCTGAGAGTGAGCCCTGAATGGATGCATCGATCTATAAATTTCATCGTCTTTTACCTTTGAATGCTCGGAGAGCTTTCTTCTGCAAAATTCCATCTAAAACAAACAGTTCTGTGTTAATCTCATTTGGAAATGTGAGGAAACGCTTGCTCTATATCAATATGCTTTCAGAAAAAGGCACATCAATTCCGATTTGTGAACGAATGTGAAGCTGAAAAGATGAAGTGAAACTTTTTTAACGCGTGTTTTTTTTAATGAAAAAAGCAATTATTAGATTTTCAAAGAGTGCTCATTTCGTTCTTAGTAAATAAAATTTAAAAAAACAGCAATTGTTTACCTGTAAGAATCTCATCATTATAAAATTAACAAGTGTTCGTTTTGAGTACTGTTTTCCGGCAAGAATTGTATTCAAAGTGCCAAAATAAGATGGTTGTTGAATGATGTATTCGTCATTCGACGGTGTTCCCTGAAATGAGCATATTTATCAGCATAATGAAAAACTACACATATCTATCAATAAGCTAATGAAAACCTCCTTTGATCAATGGAGATCATCTGACGATTATAAACTGACATACAATACTTATAAAAATATTAAATAATGAATTCTTCAAATTTAACCTGTTCGATAATTGTTCCTAAATACGTATCCCATCCGATAGAAGGATACGCGGTGCGTAGCTCTGCAAGCGTATACGGATTGTACTGTTGCTCGAAGTTGCGTAGCAGATCACTCGGCACTGATGCCAATGCCAATGAAAGCTCGAGCTCTGCGGCCTCTGTCGCTTCCTTCACTTTTCAGATAACAAAATTGTTAGTTGAAATGTTCATTGCAACGGTATTACTATACACAAAGTTATTAATACAAAATTTCTTCAACAATTCGCAACAATAGGGAACGATGCTAAATCGTTTCCTTTTTAATTCGTATATTTCAGCGTTGTGACAATGAAATATATGAGTAAATATGCACTTATGAAGCAAAGTCGGAGAACTAAAAATAACGAAAAAACGATTCTCCAGAAAACGTCAAAAGTGAGTTCTATCCATAGTAGTGGTATGTCAAAGTATGAAGTAATCGGAAACCCGCAAATACAGCAGTGATCAATATATCTTGAGAAGGAGAAGCAAGCTGTTGCAGCAAATATTTCAAATACCATGTGCTGCGATTCCAGATTATACTTAGTTCATGGAAAACACCGCTCTAATTTTCCTCAGTTGTTTTGTTGTTGAAACGTCAGACTCTAGGCCTCTAGCGGTCGAAAAATCCTGATTTTTGGACTCTAACCACGAAACTCAACTTCGTTTGAATTCCAAGTCTAGAGACTAAATTCACCTAGAAATGTCCTACTTTACACAAAGTGAAATATATAGAAAATTCCTCAATAACATACAAAAATTCAAAACGTAAGCAAGGCCGCTAAAGTCGACCGAGCAGAATGGTGAAGCAATGACTGCTGCCTCGGCTGTAATTTCATCGTATGTTGTTTATTGTATTACTGCGTTGATTGCTGACTGCAAGGGAATGTTCTGTTGCCTTCAAGGGCGTAATGCAATCGCTCACCGTATTCACTCGAACAGCGTGTTTATCAGCCAGCTGCTTATGGTTGGCTGATTCAAAGCTGTGATGACGTTTTCAGATGGAAAGCAATGCTTATAATTATTATGGGATATCATTACTACGAGCCTTTCCGCTCATAGTTTCATAAACGACTATTCCTCAACGACATAACAACAAAGCGGTTGTCACTCGAAGAAGTATTGAAATCCCTTTAGGATTCATTTAAGAAGTACTCACTAGTAGAAGAGAGTCAAATCGAAAATACGGAAGGTAATTCGGTTGAATACCTGAACAATGTTTTCATCGGGAACAGTAGATTGAATGTCGTCTTTGAATTGTCGTATAGTATTAATTAATGAGTCCAAATAATTATCAAGATAATCAATGAAGTGCGGCTTTACATAATAATCTCGAGCCATCATCAGCGGCAACTAAATCATTATAAAAATGGAATAAATCATCAAAAAATTCTAAGATTTTTCCAGCGCTCCGATAGCAGCAAAATATAATAAACATCCTTTGGAGAGAATATCTAATAAAATAATTAATAATTAGAATTCAGATTTAATTTAACGATAAGTAAATGCTTCTGAATCATATACCTGATTCAGATGCCCTCAAATATCGATTTGGAAGTGAACAGATAAATTATACATAATAATGCAATAAGGAATACGCATATAAAAATAATCGCTAAGATACCTTTCCTTGTTTGCAATCAAAACGTGTCGCTTCCTGTCTTGCTTTCATGAACAAAGGTCAGTTCTTTCGAACGAAACCGTTGGTCTACTTATGAAATTTAGCTTAAAGAGTTTTGAAAGCAATGCACAGTTCAAAGAAGGATTGAAACGAACGATACGTGAAGTAGCAATCAAGATCAATTTAAACTGTTGAAGTAAAATAGGCTTTTAGAAAATGGGCTTCCAAACAGGAATAAAATCAGCTTCAGATCTGGAATGGAAAAGATACCCACCCTAATCTTTCGGAAGGAAACGATAATCAGGCAAATAAATGTGTTGCAAGCTTATATTGGGTATGATACTATAGCTGAGTGATTGCGTTAAATGAATCCAACAAAGAGCCACTGTCGTTGCCAGCTACGACAGAATTCTCAGAAAGCCTTAACTAGTGACCGCAACATTGAGAGCACTTATCTCACCTGCTGATGAATTCCTACGCTGATTCAAGTACGCACCTACGATCCTTCAGATGAATGGTACATGTCCTCAATATTTTGCGTTCCAGGTTTCCTCGGAGTTAGTGAGAAAATTGCTACAGGCAGATATACAAATACATGCAAACAGACACATTGATCCATCAGTTCTTTGAATTGCTCTGCATATGGGAAAAAATGAACGGAAAAATGAGTCTTACTTGATCAATGAATAGGGCATTTCGGCTAATGTTCTTGTAGTCAACTGAAACGTACGACTGCAAGAGTGATGCCATGCCGTAGTGCAACTCTAAAGTGCCGATACCTTTCCAGAAATCCGTATCCGTGAGACTTGCTTCGCTCCAGTTTGAATCGAGCATAGGAAAACCATTGAAACTGCAAAAAAGAAAAAATGTCCACACACAATAAACTTAGCTAATATCCTGTAAGAATCAACTGATCGAATCTTTTTAGCATCCCATTCTTTACCGTTACCATTTGACCGTCGAGGCGCAGATGATCGAGTCATCTATTGCCGTCATTTAATTCACCGTTAACCAACCAACTGCCGCGCGGATAAAAAAGCTGTCGATCCGCTTCAACGATTGCAATTCTGCAGAGTGTCCTTCAAACCAATTATTGAATGGTGGTGTGTCCTCTGATCTCAAAATCATGAGCATTAATAATCATACATCATTTATTAATTGTTCCTGGAATTTGACAGTATTTATGCCCATATATACAATTTTGCTTCGAGTTGAATGGGTTTATCAGCATCATTTCAATGGCACACAATCTGTGAATCGCTCATAGAGGGATGGAGCTAAGATTTCGTGATCTGCGTCGGTAGAAATGAAAAGCAATTCACTCTCGTCTTTAGAGAGGCGTATACATCTTCCATCATCGCTGCAAATGGAAGTCTGTTAAGGGTACGCATAGCAGCACTACCTCATGAATGTTATCAGACTGCAAAGGTGTGCAGCTTGACATTGTTTTATTAGAACAGACATACTTCAAGTCTAAAGTTTTGTTTTCGATTAATCATCTTCGGCACGTTGCTACCCCTTTTTCTTGAAAAAGAAAAGTCCCACATTACATATGTTATTATGTTCTCGAGCCGTATTCTCCATTTTCAAAAGAATATGAGTAGACATAGGGCGGATCGATTAACAGTAATTATACAGCTAGTGGCACATGTGATTTCATTGCATCGTTGATTGGTGAAATATGCACAATCACCCCATGCTTCTTTCTAATATGCACCCTTGTGCATATCGCATTTTGCATTTCCCCTTCTTAGAAACTTGTCTTGTGGTTTTTTTTGATTTCCTTTTTCCACAGACATCCAACGTTTTGATTATTTTGCTAACTGAATCTTGGTTGCTTATGCACTTAAAAGGACGAACGTCGTACTACCCTTTCTAGCCGATAGTTATGAAGCAATTTTCATAGTTCAGAAGTTGTTTGCATTTTTATTGCTGCCTAGGAATAAGGCAAAACATCTTACGTTGAAATCATCGCCTGATGAACTCGTGCCGATCTCCCTGCACTAGGTAATGTCATGCATGATGTAAAAACCTGAAATTACTGATTGTTCTCAGTAATGAAAACTACCGTTGAAAAAAATACCATTGAAAAAATTCCCAAAAAAACTGTGATCGGAGCAATCAATTTTAGATCACTTAAACCAACTGAGCCATTTTGATTTACCTCATATGCTGAAGAAATGTAATGTGACCTCGTACTATCTAGAAGAAAGTAATATTTATCACAATTATTTTTATCATTAAAGGCCTTCCAAAATTTTGGATCCTTTTCCGGAATAGAGGATAGCAAAGCATATCCATGAATAGAGGATCTCCTCTAATTGTGAAAAAATAAGAGATATGAGTAACTTTTAACGAAATATCGAATGCTTTCTGCAGAATATCGATAGAGCTATTTGCTGAGGAGATATTCACAAAGTAAAACGAGCAACTTTATCTGACTGATGCCTATGCATCATGCTCCTGAAATATTTCTCTATAAGAAAATACCACCTAGCCTATTTCGTTTCAAATGATAAAATGGGATTCTGAACGAAATCTAATAAATGGAAAAGCGTATCTCATAGAAGCTGCTCAATATGCCTCCTGCATCCAACTCACCTAAAAAAACAATTGCACAAGTTTCTAGTAAAAATAAAATAAAGTAGAAGTAGAGTAATGCTTGCAAATTTCATTTGATCTGCTAGTTTCATAAAATCTTCTCAAAAAAATTTTTTTGAAGATCTGACCCTCGTGAAACAGAATTTTATCGGTGAAATATGCGCGCAAATTTTTCGCGCTTTCAAATGTAGATAACTTTTTCCAAAGATGGATCAATGTGAAATACGATGTGGAATATTAAAGCGCTCGCTTTGTTGCTCTGTGAGTTGAATCTGTTGAAGCAGTGAAATAGACTCAGACAAGGATTTACATATGGAGAGGATGATATCATAATGCACTTCTGCGAGGGAAGATTTATATAAACGGCTAATAAAAATCGATATGTTGGTATCCTGATCTCTTTTTAAAGTCATCTTATCATGTGAGCGATCGGTGCACTATTGACGTTGTTTAAGGGTAGAAGATTGAATATTGATTGATATGATGTTTACACATTATCATCTACTATTAAGTACTCACATGAATCAATGTTGCTAAAAAGAGGAGGTGCTACTGATAAGAAATGAAATGTGCAATGTTGGACAAGAATGATACGCGTCGAATCATTCTGATGCAACAATCGTTTTTTTTTTTAAACTTTCAATGGATTTTTCAAACGGACTCTCGAAACACATCTCTTAAATTATTTATGCAGCGTGCGGAAATTGTTTCAAGTCGCTCAAATATTTCTGAAACATTTTTTTTCCAAACAAGTCATACACTCTGAATCACCTTCAAATACATAAGCAGATCAGTCACGATCATATGAGGAATAGATGTAATTTAGTTTTGCATTGATATTTATATATATGTACTCTTACGTGCGTGTGAATGTCGCATTTACGATGACTTTAGGCATCGATTCACATGGAAACCTGCAAGGTGCTAAAATCCTAGCTGAAAGTAAAAGAAGATCTCGCAGTGCGAATTTTTGGGATGTATTGAGGTCACATACTAGCTTTGGCATGCAAATTGGGGCAGGAAAAATCTTACATGCTTGAGAACTAATGAAGTTCAGCTAATGAACGCTTGGAGATTGGCAAATGACCATTTAGTTGACACTATACGCCCTGTTTCCTATTGGGCAAGATAAAGAAGGCGTTTGGAAAGCCCATGAGAAAAATAAATGGGATGATTGTCTGGACAGACTGCAACAGACACAACCACACTAACGAGTCCGCTGAACGGGTTTTTACACCATCCTCGCGTGCAATTTTTTATTTCGCATACTAACTTTATTAATCGATCATTGGTCGCTTCAGCACTTCTTTATTCCAATCTGGCTCGAGTCGCTTACCTTCTGTAGAATCTTCTCTGTATTCGATAACAGATTGTTGCTTGTATTGAGCGCAAGAGCAATCGCATTGTTGACTTGACGTTGTGTTTCACTATATGTTCCAATGCGATTCGCTCCGGAAGGTAATGGATTGGCGTTCAAATATTTATTGCACGTAAACATATAGAAGTCCTCGCACGGATCGAAATTAAAATCTAGTCCTTTTAGAAGGATTTCCGCTGCCTCCTGGAAAAAGCCACTTTAGACATCACAATGTACCGATAAATACAACATGGGCGTAAACTTCCTAAGTATGGTCTCTCCTATTTTTGCAGCGAATTTCAAATATGAGAAACGATGCAGGGTTCTCCTTCTTTTCATGTAGAATTCTACCCAATTCACTTGCAATTTACTTGGTTATGTTTAGTTGAAGAACGGCAAAATCCCAGTGCTACTACTAAGCTTTATAAATTTTCATGACTTTCTCTCTAAACCACATGATATTCACTTCTCAATGGATTTAAAAGCATTTTTTCTAGGATCTTGCAATTTCGGGGGTTCTCGTTCTCGGCCGCTATTTCATTTGGTGCGAAACGGTCTCTTGATTCGCCATCAGCTCGCCGAGGCCTCTCGAACGGTACATGGATTACCACCCGAAGGCAAACAAGAGCCGAGAAAAAAAAATCCCGAAAATCGCAATTTTTCGATCGTAAGGGGGTAATACAGGGAAAATTTGAAAAATATTTTTTGTCTCCGATTTCACTGATTTTGGTATCAGGGTCGGTTTTTATTGCGAGAAACGGGACGACTATTGCTTTGAATGGGTCTCTTTTTTTTGGAAGAAGAGAGGTGTAATCTTTATTGTTCAGCCTTGCAATTGCTTCTGCCATCGAAATTTGCGAATTCGAAGTGTGGTCGTCAAATTTTATAGGTTGGAATAGTAAGGTTGGGAAAGTCAGACTGTTTTAACGCTGCAAGGAAAGTATCTTTTCATTTGGCTCTATTTTACAGCTTTATAATCACCGTCCTCTCACAACGAATTTCTTATAGCGGTCGGTTCGAAGTAAATCACTAGAAGAAGATTGCTTTCAACATTTTATTCTTAATTTTTTTTTAATTTTTAATTTTTTTTTATTATTGCTGTGATTATTGTGGAAGTTTTGCATATATTTAAGGGCAAACAATTTATTCTTATTGCTTGTTGATTGCATATTGATGGGTTCGGCATATTTCTTTTTTTCTAATTTATTAATTTTGAACTAATTATTGGCGATTAAGAGGCACTCACTATTGGAATGATGTGTATATTGAGGCAAATGTCTAACGTTGGATCGCTGCCGTTGCAGTTTGAGTTCAGAAAGTTTCTCTAGTTCATGTTATACGCCATGCTATCGATACCATATTATTATCGATGTTCTAAGTGATGATGTAGAGTAATATTCGTTTTGAGAGTTCCTCTCGCTTCCCACATAAGCGGGTTGCTTCAGCGAATTATGCCAACAATTTTTCATTGATTTCCGGCTACTGCTCTGGATGAGTAATTCCGCTTTCTAGTTCTTCAATTCGCTTTTATATTGTGAAGCTGAATGGTTTTGCGCTGCATCAAATGCTCATAAATGATTTTTCACCTGTAAGAATTCGTTATTCTTCGTTTTAAATGATTTCTGATGGAATTATGCCCACATAAATAAGAAAATAAAAATTCGTTGAATATAGTGATCGAATTTCCACTTTGCACCTTTAAAATCACGAAAGCAATGAAAATTGCATCACAGGTGAAGAGAACATTTTGGCGGAAATTTTACATGAGCGATTGAATCACTTTAAAAAACGGCTTCCTTCTTTCAACAGTCTTTTGATATTTCGGGGTTTTTTCTCGGCAGTTGTTAGGCCTATGGAGCTGCGGCTTGCTTCTCTCAACACAACTTTTGAAGTTCTATCAAATGACATATAGCTTGTTATATTTCGAGAGTAAGGTTGAAAACCGAATCGACCCGCCAGAATTTCTGAAATATCGATTTTTGCAAAATAGGGGATTCTGGTTCTCGGCCGATATTTCATATAGGCAAAAACGGTCTCCCGGTTTGTGGTCTACTCGGCGAGACTTCTTGAACGATATACAGGTGATCGCCCGCGGGCGAATAGGAGCCGAGAAAAAAAATCCCAAAAATCGGAATTTTTCGATCGTAAGGGGGTAACACATGGAAAATTTGAAAAAATATTTTTTGTCTCCGATTTCACTGATTTTGGTATCAGACGATAGAGCTTGATGAACTGATTACGGATATGTGCGTTGTTTGCTGTTTTATATGAAAATAGGAAAACTAGAGGTGCACGAATGCTGTAGTTCCATGGAAATGTACTGTACTTGATATTTCGGGGTTTTTTCTCGGCAGTTGTTGGGCCTATGGAGCTGCGGCTTGCTTCCCTCAACACAACTTTTGAAGCTCTATCAAATGACATATAGCTTGTTATATTTCGAGAGTAAGGTTGAAAACCGAATCGACCCGCCAGAATTTCTGAAATATCGATTTTTGCAAAATAGGGGGTTCTGGTTCTCGGCCGATATTTCATATAGGCAAAAACGGTCTCCCGGTTTGTGGTCTACTCGGCGAGACTTCTTGAACGATATACAGGTGATCGCCCGCGGGCGAATAGGAGCCGAGAAAAAAAATCCCAAAAATCGGAATTTTTCGATCGTAAGGGGGTAACACATGGAAAATTTGAAAAAATATTTTTTGTCTTCGATTTTGGTGAGTTCAGTATGAAACGATAGAACTCAATGAGCTGATCACAAATATGTGCATATTCTCTCTGTTCGTTATGTTTTCGGGGAAATATGCGTTATTGAAAGAGAGGCACAGGCTTCATTCATTCACATCTCATTCAAATGCTTTAATGGACAAAAATTCCCAAAAACTATCATAACAAATAAACGAGATTTGAAACCTTGTATCCGGTTGAATTTGATATGATAGACTGTGGAGTAGGTGCAAAAGTTGGACGCGATGTTGTCTCGACGGATGGTTGTTGCTTTTCGTTCTCCTTGCTCAGTATAAGAATGTTGAGTACGAGGCTAGCTATTCCAAGTGCGACCGCCACAAGCACGCACGCTAAACCAAAATCGTTTATCAGATGAGCATTGGGCAGGTTGTTCCTCTACTTCATTATTTTTCTACGGGAATGACAGTGGTATAAAAGTTGCATTTAGTTGAGGACATCTTTGGCGGCTCAAATAAACTAGTCAAAAGAGTGTTCGATTATTAATTTCAGACTTGCCATAACTGTTCAATGTTTTTGTTAACGTAATAGAAGCCGTGGGAAGAGGTCGAATATTTAGAAATGAAATGCTGTACAATGAGAGGAAAATGTTCAATATTTTTGAGAGCATAAAGACTTGAATTTTTAGAAAACTATATATTTAAGTGGATGATTTCAGGACAAGCAAACAATTTCTTACCGAGGACGATTTTAGGGATGGGGCCCGTTGCATCGGCCATGGCTGTCCGCAAGAAAACTTGCTGCTATCACACACTTTAGCAGTCTAATTATCCTAAGCTTATCAGTTGGAATGCTTCTTATCGCCAGCAGAAAGCGAAATTTTGCGATGCTCTTGCATGAGTTGGTGATTGTCCAAATGTTCTCTTCTCCACTGTCATGATTTTAGACAGTTCACATTGACATCGGATCAAAGATTACGATGTGATAAAATTTCTTTTTCGTTTTAGGGCATTTCGGCTGAAATGAACATTATTGCAAATGTTTCTTTTTTTTCCTTTGATACACATGGGTTTATGCTTCATGCTTCTAGAATGACTCATCAAAAAAAGATCAAAAACTTTGTAAGATAGAACATTTGCAAATAAGAGGTTCTATACGATATACCATGAAATAGATACGTCACTAATGGTCAAGAACGTTGACAAGTGCTCATATGTAGTAATTTTGGAAGATTTGTAGAGGGTGCCAACGAAAGAAAAGCCGCGGAAGTTGAATACGTCTTGACAGTAGGGTCATCAACCCTGCCGAGTTCAAGGATGACACTATCTGGACCTATTATCTCAGGAGTGATCTTTCAGGACCATGAATAGCTTATAGATGATATACTACAAAAGGTGCCTCTCGAAAGTCACTGCGGGAATAATAATGAGCATTCCGAAATGTTGTTGAGTCTAGCCTAACGGAATACAGCTGTCCACTTGATTTATACGTTAACCACCAGTGCAAACTTTCATAACTTTCACTGAAACTCACCTCACCTCAGTAATTCATTTATCATTTGCATTTATTATGATAATTGCACATATTTATGCACCATTTTATACTGTGCATACACCATACTCATTGTCATCATTAAAGTGTTTATTTCCGTGAACATTCATAACTTGACAGGCTCAGTTTTTCTTATTATTTTATATCCATTATCATGTTTGACTATTGCACATTTACGTTCGTTACTCATAAGAAGTTGGGAATTTCTTCAGATGCGTTTTACACGTTTTTTTTTTTTTTTTTTTTTTACAATGGGAATCGCCTTTTCTTGTATTCTTTTTGGCTGTGATCATTTCCTTTGCTTTCAAACATTAGCTATATTCCATTGAATTACACAATTCGTACATTTATCAATATCCGCAAATGTGTCTTCTTCAACCCATTCTGCAGGATGGTGAAGCTTCCCCGGTTATGTACCTATTAAACCATTATCGAATTTTGTCCAAAACAAAAACAATATGTTAGGAGGGATAAAACGAGCCTGTAGATAGCATACAATTCAAGAAAAACGTTAAGCAGAGGGTAAGGCATTTGCTAAAGTCATAGACTCTTCTTTCCATCACCTTAATATTGGATGGAAATTTCATAGCAAGCAGCAATTTAGCAATATTTTAGTTAGTAAAAATTTAGGAAAAAATTTAGCAAGAAATTAGCATGACCATGCCTTTTAAAGCCTTCAAAAGATGAGACAGCAAAAAATGCAAATATAAGCGCGTTGGTTTCTTCAAGTCATCCTCGATCCCCTCGTACACTTTAAAAAATGCTTGAAAGATTAAATCCATAAGGACGTGAATGCCACAACATTCATCATCTAAGAAAACGTCGCTAAATGCACACAGCAATATTTTCAACAATCCACTTGTATTTTCCCATTATAGGATTCAGCCGGTAAATTTGTTTTGTCGAGATCATCGAAATATGAATCAGCGAGCACTTCCACTGCAGATATACGTTTTGCTGGATTGTACGTCAGCATCCTCTTTAAAAAAACTCCATTAAAATCATCATCGCTATCCATAAAAATAAGAGCAAAATCGATTGTTCCTATGATAATTGACATATTGGCTACGATCCAAAATGTAAGTCGCGAAGACGGCTACAGCACTTATCTAAATACACAACCCCTCCTAAACACATAATTTCCTCCATTTGTATTACGAGGATTGTTTAAATTTTCATGAAAACGATCGTTAGTGTGAAGAAAGACCTCTTTTCGAAGCATGAAAGACCTATAAAAACCCTAATCCTTAAGACAAGGATATATATGATAGAGATTAGAATGAACAACAACCCGAAGAAGGTCGACTGCATCATGACTCATATATCCATCTAAAGTTGAAGCCAATATGTTTACTCGCCAAGCCGGGAATACTGGATTATAATCGGGTAGCTGTGATACGCCTTCCCAAGTTTTCTCAGTCGGCGTTGTCATTATCCTAAAGCGATTGATTAAAAAAGAAAAAATTCATTTCAACCAAGGCGTCTTATATTTAATCACTCGTTACGACATTTCACTAGTTACATTCCTTAAAATTCACTCCACTCAGATATATAATGAAACAATTCTTGTAGTGGTGGCATCTCCCTATACCATGCAAATTGTCATATATTCCATCGTTATTTTTGTAACGCCATTTGGCTGATATCAATGGAAATATGCTAAGATGGCATATTTATTCGTTAGACATAATACGGCTTGCAGGTCTCAATTTACGTATATGCATAATATAGAAACCGAATGAATGATGAGTAAATTTAGAGCAAAATAAGCGTTAAACGATCATGAATTAGAATAGTAGAAGTGTAATTTCGTTACCTAAAGATGCGAAAAATTTGATCGATTTCAGAATCGCCTTGGAAGAGCGGCTTTTTTGTGGCCATTTCGGCAAAGATACAACCAACACTCCAAATATCAATAGCCATTGAATATTGTTGACAACCAAGCAAAAGCTCCGGCGCACGATACCACAGTGTAACAATCTGAATTTATTTGAAATAATCTTATAAAAAGGGAGGGATAGGTGTTGAAAGAGTGAGGTGAGGGAGGGGATCAAATATGAAAAACTTTCTCCTACGGAATATCTGAAAGATAGAGTTTGCTTTCAGAATGTCATATTCAATATCGATAAAAATGTCGCAAAAAAAAAAGAGATAAACCTCATGCGTATAAACACGAAGTGGTATGCGAACGGCACGTGCAAGCCCGAAATCAGCTAATTTAACGACACCTTCCGAATTCACCAACAAATTTTGTGGTTTCAAATCTCGATGTAGAATTCCACGTTGATGGCAATAGCACAACGCTTGACATATCTGATAGAGAATTGATTTTTGCTGGAAAACAACAAAAAATTATTAAAGCCTTTTTTTGTGAAATTTTATACTGCACTTCAAACTGCAAACATCGTCACATCTTTGTTTATTTATTTGTTTAGTTTTTGTGTATTTATTCATTTATTTAATTGCGCAACTTCTTATCGAAGGAAAACTAAATCACTGCGTATGGTCTCTATTGTAAATTGTATATAATCTTAGAAAGGAAATATTTTGCAGAAAAAGAAAGCACAATGCGTGCATTTTACATAAATTTTACTGACATTTATGCCATTTACTGTTATTTAGTAGCCATATTAAGTCTGTAAATCTTAGAGATTGACTGTGCAATTTCATGAACGTATTTTCCTTTTCTCTTTACTGATACAGCTACTAAAAAATTTGTATAAAGTTATTAATTATATGCTAAATGAAATTTAATATAGAAGAAACAGCAAACTAACGCTTTTATTCAGATGAATGAAAATTTATTCGACAAATGTCATCATTAATGATTTCAAAAAAGTTTTTTTTTTAGATTTTAAATCCTCATAAAATATTCGAGAGTAGAATTTGCATATAAAATTAAGAAATAAAGGCATCTAAAGCAATAAATTTAATGCTCAAATACTGCGTGAAATATTTTATTCTCTAGAAAGATAGTGTCAAAATATTTGCATGAGAATAATTACAGGGATCATGAAAAATCATACATGAGTGAGACTCATCTCATAACCGTCGGGAATAGCATCGAGGAACATTCTAAGATCCATTTCGAGATATTCAAAGATAAGATATAATCGCGTATTTTCCATTATCACCTCCTCAAGTCTGTAGGCCATGCAGTTCTCTTAGTATCCAATGAAAAACGAATAAATAAAGCAAAAAGCAACATCTTTCATAGCATTCGTCGACATTTTTTTCTTTTGAGAATTTCGCCCAACGATAACGATCACAGCGTTTCATTGATTCTAATTATATTTGAGAAAATCTTCCAGTTTTGTTTTTTTTACGACTATTCTATAAAGCGATTAACATCTCATGAAGTCATTTTAATATGCAAATACCATTGGCTCAAAGACCAGAAAATTTTTTCGCAAGATATTTGAAGTGATTTCTGTGGAGACGAGACAAAAACGTGTTATAAATAGTGAGTCGGCTTAAAATCAACCTCACAATATTGGGATGTTTAAGTTCTTGAAGAAAAGACATCTCTCGAAGAGTGGTCGCTGGTACACCCTCTTTCTCGTCTTCCAATCTGATCTTTTTCATGGCAACCGTTTGTCCAGTCTTTTTGTTTCTGCTTTTATAAACTACTCCATAAGTTCCTGCAAAGAACTCTATCTATTGAATGGATCATTTAATAAACTCTTTGATATGTAACGTTTGGAATTGAGGAAATACGAAAACACTCAAATGGATTATAAGAGAGTTGAATATAAATATTCTGAGTTAAATAAATAGGCAACTTGCTAGCATCTGTGATGATGATTAAAGTTAAAATGCATTGAATGATTCTGATGCATAGATATATCTCTAGGTTAAGAAAATAATTCATTCAAAAAAAAACGCAATTTATTGACTTCTTCTATTCTAATCCCTCTTTCATAGGATTATGCTCGGATTTCGTTACCGTTTGCTTTATGTTTTTGTATCTATCTGTTTTCTCAATATGATTGTCAATATTGCATAAAAACTTATCGAAATTGTTAGTCAATTGTCCAAACATCTAAAAACACTAAAGAAACGTATTTTACCATCGTATCGATCACGACGAGCCGTCCTGCAGAACATCAAAAGTGTACTTCTAGATCGTATATGAACGATCGCAGAACAGCATCGAATTGCAGCTTTTAGAAATCTCTAAGTGAATGTAACTCATAGCGAAGCAGAAGAGTTGAAAGAAGTGGATAGAATCGTTCAGGGGGCAGATTATCGCGATTAAATTTCACTGCTCTAGTTATTGAAGTGCACGGGTCGAAACAACCACATATGCACACAAATATACAGATACAGACAGACAAATACAAATGCGCAGACCTAATAATTTGTTATTGCCATGAATTGCGAATGCTCATAAAGATTAACCTTCACTTATTTTTTCCACAGTCATGAAGTCGTCGATTGTATGTGCGGAGTCTCCGGTGGCCATTTCAACTCTAAAACAGTTTTTTTGTGTTCATTGAGAACGAGAACTAAAAATATTAAAATAACTTTTCTCTAAGAAATGGTAAGAATAATTTTATCGGCTTTCAAATGATCTCTATTGATGCTCACTACGATAACCATCACATTTATTCAGACATTCGAATGCTCTCTATCATCTTCTCGCCTTCTTTTCTCCCCTCACCACTCTCTCACGCATTACTCTCATTTCGGACAGTTGCCAGGATGGGACGCAATGAACGCGTGGGAACTCAGCTGATATTTGTTAGAATTGGCAACGATTAAAAAATCGAAACAAACCGCTGTAATTCTTGGCGAGAACGCATGAGAAATATTTTAGCACCTCTTCGAGTGGTTGTTGTTTTGCCGTGATTGCTGCAAAAATACCGGCAAAAATTAGTGTACTTATAATAGTGAGCACTCAATATAAACTATTGGTAAGCTATACTTCAGCAAATACATTTATACCACATTTTGGAGGTATTCTTATTACTGAATATTGCAAACAATCATCGTTTGACTTCATTCGATGGTGAATTTCTTTGTGTTGACTAGTGGGTAGAGTAGTTATAAAGTGTTTATTTCCATTATTCCAACTTTTGCCGTGTTTTCACATCGAAATGTAGTGATATATTTATTGTACCTTATCAACACTTTTCCCTACTTCTTTATTTTTTATTTATTTTTTTATTTATTTATTTTTTTTTTTTTGAAAAATCCTGCATCATTTTCGACAGCGAATTTTTTATTCGATCATCCGCCTAGAACTATTTTAGTAAATTATTCTTCAATTGTGTAGGTTGAGTGTGATCGTCTCAAATTGTTTACTTCCGTACAAAAAGTACTCTCAGTAGAACCTTAGTGAAGCTTGTATGATGAACATCGCATAGGGTTGTGCGTCTTCGTTCCCTGGAAGCCTACATTAACATATGGAATTATAATTTATACGGAAATATGAAAAAAAACCTCAAACATTTGAGGGTTTTTGCTGTCTTAGCAAGCTTATAATCACTGAACGTTTGGGTGCGCCTCATTGTGACATTTTTGGCCAATTTCGATAGATTATGAAGACACACTCACAGTCCTCACAGTGCCACCCGTCTGTCCACAACAGTCAACAGTGGATTCAATATGAACTGCCTCCTTATTTTAACTTGAATCGTTTAAGGAAATTTGCAACCCATGATGCTTACCATGCAATTTGGAATATTTTACTGCAATTTTGATGATCTCATATTCTTGGAAATTAATGTGTTATATGCATATCTATTTATTCGAGTTTTTTTTTTTTTGTGAATTTCAAAACGACGCAGTGAAAACTTGTAGCGTTCATTATGAATAGTATAGGATGATATCATTATTCTAATTTCGAGATTTTTTAATCTCAATGAGTTTTGCATCATTTCATATTTAAACGTGATTTTAATCTATCATATTGCATATTCAAATTCTATATAAGAATGTCTTATGCAAACAACCATAAACTATTAACTACTGAGGAATTAAATTCTGTTTGATAGAACGACTTCATTGTTAAGTACAGCTGAAATCTTTCGGTCATATCAAAAATGCCGCTTTATTAAACATTTGCAAGCTACAACTCTTGATATTTACATATAAGTCGACAATAGTTACTGAAGAGTAGAAATTATTAAAATTGAATCGATTCCGGTGGAAATATACCTTGACAATTTGCAGAAACATTAGTGGTTTTAATGAAAGCACTCCCCTTAGACAATGTGAAGCAAATAAAACATTAATTATGACCGCAGACTCAATAAAGAACCGCTTTCGCATTTCCGGTATTCAGGATGAAGTAATTTTCAACTGATATGTGCAATAACAAATGAACAAATGTTTTGAGATAAGCGAAAGCTAATATTTAAATTTTAAGTTAATATTATTCACAAACAAAACGACAACAGTTGTTATAAGTTGACGTCAATGTTTATAAATATTATAGCTGCCATCGTTCGATGGTTGCTTATATCTCTTCGTAGCGGATACTCCATTAAATATCTTAATTAAAAGTTAAATAAATTAAATCATTCAAAGTGGAAAGAAGAGGTATCACTTTCTGCAATCTGCAAACATAGCACAAAGAAATACCAACAAATTTGAAACAACAATTAGAAAACACCTCGATGATCATTGAAATAGGAGGAATATTATTCAACTATTATCATATCATTGAAATAAGCATATGCTAAATTGCAATAAACGATCATTCAAAAAGGCACATTTGCTGTATCATATCTTCTTATAGCCTAAATAACAAACCAATAAAACAAGCAAAACGTATAATTCAGTGATTATATCCCATAAATATATGACATTCGATAAGTGATCTGTTGCGATTTTATCAATTAAAATGTCGATTTTTGAACGGAATTATATGCAATTATAGAAGTATATTTGCATATTGCGTTATAGTTGGAACAAATTCATAGAAAAAATAATTCAAGCGAGATGAATGAGGCAAATTTTCTATTTTTTTAAGTATCCTATCACATAAATTCTTTTCACATTTAATTACTCACGGATTAATTGGTTCCCTCTTCATCTCTGCAGCGTGCCGATTTTTATATACTACCCTTTCAAAGTAGTTGCTTCAGTTGTTCAGCTTGAGTTAAAGCTAAAGCTGAACAAATTGCAGTGCTCCAATGCAGATGACGTGAATCTTAACTAGGTGCTAATTATGCAAAAACAATTATTTCAGTAGTAGAGGCCTATAATTGAATAACATATAAATCACTGTCAAAACGATATGAAAAACGACTGCATCAATCAGTAATGTCGCTAACAAATGGATCACTTCAAGCAATTCTAGTGTGACCTAAAACTACTCAAGTAAATATAAGCATCCGGAACCTGGATGACATCCGATGACATCGTACGTACCGAGTGAAGAGATAATCGTCATTCGACAGCTGTCACCAGTCGATAATTGTCAATTCCTATCTTCTCGACTTTATTTTCTTTCATCAACTTCGTAATATGATGATTGACATTGCTCAATGCGGCCAGCTTTACACCTATCGGAATCCCCTAAAAGAAGAAGCAGCTTAAAGCATTTGTAAGAACTAATTGAAAGCACTTATTATTCAACATTTTTATGGATAGTATACCGATTGAAAGTGCTACCTTGAGGTCGAGTTCGTTACTCTTTCGAAGAGAGGAGATCGGGGGAAGACAGAAGGGGAGGAAGAAGATTATTAATTGTGCGTATCATAATCATTTTTATAACAGGCCGGCTATAAAATCCCGCCTGCAACGTTGAAAATCAGACCAACTGATAAGGCACATTGAAATACCCGTAATTTTTCTATAGGCCGACGGATCCACGTGAAAGTTGTTATATCAGGTCACTGCCGATATACCACCATCAGGGTTAGCACAGGAGATCACCTATGAGCGTGTATTACATTCATTAAGTTTCGCGTCTTCATCTGCAGTGATTAGCAGGTTGAAATCATATCGAAGCAATCGACAAGTAGAGATAAGCATAGATCCGCCGTTGATAATAATAAACTTTGAAAGCATAAGTTTTTCAAAAATAATTAATAAAAAAACTGACCTTATAAATTGCATTAGTTATTTGCATACTTGATGCAGTTTTAGATGTACGAAGTACATCTAGTATCTGTTGCTCTCTTTGATTGCGATGATTTATATATTCCTCGATTTTTTCGACTGGATTTTCGATTACTGGACCATGACCAGGATAGATCCTGAAATGGTATCATTTAGCCTAATTAATGAAACTGCCGCCTATGCACCTCCAAAGATTGAGGATCGAGAGGATAGATATTCGTAAATTTTGCTCCCTTTTGCTCTTGAGCCCCATGAAACTTGCATCCCAAAGAGGAGACTTTCGTTAAGATAAGTCCGAACGGATCGTTTTGGTTCACTCGTTAGGAAAGATTCGATTACGATGGGAATAGTCTCTAACAATTCGGCGAAATGGGAAAAGAAGCTAACTAAACGTTGATCGCGATATGTAATTTCTGCAATTGCATCGCGCGAAAAGCACTTAAGAAGCATACAGGGGAACTCAATTTTATTATATAATCAGTGCAGTGGGAATTCCAGAAATTTTCAATGGCTTTTTTTATCGTAGGACTATATCAAATCAACATTCAATTTTTCAGGTATAGTTTTATGAGTATAGTTCAAAAGAATACAGCTCATCGGGGGTACAATTCGATTGAGAAGACGTAAAATGGATAGCCTTAAACTTTTTTAAAAAGTCGTTTTCGATGGACAACGAGATTGACCTATAAGTTTTATAGCGCTCGGTAACTTTAATAATCTATCCCTTGGGATAGTCGATCGGGGAAAATACAGAATGGATCATCCCGACACAAATGATGCCACTGATGTTACTGTTAAGCGAAATGAGGGACGCGTATCGTCGAAAATTTAAGGCCTGAGACAACGATCTCCTCTCCTATACCTCTTCAAATTTAGAGCATTGTGCTGAGACTTTCATCCGTTTCTGCCTCATATCTAAACGAATCGGTTTAGGATGTTTTCAGCAGTAACATTCCTCCACCCTTCTTCTCCCCTTCCAAAGTTTCGGACCCGATTACGTCGCAGGATTATATTCGCCAAGTTTCATAGTCAAAACCATTATGCCTAACAAAGAGAAAATACCGAGAAAATTGGATAGACAAGAACACATACATACGTGCAGCTATATTGTTGTGATAACGCAACTAAGCAAAACACACCTCAAACAGTTGAACAAATTATTTTAAACATTGAATTTCCATATTAACTGAGAGAAATCACTCAGAGTAAAATAACCACAAATAATGGCTATGTGAATATTAGGCCATTTTAAAATAGAATCATAATATAGTGAAGAAAATAAAATGAAATAAACTAATAGAGTCTAACCTTGAGGGTTTCATTTCGAGAAGTTTATGTAAACTTTGCATATATGTATAGAGATCCTCGAATATTGTTGTTCCTTCACCCAAAATACAATCACCGCTGAACAATGAGTTCTCCTCTTCCAAATAGACGGACATATGTTCCATTGTATGACCAGGTGTTGATAACAGCCTAGTAGAGAAATAAAACCTTCAGCTCGCAAATTTGAAATAGAAATTCAAATAGGAATAGAGTACTTAGATGTTTATGGGGCAACTAGAAAGTCATTCCAAAGAGTTTTATTATATTTTCCGAATCTCTGAAGATAGGCAAAGCCTTTAAGATATACCAAAAGTGACGGGTAATTTTGCAAATTTCGACAACACATGTATAAAATCCAAATGAATAATAAAGAAACACATAACTAACCGTAATGTGGCGCCTTCTGTTTTGACGATATAACCATCTTCCACATAGTGATATCTCGATTCATCTTCTGATGCATCGGTGCGTTTGAATTTATATACGGGTACTGGTTTACCGATAATCTACAAAGAAATCATCTGCAGTGAAAATGAATATACCGATAACCAATATAATAAAACGGTTCAAGTCATGCTTCAATAATTGTCAAGGCAAATGCATCATTTGCCTCAACAGATACAAGTTTTTTTTTTCACAATAGAACTCTTAGCGACAAAATAAAGCGGCTATATAAGTGAAAATTTATTCAATGTAAAATAAATTCGAATTTATTACGTAACATATAACAAGACTAATGAAAATTCAAAATTTTAGACAACGTAATTAAAAACGGGGACAATGCTACTCATGACTTGACATAAAACGATCGACTTTCATGTACTAAAAAATTTGTCATCAACGGCAATAACGACCAACATTTTGTCACAAGGACACTTTCAACAGAACTCACAGTGGGTTAAACAATTTACATACACGGCTCATAGTTTTAATCTGACGCATTCGAGTAGACCCTATCGCATAATCCTGAGCATATTCTAACTCGAGAGTGCAGTTGAGGGGACACCCCAAATTCGACTGCTTTTTGCTTACTCTGTAATTAATTTTTAAATAATACAACGAAACTTATGCACCCACTAAGAAGCCGGCTACAATTCACTTATGCTAATAAAAGGTAGGCAGAATAAAAATATTTGCAAAAATTGATAAGTTGCCTTATTGATGACATCATTAACACCTCCAACATGATCGTCATGCCAATGTGTGCATATTATACAGCAAATCTCATTCCCATCGAGTGCTTCACGTAGATCATCGATGTATTGATTAACGTTCGGTTCACCTGCATCGATTAAGACCACACTGAAAATTGAATCCGCTCATTACTTCAATCACCTATGAGAGATTTGATAAACAAAAGTGAAGTAATAACGCAGCAATTCCTTTCTTTCAACGCTTTATCTACTCAATTTTTTTTTTCTTTAAACTGCTCTCATTAATTGAAATTCATCACGACGAATAATTCGTGATTTTAGTACGAACAAATTAGTATCAAAAGAGAGTGAAAGAAAAACACTTTATAATTAAGGATATAAAGCAATGATTTTTGATGAGAACACTTCACATTTGAATTTAAAAAAAAAAAGTTTGTATTTTCATCGATTATTTTGTTCTCTTATCGACTGCAAAGAAAAGCTCGATTCTCATAAAATTTTTACCTCAATATAGTGATTAGCTTTCAACGAGAGATAAATATCGATTATCATAGCCAAGCTTTATTTGCGCCACTTCCTTCTCCCTCTCAATGAAAAAAGGATTATGCAAATTTTGGAATTTTTAGGGAAGCAATTTGCATAGAAATGATAAATAGGCATTGAAAACAGATGCAAATAAAAAACTTTGCAAATATAAAAAATGATCAAAAAAAAAACAAAAAATTTTAGCTCTTTTCGACCGGTAAAGACTGATCATCTCCAAGCAATAATTAATTTCTTTTAATTTATAAATCCGTAAATCCAAAAGCAGTTCCCGGTAATATTTCAATCATCAATTTTGCGTTACCACTATCGATTCATAGTGGGAAAAAAAATGTTTTGGTAGATTTTGATCAAAAATGACGTCGCAGAAAGATTCTTCACAAATAATGCGAACAATGATTCAAGCATACTTTATTTATTTCCATTCGGCATGAAAGAAGTGCAAAACACTCGATATAAACTAAAACTATCCAGTATAAATCGGAGCTCTTCGGTGGACGATCCTCAAAAGGTGAGGGAAAAATAAAAGAGAAGCCGATTTCCTAATTAATACTAACCAGAAAGCTTTCTGGAAGAAATAACGAACAAAAAAAACATCATAAATCAAACGGGTACCTTTTACCGGTTCCCACTAGGTAGGTATTGGTGCCACGTAATGTGAATGTTCCAGGATTTGCACCCAAAACTCGATAAACGATCGGTGAGAGCCGTAGACGTGATTCAATCGGTGTTAATGTGTTCATTGTTTGACGAAATGCGCGTCCGTAGAAATAACCAACAATCGCCAATAAATAATCAGAACAGTATCGCAATGTGCTCAGCATGCTATCGGGCAACTCACTTAACGTAAAAGTTACGCCCCCACCATCGTCGTCGACGCAATTAAAATGTCATACGCTCTATTTGGCGATAGTTGTGAAGAACCTGTTTGAAATATTTTAGTGCAAATGCATTCTCGATTACCCACCTACGCTATAAACAACGTTCAACACCAATAAACATTTATTAACTATTCCAACTTAGCAATCTATATTACTATTGTTACTATTTATTGTAATTTTTATATTACTATTGCAATTATTACTACTATTATCAATTATTTATATCTAATTTTATTGACACAGTTAGATGAATAAGACGGGAAATTACTAAACAAATATTTTTTTTAAGCCAAAATATATGGTTAGAACTTGCAAAATGGTACGTTTATCTATAAGAAATTCGTCGATTTATTGACAATAAATAAATATAAAAATGGGTCAACTGTTGTGTTAATAAATAAATTTCGGCGATAACAAAGATGACCCTGACCTTGGACAACATTTACCGATTTGGCCATTCGATCGTCCAATTTCGACGTTCTAATTTTCTAGTCTCGCTGAAGAAACATAAATATATGGCTGATCTCCATCTATAAAGTTGGATTTTCATGAGTTGGATGAATCCTGATTGGATGGATGGATGGATGGATCCACTTATTGCTGTTTATTTGATGAACATTGATGGAAGTTTCTCTCTACCACTAATTGATGATAAAATATGACAGCTTATTTTTTTTATTATACTTAAGACAACTTGACCTTTTCCTCTAGATCTCACAGGTTGATATAAAAAAGGCAGTTGACTTTGACAGCCCTAGCCAAAAATGTTGTGCAAATTAACTTTCCTGAGAGATTAAAAGGCAGTCACAACATCACAAATTGATTTAAATATAGCCTTCTAGCGGTTGGTTATAGAGCACTCTTCTATATATACCTTTAACATTTAAAAGATGATAGTAACTTCTCTCTTAGTTAATGAGTGAATATGAAAACTGTAGAATTTGGCAATAGTTTAGAGGATGTTGGGCAGCTTATAGGCGTAGCTTTCGATTACGTAAACAACAATATTTAATATGTAATTTTAGTGGGAGTAAGCGGAAGAGAATGGGGGGGGGGGGCAAATATTGTTGAAATGAAGTGAGATGCCATTCACAGAAGTTTCGCACACTTTCAAAAGCTTCAGATGGGATAATTCAAGAGTCAGAGGTATTACTGATCCGCGTCAATTCGCGACTCTTCCCAAAACAGCTTCTTATGGTGGATTGTTGCTTAATCTGTGGCGATTGAAATTACTATGTTGCTATGATCGCATCGTCGCTGTTTTATGTTGTTGAATATGGCGCGCATTTCGTTTGGTGGATGCATTCACCCATAACCGATAGAAAGAGAGAAGAAAACGTCAACCAACTCAAGTAATGCATATCTACTAGGTATTCCAAAAGGTGAATATTTATGAATATTATTGACTAGATATTAATAAAAGCATAATGAAATCTAATAAAATATGACCTGAGAAGATTGATTTCTTCTATTTCCTTCAAAGTTAATTAAAGTTAACATCGAAAATGAACAGATGATGCAAAAAAAAGGAAAGTCAGAGACGCCGAATGGGTGAAATTTGCTAAAGGCATCAAGCTTTATTCAAGTAAGCATTCTAGCTTGCGGCACGAAGTTTACTGCTTGCATTGTGTGTGTGTTTTTTAATCTCTACATGCAATGAACAGACTTTCTCATCAACAATTACATGAACCACACCTCAATGAGGTAATATTTTCATATATAAGACTTGTAGTACCTTTTTCTTCATTTTTTTTTTGTTCAATATGCAAATTTTCAAGCTAATTTAACGAAATTTAATGCTAATTACAAATTGAATAATTTCTACTATCTCGTATCTTTGATTGATCTATTCCCATGAATTTGTATTCGATGCATTAATATCGATGTTGTTAGATTGAGACGATGTGCAAATTTGGATTAATGCATTTTGTGGTTTGTTTTATTTTCTCTACAGTTTTATTAATTAATGGACTATATTAATGCCTTGCAAAAGATTCGTTTTATTCCACATTTATTGCAACCACTTTTGTTTATAAGATATAATTCGGCTGGTTACAAGATATGCACCAATGTTTATGCACATTTAGATGCCTATAATTCGTTTCAGTATTGATGAGTTGATATTGAAGATTGTTGAATGATGGTCATCCTATGGTGCAGATCACATCCACCATAATCGGTGATCGTGACTGTGTGATCACCGAGTTGAGATTAGTAGACTGACGATCAGTCATATGCAAGCATAGATAATCGATCTCATGACAGTGTGAAATGCTGGTAGGCTTGGCTTACCGTGATGTGCTTTATCAAGGAGACATACCTGGTGCAATATGCACCCACTCCACCATATAGCGTCACAGCGCGGTTACCCAAAAACGATGGTAAAATGCAAAGGAATATGTGTTTTCAAACAGAATTGGTTATATAAAAGAGCAGTTTTTTATCCCTTTTTAGTCCACCTCATGGTACTAAGAAATGATTTGTTTGTTTGGCCGTTTGCACAAAAAGCATAATGCTTTGGTGATGGATGACCATTCATGAGCAACTGATGATGTGAGTTATATCCATCACATTTCATTACTACAGCTTTTATGACTGGCGAATTGAAATAAATAAACATAGAAATATACGTGGACGACGCATCGTAAGCATCGTAAAGCGCTTCCATGAAAGCAATGCCAGCAAATGGATGAATATGGATACCAACCGGATATTGAGCATAGTGGGGGATGAAAGCTTCAGCCTATTTGCAGCCACTGCTGCTAACAACTAAAGGAAAGCAAGCTTTTCTTCCCCTCCCTAACTGTACGTATGAATAGTGATTACCGGAAATAAATAGGTGGAGATTTTTTTAATTTGCTGTTTTATAATAAAAAATTTTCCAAAATTAATGCTGAAATTTTATGAGCTGAACTTTTACATTCCACACTTCTGAATATAATTTCTTTGACTACGGCTTATTTGGAATATATATTACAAATTCATTAAAATTATGATTCAATCAGACTAATGTACGCATATCAGCGTTCTTTTGCGCTGATTATTAGCCGTTTGTTGTAAATATTTATGCAAAGTTATCTATATTAAGTCATTATCCTCCTCATATTCACTATACATATATGTTAACATTAAATCTCGAATTGCATCCCCTCAAAACAAGAGAAGACATCGAAACGCCGATGTATATATAGATAAAATCAGGATTACTTTAAAATATATATGAAGTTGTTCTCTTGCTTGCACCTCACCCTTTTATTCAAACCCCTTGCCATATCTGCCATCCCCTATTATTCCCCACTCCCTCTCTTTCGGCTCCTTCATCTTAGCTTCTTGCTATGCTATTGCTCGTTTATGTGACCAAAAAATCCACTAAGTTTTCTTTTTGTGACTCACTGTCATTACTACTTGCCGGTGATACTCTTTGCATTAGATGCCTGAGGCTGTTTATTTGGCTTAGATATGATAGTGGATGAAGAATAGGATCTGCAAAATTCTTTTTTATGTCACATTTATAGCAGTAAGGGCTCAGCCCACATAGCTTTTTTTTTGAGTAGAAGATAGACAAGGCACATCTTATCGCAGTATTGCGTCGCTAGATCTGTCATTCATTCTCAGTTGTTCGTCGTCTCTTGTGTTGCCATCTGAGAAATGCGCTTTTCATTTTTTTCACAGGTGGGAAATTTTAACACAAATTATAGAGTTTTTATTTTTTGATAATCTTTAAAAAAGTTATTTATGATTTCAGACATAGTAAAAGTCATGTCTACAACCCTTCCCATAGTAAACATCATGCCCGCAACCCTTCCCCTTCCCCTTCCCCTCTTCATCAATTTTGAACTTCTGCATAGATGTTAAAGTCTCTGTTTTGTCATCTCATCATAAATATAGAGTGGCGAATTGAATAATTCGAAGCATTAAAACTCTTTGAATTAAAAATTACGGGAAGAACAATAAGAATATATTTGAGCATTTTAGTGGGCAGAATATGCCGCTGAGGGACAATTTATTACCGCAATCCTCCACCAGCAGAACTGTTCGATGCAATCAATGCATAGAATATTTCCATCAAAGTAAACGTTTCGGCGAGCCTTTGCAAATTTGCATTTATGAAGCATCTTACAGTTATGTCTATCCATGTGTAGAGCATAAATATCCTGGCAGCATAAATATCTGTCCTTCAGCATAAATATCCTGGCATCTAATTACTCACGCCGTATGAGATCAGGTCATATGGAATTGCATTCTGATTTGAACTTTTTGGGGTTGCCATTTTAGAATAATTAGAGATGATCTTTTGATATAGGTCGTACCCATCGAATTTCATCGACATAGATTTTGGGATTTGCCATTTGAAACCACAGATTTTGCATAGAGTTGACACAAAGATACCGTGATTAGGTAACATTTCTGATGAGTTCCATTGGTTGCTTTTCTTCGGGAAGTATTCCAATTCCATCGCTTCCAAATTGCTGGGGTGATGACAGAGAGAGAGTTGAAAGAAGAGAGCGCAAGTTGCTCTCCAATTTTTTAGAATCTAGTCACATCCAGCGTGAAAAAAAAGTGATGCAAAGAATGGGACGATAGAAGCAGAGAAAATCGAAGAAAAAAATGAAGGTTTCAAAAAAAATTAAGCCACAGTTTTGTTCTCAGTGGGGAGTTGAAGGTGCTTACCAGTTTCCGATTAGAAGTAGAGGCTGCAAATAATGCTTAAAATATTGTATAAACTTTAGAAAAAGTGCGTTAGCTATTTGATAAGCTGCATAGCTTTTCATGCCGAATTTTTAGCACACTTCTGTGCTGATTTTGAGTGATATCGATTTGAAGCTAAGTTTTTTCAAAGCAAAAACTAGAGCGAATGACTTGTGACAACCGATTTCATCGAGTGGGGATTATTCTCTGAAGGAATTAGAATAGGAAGATGGGTGACGAAATACTTTTGATGTTGGAATTTGAATGATAAGGCTCTCAGGATGTGTGCTAGGCTAGGACATAAGTTTTGCGTTATATAAGTTGAAAGAGAAGGAGGATCGTTGCGTGAATGAGTTGTGTGTTATATGATGCATGATGGGTGAGGGCATTGCATGTGAAAAAGAAGTATCGAATGGCGTCGCGTTGGTTGGTGAGTTCGTTTGGTTGATTCGAAATGCTACTGACTCAGTGTGAGCCCCGTTGATCGGATATGCCATTCGTTATTTGTTAGGGTTTCGCCCTTTTCTTCGCAATGCTCAACTTTAATACTGAAATGCCAATTTGCAGACCGATATACTTTCTTTAAAAGCCATCATTGAGAGAATGCAAACCGATAAATGAATTGATGGGTGAAAAATTAACATATTCGTAATGAATGCTATGTTTTTTTGAAATAAATAAATAAATAAATTAATTAATTAACTTGCCATATCTTCTGCTAGGATTCCTTTGAATGAGAAGAGAGGGGAGAAGTTGTTGGGTGAGGTCGTCGAGCCATGAAAATCAGCACGGCCGATATCGGAGCATTTAGTTAATTATACACGACTATTCTATACCATCTTACGTATCCGATTTCAAAGTAAACTAAAAGCATGTTTAATTATATTCATTATTTTGCACTTGATGCATTGTTTTTTCGTTTAAATTATGGTTAATACGTTATATTTAAACCAATTTAAGCTACGAACAGTGCTATCAGTGATTGCTTATCTGAAGTTTATTGCAGTTGTGCTAGTGAGATGCATAGTGCTTATATTTTGGAGTTTACTATAGCTTTCATATTTTCATTCAATGGATTTAATTGCTTTTGCGAAGTGACGTATGTCAAGGAGCAAAGGAATATTGACGTGTGAAAATGATGGACACATTTAGCAGAAAGTAATGGCATAAATAAAATTAGAAAAGAGATGAAATGTGTCATTCATTTTATGTTTGCTTGAAAGGTTTCCTTTGCATTGTACTCTTAGTTTTTACAGTATTTGGGAAAGTAAAGAAGGAGGATACTCATCGATTTGTATTGCTCATCTAATTTTCTCATATTTATGTCTAAATCATCTATCTATTGCCCATAGAGGTAAAATTAGGATGATAATTGAGAAAAGGCGATGTTATTGATGCAAAATTAGCAAAGAAAAATATTGTGATTGAATTTTTTTAAAGCTCAACTCATAATTTCTATTTTTTGGATGATTTATTCCGTAAAATGAGGGGAAGTGGGTGTAGCCGATTAGTGAAATCCATCAAGAAGTTCATATTTCAGTCAGAAGGTTCAGCGGAACATCGCGGCGGAAGTGTTCGCTCATCTGATGGAGGTGGATCGTTTAGTGGATGTGAAGATTTTGGTGATGAGAGACTTCGAATTGAACGTAAAATGGAGCAGATTAAAGAGAGACTCACTCGGATATCTCTTGCTAGAGAAGGTCGCATTATTTAATTTCAACCAAAAATTATTCAGAATTCACACATGTGAATTGGAGTCTTCATCAATGGCCGAACGTTGTGTGTTTATGTTATGTAATTTGCTTAATTCGAAAAAGAAGAATCAAAGCATTTGTGCTCACGTGATGGAGAGATGCGGAGTCTTATTGCATCTGGCATCGGAATGAGTTTTCTGACCCAAGGTGCAACGGAAATGCCCATTTTTAAAGGTGGTGCACTGTTTAGATTAGGTGCCATTTCTCGGAGTCGGAGTTCGCAAATTTTCAAAAAAAAGCGGTTTTTGAGTTAGCGGACCGCCGAATGCGAGGGTAGACGAGGATGCAACAATTTTGAACAATAAAAACGATATGCCTTAACAATGTTCCACCTTGAAAAATCTATAATGCAATTCATATGCTGATCTGCGATGAAACACTTTCACCCATCCGGCTTCAGTAGTTTTGGGTCCAGGTACGTCGATGAGGCATAGGCTGATACGTATGTATTGCTTGGAGGAAATAATTGATGTTAAAATATTGCATATTACATCTTGTTTACATCTTTGCTTATTTCAGTGACAGTTTGCATTTCTATTTTCTCAATTTGTATTGCTGCAATTGCTAGCATTGTTGGGTAAATGGCAATGAGTTGCTTCTTATATGATGATGTTGGTTAGGTTTCATTTTGAATACAAATTGAATGGGAGCATGAAACTTAAGCTTTATATCCTTAGTGCTTGGGATAATGCGGTGATGCAGTGAAATATATTGAGTGTTTTTGCAGCTGATGTTGATGATTTTCTATCGGTGACAAGTAATATGGGCGGTGGCCAAGAAAATCCTCAAATTGCACGGGTTCGACAACATTTCGAAAAGAAGAACAAGAAACATGCCCAAGAGACTGAACACCTTCAGGTGAATCTTTTTTAGAAATAGATCCTGTGCACGGTGAAGTTGATATTCTTTTATCAATGCTATCTTTCAGTTCGGCCTTATTGTCTGCTTTCTCTATCTTCTTTCATTTATGTGCCCAATGTGATGTTTCACCGTCAAATATCGGCGTGTGTTGCCAACATCGGTTAAATTTAAGTAGACCGAGATGCCATAGAATATTCTTATCACATATAAACTCAGCTAAGATGCAAGCTTGTAAAGCTCAAAACTTGTTGTTTCGTTTCAAATGATATTTTAATAAAGGAGTGCAGCATAAAATTGATCATTTTAGAAGAAGTTAGAACAACTCCAAGCGAAATTATGTGAACTCGATACGGGTGTCATCGGTGAACCATCACCGAAGAGCGCTGTTCTCAGTAATATTCGGTAAGCATTAAAAAAATTGCCAGTTGATGGTGAAATTTATTCCACTTAAAATTTTAACAATAATACTGAAAATGTTATCTTGTTTAAAATTTGTCTGTGAATTTTTCTAAAATTTTTATACTGTTTCTTACTTAAAAGTTTCTTCAAAAATAAAATGATTAAGGAGTCAGTAAAATATTTTCGTCAATAAAACCACAAATTAGCAAGCCTTCACTGGTGCGGTTTTACTGTTATGGTGACTGTATCAGTTACCAGTTTTTGCATCAGTCAGCGTTGGTGGTTTTTATGAATGGAGAAGGAAGAGGGATGAATTTGTGATTGCTAGATCATCGCAACATTCCTCAATCACTTATTCATCCAGTTTGGAAAATGCTGTGCAATTTTTGAGAAATTCATTGTACGCCGTATTACTTTAGTAGAAAGCTTCATTTATCTCAAAAGAGGGCTTATATATAGGAAGGTGAAAGGAAATGGTTTCCATGAACGATGTGTTTTAATGGATTTCGCGACTGTAACGACCTTGCATGCCACAGTTTTCGAATACGACCGAATAGAACAAATCATCCATCATAGTTATGATCGAATTCTTTTATTACAGTAAAACGGGTCCCCTTTTACGTGAGATGACCGGATCAGTGATATCGGCACCACGTGGGATCGCCCATATGATCAAGAATACATTCGGGTCTGCTGACAACATCCCAGACAGCCTTCATGAAGGTGCTTCTAATGTGGGACATTCCACATTTTATCCTCATGACGTCTCCGGAGATGATCGGTAGGGTTTTATTCTGAAGGTCATATTTATGAAATCCGCGCCTATCCGCTCAAGCTTTGACTAGGTCGGTTTGGGCGGACGTTGTGTCACGTCTTATTTCGAATGCAGTCAGCAGTGATGGCAGTACAACCGACGTTTCTTTCGGCCGATTAGCGACCAAAGGCGATCGTTAGAAATAAAGTTCTGGCTAAAAATACATTTTATACATATTTTGGAAATGTTGCTGGATCACCCATCGAAGGCCTTTGATAAAAACTAAATTTTGATTGCAACTGAGCATGGAAACGAACCAGCGTTTTTCAGTGTATAAAAACCGACGGGAATTTTGTTTTAAAAGAAACCTCTGTTAAGATATTTGTTAGAAAATGATGCGAAATCTTTTTTGATTAGTATGATTACACTTTATATAACTTTTTTTCAGTAATAATACCACTGGGTAGCCAATCTAGAGCAATTAGCATGGATACAGTCAAACAAAACAAAGTAAACAGCAGTATCGCGATTGTAACCGAATATTGGAGGACACATAGCATTTTTCACCGTCGCAGGGAGCAACGCTCAACCTCTTCACACTTATTTTTGAAAAATCCCATATTTTGAAGTTATAATCGAAGCGGAAGTGAAATGTGGTTTTCAAAGAAAGTTTCATTGTCGAATTGAGCAGCTGCGTTTATAGATTGCATTCTTATTCATCGAATCAATGCGAACAAACAACTTCTGAGGGTGGCAGTTTGCGGCATCGGATTGAAACATTGCCGGCGATTCCAGTTGATTTTACCATTCATTCGACGAGTTCCGATGTCCCATCGACGGGTCCATCTCCTCGGTTGGAAGGTCTTTCCGAATTACGCGAGGAGGTTCGAGAACATAAACAGCAGATCCAATTGCTCGTTGACCAGATCGGGAAAATTCAAGTACTTTATTGATTCTTCAAGATCAATGGCGTACTTTAGGTGGCTTAGAATGGTAATAATATGTACCGACTTCAGTGACTGTTTACTTCTAGCAGGATACACCAGGCTTTGAGGTTGCTTGTGGTTTTTTTTTTCTTGTTGAAATAAAACTGATCTGCGCTCCCAGATTCATTTTTTCACTTCATAAATATCTACCAAGTATGGAAGCTGCAAGTATTTTCTTCCGTTGTGAACGTTTTCATATTTGTAGCGTCCATCATTTTTTTACTTTTATGCGTTTACATTTATAAAGTGGGTTATGATGATATAGCGGCTATAGGCATACATGCCAATGCATCTGTTTGTCTATAAACCCGTTTATCTCTATATGTGGTATTTTCAGCTCAAAAACCATTACAGCTAAGGTTAAAAAAACTTGCCTGTGTAAGTATAATCTCTGCTGTAATTGGTAGTTATTTATTGATAGTTTTTGATATTGCTGAGCTGCAGGTGAAGAAATACGCCCATTCCCTGATGCGCTTTTCCAGTCGTTTTTGTAGCAAATCTCATAGGATATCCGTCACATCCGAGGGTTCCCATATCACTTTCACGAACACTGAATATTCTGTTCAAATTTCCAGTCTTAATCCATCGTTGAAATATTTGTCTTTTTAAAGTAGATCATAGAGTAATAGTATTGTTTTGCAGACCTATCTACAGGCGGAGTTCAATTTCTATAATGGCGCTTTACACGAAGAGCGTATAAAAGCTCAGGTTGGTTTCATTGGACATGCTATGCTTGCACCATGTGGCCTTCTTTTTAGGGATAACGCCCAATCTCGTTACTCGTTTGTAAGAAGCTGTTGGATGCATGCAACCATTCAACGTAACATACTGAAGTGCATGGCGATAGTTCGCCACGAAGAACCGATTTTGCTGATGTTGCACCTATCTGCATGTTATGCAGTTTTTTTTTATCAGTATCCATCAAGTGACGCAAATTCTGTCAGGTCTAGCGATGATAACTGGAATTTCGCTTGGCCGTTAGCTAATAGAAGACATTACCTTGCAGCCGAAATTCCCTTGAAACCAAATGCATCGCAAAAACGTCACTCGGCCATCAATTGTAGGCATTCAGTAAAAACTATTTTTCAGTTGCAATCTCCCGAAGAAAAAAAAGCAACGAATGAAATCAAAGCCGAATTTCGATTTATAAAAAACTGGCCAAAATTCGGTTGATTTGTTTCCATACTAATTGAAACGTTTTAAATTTTCGTTAAACGTCTTTCTTCCTGCTATCGTTTGCAAGGTTTTTTTTTGCCTTTCAGAAATTGGAAGAAGTTTTAAATGAGACAATAGAGCTACATCAAGCGGAAATGATCGCATTGAGATCTGATTTGAATACAATTGGCACACGAATGGATTATCAATATTGCGATCGGTTCCGCTCAATCGAAGAGAATATTGAGAGCACACAAAATAGGGTATTTATCTATTATTATTTTTATTATTTGTTGTTGTTTTCGGTTTTTGATCAACCTCAGTCCGTTCACACATTCATTCATTGGATTGTCGCTTTCGGTGCTTTGTGATGGAAAAATATGTGCGAAGTTTTCCTTATATTTTGAGTCTAAATCATCTCTCGTTAACTCTTTAAGTTTTTTCAACAGTAATTTGAATGAATTTTTGGTACAATGAATATTCCAGCACACTTGTTTGCTCTATTTATTCTCGTATTTACATGATTTTTTTAAAATGTTTATTTTAAACGGCAAATGATACGGCGATGAGGCTTTTTTGGTATCATTCAATCACGTTTGCTTTACAAATTAGGTTTCAACCTGGCCAAACTTGATGTGTCTAGCCTTTAGTATAATAGATATTCTTTTACTGTCCTGATATGCTTATGTGAATTCAGATGGTTCAAATGGAAACAAACGTGAGGGAATGGCTAGAGACACGACCACGATCTGTAGTCAGTTCGATGATGCTAATGGGCGCCAACGTGCTCGTCGAGTTTCTTAAACTCATTTTGTTTGTCATCTCATTTGCACTCGATTTTGTAAAACCCTTCACAGGAACAAGGTCACTTCGATTTGTTTATTGCTACTCTTCTACTTTCCTCATTCCTTGCCTCGTTGTGATGCTTACTTCGATCTATAACTTGCATTTTAAAAAGTCTCCTAATGTTGCAACATTTATTTTTGCTTAAGTCCCAAAGCCATTTGGGAAATCGGCAAATTTACCTTTCACATTTTTCCGTTGAATAGAAATTTATTCTGGGAAGTTGTGAATTGAGTACGCAAATTCAGGACCACATCTTATCGTCGGAGATTCTCATAGATCTCAGTTACTGATGAAAATTCGATGGAGAGGTCATCGGACGAAATTTTTTCTTCTTTCTTCTGTCGGCTATCATATTTTTTTGCTTGATTATAGCCCTAGCTCGAAATCAGGCAGTGAGTCGCGATTGCCAGCCTTCCTTCAGTTGAAAGGCAGCGTGATGGCGTCAGGAGAGGAGAAGGTCGGCCATGGATCGTGCAGTTGATAAACGATAATGTGCTCTTTTCTCTTATTCATATTTTTCCCCTTTCCTTTTTTTAAATATATTCACTTGTCATGCTTCCATTTTTTTTTTTTTCAGGACCCGAGCTGGATTTTTAATTCTTTTCTCGTTTCTGGTTGTAGTTTTGGCGCAATCGGTTGATTTTACCGCTCTTCTGAGGCGTTTAATAGCCATATTTCACTCATCACCTTCATCGTCATCATCGTATGTGACGACTTCCGAGGCCTTTCCGGGCACTACATTGGAAGATGTTCATAAGTGAACACACGATTTCCATTTGTATAAAGCTTGTTCTTAGTTACGGCTCTTGTTTTCTTTTCTTGTTTTTTGTTTTGATTCTATGTAACTTTGAAAGTGATGTGGAATAGAAAAAATTCAACGGGTTTTTTAGCAAAGTTGAGGGTTTATGCCTTCCTCCACATCCTCGGAATTGCTCTTAAGAGTTCATTTCAGAAATAAAGAAAAATAATGTGTTATATGAAAAAATAAAAACGAAACCAGTGGATGTGTGCTAGGTCGATGACGTTTAATGTTTGAGAAAAAGACGAGATTAAATTGCGGAGGAATTACTGCGGATAACATTGGTTTAATTGCATAGAATTTCTAAAGGTGAGGTGGCAGCTTCGGACTGATGTGCCGAGAAATAATGGCTTGTGCTTTCAGCTACACATGGTATTTGTGAGCATAAAATTTGCATATTGCATTATTTGCATTAAATCTATAGATGAGAGGTCTGTTCTGTGTTTATCGCGGTGATTAAAAATATGCGAAATGCATATATTTTTTATCATAGATCAAATGAGCCTAAGATATAATTGCGTTTAGAATTGAGGGCATAGATCAAATGAGATATGCTGCAACTTCCTCACATTGACATAACTTTTATAAAATGATATAGAAGTAAAAACCTCCGTACTTTTTAGTTTCAAATAATAATTCGTTTGGAGGTGGAATAGGAGGAACGTCATCGAGATTGCCAGAATTTTTGAAAAGGGCATATTCAAATTTCCTTTCCACCTTCCTGTCTCCCCTTCTCTCGTCCCCTCGCTCCCCTGTGTTTTCCCTCTCTTCAGCTAACTTCAATAGCAATGGTTTTATATTTAGCGCATTTCGTTAAGCGGGATTGCAAATAATCTCTGTACTTTATTATGGAATGGATTTTCGATGCACTTTCAGTTTTGTTGGAATGATTTGTTGAATACGATTGTTAGAAAAGTTGAATGAATCAATGAGTATTATGCATAGCAAATATTGAAATCCTCAAAAATTCAGCACTGTTCGTTATCGGTACTCTCAATTCACCTTTATCAACTACAATAAATTACTAAATTGTATAATAATATATTTCATATACTCGCAATTCATGTAATAACGATTCTATTTAAGAATAAATCGTTTAAATAATAAATCAATTGAAATTAAAGAAAAACTTATTTGTTGAAAAACTTTTCACTCTTCACGCACATAACTATAAGAATTATATTTTCAAGAATTTTCTTTTTTTGAACGAAAATCGATATTCCCTTTCCCATAAATTTGTTCCTGTGTACTCTTTTAGGTTGAGTATTAGTGAATATTTATGCTTCAGGTGCTTATTTAAATCAAAGTGCTTATTAATTTATTTCATTTAACGGCTACAGCCGTCTTAAATCGTCGAAACTTTTCACACGAGAATATTTTGTTGTTTATGAAAAGTGATTGTTTTTTTTTTCGCTCACTCAGGTTGATTCGATCATCAGCATCAACGATCTTGGTAGTTTTTTCTCTTTTTTTTTGAATCATGTTACAGTTTCTTTATTGCCGATTTGGGGAAGTACAGGTTTTGTCGAATCAGTCTCTTACCGTCTCGAGTCAGATTTTGAGGAGGAAGGGGAGAGAGAAGAGAGGAATATGGGGAGGTATGGTGTTGGAAGCGGAGAGGCGGAGAATATAACTTAATCGAATTTTTAAGATCTTTTTATTTTAAAAAAAATAAAATAAAATAAAAAATAGAAATAGAAGGTGGAGCTGGAAGGTTTGATGGATTTAGGAAAAGGATAAGCGTCAACCTGAGTGTTAGCTGTAAATGTGCTTACAGAAACATTTGTTTAATTTTACTTTTAATGAGAGCGTTGTGAATTGTCGTGCACTATGAGATACATCGTGAGCTTTGCCATTTTATTGTTTGTGTTTCTCCATGAGCCTTTTGTGCTAGTGTTGATTTTACTGCACCATTGATCGCATTTCCGTTCGGTTTTTATTGCGAGAAACGGGACGACTATTGCTTTGAATGGGTCTCTTTTTTTTGGAAGAAGAGAGGTGTAATCTTTATTGTTCAGCCTTGCAATTGCTTCTGCCATCGAAATTTGCGAATTCGAAGTGTGGTCGTCAAATTTTATAGGTTGGAATAGTAAGGTTGGGAAAGTCAGACTGTTTTAACGCTGCAAGGAAAGTATCTTTTCATATGGCTCTATTTTACAGCTTTATAATCACCGTCCTCTCACAACGAATTTCTTATAGCGGTCGGTTCGAAGTAAATCACTAGAAGAAGATTGCTTTCAACATTTTATTCTTAATTTTTTTTTAATTTTTAATTTTTTTTTATTATTGCTGTGATTATTGTGGAAGTTTTGCATATATTTAAGGGCAAACAATTTATTCTTATTGCTTGTTGATTGCATATTGATGGGTTTGGCATGTTTCTTTTTTTCTAATTTATTGATTTTGAACTAATTATTGGCGATTAAGAGGCACTCACTATTGGAATGATGTGTATATTGAGGCAAATGTCTAACGTTGGATCGCTGCCGTTGCAGTTTGAGTTCAGAAAGTTTCTCTAGTTCATGTTATACGCCATGCTATCGATACCATATTATTATCGATGTTGTAAGTGATGATGTAGAGTAATATTCGTTTTGAGAGTTCCTCTCGCTTCCCACATAAGCGGGTTGCTTCAGCGAATTATGCCAACAATTTTTCATTGATTTCCGGCTACTGCTCTGGATGAGTAATTCCGCTTTCTAGTTCTTCAATTCGCTTTCATATTGTGAAGCTGAATGGTTTTGCGCTGCATCAAATGCTCATAAATGATTTTTCACCTGTAAGAATTCGTTATTCTCCGTTTTAAATGATTTCTGATGGAATTATGCCCACATAAATAAGAAAATAAAAATTCGTTGAATATAGTGATCGAATTTCCACTTTGCACCTTTAAAATCACGAAAGCAATGAAAATTGCATCACAGGTGAAGAGAACATTTTGGCGGAAATTTTACATGAGCGATTGAATCACTTTAAAAAACGGCTTCCTTCTTTCAACAGTCTTTTGATATTTCGGGGTTTTTTCTCGGCAGTTGTTAGGCCTATGGAGCTGCGGCTTGCTTCCCTCAACACAACTTTTGAAGTTCTATCAAATGACATATAGCTTGTTATATTTCGAGAGTAAGGTTGAAAACCGAATCGACCCGCCAGAATTTCTGAAATATTTTGCAAAATAGGGGATTCTGGTTCTCGGCCGATATTAGATATAGGTAAAAGCGGTCTCTTGATTTGTAGTCTACTCGGCGAGACTTCTTGAACGATATACAGGTGACCGCCCGCGGGCGAATAGGAGCCGAGAAAAAAAATCCCAAAAATCGGAATTTTTCGATCGTAAGGGGGTAACACATGGAAAATTTGAAAAAATATTTTTTGTCTCCGATTTCACTGATTTTGGTATCAGACGATAGAGCTTGATGAACTGATTACGGATATGTGCATTGTTTGCTGTTTTATATGAAAATAGGAAAACTAGAGGTGCACGAATGCTGTAGTTCCATGGAAATGTACTGTGCTTGATATTTCGGGGTTTTTTCTCGGCAGTTGTTAGGCCTATGGAGCTGCGGCTTGCTTCCCTCAACACAACTTTTGAAGCTCTATCAAATGACATATAGCTTGTTATATTTCGAGAGTAAGGTTGAAAACCGAATCGACCCGCCAGAATTTCTGAAATATCGATTTTTGCAAAATAGGGGGTTCTGGTTCTCGGCCGATATTTCATATAGGCAAAAACGGTCTCCCGATTTGTGGTCTACTCGGCGAGACTTCTTGAACGATATACAGGTGATCGCCCGCGGGCGAATAGGAGCCGAGAAAAAAATCCCGAAGATCGGAATTTTTCGATCGTAAGGGGGTAACACACGGAAAATTTGAAAAAATATTTTTTGTCTCCGATTTCACTGATTTTGGTATCAGACGATAGAGCTTGATGAACTGATTACGGATATGTGCGTTGTTTGCTGTTTTATATGAAAATAGGAAAACTAGAGGTGCACGAATGCTGTAGTTCCATGGAAGCGTACTGTACTTGATATTTCGGGGTTTTTTCTCGGCAGTTGTTAGGCCTATGGAGCTGCGGCTTGCTTCCCTCAACACAACTTTTGAAGCTCTATCAAATGACATATAGCTTGTTATATTTCGAGAGTAAGGTTGAAAACCGAATCGACCCGCCAGAATTTCTGAAATATCGATTTTTGCAAAATAGGGGGTTCTGGTTCTCGGCCGATATTTCATATAGGCAAAAACGGTCTCCCGATTTCTGGTCTACTCGGCGAGACTTCTTGAACGATATACAGGTGACCACCCGCGGGCGAATAGCAGCCGAGAAAAAAATCCCAAAAATCGGAATTTTTCGATCGTAAGGGGGTAACACATGGAAAATTTGAAAAAATATTTTTTGTCTCCGATTTCACTGATTTTGGTATCAGACGATAGAGCTTGATGAACTGATTACGGATATGTGCATTGTTTGCTGTTTTATATGAAAATAGGAAAACTAGAGGTGCACGAATGCTGTAGTTCCATGGAAATGTACTGTGCTTGATATTTCGGGGTTTTTTCTCGGCAGTTGTTAGGCCTATGGAGCTGCGGCTTGCTTCCCTCAACACAACTTTCGAAGCTCTATCAAATGACATATAGCTTGTTATATTTCGAGAGTAAGGTTGAAAACCGAATCGACCCGCCAGAATTTCTGAAATATCGATTTTTGCAAAATAGGGGTTCTGGTTCTCGGCCGATATTTCATATAGGCAAAAACGGTCTCCCGGTTTGTGGTCTACTCGGCGAGACTTCTTGAACGATATACAGGTGATCGCCCGCGGGCGAATAGGAGCCGAGAAAAAAAATCCCAAAGATCGGAATTTTTCGATCGTAAGGGGGTAGGTAACACATGGAAAATTTGAAAAAATATTTTTTGTCTCCGATTTCACTGATTTTGGTATCAGACGATAGAGCTTGATGAACTGATTACGGATATGTGCATTGTTTGCTGTTTTATATGAAAATAGGAAAACTAGAGGTGCACGAATGCTGTAGTTCCATGGAAATGTACTGTGCTTGATATTTCGGGGTTTTTTCTCGGCAGTTGTTAGGCCTATGGAGCTGCGGCTTGCTTCCCTCAACACAACTTTCGAAGCTCTATCAAATGACATATAGCTTGTTATATTTCGAGAGTAAGGTTGAAAACCGAATCGACCCGCCAGAATTTCTGAAATATCGATTTTTGCAAAATAGGGGGTTCTGGTTCTCGGCCGATATTTCATATAGGCAAAAACGGTCTCCCGGTTTGTGGTCTACTCGGCGAGACTTCTTGAACGATATACAGGTGATCGCCCGCGGGCGAATAGGAGCCGAGAAAAAAATCCCGAAGATCGGAATTTTTCGATCGTAAGGGGGTAACACACGGAAAATTTGAAAAAATATTTTTTGTCTCCGATTTCACTGATTTTGGTATCAGACGATAGAGCTTGATGAACTGATTACGGATATGTGCGTTGTTTGCTGTTTTATATGAAAATAGGAAAACTAGAGGTGCACGAATGCTGTAGTTCCATGGAAGCGTACTGTACTTGATATTTCGGGGTTTTTTCTCGGCAGTTGTTAGGCCTATGGAGCTGCGGCTTGCTTCCCTCAACACAACTTTTGAAGCTCTATCAAATGACATATAGCTTGTTATATTTCGAGAGTAAGGTTGAAAACCGAATCGACCCGCCAGAATTTCTGAAATATCGATTTTTGCAAAATAGGGGGTTCTGGTTCTCGGCCGATATTTCATATAGGCAAAAACGGTCTCCCGATTTCTGGTCTACTCGGCGAGACTTCTTGAACGATATACAGGTGACCACCCGCGGGCGAATAGCAGCCGAGAAAAAAATCCCAAAAATCGGAATTTTTCGATCGTAAGGGGGTAACACATGGAAAATTTGAAAAAATATTTTTTGTCTCCGATTTCACTGATTTTGGTATCAGACGATAGAGCTTGATGAACTGATTACGGATATGTGCATTGTTTGCTGTTTTATATGAAAATAGGAAAACTAGAGGTGCACGAATGCTGTAGTTCCATGGAAATGTACTGTGCTTGATATTTCGGGGTTTTTTCTCGGCAGTTGTTAGGCCTATGGAGCTGCGGCTTGCTTCCCTCAACACAACTTTCGAAGCTCTATCAAATGACATATAGCTTGTTATATTTCGAGAGTAAGGTTGAAAACCGAATCGACCCGCCAGAATTTCTGAAATATCGATTTTTGCAAAATAGGGGTTCTGGTTCTCGGCCGATATTTCATATAGGCAAAAACGGTCTCCCGGTTTGTGGTCTACTCGGCGAGACTTCTTGAACGATATACAGGTGATCGCCCGCGGGCGAATAGGAGCCGAGAAAAAAAATCCCAAAGATCGGAATTTTTCGATCGTAAGGGGGTAGGTAACACATGGAAAATTTGAAAAAATATTTTTTGTCTCCGATTTCACTGATTTTGGTATCAGACGATAGAGCTTGATGAACTGATTACGGATATGTGCATTGTTTGCTGTTTTATATGAAAATAGGAAAACTAGAGGTGCACGAATGCTGTAGTTCCATGGAAATGTACTGTGCTTGATATTTCGGGGTTTTTTCTCGGCAGTTGTTAGGCCTATGGAGCTGCGGCTTGCTTCCCTCAACACAACTTTCGAAGCTCTATCAAATGACATATAGCTTGTTATATTTCGAGAGTAAGGTTGAAAACCGAATCGACCCGCCAGAATTTCTGAAATATCGATTTTTGCAAAATAGGGGGTTCTGGTTCTCGGCCGATATTTCATATAGGCAAAAACGGTCTCCCGGTTTGTGGTCTACTCGGCGAGACTTCTTGAACGATATACAGGTGATCGCCCGCGGGCGAATAGGAGCCGAGAAAAAAATCCCAAAGATCGGAATTTTTCGATCGTAAGGGGGTAGGTAACACATGGAAAATTTGAAAAAATATTTTTTGTCTCCGATTTCACTGATTTTGGTATCAGACGATAGAGCTTGATGAACTGATTACGGATATGTGCGTTGTTTGCTGTTTTATATGAAAATAGGAAAACTAGAGGTGCACGAATGCTGTAGTTCCATGGAAGTGTACTGTACTTGATATTTCGGGGTTTTTTCTCGGCAGTTGTTAGGCCTATGGAGCTGCGGCTTGCTTCCCTCAACACAACTTTTGAAGCTCTATCAAATGACATATAGCTTGTTATATTTCGAGAGTAAGGTTGAAAACCGAATCGACCCGCCAGAATTTCTGAAATATCGATTTTTGCAAAATAGGGGGTTCTGGTTCTCGGCCGATATTTCATATAGGCAAAAACGGTCTCCCGATTTGTGGTCTACTCGGCGAGACTTCTTGAACGATATACAGGTGATCGCCCGCGGGCGAATAGGAGCCGAGAAAAAAATCCCGAAGATCGGAATTTTTCGATCGTAAGGGGGTAACACACGGAAAATTTGAAAAAATATTTTTTGTCTCCGATTTCACTGATTTTGGTATCAGACGATAGAGCTTGATGAACTGATTACGGATATGTGCGTTGTTTGCTGTTTTATATGAAAATAGGAAAACTAGAGGTGCACGAATGCTGTAGTTCCATGGAAGTGTACTGTACTTGATATTTCGGGGTTTTTTCTCGGCAGTTGTTAGGCCTATGGAGCTGCGGCTTGCTTCCCTCAACACAACTTTTGAAGCTCTATCAAATGACATATAGCTTGTTATATTTCGAGAGTAAGGTTGAAAACCGAATCGACCCGCCAGAATTTCTGAAATATCGATTTTTGCAAAATAGGGGGTTCTGGTTCTCGGCCGATATTTCATATAGGCAAAAACGGTCTCCCGATTTGTGGTCTACTCGGCGAGACTTCTTGAACGATATACAGGTGACCACCCGCGGGCGAATAGCAGCCGAGAAAAAAATCCCAAAAATCGGAATTTTTCGATCGTAAGGGGGTAACACATGGAAAATTTGAAAAAATATTTTTTGTCTCCGATTTCACTGATTTTGGTATCAGACGATAGAGCTTGATGAACTGATTACGGATATGTGCGTTGTTTGCTGTTTTATATGAAAATAGGAAAACTAGAGGTGCACGAATGCTGTAGTTCCATGGAAGTGTACTGTACTTGATATTTCGGGGTTTTTTCTCGGCAGTTGTTAGGCCTATGGAGCTGCGGCTTGCTTCCCTCAACACAACTTTTGAAGCTCTATCAAATGACATATAGCTTGTTATATTTCGAGAGTAAGGTTGAAAACCGAATCGACCCGCCAGAATTTCTGAAATATCGATTTTTGCAAAATAGGGGTTCTGGTTCTCGGCCGATATTTCATATAGGCAAAAACGGTCTCCCGATTTGTGGTCTACTCGGCGAGACTTCTTGAACGATATACAGGTGATCGCCCGCGGGCGAATAGGAGCCGAGAAAAAAATCCCGAAGATCGGAATTTTTCGATCGTAAGGGGGTAACACACGGAAAATTTGAAAAAATATTTTTTGTCTCCGATTTCACTGATTTTGGTATCAGACGATAGAGCTTGATGAACTGATTACGGATATGTGCGTTGTTTGCTGTTTTATATGAAAATAGGAAAACTAGAGGTGCACGAATGCTGTAGTTCCATGGAAGTGTACTGTACTTGATATTTCGGGGTTTTTTCTCGGCAGTTGTTAGGCCTATGGAGCTGCGGCTTGCTTCCCTCAACACAACTTTTGAAGCTCTATCAAATGACATATAGCTTGTTATATTTCGAGAGTAAGGTTGAAAACCGAATCGACCCGCCAGAATTTCTGAAATATCGATTTTTGCAAAATAGGGGGTTCTGGTTCTCGGCCGATATTTCATATAGGCAAAAACGGTCTCCCGATTTGTGGTCTACTCGGCGAGACTTCTTGAACGATATACAGGTGACCACCCGCGGGCGAATAGCAGCCGAGAAAAAAATCCCAAAAATCGGAATTTTTCGATCGTAAGGGGGTAACACATGGAAAATTTGAAAAAATATTTTTTGTCTCCGATTTCACTGATTTTGGTATCAGACGATAGAGCTTGATGAACTGATTACGGATATGTGCGTTGTTTGCTGTTTTATATGAAAATAGGAAAACTAGAGGTGCACGAATGCTGTAGTTCCATGGAAATGTACTGTGCTTGATATTTCGGGGTTTTTTCTCGGCAGTTGTTAGGCCTATGGAGCTGCGGCTTGCTTCCCTCAACACAACTTTTGAAGCTCTATCAAATGACATATAGCTTGTTATATTTCGAGAGTAAGGTTGAAAACCGAATCGACCCGCCAGAATTTCTGAAATATCGATTTTTGCAAAATAGGGGTTCTGGTTCTCGGCCGATATTTCATATAGGCAAAAACGGTCTCCCGGTTTGTGGTCTACTCGGCGAGACTTCTTGAACGATATACAGGTGATCGCCCGCGGGCGAATAGGAGCCGAGAAAAAAAATCCCAAAGATCGGAATTTTTCGATCGTAAGGGGGTAGGTAACACATGGAAAATTTGAAAAAATATTTTTTGTCTCCGATTTCACTGATTTTGGTATCAGACGATAGAGCTTGATGAACTGATTACGGATATGTGCGTTGTTTGCTGTTTTATATGAAAATAGGAAAACTAGAGGTGCACGAATGCTGTAGTTCCATGGAAGTGTACTGTACTTGATATTTCGGGGTTTTTTCTCGGCAGTTGTTAGGCCTATGGAGCTGCGGCTTGCTTCCCTCAACACAACTTTTGAAGCTCTATCAAATGACATATAGCTTGTTATATTTCGAGAGTAAGGTTGAAAACCGAATCGACCCGCCAGAATTTCTGAAATATCGATTTTTGCAAAATAGGGGGTTCTGGTTGTCGGCCGATATTTCATATAGGCAAAAACGGTCTCCCGATTTGTGGTCTACTCGGCGAGACTTCTTGAACGATATACAGGTGATCGCCCGCGGGCGAATAGGAGCCGAGAAAAAAATCCCGAAGATCGGAATTTTTCGATCGTAAGGGGGTAACACACGGAAAATTTGAAAAAATATTTTTTGTCTCCGATTTCACTGATTTTGGTATCAGACGATAGAGCTTGATGAACTGATTACGGATATGTGCGTTGTTTGCTGTTTTATATGAAAATAGGAAAACTAGAGGTGCACGAATGCTGTAGTTCCATGGAAGCGTACTGTACTTGATATTTCGGGGTTTTTTCTCGGCAGTTGTTAGGCCTATGGAGCTGCGGCTTGCTTCCCTCAACACAACTTTTGAAGCTCTATCAAATGACATATAGCTTGTTATATTTCGAGAGTAAGGTTGAAAACCGAATCGACCCGCCAGAATTTCTGAAATATCGATTTTTGCAAAATAGGGGTTCTGGTTCTCGGCCGATATTTCATATAGGCAAAAACGGTCTCCCGGTTTGTGGTCTACTCGGCGAGACTTCTTGAACGATATACAGGTGACCACCCGCGGGCGAATAGCAGCCGAGAAAAAAATCCCAAAAATCGGAATTTTTCGATCGTAAGGGGGTAACACATGGAAAATTTGAAAAAATATTTTTTGTCTCCGATTTCACTGATTTTGGTATCAGACGATAGAGCTTGATGAACTGATTACGGATATGTGCATTGTTTGCTGTTTTATATGAAAATAGGAAAACTAGAGGTGCACGAATGCTGTAGTTCCATGGAAATGTACTGTGCTTGATATTTCGGGGTTTTTTCTCGGCAGTTGTTAGGCCTATGGAGCTGCGGCTTGCTTCCCTCAACACAACTTTCGAAGCTCTATCAAATGACATATAGCTTGTTATATTTCGAGAGTAAGGTTGAAAACCGAATCGACCCGCCAGAATTTCTGAAATATCGATTTTTGCAAAATAGGGGGTTCTGGTTCTCGGCCGATATTTCATATAGGCAAAAACGGTCTCCCGGTTTGTGGTCTACTCGGCGAGACTTCTTGAACGATATACAGGTGATCGCCCGCGGGCGAATAGGAGCCGAGAAAAAAAATCCCAAAGATCGGAATTTTTCGATCGTAAGGGGGTAGGTAACACATGGAAAATTTGAAAAAATATTTTTTGTCTCCGATTTCACTGATTTTGGTATCAGACGATAGAGCTTGATGAACTGATTACGGATATGTGCATTGTTTGCTGTTTTATATGAAAATAGGAAAACTAGAGGTGCACGAATGCTGTAGTTCCATGGAAATGTACTGTGCTTGATATTTCGGGGTTTTTTCTCGGCAGTTGTTAGGCCTATGGAGCTGCGGCTTGCTTCCCTCAACACAACTTTCGAAGCTCTATCAAATGACATATAGCTTGTTATATTTCGAGAGTAAGGTTGAAAACCGAATCGACCCGCCAGAATTTCTGAAATATCGATTTTTGCAAAATAGGGGTTCTGGTTCTCGGCCGATATTTCATATAGGCAAAAACGGTCTCCCGGTTTGTGGTCTACTCGGCGAGACTTCTTGAACGATATACAGGTGATCGCCCGCGGGCGAATAGGAGCCGAGAAAAAAAATCCCAAAGATCGGAATTTTTCGATCGTGAGGGGGTAGGTAACACATGGAAAATTTGAAAAAATATTTTTTGTCTCCGATTTCACTGATTTTGGTATCAGACGATAGAGCTTGATGAACTGATTACGGATATGTGCGTTGTTTGCTGTTTTATATGAAAATAGGAAAACTAGAGGTGCACGAATGCTGTAGTTCCATGGAAGTGTACTGTACTTGATATTTCGGGGTTTTTTCTCGGCAGTTGTTAGGCCTATGGAGCTGCGGCTTGCTTCCCTCAACACAACTTTTGAAGCTCTATCAAATGACATATAGCTTGTTATATTTCGAGAGTAAGGTTGAAAACCGAATCGACCCGCCAGAATTTCTGAAATATCGATTTTTGCAAAATAGGGGGTTCTGGTTGTCGGCCGATATTTCATATAGGCAAAAACGGTCTCCCGATTTGTGGTCTACTCGGCGAGACTTCTTGAACGATATACAGGTGATCGCCCGCGGGCGAATAGGAGCCGAGAAAAAAATCCCGAAGATCGGAATTTTTCGATCGTAAGGGGGTAACACACGGAAAATTTGAAAAAATATTTTTTGTCTCCGATTTCACTGATTTTGGTATCAGACGATAGAGCTTGATGAACTGATTACGGATATGTGCGTTGTTTGCTGTTTTATATGAAAATAGGAAAACTAGAGGTGCACGAATGCTGTAGTTCCATGGAAGCGTACTGTACTTGATATTTCGGGGTTTTTTCTCGGCAGTTGTTAGGCCTATGGAGCTGCGGCTTGCTTCCCTCAACACAACTTTTGAAGCTCTATCAAATGACATATAGCTTGTTATATTTCGAGAGTAAGGTTGAAAACCGAATCGACCCGCCAGAATTTCTGAAATATCGATTTTTGCAAAATAGGGGTTCTGGTTCTCGGCCGATATTTCATATAGGCAAAAACGGTCTCCCGGTTTGTGGTCTACTCGGCGAGACTTCTTGAACGATATACAGGTGACCACCCGCGGGCGAATAGCAGCCGAGAAAAAAATCCCAAAAATCGGAATTTTTCGATCGTAAGGGGGTAACACATGGAAAATTTGAAAAAATATTTTTTGTCTCCGATTTCACTGATTTTGGTATCAGACGATAGAGCTTGATGAACTGATTACGGATATGTGCATTGTTTGCTGTTTTATATGAAAATAGGAAAACTAGAGGTGCACGAATGCTGTAGTTCCATGGAAATGTACTGTGCTTGATATTTCGGGGTTTTTTCTCGGCAGTTGTTAGGCCTATGGAGCTGCGGCTTGCTTCCCTCAACACAACTTTCGAAGCTCTATCAAATGACATATAGCTTGTTATATTTCGAGAGTAAGGTTGAAAACCGAATCGACCCGCCAGAATTTCTGAAATATCGATTTTTGCAAAATAGGGGTTCTGGTTCTCGGCCGATATTTCATATAGGCAAAAACGGTCTCCCGGTTTGTGGTCTACTCGGCGAGACTTCTTGAACGATATACAGGTGATCGCCCGCGGGCGAATAGGAGCCGAGAAAAAAAATCCCAAAGATCGGAATTTTTCGATCGTAAGGGGGTAGGTAACACATGGAAAATTTGAAAAAATATTTTTTGTCTCCGATTTCACTGATTTTGGTATCAGACGATAGAGCTTGATGAACTGATTACGGATATGTGCATTGTTTGCTGTTTTATATGAAAATAGGAAAACTAGAGGTGCACGAATGCTGTAGTTCCATGGAAATGTACTGTGCTTGATATTTCGGGGTTTTTTCTCGGCAGTTGTTAGGCCTATGGAGCTGCGGCTTGCTTCCCTCAACACAACTTTCGAAGCTCTATCAAATGACATATAGCTTGTTATATTTCGAGAGTAAGGTTGAAAACCGAATCGACCCGCCAGAATTTCTGAAATATCGATTTTTGCAAAATAGGGGGTTCTGGTTCTCGGCCGATATTTCATATAGGCAAAAACGGTCTCCCGGTTTGTGGTCTACTCGGCGAGACTTCTTGAACGATATACAGGTGATCGCCCGCGGGCGAATAGGAGCCGAGAAAAAAAATCCCGAAGATCGGAATTTTTCGATCGTAAGGGGGTAACACACGGAAAATTTGAAAAAATATTTTTTGTCTCCGATTTCACTGATTTTGGTATCAGACGATAGAGCTTGATGAACTGATTACGGATATGTGCGTTGTTTGCTGTTTTATATGAAAATAGGAAAACTAGAGGTGCACGAATGCTGTAGTTCCATGGAAGTGTACTGTACTTGATATTTCGGGGTTTTTTCTCGGCAGTTGTTAGGCCTATGGAGCTGCGGCTTGCTTCCCTCAACACAACTTTTGAAGCTCTATCAAATGACATATAGCTTGTTATATTTCGAGAGTAAGGTTGAAAACCGAATCGACCCGCCAGAATTTCTGAAATATCGATTTTTGCAAAATAGGGGGTTCTGGTTCTCGGCCGATATTTCATATAGGCAAAAACGGTCTCCCGATTTGTGGTCTACTCGGCGAGACTTCTTGAACGATATACAGGTGACCACCCGCGGGCGAATAGCAGCCGAGAAAAAAATCCCAAAAATCGGAATTTTTCGATCGTAAGGGGGTAACACATGGAAAATTTGAAAAAATATTTTTTGTCTCCGATTTCACTGATTTTGGTATCAGACGATAGAGCTTGATGAACTGATTACGGATATGTGCGTTGTTTGCTGTTTTATATGAAAATAGGAAAACTAGAGGTGCACGAATGCTGTAGTTCCATGGAAATGTACTGTGCTTGATATTTCGGGGTTTTTTCTCGGCAGTTGTTAGGCCTATGGAGCTGCGGCTTGCTTCCCTCAACACAACTTTTGAAGCTCTATCAAATGACATATAGCTTGTTATATTTCGAGAGTAAGGTTGAAAACCGAATCGACCCGCCAGAATTTCTGAAATATCGATTTTTGCAAAATAGGGGGTTCTGGTTCTCGGCCGATATTTCATATAGGCAAAAACGGTCTCCCGGTTTGTGGTCTACTCGGCGAGACTTCTTGAACGATATACAGGTGATCGCCCGCGGGCGAATAGGAGCCGAGAAAAAAATCCCAAAGATCGGAATTTTTCGATCGTAAGGGGGTAGGTAACACATGGAAAATTTGAAAAAATATTTTTGTCTCCGATTTCACTGATTTTGGTATCAGACGATAGAGCTTGATGAACTGATTACGGATATGTGCGTTGTTTGCTGTTTTATATGAAAATAGGAAAACTAGAGGTGCACGAATGCTGTAGTTCCATGGAAGTGTACTGTACTTGATATTTCGGGGTTTTTTCTCGGCAGTTGTTAGGCCTATGGAGCTGCGGCTTGCTTCCCTCAACACAACTTTTGAAGCTCTATCAAATGACATATAGCTTGTTATATTTCGAGAGTAAGGTTGAAAACCGAATCGACCCGCCAGAATTTCTGAAATATCGATTTTTGCAAAATAGGGGGTTCTGGTTGTCGGCCGATATTTCATATAGGCAAAAACGGTCTCCCGATTTGTGGTCTACTCGGCGAGACTTCTTGAACGATATACAGGTGATCGCCCGCGGGCGAATAGGAGCCGAGAAAAAAATCCCGAAGGTCGGAATTTTTCGATCGTAAGGGGGTAACACACGGAAAATTTGAAAAAATATTTTTTGTCTCCGATTTCACTGATTTTGGTATCAGACGATAGAGCTTGATGAACTGATTACGGATATGTGCGTTGTTTGCTGTTTTATATGAAAATAGGAAAACTAGAGGTGCACGAATGCTGTAGTTCCATGGAAGCGTACTGTACTTGATATTTCGGGGTTTTTTCTCGGCAGTTGTTAGGCCTATGGAGCTGCGGCTTGCTTCCCTCAACACAACTTTTGAAGCTCTATCAAATGACATATAGCTTGTTATATTTCGAGAGTAAGGTTGAAAACCGAATCGACCCGCCAGAATTTCTGAAATATCGATTTTTGCAAAATAGGGGGTTCTGGTTCTCGGCCGATATTTCATATAGGCAAAAACGGTCTCCCGGTTTGTGGTCTACTCGGCGAGACTTCTTGAACGATATACAGGTGACCACCCGCGGGCGAATAGCAGCCGAGAAAAAAATCCCAAAAATCGGAATTTTTCGATCGTAAGGGGGTAACACATGGAAAATTTGAAAAAATATTTTTTGTCTCCGATTTCACTGATTTTGGTATCAGACGATAGAGCTTGATGAACTGATTACGGATATGTGCATTGTTTGCTGTTTTATATGAAAATAGGAAAACTAGAGGTGCACGAATGCTGTAGTTCCATGGAAATGTACTGTGCTTGATATTTCGGGGTTTTTTCTCGGCAGTTGTTAGGCCTATGGAGCTGCGGCTTGCTTCCCTCAACACAACTTTCGAAGCTCTATCAAATGACATATAGCTTGTTATATTTCGAGAGTAAGGTTGAAAACCGAATCGACCCGCCAGAATTTCTGAAATATCGATTTTTGCAAAATAGGGGGTTCTGGTTCTCGGCCGATATTTCATATAGGCAAAAACGGTCTCCCGGTTTGTGGTCTACTCGGCGAGACTTCTTGAACGATATACAGGTGATCGCCCGCGGGCGAATAGGAGCCGAGAAAAAAATCCCAAAGATCGGAATTTTTCGATCGTAAGGGGGTAGGTAACACATGGAAAATTTGAAAAAATATTTTTTGTCTCCGATTTCACTGATTTTGGTATCAGACGATAGAGCTTGATGAACTGATTACGGATATGTGCATTGTTTGCTGTTTTATATGAAAATAGGAAAACTAGAGGTGCACGAATGCTGTAGTTCCATGGAAATGTACTGTGCTTGATATTTCGGGGTTTTTTCTCGGCAGTTGTTAGGCCTATGGAGCTGCGGCTTGCTTCCCTCAACACAACTTTCGAAGCTCTATCAAATGACATATAGCTTGTTATATTTCGAGAGTAAGGTTGAAAACCGAATCGACCCGCCAGAATTTCTGAAATATCGATTTTTGCAAAATAGGGGTTCTGGTTCTCGGCCGATATTTCATATAGGCAAAAACGGTCTCCCGGTTTGTGGTCTACTCGGCGAGACTTCTTGAACGATATACAGGTGATCGCCCGCGGGCGAATAGGAGCCGAGAAAAAAATCCCAAAGATCGGAATTTTTCGATCGTAAGGGGGTAGGTAACACATGGAAAATTTGAAAAAATATTTTTTGTCTCCGATTTCACTGATTTTGGTATCAGACGATAGAGCTTGATGAACTGATTACGGATATGTGCGTTGTTTGCTGTTTTATATGAAAATAGGAAAACTAGAGGTGCACGAATGCTGTAGTTCCATGGAAGTGTACTGTACTTGATATTTCGGGGTTTTTTCTCGGCAGTTGTTAGGCCTATGGAGCTGCGGCTTGCTTCCCTCAACACAACTTTTGAAGCTCTATCAAATGACATATAGCTTGTTATATTTCGAGAGTAAGGTTGAAAACCGAATCGACCCGCCAGAATTTCTGAAATATCGATTTTTGCAAAATAGGGGGTTCTGGTTGTCGGCCGATATTTCATATAGGCAAAAACGGTCTCCCGATTTGTGGTCTACTCGGCGAGACTTCTTGAACGATATACAGGTGATCGCCCGCGGGCGAATAGGAGCCGAGAAAAAAATCCCGAAGATCGGAATTTTTCGATCGTAAGGGGGTAACACACGGAAAATTTGAAAAAATATTTTTTGTCTCCGATTTCACTGATTTTGGTATCAGACGATAGAGCTTGATGAACTGATTACGGATATGTGCGTTGTTTGCTGTTTTATATGAAAATAGGAAAACTAGAGGTGCACGAATGCTGTAGTTCCATGGAAGCGTACTGTACTTGATATTTCGGGGTTTTTTCTCGGCAGTTGTTAGGCCTATGGAGCTGCGGCTTGCTTCCCTCAACACAACTTTTGAAGCTCTATCAAATGACATATAGCTTGTTATATTTCGAGAGTAAGGTTGAAAACCGAATCGACCCGCCAGAATTTCTGAAATATCGATTTTTGCAAAATAGGGGTTCTGGTTCTCGGCCGATATTTCATATAGGCAAAAACGGTCTCCCGGTTTGTGGTCTACTCGGCGAGACTTCTTGAACGATATACAGGTGACCACCCGCGGGCGAATAGCAGCCGAGAAAAAAATCCCAAAAATCGGAATTTTTCGATCGTAAGGGGGTAACACATGGAAAATTTGAAAAAATATTTTTTGTCTCCGATTTCACTGATTTTGGTATCAGACGATAGAGCTTGATGAACTGATTACGGATATGTGCATTGTTTGCTGTTTTATATGAAAATAGGAAAACTAGAGGTGCACGAATGCTGTAGTTCCATGGAAATGTACTGTGCTTGATATTTCGGGGTTTTTTCTCGGCAGTTGTTAGGCCTATGGAGCTGCGGCTTGCTTCCCTCAACACAACTTTCGAAGCTCTATCAAATGACATATAGCTTGTTATATTTCGAGAGTAAGGTTGAAAACCGAATCGACCCGCCAGAATTTCTGAAATATCGATTTTTGCAAAATAGGGGGTTCTGGTTCTCGGCCGATATTTCATATAGGCAAAAACGGTCTCCCGGTTTGTGGTCTACTCGGCGAGACTTCTTGAACGATATACAGGTGATCGCCCGCGGGCGAATAGGAGCCGAGAAAAAAATCCCAAAGATCGGAATTTTTCGATCGTAAGGGGGTAGGTAACACATGGAAAATTTGAAAAAATATTTTTTGTCTCCGATTTCACTGATTTTGGTATCAGACGATAGAGCTTGATGAACTGATTACGGATATGTGCATTGTTTGCTGTTTTATATGAAAATAGGAAAACTAGAGGTGCACGAATGCTGTAGTTCCATGGAAATGTACTGTGCTTGATATTTCGGGGTTTTTTCTCGGCAGTTGTTAGGCCTATGGAGCTGCGGCTTGCTTCCCTCAACACAACTTTCGAAGCTCTATCAAATGACATATAGCTTGTTATATTTCGAGAGTAAGGTTGAAAACCGAATCGACCCGCCAGAATTTCTGAAATATCGATTTTTGCAAAATAGGGGGTTCTGGTTCTCGGCCGATATTTCATATAGGCAAAAACGGTCTCCCGGTTTGTGGTCTACTCGGCGAGACTTCTTGAACGATATACAGGTGATCGCCCGCGGGCGAATAGGAGCCGAGAAAAAAATCCCAAAGATCGGAATTTTTCGATCGTAAGGGGGTAGGTAACACATGGAAAATTTGAAAAAATATTTTTTGTCTCCGATTTCACTGATTTTGGTATCAGACGATAGAGCTTGATGAACTGATTACGGATATGTGCGTTGTTTGCTGTTTTATATGAAAATAGGAAAACTAGAGGTGCACGAATGCTGTAGTTCCATGGAAGTGTACTGTACTTGATATTTCGGGGTTTTTTCTCGGCAGTTGTTAGGCCTATGGAGCTGCGGCTTGCTTCCCTCAACACAACTTTTGAAGCTCTATCAAATGACATATAGCTTGTTATATTTCGAGAGTAAGGTTGAAAACCGAATCGACCCGCCAGAATTTCTGAAATATCGATTTTTGCAAAATAGGGGGTTCTGGTTCTCGGCCGATATTTCATATAGGCAAAAACGGTCTCCCGATTTGTGGTCTACTCGGCGAGACTTCTTGAACGATATACAGGTGATCGCCCGCGGGCGAATAGGAGCCGAGAAAAAAATCCCGAAGATCGGAATTTTTCGATCGTAAGGGGGTAACACACGGAAAATTTGAAAAAATATTTTTTGTCTCCGATTTCACTGATTTTGGTATCAGACGATAGAGCTTGATGAACTGATTACGGATATGTGCGTTGTTTGCTGTTTTATATGAAAATAGGAAAACTAGAGGTGCACGAATGCTGTAGTTCCATGGAAGTGTACTGTACTTGATATTTCGGGGTTTTTTCTCGGCAGTTGTTAGGCCTATGGAGCTGCGGCTTGCTTCCCTCAACACAACTTTTGAAGCTCTATCAAATGACATATAGCTTGTTATATTTCGAGAGTAAGGTTGAAAACCGAATCGACCCGCCAGAATTTCTGAAATATCGATTTTTGCAAAATAGGGGTTCTGGTTCTCGGCCGATATTTCATATAGGCAAAAACGGTCTCCCGATTTGTGGTCTACTCGGCGAGACTTCTTGAACGATATACAGGTGACCACCCGCGGGCGAATAGCAGCCGAGAAAAAAATCCCAAAAATCGGAATTTTTCGATCGTAAGGGGGTAACACATGGAAAATTTGAAAAAATATTTTTTGTCTCCGATTTCACTGATTTTGGTATCAGACGATAGAGCTTGATGAACTGATTACGGATATGTGCATTGTTTGCTGTTTTATATGAAAATAGGAAAACTAGAGGTGCACGAATGCTGTAGTTCCATGGAAATGTACTGTGCTTGATATTTCGGGGTTTTTTCTCGGCAGTTGTTAGGCCTATGGAGCTGCGGCTTGCTTCCCTCAACACAACTTTCGAAGCTCTATCAAATGACATATAGCTTGTTATATTTCGAGAGTAAGGTTGAAAACCGAATCGACCCGCCAGAATTTCTGAAATATCGATTTTTGCAAAATAGGGGGTTCTGGTTCTCGGCCGATATTTCATATAGGCAAAAACGGTCTCCCGGTTTGTGGTCTACTCGGCGAGACTTCTTGAACGATATACAGGTGATCGCCCGCGGGCGAATAGGAGCCGAGAAAAAAATCCCAAAGATCGGAATTTTTCGATCGTAAGGGGGTAGGTAACACATGGAAAATTTGAAAAAATATTTTTTGTCTCCGATTTCACTGATTTTGGTATCAGACGATAGAGCTTGATGAACTGATTACGGATATGTGCATTGTTTGCTGTTTTATATGAAAATAGGAAAACTAGAGGTGCACGAATGCTGTAGTTCCATGGAAATGTACTGTGCTTGATATTTCGGGGTTTTTTCTCGGCAGTTGTTAGGCCTATGGAGCTGCGGCTTGCTTCCCTCAACACAACTTTCGAAGCTCTATCAAATGACATATAGCTTGTTATATTTCGAGAGTAAGGTTGAAAACCGAATCGACCCGCCAGAATTTCTGAAATATCGATTTTTGCAAAATAGGGGGTTCTGGTTCTCGGCCGATATTTCATATAGGCAAAAACGGTCTCCCGGTTTGTGGTCTACTCGGCGAGACTTCTTGAACGATATACAGGTGATCGCCCGCGGGCGAATAGGAGCCGAGAAAAAAATCCCAAAGATCGGAATTTTTCGATCGTAAGGGGGTAGGTAACACATGGAAAATTTGAAAAAATATTTTTTGTCTCCGATTTCACTGATTTTGGTATCAGACGATAGAGCTTGATGAACTGATTACGGATATGTGCGTTGTTTGCTGTTTTATATGAAAATAGGAAAACTAGAGGTGCACGAATGCTGTAGTTCCATGGAAGTGTACTGTACTTGATATTTCGGGGTTTTTTCTCGGCAGTTGTTAGGCCTATGGAGCTGCGGCTTGCTTCCCTCAACACAACTTTTGAAGCTCTATCAAATGACATATAGCTTGTTATATTTCGAGAGTAAGGTTGAAAACCGAATCGACCCGCCAGAATTTCTGAAATATCGATTTTTGCAAAATAGGGGGTTCTGGTTCTCGGCCGATATTTCATATAGGCAAAAACGGTCTCCCGATTTGTGGTCTACTCGGCGAGACTTCTTGAACGATATACAGGTGATCGCCCGCGGGCGAATAGGAGCCGAGAAAAAAATCCCGAAGATCGGAATTTTTCGATCGTAAGGGGGTAACACACGGAAAATTTGAAAAAATATTTTTTGTCTCCGATTTCACTGATTTTGGTATCAGACGATAGAGCTTGATGAACTGATTACGGATATGTGCGTTGTTTGCTGTTTTATATGAAAATAGGAAAACTAGAGGTGCACGAATGCTGTAGTTCCATGGAAGTGTACTGTACTTGATATTTCGGGGTTTTTTCTCGGCAGTTGTTAGGCCTATGGAGCTGCGGCTTGCTTCCCTCAACACAACTTTTGAAGCTCTATCAAATGACATATAGCTTGTTATATTTCGAGAGTAAGGTTGAAAACCGAATCGACCCGCCAGAATTTCTGAAATATCGATTTTTGCAAAATAGGGGGTTCTGGTTCTCGGCCGATATTTCATATAGGCAAAAACGGTCTCCCGATTTGTGGTCTACTCGGCGAGACTTCTTGAACGATATACAGGTGACCACCCGCGGGCGAATAGCAGCCGAGAAAAAAATCCCAAAAATCGGAATTTTTCGATCGTAAGGGGGTAACACATGGAAAATTTGAAAAAATATTTTTTGTCTCCGATTTCACTGATTTTGGTATCAGACGATAGAGCTTGATGAACTGATTACGGATATGTGCGTTGTTTGCTGTTTTATATGAAAATAGGAAAACTAGAGGTGCACGAATGCTGTAGTTCCATGGAAGTGTACTGTACTTGATATTTCGGGGTTTTTTCTCGGCAGTTGTTAGGCCTATGGAGCTGCGGCTTGCTTCCCTCAACACAACTTTTGAAGCTCTATCAAATGACATATAGCTTGTTATATTTCGAGAGTAAGGTTGAAAACCGAATCGACCCGCCAGAATTTCTGAAATATCGATTTTTGCAAAATAGGGGTTCTGGTTCTCGGCCGATATTTCATATAGGCAAAAACGGTCTCCCGATTTGTGGTCTACTCGGCGAGACTTCTTGAACGATATACAGGTGATCGCCCGCGGGCGAATAGGAGCCGAGAAAAAAATCCCGAAGATCGGAATTTTTCGATCGTAAGGGGGTAACACACGGAAAATTTGAAAAAATATTTTTTGTCTCCGATTTCACTGATTTTGGTATCAGACGATAGAGCTTGATGAACTGATTACGGATATGTGCGTTGTTTGCTGTTTTATATGAAAATAGGAAAACTAGAGGTGCACGAATGCTGTAGTTCCATGGAAGTGTACTGTACTTGATATTTCGGGGTTTTTTCTCGGCAGTTGTTAGGCCTATGGAGCTGCGGCTTGCTTCCCTCAACACAACTTTTGAAGCTCTATCAAATGACATATAGCTTGTTATATTTCGAGAGTAAGGTTGAAAACCGAATCGACCCGCCAGAATTTCTGAAATATCGATTTTTGCAAAATAGGGGGTTCTGGTTCTCGGCCGATATTTCATATAGGCAAAAACGGTCTCCCGATTTGTGGTCTACTCGGCGAGACTTCTTGAACGATATACAGGTGACCACCCGCGGGCGAATAGCAGCCGAGAAAAAAATCCCAAAAATCGGAATTTTTCGATCGTAAGGGGGTAACACATGGAAAATTTGAAAAAATATTTTTTGTCTCCGATTTCACTGATTTTGGTATCAGACGATAGAGCTTGATGAACTGATTACGGATATGTGCATTGTTTGCTGTTTTATATGAAAATAGGAAAACTAGAGGTGCACGAATGCTGTAGTTCCATGGGAATGTACTGTGCTTGATATTTCGGGGTTTTTTCTCGGCAGTTGTTAGGCCTATGGAGCTGCGGCTTGCTTCCCTCAACACAACTTTTGAAGCTCTATCAAATGACATATAGCTTGTTATATTTCGAGAGTAAGGTTGAAAACCGAATCGACCCGCCAGAATTTCTGAAATATCGATTTTTGCAAAATAGGGGGTTCTGGTTCTCGGCCGATATTTCATATAGGCAAAAACGGTCTCCCGGTTTGTGGTCTACTCGGCGAGACTTCTTGAACGATATACAGGTGATCGCCCGCGGGCGAATAGGAGCCGAGAAAAAAATCCCAAAAATCGGAATTTTTCGATCGTAAGGGGGTAACACATGGAAAATTTGAAAAAATATTTTTTGTCTCCGACTTCACTGATTTTGGTATCAGACGATAGAGCTTGATGAACTGATTACGGATATGTGCGTTGTTTGCTGTTTTATATGAAAATAGGAAAACTAGAGGTGCACGAATGCTGTAGTTCCATGGAAGTGTACTGTACTTGATATTTCGGGGTTTTTTCTCGGCAGTTGTTAGGCCTATGGAGCTGCGGCTTGCTTCCCTCAACACAACTTTTGAAGCTCTATCAAATGACATATAGCTTGTTATATTTCGAGAGTAAGGTTGAAAACCGAATCGACCCGCCAGAATTTCTGAAATATCGATTTTTGCAAAATAGGGGTTCTGGTTCTCGGCCGATATTTCATATAGGCAAAAACGGTCTCCCGATTTGTGGTCTACTCGGCGAGACTTCTTGAACGATATACAGGTGACCACCCGCGGGCGAATAGCAGCCGAGAAAAAAATCCCAAAAATCGGAATTTTTCGATCGTAAGGGGGTAACACATGGAAAATTTGAAAAAATATTTTTTGTCTCCGACTTCACTGATTTTGGTATCAGACGATAGAGCTTGATGAACTGATTACGGATATGTGCGTTGTTTGCTGTTTTATATGAAAATAGGAAAACTAGAGGTGCACGAATGCTGTAGTTCCATGGAAATGTACTGTGCTTGATATTTCGGGGTTTTTTCTCGGCAGTTGTTAGGCCTATGGAGCTGCGGCTTGCTTCCCTCAACACAACTTTTGAAGCTCTATCAAATGACATATAGCTTGTTATATTTCGAGAGTAAGGTTGAAAACCGAATCGACCCGCCAGAATTTCTGAAATATCGATTTTTGCAAAATAGGGGGTTCTGGTTCTCGGCCGATATTTCATATAGGCAAAAACGGTCTCCCGGTTTGTGGTCTACTCGGCGAGACTTCTTGAACGATATACAGGTGATCGCCCGCGGGCGAATAGGAGCCGAGAAAAAAATCCCAAAGATCGGAATTTTTCGATCGTAAGGGGGTAGGTAACACATGGAAAATTTGAAAAAATATTTTTTGTCTCCGATTTCACTGATTTTGGTATCAGACGATAGAGCTTGATGAACTGATTACGGATATGTGCGTTGTTTGCTGTTTTATATGAAAATAGGAAAACTAGAGGTGCACGAATGCTGTAGTTCCATGGAAGTGTACTGTACTTGATATTTCGGGGTTTTTTCTCGGCAGTTGTTAGGCCTATGGAGCTGCGGCTTGCTTCCCTCAACACAACTTTTGAAGCTCTATCAAATGACATATAGCTTGTTATATTTCGAGAGTAAGGTTGAAAACCGAATCGACCCGCCAGAATTTCTGAAATATCGATTTTTGCAAAATAGGGGGTTCTGGTTCTCGGCCGATATTTCATATAGGCAAAAACGGTCTCCCGATTTGTGGTCTACTCGGCGAGACTTCTTGAACGATATACAGGTGACCACCCGCGGGCGAATAGCAGCCGAGAAAAAAATCCCAAAAATCGGAATTTTTCGATCGTAAGGGGGTAACACATGGAAAATTTGAAAAAATATTTTTTGTCTCCGACTTCACTGATTTTGGTATCAGACGATAGAGCTTGATGAACTGATTACGGATATGTGCGTTGTTTGCTGTTTTATATGAAAATAGGAAAACTAGAGGTGCACGAATGCTGTAGTTCCATGGAAATGTACTGTGCTTGATATTTCGGGGTTTTTTCTCGGCAGTTGTTAGGCCTATGGAGCTGCGGCTTGCTTCCCTCAACACAACTTTTGAAGCTCTATCAAATGACATATAGCTTGTTATATTTCGAGAGTAAGGTTGAAAACCGAATCGACCCGCCAGAATTTCTGAAATATCGATTTTTGCAAAATAGGGGTTCTGGTTCTCGGCCGATATTTCATATAGGCAAAAACGGTCTCCCGGTTTGTGGTCTACTCGGCGAGACTTCTTGAACGATATACAGGTGATCGCCCGCGGGCGAATAGGAGCCGAGAAAAAAATCCCAAAGATCGGAATTTTTCGATCGTAAGGGGGTAGGTAACACATGGAAAATTTGAAAAAATATTTTTTGTCTCCGATTTCACTGATTTTGGTATCAGACGATAGAGCTTGATGAACTGATTACGGATATGTGCGTTGTTTGCTGTTTTATATGAAAATAGGAAAACTAGAGGTGCACGAATGCTGTAGTTCCATGGAAGTGTACTGTACTTGATATTTCGGGGTTTTTTCTCGGCAGTTGTTAGGCCTATGGAGCTGCGGCTTGCTTCCCTCAACACAACTTTTGAAGCTCTATCAAATGACATATAGCTTGTTATATTTCGAGAGTAAGGTTGAAAACCGAATCGACCCGCCAGAATTTCTGAAATATCGATTTTTGCAAAATAGGGGGTTCTGGTTCTCGGCCGATATTTCATATAGGCAAAAACGGTCTCCCGATTTGTGGTCTACTCGGCGAGACTTCTTGAACGATATACAGGTGACCACCCGCGGGCGAATAGCAGCCGAGAAAAAAATCCCAAAAATCGGAATTTTTCGATCGTAAGGGGGTAACACATGGAAAATTTGAAAAAATATTTTTTGTCTCCGATTTCACTGATTTTGGTATCAGACGATAGAGCTTGATGAACTGATTACGGATATGTGCATTGTTTGCTGTTTTATATGAAAATAGGAAAACTAGAGGTGCACGAATGCTGTAGTTCCATGGGAATGTACTGTGCTTGATATTTCGGGGTTTTTTCTCGGCAGTTGTTAGGCCTATGGAGCTGCGGCTTGCTTCCCTCAACACAACTTTTGAAGCTCTATCAAATGACATATAGCTTGTTATATTTCGAGAGTAAGGTTGAAAACCGAATCGACCCGCCAGAATTTCTGAAATATCGATTTTTGCAAAATAGGGGTTCTGGTTCTCGGCCGATATTTCATATAGGCAAAAACGGTCTCCCGGTTTGTGGTCTACTCGGCGAGACTTCTTGAACGATATACAGGTGATCGCCCGCGGGCGAATAGGAGCCGAGAAAAAAATCCCAAAAATCGGAATTTTTCGATCGTAAGGGGGTAACACATGGAAAATTTGAAAAAATATTTTTTGTCTCCGATTTCACTGATTTTGGTATCAGACGATAGAGCTTGATGAACTGATTACGGATATGTGCGTTGCTTGCTGTTTTATATGAAAATAGGAAAACTAGAGGTGCACGAATGCTGTAGTTCCATGGAAGTGTACTGTACTTGATATTTCGGGGTTTTTTCTCGGCAGTTGTTAGGCCTATGGAGCTGCGGCTTGCTTCCCTCAACACAACTTTTGAAGCTCTATCAAATGACATATAGCTTGTTATATTTCGAGAGTAAGGTTGAAAACCGAATCGACCCGCCAGAATTTCTGAAATATCGATTTTTGCAAAATAGGGGTTCTGGTTCTCGGCCGATATTTCATATAGGCAAAAACGGTCTCCCGATTTGTGGTCTACTCGGCGAGACTTCTTGAACGATATACAGGTGACCACCCGCGGGCGAATAGCAGCCGAGAAAAAAATCCCAAAAATCGGAATTTTTCGATCGTAAGGGGGTAACACATGGAAAATTTGAAAAAATATTTTTTGTCTCCGATTTCACTGATTTTGGTATCAGACGATAGAGCTTGATGAACTGATTACGGATATGTGCATTGTTTGCTGTTTTATATGAAAATAGGAAAACTAGAGGTGCACGAATGCTGTAGTTCCATGGGAATGTACTGTGCTTGATATTTCGGGGTTTTTTCTCGGCAGTTGTTAGGCCTATGGAGCTGCGGCTTGCTTCCCTCAACACAACTTTTGAAGCTCTATCAAATGACATATAGCTTGTTATATTTCGAGAGTAAGGTTGAAAACCGAATCGACCCGCCAGAATTTCTGAAATATCGATTTTTGCAAAATAGGGGGTTCTGGTTCTCGGCCGATATTTCATATAGGCAAAAACGGTCTCCCGGTTTGTGGTCTACTCGGCGAGACTTCTTGAACGATATACAGGTGATCGCCCGCGGGCGAATAGGAGCCGAGAAAAAAAATCCCAAAAATCGGAATTTTTCGATCGTAAGGGGGTAACACATGGAAAATTTGAAAAAATATTTTTTGTCTCCGACTTCACTGATTTTGGTATCAGACGATAGAGCTTGATGAACTGATTACGGATATGTGCGTTGTTTGCTGTTTTATATGAAAATAGGAAAACTAGAGGTGCACGAATGCTGTAGTTCCATGGAAATGTACTGTGCTTGATATTTCGGGGTTTTTTCTCGGCAGTTGTTAGGCCTATGGAGCTGCGGCTTGCTTCCCTCAACACAACTTTTGAAGCTCTATCAAATGACATATAGCTTGTTATATTTCGAGAGTAAGGTTGAAAACCGAATCGACCCGCCAGAATTTCTGAAATATCGATTTTTGCAAAATAGGGGGTTCTGGTTCTCGGCCGATATTTCATATAGGCAAAAACGGTCTCCCGGTTTGTGGTCTACTCGGCGAGACTTCTTGAACGATATACAGGTGATCGCCCGCGGGCGAATAGGAGCCGAGAAAAAAAATCCCAAAGATCGGAATTTTTCGATCGTAAGGGGGTAGGTAACACATGGAAAATTTGAAAAAATATTTTTTGTCTCCGATTTCACTGATTTTGGTATCAGACGATAGAGCTTGATGAACTGATTACGGATATGTGCGTTGTTTGCTGTTTTATATGAAAATAGGAAAACTAGAGGTGCACGAATGCTGTAGTTCCATGGAAGTGTACTGTACTTGATATTTCGGGGTTTTTTCTCGGCAGTTGTTAGGCCTATGGAGCTGCGGCTTGCTTCCCTCAACACAACTTTTGAAGCTCTATCAAATGACATATAGCTTGTTATATTTCGAGAGTAAGGTTGAAAACCGAATCGACCCGCCAGAATTTCTGAAATATCGATTTTTGCAAAATAGGGGGTTCTGGTTCTCGGCCGATATTTCATATAGGCAAAAACGGTCTCCCGATTTGTGGTCTACTCGGCGAGACTTCTTGAACGATATACAGGTGACCACCCGCGGGCGAATAGCAGCCGAGAAAAAAATCCCAAAAATCGGAATTTTTCGATCGTAAGGGGGTAACACATGGAAAATTTGAAAAAATATTTTTTGTCTCCGACTTCACTGATTTTGGTATCAGACGATAGAGCTTGATGAACTGATTACGGATATGTGCGTTGTTTGCTGTTTTATATGAAAATAGGAAAACTAGAGGTGCACGAATGCTGTAGTTCCATGGAAATGTACTGTGCTTGATATTTCGGGGTTTTTTCTCGGCAGTTGTTAGGCCTATGGAGCTGCGGCTTGCTTCCCTCAACACAACTTTTGAAGCTCTATCAAATGACATATAGCTTGTTATATTTCGAGAGTAAGGTTGAAAACCGAATCGACCCGCCAGAATTTCTGAAATATCGATTTTTGCAAAATAGGGGTTCTGGTTCTCGGCCGATATTTCATATAGGCAAAAACGGTCTCCCGGTTTGTGGTCTACTCGGCGAGACTTCTTGAACGATATACAGGTGATCGCCCGCGGGCGAATAGGAGCCGAGAAAAAAATCCCAAAGATCGGAATTTTTCGATCGTAAGGGGGTAGGTAACACATGGAAAATTTGAAAAAATATTTTTTGTCTCCGATTTCACTGATTTTGGTATCAGACGATAGAGCTTGATGAACTGATTACGGATATGTGCGTTGTTTGCTGTTTTATATGAAAATAGGAAAACTAGAGGTGCACGAATGCTGTAGTTCCATGGAAGTGTACTGTACTTGATATTTCGGGGTTTTTTCTCGGCAGTTGTTAGGCCTATGGAGCTGCGGCTTGCTTCCCTCAACACAACTTTTGAAGCTCTATCAAATGACATATAGCTTGTTATATTTCGAGAGTAAGGTTGAAAACCGAATCGACCCGCCAGAATTTCTGAAATATCGATTTTTGCAAAATAGGGGGTTCTGGTTCTCGGCCGATATTTCATATAGGCAAAAACGGTCTCCCGATTTGTGGTCTACTCGGCGAGACTTCTTGAACGATATACAGGTGACCACCCGCGGGCGAATAGCAGCCGAGAAAAAAATCCCAAAAATCGGAATTTTTCGATCGTAAGGGGGTAACACATGGAAAATTTGAAAAAATATTTTTTGTCTCCGATTTCACTGATTTTGGTATCAGACGATAGAGCTTGATGAACTGATTACGGATATGTGCATTGTTTGCTGTTTTATATGAAAATAGGAAAACTAGAGGTGCACGAATGCTGTAGTTCCATGGGAATGTACTGTGCTTGATATTTCGGGGTTTTTTCTCGGCAGTTGTTAGGCCTATGGAGCTGCGGCTTGCTTCCCTCAACACAACTTTTGAAGCTCTATCAAATGACATATAGCTTGTTATATTTCGAGAGTAAGGTTGAAAACCGAATCGACCCGCCAGAATTTCTGAAATATCGATTTTTGCAAAATAGGGGGTTCTGGTTCTCGGCCGATATTTCATATAGGCAAAAACGGTCTCCCGGTTTGTGGTCTACTCGGCGAGACTTCTTGAACGATATACAGGTGATCGCCCGCGGGCGAATAGGAGCCGAGAAAAAAATCCCAAAAATCGGAATTTTTCGATCGTAAGGGGGTAACACATGGAAAATTTGAAAAAATATTTTTTGTCTCCGATTTCACTGATTTTGGTATCAGACGATAGAGCTTGATGAACTGATTACGGATATGTGCGTTGCTTGCTGTTTTATATGAAAATAGGAAAACTAGAGGTGCACGAATGCTGTAGTTCCATGGAAGTGTACTGTACTTGATATTTCGGGGTTTTTTCTCGGCAGTTGTTAGGCCTATGGAGCTGCGGCTTGCTTCCCTCAACACAACTTTTGAAGCTCTATCAAATGACATATAGCTTGTTATATTTCGAGAGTAAGGTTGAAAACCGAATCGACCCGCCAGAATTTCTGAAATATCGATTTTTGCAAAATAGGGGGTTCTGGTTCTCGGCCGATATTTCATATAGGCAAAAACGGTCTCCCGATTTGTGGTCTACTCGGCGAGACTTCTTGAACGATATACAGGTGACCACCCGCGGGCGAATAGCAGCCGAGAAAAAAATCCCAAAAATCGGAATTTTTCGATCGTAAGGGGGTAACACATGGAAAATTTGAAAAAATATTTTTTGTCTCCGATTTCACTGATTTTGGTATCAGACGATAGAGCTTGATGAACTGATTACGGATATGTGCATTGTTTGCTGTTTTATATGAAAATAGGAAAACTAGAGGTGCACGAATGCTGTAGTTCCATGGGAATGTACTGTGCTTGATATTTCGGGGTTTTTTCTCGGCAGTTGTTAGGCCTATGGAGCTGCGGCTTGCTTCCCTCAACACAACTTTTGAAGCTCTATCAAATGACATATAGCTTGTTATATTTCGAGAGTAAGGTTGAAAACCGAATCGACCCGCCAGAATTTCTGAAATATCGATTTTTGCAAAATAGGGGGTTCTGGTTCTCGGCCGATATTTCATATAGGCAAAAACGGTCTCCCGGTTTGTGGTCTACTCGGCGAGACTTCTTGAACGATATACAGGTGATCGCCCGCGGGCGAATAGGAGCCGAGAAAAAAATCCCAAAAATCGGAATTTTTCGATCGTAAGGGGGTAACACATGGAAAATTTGAAAAAATATTTTTTGTCTCCGACTTCACTGATTTTGGTATCAGACGATAGAGCTTGATGAACTGATTACGGATATGTGCGTTGTTTGCTGTTTTATATGAAAATAGGAAAACTAGAGGTGCACGAATGCTGTAGTTCCATGGAAGTGTACTGTACTTGATATTTCGGGGTTTTTTCTCGGCAGTTGTTAGGCCTATGGAGCTGCGGCTTGCTTCCCTCAACACAACTTTTGAAGCTCTATCAAATGACATATAGCTTGTTATATTTCGAGAGTAAGGTTGAAAACCGAATCGACCCGCCAGAATTTCTGAAATATCGATTTTTGCAAAATAGGGGTTCTGGTTCTCGGCCGATATTTCATATAGGCAAAAACGGTCTCCCGATTTGTGGTCTACTCGGCGAGACTTCTTGAACGATATACAGGTGACCACCCGCGGGCGAATAGCAGCCGAGAAAAAAATCCCAAAAATCGGAATTTTTCGATCGTAAGGGGGTAACACATGGAAAATTTGAAAAAATATTTTTTGTCTCCGACTTCACTGATTTTGGTATCAGACGATAGAGCTTGATGAACTGATTACGGATATGTGCGTTGTTTGCTGTTTTATATGAAAATAGGAAAACTAGAGGTGCACGAATGCTGTAGTTCCATGGAAATGTACTGTGCTTGATATTTCGGGGTTTTTTCTCGGCAGTTGTTAGGCCTATGGAGCTGCGGCTTGCTTCCCTCAACACAACTTTTGAAGCTCTATCAAATGACATATAGCTTGTTATATTTCGAGAGTAAGGTTGAAAACCGAATCGACCCGCCAGAATTTCTGAAATATCGATTTTTGCAAAATAGGGGTTCTGGTTCTCGGCCGATATTTCATATAGGCAAAAACGGTCTCCCGGTTTGTGGTCTACTCGGCGAGACTTCTTGAACGATATACAGGTGATCGCCCGCGGGCGAATAGGAGCCGAGAAAAAAATCCCAAAAATCGGAATTTTTCGATCGTAAGGGGGTAACACATGGAAAATTTGAAAAAATATTTTTTGTCTCCGATTTCACTGATTTTGGTATCAGACGATAGAGCTTGATGAACTGATTACGGATATGTGCGTTGCTTGCTGTTTTATATGAAAATAGGAAAACTAGAGGTGCACGAATGCTGTAGTTCCATGGAAGTGTACTGTACTTGATATTTCGGGGTTTTTTCTCGGCAGTTGTTAGGCCTATGGAGCTGCGGCTTGCTTCCCTCAACACAACTTTTGAAGCTCTATCAAATGACATATAGCTTGTTATATTTCGAGAGTAAGGTTGAAAACCGAATCGACCCGCCAGAATTTCTGAAATATCGATTTTTGCAAAATAGGGGGTTCTGGTTCTCGGCCGATATTTCATATAGGCAAAAACGGTCTCCCGATTTGTGGTCTACTCGGCGAGACTTCTTGAACGATATACAGGTGACCACCCGCGGGCGAATAGCAGCCGAGAAAAAAATCCCAAAAATCGGAATTTTTCGATCGTAAGGGGGTAACACATGGAAAATTTGAAAAAATATTTTTTGTCTCCGATTTCACTGATTTTGGTATCAGACGATAGAGCTTGATGAACTGATTACGGATATGTGCATTGTTTGCTGTTTTATATGAAAATAGGAAAACTAGAGGTGCACGAATGCTGTAGTTCCATGGGAATGTACTGTGCTTGATATTTCGGGGTTTTTTCTCGGCAGTTGTTAGGCCTATGGAGCTGCGGCTTGCTTCCCTCAACACAACTTTTGAAGCTCTATCAAATGACATATAGCTTGTTATATTTCGAGAGTAAGGTTGAAAACCGAATCGACCCGCCAGAATTTCTGAAATATCGATTTTTGCAAAATAGGGGGTTCTGGTTCTCGGCCGATATTTCATATAGGCAAAAACGGTCTCCCGGTTTGTGGTCTACTCGGCGAGACTTCTTGAACGATATACAGGTGATCGCCCGCGGGCGAATAGGAGCCGAGAAAAAAAATCCCAAAAATCGGAATTTTTCGATCGTAAGGGGGTAACACATGGAAAATTTGAAAAAATATTTTTTGTCTCCGACTTCACTGATTTTGGTATCAGACGATAGAGCTTGATGAACTGATTACGGATATGTGCGTTGTTTGCTGTTTTATATGAAAATAGGAAAACTAGAGGTGCACGAATGCTGTAGTTCCATGGAAGTGTACTGTACTTGATATTTCGGGGTTTTTTCTCGGCAGTTGTTAGGCCTATGGAGCTGCGGCTTGCTTCCCTCAACACAACTTTTGAAGCTCTATCAAATGACATATAGCTTGTTATATTTCGAGAGTAAGGTTGAAAACCGAATCGACCCGCCAGAATTTCTGAAATATCGATTTTTGCAAAATAGGGGTTCTGGTTCTCGGCCGATATTTCATATAGGCAAAAACGGTCTCCCGATTTGTGGTCTACTCGGCGAGACTTCTTGAACGATATACAGGTGACCACCCGCGGGCGAATAGCAGCCGAGAAAAAAATCCCAAAAATCGGAATTTTTCGATCGTAAGGGGGTAACACATGGAAAATTTGAAAAAATATTTTTTGTCTCCGACTTCACTGATTTTGGTATCAGACGATAGAGCTTGATGAACTGATTACGGATATGTGCGTTGTTTGCTGTTTTATATGAAAATAGGAAAACTAGAGGTGCACGAATGCTGTAGTTCCATGGAAATGTACTGTGCTTGATATTTCGGGGTTTTTTCTCGGCAGTTGTTAGGCCTATGGAGCTGCGGCTTGCTTCCCTCAACACAACTTTTGAAGCTCTATCAAATGACATATAGCTTGTTATATTTCGAGAGTAAGGTTGAAAACCGAATCGACCCGCCAGAATTTCTGAAATATCGATTTTTGCAAAATAGGGGTTCTGGTTCTCGGCCGATATTTCATATAGGCAAAAACGGTCTCCCGGTTTGTGGTCTACTCGGCGAGACTTCTTGAACGATATACAGGTGATCGCCCGCGGGCGAATAGGAGCCGAGAAAAAAATCCCAAAGATCGGAATTTTTCGATCGTAAGGGGGTAGGTAACACATGGAAAATTTGAAAAAATATTTTTTGTCTCCGATTTCACTGATTTTGGTATCAGACGATAGAGCTTGATGAACTGATTACGGATATGTGCGTTGTTTGCTGTTTTATATGAAAATAGGAAAACTAGAGGTGCACGAATGCTGTAGTTCCATGGAAGTGTACTGTACTTGATATTTCGGGGTTTTTTCTCGGCAGTTGTTAGGCCTATGGAGCTGCGGCTTGCTTCCCTCAACACAACTTTTGAAGCTCTATCAAATGACATATAGCTTGTTATATTTCGAGAGTAAGGTTGAAAACCGAATCGACCCGCCAGAATTTCTGAAATATCGATTTTTGCAAAATAGGGGTTCTGGTTCTCGGCCGATATTTCATATAGGCAAAAACGGTCTCCCGATTTGTGGTCTACTCGGCGAGACTTCTTGAACGATATACAGGTGACCACCCGCGGGCGAATAGCAGCCGAGAAAAAAATCCCAAAAATCGGAATTTTTCGATCGTAAGGGGGTAACACATGGAAAATTTGAAAAAATATTTTTTGTCTCCGACTTCACTGATTTTGGTATCAGACGATAGAGCTTGATGAACTGATTACGGATATGTGCGTTGTTTGCTGTTTTATATGAAAATAGGAAAACTAGAGGTGCACGAATGCTGTAGTTCCATGGAAATGTACTGTGCTTGATATTTCGGGGTTTTTTCTCGGCAGTTGTTAGGCCTATGGAGCTGCGGCTTGCTTCCCTCAACACAACTTTTGAAGCTCTATCAAATGACATATAGCTTGTTATATTTCGAGAGTAAGGTTGAAAACCGAATCGACCCGCCAGAATTTCTGAAATATCGATTTTTGCAAAATAGGGGGTTCTGGTTCTCGGCCGATATTTCATATAGGCAAAAACGGTCTCCCGGTTTGTGGTCTACTCGGCGAGACTTCTTGAACGATATACAGGTGATCGCCCGCGGGCGAATAGGAGCCGAGAAAAAAAATCCCAAAGATCGGAATTTTTCGATCGTAAGGGGGTAGGTAACACATGGAAAATTTGAAAAAATATTTTTTGTCTCCGATTTCACTGATTTTGGTATCAGACGATAGAGCTTGATGAACTGATTACGGATATGTGCGTTGTTTGCTGTTTTATATGAAAATAGGAAAACTAGAGGTGCACGAATGCTGTAGTTCCATGGAAGTGTACTGTACTTGATATTTCGGGGTTTTTTCTCGGCAGTTGTTAGGCCTATGGAGCTGCGGCTTGCTTCCCTCAACACAACTTTTGAAGCTCTATCAAATGACATATAGCTTGTTATATTTCGAGAGTAAGGTTGAAAACCGAATCGACCCGCCAGAATTTCTGAAATATCGATTTTTGCAAAATAGGGGTTCTGGTTCTCGGCCGATATTTCATATAGGCAAAAACGGTCTCCCGATTTGTGGTCTACTCGGCGAGACTTCTTGAACGATATACAGGTGACCACCCGCGGGCGAATAGCAGCCGAGAAAAAAATCCCAAAAATCGGAATTTTTCGATCGTAAGGGGGTAACACATGGAAAATTTGAAAAAATATTTTTTGTCTCCGATTTCACTGATTTTGGTATCAGACGATAGAGCTTGATGAACTGATTACGGATATGTGCATTGTTTGCTGTTTTATATGAAAATAGGAAAACTAGAGGTGCACGAATGCTGTAGTTCCATGGGAATGTACTGTGCTTGATATTTCGGGGTTTTTTCTCGGCAGTTGTTAGGCCTATGGAGCTGCGGCTTGCTTCCCTCAACACAACTTTTGAAGCTCTATCAAATGACATATAGCTTGTTATATTTCGAGAGTAAGGTTGAAAACCGAATCGACCCGCCAGAATTTCTGAAATATCGATTTTTGCAAAATAGGGGGTTCTGGTTCTCGGCCGATATTTCATATAGGCAAAAACGGTCTCCCGGTTTGTGGTCTACTCGGCGAGACTTCTTGAACGATATACAGGTGATCGCCCGCGGGCGAATAGGAGCCGAGAAAAAAAATCCCAAAAATCGGAATTTTTCGATCGTAAGGGGGTAACACATGGAAAATTTGAAAAAATATTTTTTGTCTCCGATTTCACTGATTTTGGTATCAGACGATAGAGCTTGATGAACTGATTACGGATATGTGCGTTGCTTGCTGTTTTATATGAAAATAGGAAAACTAGAGGTGCACGAATGCTGTAGTTCCATGGAAGTGTACTGTACTTGATATTTCGGGGTTTTTTCTCGGCAGTTGTTAGGCCTATGGAGCTGCGGCTTGCTTCCCTCAACACAACTTTTGAAGCTCTATCAAATGACATATAGCTTGTTATATTTCGAGAGTAAGGTTGAAAACCGAATCGACCCGCCAGAATTTCTGAAATATCGATTTTTGCAAAATAGGGGGTTCTGGTTCTCGGCCGATATTTCATATAGGCAAAAACGGTCTCCCGGTTTGTGGTCTACTCGGCGAGACTTCTTGAACGATATACAGGTGATCGCCCGCGGGCGAATAGGAGCCGAGAAAAAAAATCCCAAAAATCGGAATTTTTCGATCGTAAGGGGGTAACACATGGAAAATTTGAAAAAATATTTTTTGTCTCCGATTTCACTGATTTTGGTATCAGACGATAGAGCTTGATGAACTGATTACGGATATGTGCATTGTTTGCTGTTTTATATGAAAATAGGAAAACTAGAGGTGCACGAATGCTGTAGTTCCATGGAAGTGTACTGTACTTGATATTTCGGGGTTTTTTCTCGGCAGTTGTTAGGCCTATGGAGCTGCGGCTTGCTTCCCTCAACACAACTTTTGAAGCTCTATCAAATGACATATAGCTTGTTATATTTCGAGAGTAAGGTTGAAAACCGAATCGACCCGCCAGAATTTCTGAAATATCGATTTTTGCAAAATAGGGGGTTCTGGTTCTCGGCCGATATTTCATATAGGCAAAAACGGTCTCCCGATTTGTGGTCTACTCGGCGAGACTTCTTGAACGATATACAGGTGATCGCCCGCGGGCGAATAGCAGCCGAGAAAAAAAATCCCAAAGATCGGAATTTTTCGATCGTAAGGGGGTAACACATGGAAAATTTGAAAAAATATTTTTTGTCTCCGATTTCACTGATTTTGGTATCAGACGATAGAGCTTGATGAACTGATTACGGATATGTGCGTTGTTTGCTGTTTTATATGAAAATAGGAAAACTAGAGGTGCACGAATGCTGTAGTTCCATGGAAGTGTACTGTACTTGATATTTCGGGGTTTTTTCTCGGCAGTTGTTAGGCCTATGGAGCTGCGGCTTGCTTCCCTCAACACAACTTTTGAAGCTCTATCAAATGACATATAGCTTGTTATATTTCGAGAGTAAGGTTGAAAACCGAATCGACCCGCCAGAATTTCTGAAATATCGATTTTTGCAAAATAGGGGGTTCTGGTTCTCGGCCGATATTTCATATAGGCAAAAACGGTCTCCCGATTTGTGGTCTACTCGGCGAGACTTCTTGAACGATATACAGGTGACCACCCGCGGGCGAATAGCAGCCGAGAAAAAAAAATCCCAAAAATCGGAATTTTTCGATCGTGAGGTAACACATGGAAAATTTGAAAAATATTTTTTCTCCCCGATTTTGATGAGTTTAGTATGTAACGATAGAACTCGATGAGCTGAATGCGAATATGTGCATATTCTTTGCGTTGTTTATGTTTTGGAGGAAATGTTTGATGCTAAATTCGATGCGCGAAAAGAGTGCGGAATTGAGGGAGAGGCAGACCTGGCTTGGGTGTGTCACTCGTACTGAGAGCTGGCTTTGCTAACATCACGATAGGCGGTGGTCAGTGCAGTGAGCTCTCAGCGAGAGATTAATCTTAGCGGTTTGATACCCATCGTCATTCCAGTGTTGCAGGTCTTCGGTTTAAATTTGTTTTTTTCAGGATTTTCTTGTCAGAATTTGATTAACTGGGTCGTAGATGTACCGGACGGGGCTGAGAGGGAGGGCATCGGTTCGGAAATTTGCAGATAACGAATTCAGTACTCAGTTTGGCCGTATTTTTTGAATAATTGTTCGGGGTGATGCCGCGGCTCTAAATGGCCCAGTTTCGATACGGTTTTGAATGACTGATTTGGCATAATACGAACAGGGTGCAAATAATTGTCCAGTGTAGCGCAGAAAAAACGCAGCATTCATTCTATTTCATAGCGATGAGGTCAGGAAAGGAGTGGGAAGGAAATACATTGAGTTTGCTTATATTGTCTAATGTTTAATCTGGTCCAGCCGCAACACGGTAGTGACGTCGACCATCACTCGAATTTCTGTAATGTAGAAACAATAACCTCAGAAAAGGTGTACAATTTTGGAAGTAGTGAAGGAAGGGTAAGAGGAAAAATTTTGGAATTAGATAATTAAGGGTAAGAGGAGAAATTATTGTTATTATGAAAATGCAAGTAACGACCCGACCGAAAGACTCAAATGGTCGAAAGCTTCGTTTGTTGCATGTAGCCACTTCCTTAACAATGAAATGTTTTCGAGCTGCAATGTGATACAAATTATTTTCACAGTTTCTATCTTCCCGACTTCTTCCATAGCTCACTCAACATGTGATTAACGTTTCAGATCCGTTCACTCGAGATTTTCTCACCGCGCTTTGAGAAAACATCAGATCACTTCGCTGACTCCGCGAAAACAAATCGGATCGGCATTTTGCTAATTGCTTGAAATGTCGCAATGTCACAATTTCATTCGAAATACAAGTAGCTTCGCAAATCATAACGCTCGATTTCGCGAGCAACTGAAGGAACGAGCAGGAACGAGATATATCGAAGTCCATTCTTTTCTTGTCTCCAAATGTTCCACGCACGTAAATAATCCCATGAAAAATGCAAATATTTCGCTCTCTCATTTGCATTCGTCGGGAAATTGATATTGTAAACAAAACAAAGAGGATTTAATGTGAATATAGCAGTGAATAAAATTTAAACGAAAACCATAAAAAAAACGAATGAGATCTTCAAAACAAAATATAAAATATGCGAATGACTAAAAAATACGCCAGGAATTTACAACAACAATATTCTCTATGAATCACCGCAATAACAATGAAAGTCGTCTAACTTTTCATCACAACGTTTGCATCGATTAACTTCAAATTATTTCCCTCGAGTCGTTTAAATAGATATCGATCGCTTTATCAAATTGTTAAGTCATAATTATGCAAGGTAAGTTAGAAAATACTAGTTCTGAACAATATTAATATAAATAAGATTCATTTCTGAAACTTTGAGGCAAAAAAAATGAAAGAAAAACAAAATATGGCAATAGGTCGTTCGCATATTTTCTTTTAGAAAAAGGTAGCGAATCAAATACAAATCGCTACCCCTCAAGGTATGAGACATCGTAACAGTGATCGATAGATTACGTCCATAATTACTTCAACTATATCCGAAGGCAATCCGTAAAGTGCATCCCATTGCTTCTCATAGTACCTTATTTGCTCTCATCGTTTAATTTGTTCGGTGTCATTGAATGTCACGGAAATGTGATATGCATGATTCAACCAACAGAAATATAAACAATCGTGATCCGCATATGAAATATTATACAATCGATTAGTTATAATAGATCAGCGGTGGAGTACCATCACAGAAGTATATACCACGAAATTAATCGAATAAATAACATAGATCTAGCAATTGTGCGGAAACTCTTATCTCATTATACTACAATCTATCACTAACTATATTGATATGTCTCTCTTTTCCCATTTCGTTGATAGCATTAAAAGAAGCGCATTTCTTACTACGATTAACGTTATTTTGTATCGAAGCCAACTAGAATGACTGAGATAAAGGAGTATGATCAGCGTACTCCCTATCCGTACCCTTGGGTGAATCCGTGACCTCTCGCTTAACGGGCGACTGCTTTGTTATTGAGCTACTCCTGAGTTTCCATTTGCCACCACTTGTGTGCCCTATCCATACATGTTCTTATAATAAAAGGAGCTCAATCAACCACGCATCACTCTCAGAGGGCATATTCAATTCTAATGCTAAAAACGTCAATGAACACTTCAAATTATGCACCACTTCTAACATCTAGTAGGCTGAAACACTAAAAACTCGCAATATACCGTTTCGGAGCGAATATCCGCACACTTGCATAAATCGTAACCGTTAAAGATTCTTTCAACGATTAGAAGTGAACGACAGCTAATAACAAAAGCAAATCATTAAAAAACGAACGCTCTTCTCTCGCAGTGTTACAATTAGCAAATCGTTCAATAAAACCCACCACCCAACGCATCGATATTACTCAATTATAGCATCGAAGATTCCTTCTAGTTTATCGAAATTCCCTTCTTCGACCCTTCGGTTTATCTCAGCAATGAGAGGAATCATTCAAGATACAATAAGTGTCACCTTTTTTTTCGCGAACCTCTATCTATTCGAGGAAAAACATTTTGGAATAACCACCTAAAAATTCGCAAAAAAAGTATTCCCAGAAATCAATGAAGAACCAAGACCTATCAAGATTAAATTATTGCACTACCATATCTATAAAACCCGCAAATGAGCGCATATTAACGAACAATCGCACCGGCTGGACACGAATTTCTTGGCAATAAACAACACACACAACGTTCAATATTAAAACCAAAGAAAAACGGACTAAACTGAAGAAAACAAAACAAAAGAACTATAGACAAAAATCGACATAACTAAAATTGCAGAAACAACTAATCTGCAAACAGCACTTTCTATTTCAATGCAAACAAATGTTTGAGTGCATTCATCCTATCGTCTTCTTTCAGTCTCGAGTTGAGACTAAATTTGCATCGCCTTTTAATAAATTCTATGAAAATCCATGACTGCCATATATGTATGAGCGTATATGCCAATCAGAAGTACCTTCGACTCACGAACCGGGAAAAATACGGTGATGCAATTGGTTGGCGTGACCAACATTGACCACCATCTCCTCTCACCTACATTCCATCAATCGTTTATTTCCCTTTTGAAACTTAAAAGTGCCATAAAACTTGGGAATTCGTTTTGTTGTATAATCCTTGACTTGTGGGCACAAAACGACCTTTAGCTGAGCAGATTGCATGGCATATGAAAAATTATATGAGATGATCAAAACCTATGAAAATCGAAAAATCAAAAAAAATCGAACTTGAAGAAGCACTTCAACCATTTGCTTATCACTCTCCTTTTCAGCCAGACCAATCGAAGGGCATTCAGTATTCCAAGTTCCATTGTGCTACGGAAATTTTACTTACGCACCATTTAGAGTCCAATACAGTTTTCAAAGAAATTAATAATCTACAATTCCATTGCAGATTTGCTATTCATTACAGTTCATTTTCCACACTCCCTACGTTTATTTAGTTAGGAATATTCCCTAAGCCGATCATGAGAACAATTTAACCCGGAAAAAATCATCTAAACCTGGGTTGCTGCATCTATAAACTAAGAAATCAGTCCCACAGAAGACAAAAAAAAAAACAATAAACAATAAACATGCTGCAAAGTATATAAAAGAACAACGGTGTGTATCACTCTCATAAAGAAATTTCTAGAAAGAGGAAGACAAGCAGAGAAAAGGCATTATACATATTGGATGAATCCAATTTTGCGGATATATTCTCACCATCTCTCAATAGTCGTCATAAATAACATCCTGAGAGCCTGAAAAGTTCAAAATATTTGCCTAGCAGACAGGTGAACAACTAAAGAGCCATGAACGCCAACTAAATGTACGTAGATATAGAGAAAGACGTATACGCAATAGTCAGTAAGTATGATATTGGCGAACAAATAAGCTGCATGCCTACTATACTTAGATCGGTTTAACCTCCCTCTACTCTTCCTTTCGCTTCTCGATCGTAAATGGTCATTCAAATCTCTCCTTCGAATCTTTGAAAGATCAAATGCATAAACCTGCTCGACCGCAAAAGATGACCGATTACACCTAATGCACTGCAGCATACCCTCGCTAATCGAAGTTTGACATCATTCGTCGCTGTTGAGAATAATCATCAAATGCTTCACAATAAATTCAAAACTTACCATAAGAAGTGGGTGATCAGGACTAATTGACAATCATCTCACCCCACGATTGTAATCTCTTAGTTAACCGCTTCTTCTTAAACCATTCCTTCAACTCCGGATTGTTCGGATCGCATGTCCCCGTGAATCTGAAATAGAAAAAAAAACGAAGTAATAAAATCCCAATTTCCGAAAACTCAAAACAATTATCATCAATTTGAATGAACAATAAATGATGCTTGCAAGATTACAATTACACTACAAAATATTATTACTGTTGTTTAATCAAAAGCTTAAAAATTTATCAGCATAATGAATGTCTAATATAGGTCGCAATTATACTATTAATAATGACCAATAATAATCACTGATTCAAATAGCAGTTAGTTTAATTGTAAAAATACAATAATTGATAATTAAATATACGCTTAGCAAACACTCTTACTTCGGCTTTATACAAATAACTAGACACATACTTTCCAGGTCTACAATATGTCTCCTGAAAGTCGAGATATCGTGTCATCTTATCCCAATCAGTGTTATAGAACGCTGAAGATGGTTGTGAAGTGAAATCCAAATTCCCGTTCAGCGATGCAGGAATCGCATAAATACGAGAGACGCCAAGTAAAAATGTCACTACTCCATAATAAGCGGTGCGTGGCATTCCCGACTGAAATTAGAAACCTAATATATACAAAAGTATAGAGGAAAGAGAACATAAACAAGATGATTTAGATTATAATTCCACATCAACCTTCACTCATTTCTTGCACAAAAAAATAGGAAAAAAACGCATGATTATTTCGACGAACAAACCTAAAACAACACAGTAATATATAAGAGTCAAATCCTGACATCAGTAGTTTCCTTTCGGTCATACTCAAAAGAACAGACATCACACTTGCATGCCGCAAAAAAAACTTAATTCCAACGTCGCGTATCTGCCAGCCTTTGAAAACGAAATGAGGCAAAAGAAAACATTGGATTTTATAACTTGTTTATTAAATATCTCATCGAAACTTACCCTTATGTCGATCATAAGACCAACAGCTCGAGCTATTCGACGATACTCCCTGGGGGTATGATAGACCACAACATAGGAATTCTCAGCCGATGGAACTAGGAAGTTCTCCACCATTTCAACCGAGATTTCATTTGCCTCACTTAGTCGCTTCTTTAATACCCTGAAAAAAATTTAACATTTTCCAACGTATCGGTGACAATCTTCAGCAAATTGGCAAGGAAAGAAAAGTGTAGGCACTAGAATCCATGGAACTTTCCCGTGAAACTGCTCGAAGACATAGTCGAGACTGGAAGGTTTGAGAGGAAGCAATATCAGAAGCCAGGAAGGGAAGATAGGAGTGGGAATATTCCTGAGGTTGTTCATCTAAGAAAGACACTGGCCATTACCACAGTTTTCATCAGCCTCGAATTTCGTTCAAATTCTAAGCTCACCTGTCATAATTGTTCTTCGTTAAGTAGGATAAATCGAGCAGCGAGAAGTCGATCGGAGACTCTGGTAAATGGATTGATGCCAAGTACTTTTTGTAGAGACCACTTAATAAAAAAACATTTAGCTTTCACAAGAGATCACATTAAGCTTGCAAAACATCTGCTTCAAAAACAGCGCAAGCAAAAAAATATTAACTCAAATACAAAGCGTTCGCATAAATTGCATTCCCCCACGATAGGGTGAACAATGTGTTATTACATTTCAACATTCCGGACCGCGGACAAAAAGAGATTAGTTTGGTTCGCTCGCGACCTCAAAGGCAGCCATTATTCATAAGTAGCATCCACCTATTCACAAGTTCTTTACTTTCCAAATGAGCTAAAATTTATTGCATCAACAACATATAATAAACTCCACTGACAAATATAGATACCCGCTTGTTCCTTTTCCTGCAACTTTAAGGTTGTGCGCCGTCCGTGACACTTCAGGACGTATACATGCTCTGTTATTGCGAATGTCCTGTCGCCTCAGCCAATCGTCCCAATATGTCAAAGGCCATTTGGGAGACAGCTCTTTCCACAAATCTATAGTTAACATCCATCCTGCAAACAAATGTAACGACTTTATTAATTACTACCACTATAAAGGAGTTTGCATAGTAAACGGATAAAGAAAACGTCACTTTATGTCACTAAAGCCAGATTCATCTCAACGTCGATAGAAAACAGTAATCGCTGATAAAAGGTCACATAAGATTTCGCTCATATAAACTTATTCAAAACTAGAACTTACCGAGCCCAGGAAAGAAATCGGTACGATAAAGACGATCGCTTCGAGACCTATCCGTGATATTATTTCCTCCGTTGTCATTCCACGCACTTATACACCAAATGCTTGGGTCGGAACGCAAAAGATGTCGTGTCGCAGAGAAATATGAAAAGAAATCCTCCGCAACGTCCAAATCGTCTGCATATGTTACCAATCAATCTCACTTCATCAACAAGGTTTAAGGTGATAAGATCAACAAGGTGATAAGGTAGTGAAGGATCTTTGAAGTTTTATATTGCTTTTTGAATTTTTATATTGCTTTATAGTTTTATATACCACAGCAAAAATTTCCTGTGAAATGCTGCACTTTATTTGTTACCGTTTAAAAAACGAGCTATTTATATTTAAAACGATTAAAGATTTTGAACCTGAAGAATAGTGCCCACTCCCTTCTCTTTCTGCCCCGTTGCAACAGGTAAGAAGAAACAACCTTCAGTAATGATCGCTGTATCATAGTGCATTTCGAAGAAAACTTTATCAAGTGCCCATTTATAATGCTGCGCGATGAAGAAATAATTCTTAGCCGCCTTCGCCGCTCCACTGTTCTCACCCGTACGGACCGAATGCTAAAAGAATTCATGTTTACTTATATGAAGCAAAATAAAACTATACAGCAGTGAACTGATGCAGTATAAGAGTTACATTAATAATGTAAATAGAATTCCACGCTACCTCAGGAAGCCCACTTGAGGGAGAAAGAAGAGAGAAAGGAGATGAAGGGTGGAGTGGGACAGGGATTGAGGAGAGGTCTCCCTACCGACATCCAATCTTGAAGGGAAACCGTAGAGAACTAGTAAATACAAGTAATAGCGCCAAATTAGCAAACCTAAACAAACTGTCATTATGCGCACTTAATAATAAATACCAAAAGACCAGAAGAAATAGAATCTAATTCAAAAATGATGAATAAATCGGCAGCACTTCTTTCAAAAAAAAAATCAAAAAATAAAATAAAGGGAAAATAATGAGTATTCTCACGTGGATGAAGGAGACACGTGTAGTTTCGTTGATAAATTCCTTTATTACTTCTGTTACTGAAGCGGCATTGCCATCCTGACTTACAACGATTGGAAAGCTTTCAACCGATGGGCGTAATCTGAAATTCAAAGAAAAAAAAATGGGGTATGCAAAATGTGTAAAAATCGACGTGTAAAATTAGTGAAGCTGTAATGCTCTATATGCACAAAAATGTAACTTTACATCAATGATGACGATGAAAGCTAATATATTCTTCAGTTATATTTATTATAGCTGAGATCTTCACATATTGTATTTCATTTGTAAAAACGCAATATAAGATATATAGATTCAACATTGACTTCGGAAACGTGATTTTGCAAAAGTACATAAGAAAGGTCAAAACGGAAATCAAAATAAAACATGTAACTTATATGACCTGGCTGCGATGACCATTCCTTTTGCCACTTTTATAGCGCAACAATGCAAAGAGCAATTAGAATAATGCAACGCTACCTGATAATTTGTTCGAGATGATTCTTTATTGCTACAGGCCGTGTGGCACACATCACCAACACAACAGTCACTGGTGGTCCTTCGCTGACCACCTCCGATCTGCCCCCATCACGCATTTCGGCCACTAATACTTCCCCGTCTTTTATTTTACGCTGCAATAGAGAATAACTTCTTCCTTCATGACTATTAAATTACCCGTAAACATTAACGCTAAATTCGCGAGTCTTCGAGTCCGGTTTCCGCAATAATCTATCAGTATGTTTTCTTCCCTTAACTTCTCTATTCTTGCATCACAATTCATCGAGAAAATGATGGAACGGATTGAAATATTTGTAGTGTTGGCCATCGCGGACCACGCTCCATAAGCGAATACCGAAATACTCGATCAGCAAAGTTGCAAGCAAAAAAAGGATATAGGAAGTGGGATCAGAAAAAGATGGATGGATGAACAGGAACGGGATAACCACAGTGCATATTAATGCCTTCAGTGCACCTTTCTGCAACATACGATTTGAAAATTGCGGTTAAGCGCAAAATCTAAACAAATACATCGGACCCGCAGTACATTTCCGTGTATGCAAATTTACAAAAAACGTATAAAATGTGTTTAATAAATTGGTGCTACAAATTGAAAAAAATATTGCGAATAACTTACCTCAGTTTTAAATTTCAATACATCTTTCGGATGGTTTGCCTCTTTACGCTCTTCACTCCTCTTCCAAGATGCACCCCCAACGTCAACAATTTGCGGCACAACAACAACGCTATCGCTTTCTAATATTCGTCGATCATTCATCTAAATTTATCTCATCAAATAGAGGCAAATTATACATCCATCTCAAGATAAATCATAATGACATAAACGATCGTAATTAATCTTGCAATTTGAAGGATCCCCATTTTATTGCTAAAAAAATTTTAAAGTCAAAGATGAAACGCTAAATTTGCGAGCAATGTTCACTCGCGGAAATAGAAACCAAGGGAATTTGATTTCGGCAATTTTAATGGAACTTGCTTTTTAAATTTCTCTATAGAAAAATATAAAATCTAGGAACTTTGTGCTCAAAAACTTTAGGAACTCTATGTTTTTAATGAACAATCAAAGAATCGTTGTGTTCACTGCGAACATTTGTTACATACTTCTTGCCATTTGTTCTTCTAGTACACGCTAATACTAGAATCCTCAATATTTTAGTTTGGTACAAGCAACTAAAGATGCTTTTCTCAAGAGCACTCAGAAATCTTATTAAAAGAATTGCAATTATAATTCGTTAATCAAAGTAACTTCAATTCATTGAATACCTGAGGTTTGTCGTCAGAAGAAGAGAAGATTGGACCTTCATGTAAAAAGAGAAAGGCGACTGCCAATAAAGAACCCATTGTGATTAAACGACGACGCGTCACAGAGCCTTCAACGAAAATCAAATAAATGTTCGACACAATATGAAAAACAGCCAATATTTTTTGGACACAATTTTTTCGGTCAGTGGAAGCGTCACTAAGTTTTTCGAACATTTTTGTCTAAAATTAAATCTTACTTCTAACGAGTTTCAGAAGAGTAATGAAAAATGAGCGAAGGGTGCTGAAGCACTAAACATTTTTTTAACAGTCAATCCATTTGATAATCACGAAGCAATAAAGAAATTTTGAATAAAGTTGGGCAATTTTATAAGTTGCAAAGAAAATTTGTTTTTAAGGTCACGCACAAGTCTTGCAAATCAGCCTGCGCTCAAAACTTCATTATAATAAATAAACTGCAAAATTGTCAATTAAAATAATCCCTCATTTCCTTCTCAAATGTTTTGCTGCAATTCAGTAGCTGTAGCGTTCTTCTTATGCAGTGAATAAATAAGCTTTTATTATTTAAATACTATATACCTAACTTGCATACTACTAATAAAATTACCTATGATACCGCCACTTACCACAAAGACGTCGTCGGATCTTAGTGGGTACAAAAGAAACAATATCCATTGTGGTCTGCGTGTTCGAACACACTGATGGGTCGTTTACATGCGTAACGGCGTTCCCAATAGGGCCTGCTGATACCGAATTACTGTCATGGTACCTGGATGTGAGCACAATTATGCCAAACACATATACCCTCACAGGTAAATCGTATGAACTATAAAAACATGTAACCTATACTCGTAATGGCTACAATAATGAAGTTTCTTAAGCACTATATACCTAATCTCTATTTTATTCGTGATAAATCATTCCCATTCAATGCGGCTATTATCCTCAAAGAGTTACAATACAACAATTATACATTCTTCATGGCTTTTGTGACTCATAAAAGTAAATGAAACAACGGACTAGTAAGGGTTGCGGTAGAGAAAATGACCTCTGAACAACACAATTATTGGTGTAATTCAGAAGGTAGGACGAATTAGCTTAGCTACTTTAATATGAACGAGAAATGCAATCAATACCTCTAACAGATCCATACAAATACACCGCAAAAGTTAACAGTCCCGCTTGCCCATCAAGCATGGGATAAACCCCTCCCAATGATGATGTAATAGGGACCAAATGTATTTTATGAACGGTTGGAAAGAGCCCGGTACTAGCCATGATTGAATTAAAGCTGACTGCCTGACGACAGGAACAGAATTCAGCCAGCTAACGGATAAAACTAAGCCTTGGTTGGGGCGCGATCGGGACCAGGTTTGGTTCAGAAACGTCATAGCTACAAACATTCTATAATTCAGTTTGTTCACACACGACAGCACTTCACGAAATTTATCAACAATTCGTCTGAATTCAATAATACAGTTCAAATCAGACAACTGGATGACTGAATGGCGGTTGAATGCGTATACGTCGTAATGCTGGCGGTGCGCGAGGGAACAGACGACAAAGGAGGCAGCCGGGTAGACAGCAGACAGCCAGATGTTGACGTCACTTGAGAACGGGTGCGTAACATAACCTTTTTAATGAACAGCGAGGAGGTGGGCTCACTGAATTCTGCGGTTTCCCATAACGAGTTTCCCGGTGGTTTGATTTATTGGCTACTTATGGAAACTGTAGAAACATTCGCATGAATCAGGCCACCTTGCATTAATATATGGGAAATTGGTATGGCATGAACCTAATGCTGATCCTTTTCGTTGTCCTAACCTTTGCTCATCGGAGAGAGAACTCCCAGCATTGAATACGTGGGAAGCATGGCTTGAACAAAGAGCAGCACTTTAATTAAAGAGTGCAGCTCCACCCTACAGGTGTGCTAACAATCCTTAACAATTGCCTAACATTGTTGATGTACATTCAATGAACTATCGCTATGCATCATCGAATTATTCTTTATACGCTATGATCACCACACAAATTACACGGCGGTAATCATGCAAACGAATTTCGAGAGTTTCTTTTATACCATCATAACGCGGCCCAACAAAGACCAATTCTCTAGCCAATAAAAGATTACGTTAAAGTCTATTCAGTATTTGTTTAATATGCGGCAAATGCTTAGTCAAATGAAAACTCAACAACACAGTTAGGAATAGCGATGACCAATTCCAGCCAGAGTTGTAATGCTCTTTAAACTCAATTGCACATTAAATATGAGTTCTTCCAATGATCATAAAAATATTTTCAATGTTTTATAAACAACGTACAACTGACCGATTTGACTTGAATTAATTAAGCGATTGAACTTCAAGAGCAATGAGTTCTGACAGTCACCTCATCCCTCCTGGGTATCGTCTAGCACGAGGGCAGGGATAACTAAGGATGTAACATTCCCAACAACAAGCAATGAAATGATGAGTTTTATCAAAAATTCAACTGCCACAAACATTAAACACCATAAGAAGATGTGGCAAAGAATATGGCAAAGAAAAACGCGTAGCCATGACCCATACTCGGCAATGCATAAAGAACTGTGACTTGGTTAGCCCGAAGTGGGCGAATCATGCAACCGAACTGGCCCGCACACATCATCATGGGCCCATGCAATCCTTTATTCGCTCTTTCTAGATGGCCTCGTCACATATTCCTATGCATCCGTAAACTTGGGACAAGTCACGCACATCGACTCACCTACGCCTCTCGTTTGAACACCACTAACATCTACACTCAAGTTATTTTCTAAAGCAAAGATAACTATGCATAATTATCGATCAGAATACAACAAAATATGTAAAATAATGACGTCATTAGTCACAAGATCAAATTTTAAAAAAGTGATCTGCTGAAATCGCAGAAGAAAAGATCAATAACAATCGAAATCTCTATTCTATCATGAATTCTACGTGGATCATGACAAAGTGCACGTGCACTATTGTATGCAATCCTTTCAATAAAATTTTCATCACGAATGACGCACGTGTTGCGTAGCTATGACAGAGGAAAAACCCAAATCTCGAATCCAACTTGCGCCTATGGGAATGCCCTCTAATCGTGTGAGTGACCTTTGTGTTGATCATAAAAATAACCCGCGTAGTTTGCATAGACAATAATCGCATCGATTTGTATCGCAATGAAAGAGTCGATAATAACAAACGCAATTTTTGATCTACAAATAAAAATTCTGGTAAATAGCCTCTATAGCAAAAGATCAAACATAAATAAATAAACAAATACATATATATATATATATATATATATATATATATATATATATATATATATATATATATATATATATATATATATATATATATATATCGCTTAAAATGCACAATCCTAAAAACGAGGGAAAAAATGAAATGAAATTCACGAAAAAGGAAATAAACGGTGATGTGCAAAGACGAGAAGAAATATCTAAGCAGACGATCATTGCGGCAATTGCTGTTGTACGGGCAATGAAGAAAAAAAAAATTCGCCTCTTCAAATGCAAAATAAAAAATTATTCCACAAGCACTAATGAAATATGTAATTGGGCAGCGTTCTCATTGCTATTGATGAGAAAATTTTCTGAGAAAAAGTGAATGAAATCTAAAAAAAAAATTATTTGACAAGAAAGAAAACAATCATTAAAAAAACAATTCGTCGTTCGTTTGTTGATTTCAGAAAAAAAAACGTTGTGAATTTGAAATAAATCTGCTCATAAATCGTCGAATATCTTGACGTAATCAGAGAATCGCTAACCGAAATATAATCCAATTAGCTATTTCAGTAATCCAATTAGCCATCTTACTCTACAAATGTATGCAGTTATCTATCATAAGAGTTGCATCACAGATAACTCTATACCAATGACGTCGAATTATTGCTAGCTGTTAAATGGAATGATTTACTAAATAGCAAACAAATTATTGCAGAATTTAAGGGAATTGGCCGATTATTCTCAACCATTTAATTCCTTTTCGAAGAAGTGCAATAGTAGTAGGTGGTAAACAAGTGGTCATTTAGTGAGCCATCATGCAGCAAATACTGAAATAATGTGAGATCTATGTATGCTTGAGGAAAAACTTTGAGATGCCCATTGTCATCTTGGAGATTTTATTAGAAAGTGAAGATAAATAGCGATATAAAAATAAAGTTCTGAGGGTCAATCCAAACAAAAAAACGCCGATTGCGAATCATTTAGAGGCTCAAAATTTAATGAAGAACCCTTGCGGTGAAACAATTAATCTAGATGATTACCATTAATTCGTAACCACATTCCCATATGACTGATAATCGTCCTTTTTTCCAGAATTAATAATACCCCCTTTCGTGTTCCTCTTTTACCTTGAAACTATCCTTGAGAAATGTCTATAGCAATATTTGTTTGCTTCCCCTTTAACAGATTTATTTCGATCCTGCAGTTTCCTTTTGCACTTTATTCATCGACGAATATATTAGGAATGAGGTGGATTTTTACTGAAATACATCAGAGAGAGGAAAAAAGGAAGAAAGAAAGGAAGACAGAGAAGGCAACATGGAAGAGAGGAAGGGAGAAGGACAAGGAGCGCTTAAGAGAGGTTTGCTGACGTAAACGTAAAAGTGCCTATCGCTGAATTTATGGCACCTAAGAAGTGTTCAAAAACTTTTATTAATAATTTTTAACTTTTCTCACTTGAAATCGCATTTTACTAATAAAAATGTCTCAATAAAAATTTTAAAAAAGTAAAAAAAGTGAAAAAATATGATAAAAAATAAATAAAAAATTCGAATCTCAAATAAAATCATCTCTCCATAAGAAAAAAAAAGTGCAAACTAGCACAGCGTTGTCTATACATTTTTGATGAAGTGCGTTCGATCGAATTTGTTTATTTTATGCATAAAAAAGAGCCTAGAGGACACCAATAAGCATTCAATATGGTGATACTTGAAGTATATCAACAAATGATTTCATGGCTGCATGACTTGTCAGTTATAGGTACTTATAATTCCTTATAAATTCAATTTTAATTTTATATTCAATTAATAAATTTTTTACAGATTGTAGAATAAAAACTACAATGTCGTGCACAATGACAGAAAGAACCAGTTGAAGTGGTCATTGATGAAATATATACGTGAGAAAATATTATGCACAAATGTCGGAAAATAAATGAAAAGGCGAATATAACTTTTAAGTTGACTTCAAATTGTATTTCTTCACCGATATTCACCATTAGGTGTGCCGATATTCTCATGCCATTAAATGTTCCGACTTAATGAAATCGCATTCATTTTTCGATGCATTCATATTCGATTGATGCAAAAAGTAGGAAATGAAGAAATTTACTGCCAATTATTAATTATTAAGCATTAATATTACAAAATTATTGAGGACGATTTCTAATTGATGTCGAAGAAAAAAAGCCTTAATTTGATTACTTATTTTGTTTATAATAACGTCTTAAAATCTTTGCAATGCTCAAACGACTCGATAAAGGGTTCCTTCGAATACGACTATTTTAAAGAGGCAATTCACCTTCGAATTGAACGGAATTTAAATATTATTACACGTTTAAACTTAATCACCCATTGAGAAAACGTTTCCTGCTGTGAATTTCCGTTTTGCAACTCTTTGAGATATATATCTTTTGAAATATTGTTTATAATATTTAAAAAGAAATATTTGAGAATGATTTGAGCAAATGATTCGGGCTTATTTTATGAAGAAATAATTAATTTTCATAGAGGAATTGAAGCATTAACTTACGAGATCATTAGGCTTTTCATTAGAACCGATACGAAACGATCGTTGATGGGAAATCGGCTCAGTGGTAGATAGATAGCGATGAGCAATAAAACTTCAACCAATCGTCGTAAAATTCTGTGAATATGACCAACAAAGGACTGCACTATAGTATTCACTATAAACAAAGAATCACATTGCATCAACATTTGAATCAAACAATTTTTGCACGTGATTTATGCAAACACACATTTTAGTGCATAACGTAATGTTCGATTTTTTTTTTTAAATTTCGAAGTGAAATTGTCGACTATAAGAAGAAGGAATTTGAAAATGAAAAAAAATAGCACGACAATAAAATAGTGATAAGATTTCTCTTCGATCGTTTCATTGATGACAAACGTTTGTCCACATCATTCAGTCAGTCACCTAAGTGAACTATGAAAGACGACGAGCAAGCAAATGAATGAATGGGTGATGGCGATTGGGATCCGTCGCGCTATTACCTTCGTCGATTCCAAATTGTTCGTCCTTGAGAGATTGCCACGAAATGCAATTCATTAAAAAAATGCATAACGATCACTAAGAATGCCAACATTTAAAAAAAACATTACTTCACAACACATTTAATGACACTCATATTCGTTAAATACGACGCTTAGTCACATATATAAGACTTTAATTTGTTACAATTGAGTTGAGCGGAAAATTTTCAGAAATAGACTGAGTTTTATTATTGTATAGGCTAATATATGCCATATATAACATAGTAAAATACTGAGATACTTGATGAGTTAATGAGTGCAAAAATTCCACTGTGGCAATTCTATACGATGGAGCAATAATAGACCTTTATTATACTCACTAATTGAATTAGAGTAAGTTATATAGTAATGCGCTGAATATATCATAAATGAAGATGAAAGAATTATTGCGATTCATATTTTGAAAGGAATGCGACCGCATCCTGAAATATTTTCATGATTTTTTTTAAAGTACCATAAATGAGGTGCTCCTTTCGTCTTATTTATCGACAATATTTTATAGGCAAATAAATGTAGGCATTCACAATAATGTGTAATTTAATTATCGTATCATGCAACAATCATCAGGCGCTTTTTTTATCTTCGATAGTGTCGAATTATTGAAATCACTGGAAAAAAATTAGAAAATTCAACTAAAAACATAATAGAAAAGGTAAAAATTCATGCAAGCGGAAATAAATTTAATGTAGATAATCAATGGATTATTGCATAAGTTGGATATTTCTGTGTGAAGGAAAAATTATTGCAAAATGAAACGACTAGTGATGGCATTTCAATTTTTTCGAGCTCATTAGCTAATTGACATTTTCGACAGCAAAAAGATTATTGCAATTTTTTTCTAAATACGGAAAATGAACAAAACCAATTTCGGATTAGTGTAATATTCTATGGTGAAAATAATTCAAAATTCTATAATAATTTCATATGCATTCAAAAAAAAAAATTCAAAAGTGATGATTTTTTTTATTCTTCTAAACAATAAGGATAACATTATAGTAGAAGAAATTCAAATATGCAATTGAACTAAAAAATCGACACTTTTTTTGTGAAGAATGTCATATTGCGATGAATTATTTTCTCATTTTTACACAAGTATCCCAATAATTTGAAACCCTTAAATGACTGCTGAATTTCTTTCGAAAAAAAGCATTCAATTAGCATCGTTGAAAAGTTTTTTTTAATTATCATGTAGACATACGTTCATGAATTCTTCTCGAGAATACGATTTTCCTTCCTTTACCTTATTATAGTTTGTTTTCTTTTCATCAAATATTTCACATCTCGTATCGATAGTTGAATAAATCGATAACCATCAATATTATTATGATGCTCTTCGCAAATTTCATTGCAAGTTTATTTTCGATTCTGCAAAAAAATGAGCAAAAATCCATTGTGTTTATATCTCTTTCATATGGTTTTTCTGCTGTTTTCTGTATGAGGGCATTATGGGAAGGCCGTTTCTACGCACTGCGCATTAATTATGCCCGATCCTTGTTGCATGCTTGATAGTCTCTACAACATGTTCCATTATTACTGATCACTTATAGGGTAAATAGTGTTCACTTCAGATGTCGTAAAATTTACTATTCAAATTTTGTTCAACAACAGATTCAACACCTGCGGAAACGTTTTCTTCTAGCAAAGTATCTGTATATATATATATATATATATATATATATATATATATATATATATATATATATATATATATATATATATATGACCACTGCAACATTACAAGCGCTGATTTTGTTGCATTTTTGCCATTTATTGACATATTTTGCTCAAACAGATTTTTCAATAAATTTTCGTTCGTATCAGAGCAGCTGACGACTGTGCATATTACTTTGTGGGATTATTAGATGTGCTGAAATGACTGACTGAAATAATCTATAAATAATCTCGAGAATGGATGTAATCTCACATTCCAAGTGATTGTATGAAAAACGCAAGATTCATATTGTGTTTTGAAACGCATTCAGCTGAGCGCTTTTTTACTTCTTTAACAGTTCGGTTTCTATTCATTAATATTCATATTCAAAGAAATATTGTAGTTAGTTTGAAAATGAAATACACCAAAAAATTCGATATTAATTTATTTATATTGTTATTTATTTTGGAAAATATCATTTAAATACTCAAAAAAAAAAAATTACATCCAAGATATTTGATCATTTTATTTATATATATATATATATATATATATATATATATATATATATATATATATATATATATATATATATATATATATATATATATATATATATATATGTAAAAACTATTATATATTGAACCGACTAAATGACAAATGCAAAGAAAAGAAAATCGATAATATTGCCAGCAAAAAAAAAAAAACGGAAATAATATTCACGAAGATGACCTATGATTCATGTGTATAGAAGAAAAACTTGTATACGGAAGTTAATATCATTTTTAATCGTTTCAAGATTTCTTTTTTTTTCCAAATTCAAATTTTTATTGCGCTTAAAGAAAGGAATAGAAGTTTTCCCTCAAAGAAATTCTTTTCATTTTAGTTTCAATGAGTCACATATGTTCGTTTATATTTGGGAATCGTTGTTTCATATTAAGGGTCTCTTAGTTGATTTTTTTGAATTTGATAGTTCATTTTGCTGGATCATTTCCTAAAAGTTTGAATCAACAACGACAACTCATATGAACTAATCTTTGTGTTTTCCGTCTCGTTTCGTTTTCTCATCCGCCCGTTCCAAACACGAATAGAGAGATGCAAAAAAAGATACTATGAAACGAGATAGACGAAAAGAAAATCAACGGAGAGGCAAATAATGCACAAATAAATCACAACGCTCGATAAAACCATTCAACGCTAATCATTTGAAAATCCACAAATTGATTCAAATATTTAGTGAATTCAAACATTCTTATAGAATCAACATTTGTCATATTAGCGTAAAAATGCGAGAAATGAACCAATTTCAGAATTTCAGCATAAATCAACATTCATCGATGAAGTTAAAATCAATAAAACATGATGCAGATGCAAACAACATCTGGTGATCGTCTCATCGAATAAACCAATTGAATGAATGGCCTCATTGATTTGAAGAAAAAAAAAAATTGAATAAGAATAGTGCTATTATATTTGTGTATAATACATCATTATATAGATAGAAGATGAAGGGCATTAAAAATATTTCCTATCTTTCAGATCATTTTGAGAGATGAACAGAGATATTCCCCATTGTTTGTTATTATTTAAAAGATATCATCGATGTACGATTATTTCTTGCTGAGTCAGTCAAATATTTGGCCAAATAAGATCACAGATACTTTGGAAGATTATAGAAGGAGGGAGGGGGGGGGGAGTAAAGTGAAAAATGAACACTTGAAAGTAAACCCTTGATTTATTTGAACTTTTGATAGAACAGGTGTGCTATAGAGTTATCATTGTGAGTGTTGCGTATCGACAACTTTTTTTTAAGATCACACTTTAGCATGTTTTCTTTCCACTCTAGAGTAGTTTCTATAGGGCCTCTTTGAACTATATTCCTCATCCTTACAGCCTGCTTACCCCTTTTATCCATTTTTCTCTCGCTTTGTCGACCGCATAAGGTTGGCATTTTATGATCTATACGGAAAAAAAGAAAAAAAAATTATAATAATATAGTAAAATCAATGAAAAAAGAGGACTAGATTTGAGATCATTTTTGCAAATAAACATTCAACTAGAATAAAATAACAAATAATAAAATGCGAAACATAGAATAAATAAAATAAAAAGAAGCAATAGGAGTGGATTCGACTCAACACGGAACTCACCATTCAAAAACATCAAGTGCAATACTCTAAACATCGAACAGTTGTTCTCACCATTAAACGACGCACAAATCGTTTTACTTTGCTTCGTTTATATGAGTTGATCGCTGCCAAACTAAATCCATCAATATGAATGGCAAACACAGCAAAAAGCAGCTCTCATTTGTCATTAAACTCAAAAACGATATAATTCATTTTAATCTTTATTATTCAACCGCTCGAGCATCGATCCTCTGATTTTTAAATATTATTACTGAATAACGAATTGTTACTATTTGGTGAGATTTAATCGAGAAAAGAATTTCGGTCGTTTGGATCGTCCTCATCAGATGGTCAAACATTGATCGGATTTGTGATTAGTCGAAGGTTTGTAGGAGAATTTAGGAAGATCCTGGTCTACGCTATCGTCAGTGCAAGTATTGTTTTACTTGCACACAATGGAGGGGAAGGGAATTAGCACGGGGCTATAATTTACAGGTAGACGTCGAGTAATTGAATTCCCGTAATTGAACTTCAGTAGATTAAAGTATCCGACCCACTCCGGAACGCTTGACCTCTAAAGACTCCTCCAACCGGAAGGTCTAATGATGAAAACTTTCTTTTTCCACATTAAAAATCATCATTTTACCTTCAGATGTTCTTTAACGATGTCCGTTCTGTTTTCTAGCAAAACATTATTCAGCAGTTTGCAACATCATATCTATCAAACTATGATATCATCATCTCTACATGCACAATTCTTTTTTTTAAAAACTCCAATGTTTTTCTAGCCAAACAGTGATACTCTAAAAAACTGATATCGGAACACGTATGCATATGTGAAAAATAAAAAATATACAAAAAATAGTAAAAATTGCGAACAAAATGAAAGTAAAGTTTTAGAAAAAAACGAAACAAATTAAAACACCTCAAATGTCTACAAAAATTGAAAATATTGTGTAAATTTTTCGAAAAAAAAAAATTGAACATTTAAAAAAATTATGGATATTCTTCAAAACAATAATTATTTTTTCGGTAATCTACGTTCAATGTTCAGATGATATACAGGTAGTAATTATGCAACTTCAAAATTTTCAACTCTTATCAATGAAATATATGACAATGGCTATATGAGCAAATAAATGCGCATATTAGCAAAAAAAAAGATTGCTAAATCAGTGGCAATAAAAGGGATACAAGAAATGATATGTAAGAGCTAGCGTGAGTGGTGTACGACTGACTGCCAATCACATACGTTGTGAATACTACATTTCAGCTATAAATAGTAAGCGGTATGCCTATGATGATAGATACGACAGAGGATCATAACAGTTTTTTTTGACACATTCAACGATCATTCTCCCACCATCAAACGATTCCCTTCACGGCTAAACAATAACGATTTTGCTCTTTTTTTCCCTCATATTATTTGCCCTCATCAACGCTTTCTACTTGCAATAAAATTCAACCTAAAAAATTATTGACGTTGTATTTGTATGTGCAAATACGTTGTTATGTGTGCATAACCATTCTAGCTAACTTATTCCTCCCCTCAAGTATTTTTCATCAATTGCAATTACAAAACTTCAGTGCTCATCCGTATACGAATATATCTTTTAAATTATGCCATTCTTTATAATAAACATTCTTCAACTGCAGAAAATTCTGTTTAAAAAAACAAATTTTTATTGATTTATGCTTGATAAGTGGAGAGTCAATGCACATTTAGGTCGGGTGGTGATGCCTTCTGATGGAGTTTTTTTCCACGACTAGACAATAAAATAATGCAAATAAACATATGGAGCAGCATGCTAAAGTAACTGGCACAGTGTTCAGCTTTATAATTTCGTTCACCGAATTTTGCAACTCATTAACAAGCAGTATTTTATGCAAATTAATAAAACGCACATTTTAACGAAGCAACGGTTCCTGCAAATCCTACAGCGATGATCCGTTTTTCGATCATCGCAGTTTAAAATTGCAAATCCGATCAGTGTGAATTCAATCGACTGTGAAAGGTGTTATGTGTGGGTAACTCATTAGAAATTGGTGAAATAAATTCAAGGCTGACATGGAGGTGGATCCCATCTTTTAAATTACGCCCACTAAATTTGGGAATTCATACGAATGACTTCTAGAATGATTACAAAAGCATATAAAAGCCGATATTCGAGGAAGATGAGAAAAATTCAGGTGGAATAAGGTAAATTTTATGATGGAAAAGCATTATCGAATTAAAAAAAAACAGCCACGAGCATATTCGAAATAATGGTGAAAAGAATTTCGGTTCGTAGTTATAACCATCACAATGTTGCATTTTCAATGTCAACATAACAAGATCATATATTTGTATTTCCACTCACTAAGTAAACTTTTCGATAGAGAAGAAAAAAATTTTTTTTTTGCATAAAATATTTCTAAAGAACGTTGTTTCTGCTTGAAGAGTATTATCGCAGTTAAAAGGTGAAACATTTTATTTTAACGGAAAGCAATAAAGCAACAAAATCAAAGAATACTATTCCTAAAGCATAGTGATTTTCGTCTTGGAAAGGTGCGTTTTTTGTAGAAATTTGTAAATAAATATCTCTTTCTTATTTTATCTTCAATCAAATTGAGTTGTAATAGAGGCTATTGATCTTCGAAAGATACGTTTATCTGCAGTGGCATCTTTTTAATGTTGAGAGCAAAATTTAGATCCCTTAACATGAAGATCCCTATCAGACTCTTTCATTGATATTCCACTTCAAAACTTTTTTATGCTCTAGATAAGATTTTTGGGTATCTTTTTATTGGCAAACTCTTTCGACGTTATCTTCTTTTTATTCGCTGAGGGGTATTAGCAATAAACCAATAGATATGAATTGATACGCTAAAAATGCTTTCTAATAACATCTTTTGCAGTTTTCACTTCGGAGGAGTTCGTCTTTTCAACGGTCTCCCTCAGGCTGTATTTGAAGCTCAAAATTTTGCAATATTTGAGAGAGTCGCCTTCTGATTTCGTCTATCGAACAGCGTGTGCGTCCCCCTGTCCTACTTGATACCCTTATATGAGTTTCTTTTCGTCTATTTGTGTCCCTTTCTGGTCTTTGCTCATCATTTTTTTCTCGCTGTTTTTTATAGATATGCATAATTCGCTTAGATATGTCTATGTTCGCATCTTATTGATGCGTATCTTCACTTTCACATAAAGTTTTCTTTATTTATGTGAACAGAGATGATTCAATTCAATTCAATTCACAATGCTGCAACTCTACCGGAAAGAAACCAATTGAGTTGCCACAAAGTGATGAATAATCGAGCGCTGCTATGTTTGAAAAAATTCCTGCGAGGAAACTTTTAACTATGGTAGGTCAATGAACGCATGATTGTTCATCCTTGCAGACACTGAAGTGTTCAGGAAGAGGTTCACTTTGTAGAGAGGTGCAGACGGAGGGGTTGACGTTGCTACATCCTGGTAGAACAAGTTTATATGGCTCTTGTTTCGACGTACGTAGATCGGTGTATTGGTTTGTAGAGTGCGAGGTTTCGAATGCTTGATATAACTGTACAACTCGAATGTAGTTTTGTGTTAATGCGGCTTCTTTGCTTATGATTTGCCTTGCGGCAGTAAAGATTGATTTAGGGGTTAAGATCACTTAAAGATTCATTTGCTGGGTCAATTCGAGTTTTTTTTTAGTCGTAGGTGCTATTCGATGTTTCATAAACAACGAGTGGTCAATCAATTTCTTTTGACTTAACGAGGCAAATGAATTTCCGGAAAAGTTTGATCCTGAAGGCGTTGTGACTGTTGTCAAATTTTTTTTATCGATCTACTAATATTGCTTGTTTATGTTACTATTATTTTCAGTTACAACTTCCAAAAATGTTTTATATTTTAAGCTGTATTTATATCAGAGTTTCTTTCAATATGGAACTTTTTCCTCTCATCTTCATAAATTCTAGTGAGTAAGAGTTCTCTATCATTTGTGCTACTATAAGCTCAGAAATATATGGAGAAGGGTATTGCTGCGCTCTCAGATCAAAGCAAGCGGTATCGATCACTGAACGAACTAGTACTGATTGGTCTCGGGGATTGACCAACTGCAGAGAGAACGGCAAGCGATATAGGCCCTCTAGCCTAAAACGAGTAGACAACACATCAGGCAGTGCAAAAATAATAATAATGATAATGATAACAATGGCAATAAATAGTAATGAGAACAGCAGCATTAATAACGGTAGATGTAGTAATTAATGACAATCGGCTGGCAGTAAACATCTGGGAATTATTTGACTTTATGCTAGCATCACAAATAAGTTGAGCAAGTGAATTCAAACAGTCGTTATCAAGCCGTCAAACTCTTTTGTTTGATTTCTTCTACATTGAATCCAATCGATGTCCTGTTTAGAGATGGACAGAAAGCTGTAGCCCGACCGAGACCTTGACCAGATGTTAGCCATTCGTAGATGACCGTCGAACCGGCTCACGATCCCAGTGTTTTTTCGTTCTTTTGCCTTTTTTTTTGCTTAACTGAGTAGGTTTTATGATTCCCCGATAAACAGCAAATGTTATGCGTCGATTATACGCTGGTGGATGACCCATTTCTGCGCATTCCTAAACAGAACGAATACTGCGAAGGGCAGTTGAGTACCTGTCCGAGTACCACCCGTTCGACGCTTGAAGACTGGAGACGGCCAAGTGTATGGACATCATTTACTTTCTTCTATTTGAAGGATTTTTTTTTCATAAATTTTTTGCACCATTGATGCGTTTTTATTTACGTTTCATTTTGAAGTCATATGTTTATTCAAAGGAATAAAAAAAAATTTTTTTTTAAATAAAGGAGCATTTTTGCATATCCATTTGCCTATTTCAGAATCTCGTGCGCTATATAATCATAGTTCCACCGAATTTAGTCGCTTCTTCGTCATTTATTAACGAATCATTGCGTAGAAGAGAGCAGCTGTGTGGAACTTTAACAGCGGCATCAGGTGTACTGTTGATGTTGAGTGTGTCGAAGCACATACCTAAGGATGTTGTTTTGTGTGGAGTTATTCGTTACAGTCATCTGGTGCTGTTTCCATTCATTCGCCGTATCGACAAGGTGTAATCATCGAATGTATCCTTGTATACGACTCTTTCTCGCCTTTCTTCTGTCCACACTATTCTCATCGTTCTGCTCTGCTCAATATATGCTTGAAGTGGTCAGCTACATTTCCATCCCTTCCTTTATTTTTCTTTCTGTATTATCTGCCTTCTGCAGTGATATTCTTGGTTTGTAATAGCTTGTAGCCTTGATGAGACCACTCGATCTTATGGGCTGACACATCGCTCAACACCCATCGAAAACCCCACAAATATTCTCCTTCATCATTCCTCTAAGCATCCTTTAATAAAGCTTCATGAAAGGATGTTTATATGCCATAATATGTTTGTGATGGACATAGAATGTCATAACTATTAGTAATGAAATTTTTATTGTACTGACAAGAGTGCACTAATAGTTTAATTTCGACAACATCCTTTTCCCTCTTTTCTAATCGAAACCATTTTGAAAGATGTTTATTTAATCGACTTTGCTTCTTTGCAAACTTATGTTGTTTGAAAAAACATCACCACAACACACCCAATATATGTTTGCATTTATAATTCTACATTTTTTAAATGATTTTAGCTTAAGAATCACCTTGAAATTTGTTGGGTATTATAACGGATTATAGAATGCTATTATCCTCCAACTTTTTATTTCATTCATCGGTTTTGAAGAAGTTTTTCTCATCGAAAGATATTTAAAAAAATTTGTTTATATTTATTATTGCACTTGAATTTTACTTTTACAATTGATCACATTAGAATAAGAAAACTTCATTTATTTGTGTTGATTATTCAAGATATGGCTCCATTACTAAACATTTTTATTATTTATTATTAATTTTGTTAATAATCCCTATCCTATTGCGGTGATAAACGGAGTTGGCGAAAACGCATATTGTGCCAGCATCTCTGACGTTTTTCTCTCAATTGTTCATCGGTTTGTTGTATCAGTCGGTTTGCCGATAACATTTATATCACACGGCGTTGGAAGGTTTTTTTTTTCAAGCGAACTGTTGCTTGATGAAATGAATTCGCCATTTTATCACTTCACGAAGTATCTAAATTTGTCTTATGGGAATTCGGTAGAGCCGCAGTAAGTGGTACCAGAACTCTATCGAATCGATGGAGACTTACTTGATCTATGGTCATGGCATATATGCTGTATTTTTTATAATAACTTATGCATAATGAAAGGGCATAATTCACTCAGTATTAGTGTCGTTTTCTATAAAACAATATATGATACTATTTCAATGAGTCGACGGTCATTGTCATCGACATTTGACCCATTTAAAGATGGGCTCGATAGTTGATTGTACAAATAATGGTATAAATGGTACTTGTGAAGGCTAAATATTCGTGCAGGTGATAATCATTAAGTAGTAAGAAGAATTAAAAACGTTTTATTTTCATATTTGCCTTCAGAGTTGCGAAGGTTGAAACTCTTTAAGAAGCATGAAGGCTAGCAATCACTTCTCTTCACTTCAGTAATCCCATCCATTATAAGCGGCGTTATATTGTTTGTTAGCAAGAATATTTCTAATTGCAGTTGGAAAAGACATATACGGGTTATCATGCAGTTTTACGTTGTGATGCAACGGGCGCTGATTTTGGTTTGAGTATCTCATCGTTCAGTTATGGTATTAATACGACCGGATGTGCAATGTTCACTGAACCAGAAGATGCATGCAGCACAACTAGCGTTTGTTTCTTTATCGATTTGGCAACGTTTTGTGATATAGTATTAACTGCGAAATATTTTTTTATTATTGTGTGATAATCTTACAAATTTAATTTGCTATTTTGCACCATAATCGGAAGAATACATTGCTCCTTATTTCATAGTCAGAGCTTAGCTACTGATAAAGTAATTGAAGGAAAAGGTCATACTTATAGTTAATTGAAGGAAAAGGTCATACTTATGGTGCCCTTTTCGTGAGCTTAGTTATATGAGTCCACAGCCGTGCTATTGGCAGCCAAAGAAAGCCTCGCAGCTATTCTATGTTTTCGGAGTTGATAATTACATCTAAGTCATCGGTCTTCAATGGTTTCTAGGCGTTAAATAAATGCCCCATCGTTATAGATTGTTCAGATTCTGTATGCTTGCCTGTATTATAGAGGAACTTGGCGGAGATGGAAAACTGCAATTATGCATCGTCATACTCAGGGAGGAGGGAGATCTAAGGTTCCAACCCTTCTGCGGATCTCTTCTAGAAGGAACAAAGTTTTTTTTTAATTTGCGAGGTTTTTTTTTCTGAAAAATTGCGTGCTTTTATGTGAAAATTTTGTGTAGTTTGCCTTTATTAATGAAGTGTCGGATATTAGCGAATTTGTTATCTTTATTTATAAAGTTTTATTTATTTTCTTTCAAAATTCCAATTTTTTAAAAAGTCCATTTCGTCTTGAATTGTCAAGCCAAAAATTCTTCCCTTATCATTCTTAACCCTCGCAGTTAACTACGACTATCCCACGAGTAATATGCCCGCTTATTGTTCACTTATGGGGCGCTGAATAGAAATAATGGTCACTATCCTTCTTTGATATCCGCAAAGATTTCGCATGCAACTACATACAACTCGTATCATCATCCACAATATAAGCGTCGGCCCATTTTAAAATCAACCGAAATAAGCTGAGAGCTTGCTGAAAAGAAGAATGAAGTACTTCGAAGACATCTAAATAAAAAAAAAGAAACGATGATAGGCAGATTAGCGGAATTTAACTTTCTGGATTTGTTGATTTCAGTAAATTTTTCAGGCAATAATCACTTTTTTTCTATAATTTGCTTGAATTTTTTCAAAACTTTTCCACCGTTGCATTTATTTCTCTCTAATTTGCCACCACTTTGGCAATAAAAAATTGCATTAACGAAATGAATTCCGATATTATTTTAATTGAAACGAATTCGTTAAGCGGATATTTGAAAATAGTTTTGCAGACATCAAAAGTTAATTCGACGATTTGTCATGGTCAATTCGCAATCGTTCCACGTGGCAATTGCAGCTTTTCAGAGAAGGTTCTCTTGCTAATTTCTTTGCATTATATGCAATCGACGTTTTTTGAAGGTCGTTTATTTAGGTTGATGATAACAATTTGCAAAGGATTAATTAATTTCTAATGTCTTGTTGCATTGCATTTGTGATTATTTTGTTTATTTCCATATCTAGCATCTAAAAAGTTGGAAATGTTTGGATTCGGTACATTCTTCTTCAGGTCTGCGACAAATACACCCATACCTGGTCATCTGAATACGTGATTTTTGAATTCCTATTTGATGCTTTCCAGCAGAGCTTTTCTGATTAACTTAGTGATGGCTTGCAAATATAGCCGTTAATAAAAGATTTCAGAGTATGCTATTTGGCCCTGGTTGGCCAAATAAGCCGCAGGATCTATAACCTTTCTCAACGTTCTCTCGCAAAATGCTTCATTTATTTGACAGTTTATGACAGGATTTTATGCACAGTTCGATGGATGAAATTTTTGAGAACAGTTTATGCGTTGAATGTATGGCAAGAGGGACATGCTTCAACTGGGCATGCTATCCTATGTTATTATGTCCTTCCTGAGAAAATGACTGTACCTTAACATGCAGGCTTATCATGCGCAGACAGGACGTCCTGACCCTTATAAAGCAATAGTGATATATAACGATCCTGGTGAGCCTCCTCTACCAATGCAAGGCAGCAAATATGCAGATGAAGTGAACATTCCGGTTGCAATGGTCAGCTATGCATGTATGCAAAGTGTGATGGGCCGATATCCGGCTGAGAGTGGGTAATCACTTCTCCTATCTTTTTGTTTTTGCAAGAAATGGAACGCTATGTTGAAGAAATTAGCGCGATATGAGCCTTTTGCAATCCAACACACTGTATATATATGTAATATGTGCACAGATACATTTGTATGTGCATATGTTATAAATATAAATATATAAATATATAAATATATATATATATATATATATATATATATATATATATATATATATATATATATATATATATATATATATATATATATGGTTAACGAATCCAAGGTTTTTTTTTCGCATTCTCCACTATGATAGAAGGTCGATTTTCATTGAGAATGTCCTATGAATGTTTTTTTATTCAGATATGTGGTGGCATTACGAATCATTCCTGGTTATTATGATTTTATAAAATATCTCGCACCATTTGTAGCTGTGGTCGGCTTCTGTTTCATCGTCCTTTTCATTTCTTTGGCAAGTTTCCGAATTTTCCACTCATTTTATTTATATTTCAATGACTTATGGGATCGGTGTAGTTCCCATGTTCTCAAATAGTTTTATTCCTCTTTAATGTTTCCCTTTTGAATTCTTGACCTGACCGATATTTTTTTATCGTACGTCTTGGCTTTGTTTATTTTTATTTTTACTTATTTATTTATTTATTTATTTATTTATTTATTTATTTATTTATTTATTTATTTATTTATTTTTGAGGAAGAAAGAGAGGGTAGAGACATGTGTGTTGCAGGTTGTGCGGGTATGTCGCGAACGCAGGCGTATCGCAAGGAAACGTCTCTCAAGAAGTCATCTCAAAAAGCTTCCCACCAAGAAATATCGCAAAGGTGAGTGCATTCGTGCTCTCCTTATTTTTATACACTTCCAAAAATCTAATGTTGAAAAACACTGTATGGCGATACGATGTCTGTTCTTAAGTATATGCTTGCCTATATGCCCACCTGGCAGTTTTAATTCGGGAATCACTGAGAGTAGGGTTAAGAAATTCATTGTATATATTGTACGGCATGAGATGACTCCTAAAGGTATTATGGGAACATCGTATTGAATTCAGGAAATTAATTTGAAAATAAAGTGAAAATCATAAGTTTATGTCTTATAACGTATATCACTTCAATCCGTAAATATGGTCATTTAAATGTGACAGAAGATTTTCGTTCATTTAAGGTGTATTGCATTTTCTTTTTACAAAGGCGATCACATCACATAAAATTTGAGGACATTATTTTGCATTTTAATATTTTTATTGAGAATCTATAAAACTTATCTTGCTAACTTTCTATGGCCACTCTTTCCCACTTGTTGTTTTCAGTCGATGTTTTAGTGCATTTTCTCTATTCTAGAATATCTTCATTCTGCACTACTTTCTTTTTTTCATTGAGATGGATCCGTTTATAGGCGATCAGCCGGAGACATGTGCGGTATGTTTGGACGATTTTATTGAAGGCGAAAAACTACGTATATTACCATGTAAGCATGGTAAGTGTTCTGCTTATTGTGTGAAAATGCAACAGCGTGCTCTAAGGAGCCACTATAGATTTAGCTTAATGTACTAACCTTGAAATAGAGTATTGTGACCTGAATTTGGTAGTCGTTCTCTGCTTTTCAGGGTACAAAATTCGCTTCATCTATAAAATTTTTTAGCAAATTCTATCGATATTTTAAATTTTTTCCAACCTTAAGGTCGTTTAGCTTTCAGTTTATTGGTTTATGCTAGCAATCACCCAACCACATGATTATCGAGCAATTTTCCCCACCCAGTTTAGTCGTACGCAGCTGGCATTTGAAAGTTTGTATTTACCTTCATGTTGTTTCTTCTTTTGTGGTTAGTGCTAAATCATTGAAGACGTAGTTATCATAACCTGGAAGCTGTATCTTAATAGTCAGTTTGGGTGAATATTAGTGCTCAGTTCAGAGGATGAATCTTATCCCATGGCACGTGCCGCCTTAGGATCCTTACTGAGTCCTTCGATAACGGATTGGCGGTTAGCACCTGTTGGTTGGTGTTTGCTAATTTGTAGTATTTTAGCGTATCATTGTAAATGCATCGATCCATGGTTAACTAAGAATCGCAAAGTATGTCCCATTTGCAAGAGGAAGGTCTGTTCGACGGGGGATTCAGATTCATCAGATTCCGATGTGGAAAGACGTCGAGCAGATGCGGCTGCTGGCCGTGCTACCACAACTCGTGAAAACGCTCCTTTACTCAGCAATGAACAGCCAGTAAGTTGAATTATTTTATATATTTATTTAGTCTAAGTTGCTAAAAGGATTATTAATGAAAAGTAAGACGGATTGACGGTAGTGGATGGAAAGCGAGGAGCGAGCATAATAGATTATTAGGCCTTGTTGAGCAAAAATTCACCTGGACCACCGATTGATGACTTACACCTGGACTACTGATTAATGGCTTTTTACGCGAAAATGTGTAATGAATGCAATCAATGATCTAATCGATTCGATTCCATTTTCACGGGCGTAGGCATTATATCGCTTAAGTAATAAGCTTTTCCCACCTACAGTTTATATCTTAGCGATCGCTGATACAAAAATTTGGTTGTCGTAAGTATGCCGTAGCCGCTGATGCAGATCGTAACAAAGTGCTCACCTTTTCTCGCGCAACGCGCTAGAGATATATGCAAATTTTTCAGGCATTTTTAAGCACCTCTAGCTTCTCAAAACTACTAGTTCATTTTGAAAGTTGCAGTTTGAATCTTCTTTTAATGTAAATAGGTTATCTCCACCAAATCTCGCATTCCAACATACTGTCCTTTGAATTGAAACCACTGGACAGAGAGACAGACACAGACATAAACACGCATAGAACTAAGGAATCGTGTTGTCCTTCGCAACTGCAAATTTTCAGCAGCTCTAGAACATTATAGGGAAGTATGTAATGTGAAAATTAATTATGTTTCCTGTCTGTGTTTCTGTTCGTGGTAGAAGCTGATCATATATGAACATGGACATTAGGAAGACAGCTGAAGAGTTCGTTATTTCCAGATGGGTGCTACAAGTGCCGATCCGAGGAATAGTTTGGCGCATGGGGTACGCTACCTCATCGACGACGATACTAATGATCAGCTGCAATCACGTGAATATTTTCGTTTTCCTACTTATTTATAAGTTAGCATTCGGCCTTTTAGTAATGCAGAAATCCTCAATAGATTGTTTAATGGCAAAAATTTCAGGTTCTGAGGAAAATTGTTTAAAAAATTCAACAAAAATAAAAAGTTTTTGGAATAATATGTCTTTTTTTTTGTATTTCTCGCGCTTTCTTTGCAAATAATATCAAATTTTTTAACAAATCTGCTGCAGATTCAGTCTTGTTCTTCCCAACAAGCTTAATGGGGATGAAGCTGTGATGCCTTGAGCCTTCTCCTTCCTCTTTCCTCCTCTTTGATGCATTAGTAGTATTTTACTACCTAAATATATAAGAGTTAAATATCTTGCTTAGATTTATTAAGGACAAAGGGCAGAGACTATGTGGATCTTATCTTTTCCAGCATCCTCAAGTGGAGGACAGGAAACAACGCAAGCTATCGTTCATAATGAGGTTGATGCAATGCAAAGCAACGTTTATGCGGAGACCGTGGCCGTGGAGGATGAATCGTCGAGGGGTTTCTCGGAGGCTCTCCGTAAGAAGCTTCGCCCGCTTCGTCCTTTTGTTTACGATCTCGTCAATCGTGCCATGCGTGCATCCGGTAGACTACAGCAGGAACCTCAGGTGTCCTGTTTTTGCTCGAGTGCTTTTCGATCCTCTCATTTTGGACTGTTTCTTTCCGTCGCAATGTTATCTAAGAGGGGCAAGTGTTGCCCTTTATTGACTAGCATTAGGGTTAATTATTTGTTTAGGAAGGTATATCCGGGCTGTGAAGGGAGTTGAAAGGATCGGCAATTTTTTTTAATATAGCATTAGACTAGACAACTTGTCTGTCGCTTCATTTACCTCGTGCTTTTCATATTTTCTGGCTCAGCCGTTGCTGAGTTATGTATGTCATTTTTAATTTTTAGTGGTTATTTGAGTTGTTGTTTTGCAGAGTACTTCTGGTGTTGCTGACAGCCGCAGAAGTTATGCGGCTGAGAATAATGCTTTCGACGATCTCGAGGTGCAACCCGTGCCTGACAATACCTTAGTGGTAATAGTTTCACTGCTGTTATATCTATTACGTATCTGTAAATATGGAAATATGTTTTACGGGTATTCACCCGGATTGGTATCCTCTGAAACAGTACAATATGTAACAGTCAGGTGATAATGAGTTAAATAAGACTCTCTTTCAGTAGATGCCAATCTTTTTAATTTTATGCGAGAATGTTTATGCAGTTCAAACAAATTTAGGAAGGCCCTCAATCGACGGAGGGTAATAAACATTTGGAGCATGATACGACCGTCACCAGATACGAAGTTCCACCATGCGAGAGAAGACGTCGACATCCGGCGGCGAGTGGGAAGCTGACTGATGTTAAACTTGATCTCGACGTTGAACTACCATCTGACGAAAGCAGCGAAGAGGATATAGGCACTCCAAAGGTAAGCGATTGAGACAACCATCAGAGCACATAAAGGATGCTGAGTTTGGAAACGAAAGGGCAGATCATCTAACTAGGCATATTTGATGGGACTATTAACCGAAAAGGAAGGCGGGCAAGTAAGTGAATATGTCACTTATTTGCTGCATCGAGCCGAGGATAGAAACCGAGCGCCGCAGTACATTTTCATGTAGTAATTACTTGATTCTTCGTAGTACAAAGGTGGAGATTTCTGAGATTAGCTGAGATATTCTGAAGTTAGTAATGAATAAGCTGGTTTAATGTTTGGATGAGCTGTTCAACGATCAAATTTCTTTGGTAATCGCACATGCGCGCTGCTATATTTATGCTTAATGTTTTCTATTGTTCTTCATTGATTACTTAGCACTAAGCAACATTAATTTGCGCAACATTAATTTGCTGATATTTTATTTTAATCATTTTTTTACAACTATGTTCAAGTTTTATAATTGTTGAAGTTGATACGCGTATGCGTGTATTTTTGTATGTTTGATGTTAAATGCGACAATCATGAGGTTCTCATTCAAGGTTGTCTTTAGTGGCCCCATTTCCTTGACAAAGCGACCGGTCTTAAGTGAACAATTACCCAATGTATATATGAGTCAATTCGCCTAACGTACTTGTGCGTTCTAATAAATGGTTGGCATGAAGGTATTTCATTTGAATGAACTCTGATTGGCTAAACATCGATGGATGCAGATTGTATGACGCATTTGTTAAATTGTTGGGAGGGGGGGGATAGGCTGGCTAGAAATTTTGCTCAACGGACATATCATTGGGTTATACTGCTGAAATATTATGCAAATATTATTGCAGGTGGGGGCACAAACCTTTGGTTCACCTCAGCGAAACGTTATAAAAGAGCACCGAGGAATGCATAGGTACATCACTTTCATTTTTTTTTCTTTTCTGGATTGCCTTATCAGCAAGGTATATCGTTGCTTACTGATCACATATCTTATGTGAACTGTCATCCAGAAACACCAGTATGAAGAAAATTAGAATGACCTTGAGCGGAAATAGCAAAAAAATTAGGCTGCATTTGAAAATAATGGGAAGAGTTATGGTGAAGAAAAGCTCATAGTTTTTTAGTTGAGGGGACCTTTTTGTATGTGAATTGGGAGAACATTTGGAAGGAGGGAGAGACAAATGTCCGATTGTTTTGATCGCCCGATAAAGCAGCGTATGCATTGATCGGTTTGCGATATGTTTTGTGATAAAATTGTTCAATTGGAACAATGATGGCGCCGTTATTGTAAAAATAAGTTTATTATGCAAAAAATTATTGCTAAAGGTGAAATGAAAAAAAAATTAAATGAATACAACCTAATAGATTCTATTGATTTGTAATATACACTTGCAGCATGAAGCACATTTAAAACGTTTTTGCAAGAGTCGTATCAATATGCAATGTAAATATTGCATCATTTCAGCTCGAGATCAATGCCTGGTGGTCTTTCGAGAGGAGCGTTGCGAACGAGGAGTGTTGATGATAGGGTAAATGATGAACGGGCATCTGGAGATCATGAATTAACTACTAATAGGCAACGTTCACACGATGAAGTCATCTTCAAGGCGTCGATTGATTTAGATGAGGAGCGCGCGGCTTCTGTTGCACGCCTTCAGGTTATTTTTTTTTTATTTGGCTTTGTCTATCCAAGTGCGTTTACTATCGTGATTCATTCCCATTCTTCGTGCATTATTGAAACATCAGCAGTCGGATCCGTGCTGTGATTTAAAGGTTTTCATGAACGTGAGATATAGTGGAAGAATGCTGTGAATTTTTTTAA